>CAWUFW010005588.1:115000-715000 GCA_963921515.1 Calotriton arnoldi
CGTATCGGTTAGTGATTCAAGGGCCACACTAATGGCAGTAATTATCATCCCACCTCTTACTGAGCACCTTGGATATAGGTTAAATTCCATTGTGAGAGTTATTTTACTGTCCTATCTTGCTGCCTGTAAGGGGTTGCTCTAAAGAAAGTCTAAAGTGCTAGCACACCCAGCTCCATTCTATCAGCAAAGGCTTTTCCTGCCCTACGAAGGACAGCTAGGTTAACGGACATGGTAATGTCATTGGTGTTTTCATAGCACACTATTCACCTGTGAGGGTATTCAGGTACTCTGTGGCAGGTGTTTAAGGCCAGACCTAGGGGCAAACTCAAACATATATTAAGTAACCGTGTGTACATGCGGAGTCACAGTCCATCATTCCATGGCCGGGCTGGTTCCGGGTATGCGGCGAAACCGGCGTTTTACCAAGAGGTAATGTCCAAAGTTGCCACCAAAAGCCGCCGGAAACTTTGGGGGTGGGTACTCTAAGAGGTGTTCGTGGCTGCACCTCAAAACATCTTCTCCACACTCCCCTTCAATCAAGAGGGCAGAGTACACGCAGGACCCCAGGTAAGCTGCTCACTTGCTTTAATAATTAGACATAGGCATGACGCGTTTCGTTTTTTCCAAAACTTCCTCAGAAGCCGTCAGGATTTTGCAAGTGCTGTTGCCGCCAGGCTTTTAAAACTGCATGCCCCTCTTCGATTGGTCGGAGCACCGATAACATTGCGGAGTCGCAGTCCATCATTCCATATATGTATATATGTGTGTGTATATATATGTGTGTATATATATATGTGTATATATATGTGTATATATATGTGTGTATATATATGTATATATGTGTGTGTATATATGTGTATATATGTATGTATATATATATGTGTATATATATATGTGTATATGTATGTATGTATGTGTATATATGTGTATATGTATGTGTATATATGTGTATATGTATGTATATATATGTGTATATGTATGTATATATGTGTATAGGTATGTATATATATATGTATATATGTATGTGTATATATATGTATATATGTATGTGTATATATATGTATGTGTATATATGTGTATGTGTATGTGTATGTGTATATATGTGTATGTATATGTGTATGTATATGTGTATGTATATGTGTATGTGTATATGTGTATGTATGTATATATATGTATATGTATGTATATATGTGTATATGTATGTATGTATATATATATGTGTGTGTATATATTCCTTTTTTAAATTGTGGAGATCCCCACCAAACCCCATTTTTTTAAATTACCTTTACCACCTAATACCCTTACCCACCCCAAAACCCTAAAAACAGCCTTACCACCCAATACCCCTACCTATCCAAAACACTTACCATCCTATACCCATACCCACCCCTAAACCCTAAAAACAACCTTACCACCCAATACCCTTACCCATCCCTAAACCACTAAAAAGATTACCGCCCAATGCCCCTACCCACCCCAAATCCTAAATGTTATTAAATATATATACACACACAGACCCATACATACACACACACGTGCACACACACAAGACGCACACTTACTTTAAATATACTTCCCTTGTGTGGTAAAGGCTTCCGTGGTAAAGGCATTGTCTGGTGATAGATGCATGGGAATGGCATTGCGTGGCTCCGACTGTGTGGTAAAGGCTGTTTCCCTGACAAAACCCATGAAAGAGGCAAACATGTTTGATGTTATGAGATGTGCCACAGAAAACGCTCTGATTGAAAGATTACTGTAATGCAGTCACAACTAAGCTTTAAAACACTTGGGTGCCCAGGTGGTTAGTGGTGTTCTTTCACTTGCATGCCTATACCAAAAACACTTTTACGATGCAGTTCTCACTGTTTGTGTTTTTAAATGTGATACTATATACAGTGATTTGATCAGATCATTTCGTAACATTGTGGTCCATGCATGCTCTCGAAATTCAGTGAGTCGCCACCTGCCCAGAGCCTTCATTGCAAATGACTCGCTAAAATCCGTTATTTACCTGCTCTGGAATTACTGTTACCGAAGAGCCAGGTAATTCTCGGACTGAGAAATTAATAGCGACCACTTATTTTAAGTAAAGATGTGGGCAAAAGTGTTTCCATGCCGTTTTTCTCATGTTATTTTCCCAGAGCTTTATACAAAGATTCTGGCTGCTTTCAGGTTGTCTATGCTCACAAGGCAAGGCTGTATTGGCAGAGTTCAAATTTCCTTTGTTGAAAGTTATCCAAACATTTCTTTAGGATTCACTTTTTACTCTGTTGGCACCATTGCTGATTTAGGGCTTAGGGGAGAGGAGTTGGCCTAATGGCTAGGGCGATCCACCTCGAATCTGGGGAACCGGGTTCGAGTCTCGGCAATGACGCTGAACATCCTGTGATTCTGGGCAAATCACTTAATCTCCCCGTGCCTAACAAAAATGAATGTGTCCTCATGTAACGCAACTGGTGCTATGTAAAACGCTCTGATACCCGATACCTTCGGGTCAAGTTTGCGCTATATAAAACTCTGTAAAATAAAAATATATAGGGCTGTAGATGGGAGGCCTAATATTCAAATACACATTAGCAAGGAAAGGGTTAATCCCCTGGAGGGCAATCTTAAGGCCAACCACCTCTGCATTCCCTCATGTATTGATGACACACAATTTTAGCTGAATGTCTGGAGTCAGCAGGACCAAGTGTTCACCATGCCAGAAGGTTTATTGGCTGTTGAAGTGTGATTGAGAAGTAGTCACTTAAAATCGAACCAGGCTGAACCAGAGACTTGGTTTAGGGTCTAAACTGTTATCCCTGCTTACTTTCAAGAAAAAGCTTGCATTCTGTTGGGAAGCAGGGCTGCTTATAACCATTCCATCTCAAAGCTTGAATGCTACAACAGCGAAAAAGAGAAGCCCCACAGATAATATTTCTGCATGATTGCAACCAGAGGGTGGAGAGATATACCGCTCGCAGCAAGAGGTTCACAATTGCCCACTCGGAAAATAACTCAAAACCCACTGCTCACGCAATACCTACTACTACTGTACTGAAAGCTTCAATGTTCCTTCAAGGTTAAGGCCTCAAATCACAACCAACAAAACAAAGGAAAGGAGAGATTAAAACAGACCATATTATGTTTAGTATACAATCCTGAAAGCAGATTTGATTTTAGAGCCACTGGGCAAATCGATTCCTCAATTAAGGTGGCAAAAACCAGATAAAATCACGGTGGTTACATACTACAAATATACATTTAGTTTATATTCTGGCAAATGATATAAAATAACCAGATCTGTTAACTATTGCAAGAGCCTCCCATGGGTAGAAGATCACCACTCCTAGACTTCCTATGTGACTTGACGCAGCTCTGCTGTTTGCACAACAGTATGGGCATGGCCACAGTGATCCATATGAGCTATGCCGACCTCTATTGTGTGATATTCTGATTATGTGGGCAAAGAGACAACTTCTTTAGAAATCAGCAAAGATGGTCTTCACAACCATTTGTTTCAAAATTAATGTCTCTGAGGTTACCTACCGTCTTTTTAGATTTATCAGTCGGCAATAAGTATTCTGTGAATAGCAAATACAGTGCTTTCTATTTTGTCTGATATGCAAGAAATGGAGAAATAATCTGTTGTTTTACTAACGTGTACATTCTTATGTCTTTTCTGTTTTTGTAGGCTCCTTCATTTGCTGACAGCATCAACACACTCTTTGCCCCTTTGCTCATCTCATGCATGACCATCCTAGACAAACTCAAGGATATCTATACTTGTTTTACGACTGAGAATGGACACATATGTGTGCTTCACCTGGTATGCTCTTACTAACCAAAGCTTGAGTGTCTCTTCAATGACGTGGAGAAACATGTCTGCTTTCCACAGACCCCTTCTCATCCTTTAAAACGTAACACTGTGTATTACTCAGTTTCAAACTGTATCTTGTTCCAACAACAATCACACCTGAAGAAACATTATTGCCTTCTTACCATTCGGCCTTTAGTTTAGCAGTTTAGAAAATTTGATGTAATGTGAAGGTGCAAGTGTTTTCTGGACAGATAAAAAGGTTAGTTTTGTGAACACAGTAGAAGTTTGCTCTAAGGTGCGTGTGGTATGGTAATGACAATATTGAACGAACATTGGCAAAGCCAATAGGTCTGGTGTTTCCTGCCAGTTCTTTGCCATTTCTTTTGTTACGGTTTTTGCAAAACAGTATTGTTCGGTAAGCTACCAGGCCCTCATTAAATCTATTAAAAATAAATAATTGGCGAAAGGCAAAAGTGTTTTTCTGGTATCAAAAAAGTACACATTACCTTGGTGCACCCAGCACTGAAGGGAACTACCTTGTGTGTGGTTGTGCTCCTTGTGAAAGGAAAGCATGCTGTAACTCCAATTTAAGCCAGTCAATGGCTCAAGTGGGCTAACATTGCCTCTTGATGCATGCTGGAGTAAGTGTACGAAACACGTTAATGTTACAGTCACAGACTAATGAATGAAGTTACACTAGTGGCGAAGAATATTGTGATTTTGGAACGATTGAACTATGCACTTGTGCACTTTAAATTAAAATCATACTGTTCTCAACTTGCAAAACGTTTTACTGCTGTTCTTAGTCAATTCTGTTTTCAGTCCATTCGTATTTTTTAGTCAATCTGTTTTTTTGTTGCTGAAGTAATATTTTTAAGGGAGCGAGTGGCAGGATTTTCTTCTCATTTCCTGTTTCTCCATGCTGACACCTCTAGAGGTGCCATCTTTGTTTAGCAGCGCTCTAGTTGTTTGGTGCAGACGCTCAATTAGATGAGCTCTGCCTGCAAAAACACACCCATGGCGTGGACGCGCTCATCAGGTGAGACGCTGGTGTGCCTCTGGTGCACCAAAGGCAAGGCCTTTTGCCCTCTCCACGTCCCAAAGGTGACCAGAACTAGCCACTATGTTGGATTTAACACAGACAGCACCACACGGATCAGCTACACTTCGGAGAAATTGCAGGAGCTTAATTTTAATACTTGTAAGTCTCCTTACCCCTTAGCATGGGCCCCATTTTTTGCACGAATTGTAAAACGGCGGTACATATTATGAATACGGGCATAAAGAGCAGTAGGGCCTTGGTTAGGGGGCAGACTGTCCTGAAAGCTGCCCTTTTTAACATTTACTCTCTACAGAAACACTCTTCAGATATCTATAATCTTTTAATTGACCCAAAATTTAATGTACTGTTTATGACTGAAACCTGGATGAAAGAAGGCTCGTCCCAGACATTGAACTTGCTTTCCCTGATAACTATGCATGCATGCATCTGGACCGTGAGATAAAAATTGGAGGAGGACTTGCTATCACATTTAAAAAGAACCTTTTATGTTTTACTTTTCAGTTTGAGGACTTGACAGGTGTGCAGGCTTTGGGTTTTTGTACATCTCTCAATGTACAAACCTCTTTCACTGGGGCCATAATTTACCGCCCCCAGGGCTATGTAGGGGAATTTATTAATTCCCTAGATTTGGCCTATGTGTCCATTGTAATAAAGTACGCAAACTTTACAATCCTAGGAGATTTCAATCTCAATATGGACGACACAGAAGACAAAATGGCCAGATCCAATAGAGACTACTGTTTCTCTCAATCTTCTATTGAACCTTACAGGCCTACCCACAGGGCATTGCATACTATTGATCTGATTCTATCTAATACCTCCATTGTTATGGAGATACTTACTTAATGGCATTTGCTTTGTCCCTCCCCAGACAAAGGGAGCGCAAACCCACTCAGGACATGGAAAAAAGTTTTGATTCCCAAATTACAGGAGATTTTAGCGCTCTCCATGCCTGTGCTATTGGGAGACGCCAATAATGATGCCAAGACAGTGAACCAATGGCTCCTTGATACCATGGATGTTGTAGCCCCTTTTAAAGTTCAAGTGAAAGAGAAACCGAGGTTTACTCCATCAGCTCCATGCTTCTCCTCTGAACTTTTCTTAGAAAGAAAACATTCTAAAAGGCTTGAAAGAATTTGGAGAAGGCAGTTTCTGGATAGTGATAAAGTAAGGTACAAACAGGCTCTCTGCAAATATCATAACAACATTAAATTGGCAAGGAGTAACTTTTATACTCCGAAAGTTAGAGAATCTAATAACAGCCCAAGGAAATCTATAAAATTGTGTCCCTCTTTATGGACCCAAAAGCTCATAACTCCACTGCTGGAATCCAACCCTACTTTATGTCAGAAGTTAAATGACTTCTTTGAAAAGAAAATTGTCACAATTCAGACAAACATATTAGCGTCGCACACTACCCAGCCCCCGGAATCTGCCCCATGCCTCTTCTTTCCCCTCCAGAAAATGAGCTTCTTTCATTTGTACCTCCGGGCGGGGAGGAACTGAATGCTTGTTTTCTGGCCTGTAATTCTGGTTCGCCTCAGGACCCATGCCGCCGCCACTTTCTGAGGCAAATTGTAGATACAATTTGTCCAGTATATCTCAACGTGTTCTGCTCTTCCTTGCAGACAGGCATGGTCCCTGACATATGGAAAAAGGCCAGTTTCATTCCCTTATTGAAAAAAACCTTATCTTTGACAGTAAAAGTTTGTTTAATTTTAGACCGATCTCTCTCTTTCATCTCGCCTCTAAACTCAATGAGTTTGTTGAAACACACAGTCTTCTCCACTCTTCCCAATCCAGTTTCCACGCACGTCAAAGCACTGAAATCGGAAATCACGGAGTCCCTGAAGATGGCACTGGATCAGGGCCAAAACACTGCCATTCTTTTATTAGACCTGTTGGTGGCATCTGATACTGTCTATCATGATATTTTGCTTCAACGTTTGGCAAATATCATATTGGATGCATTGGCCCTGAAATGGCTCAAGTCCTTTCTAACGGCTAGAGAAGAGTCGGTGTGGATGATGCCACATTTTTCCAATGCAAAACCCCTCAAATGCGGAGTACCCCAGGGATAGGCTTGGAGTCCCATGCTGCTTAACATCTACATGTCCCTACTCGCCGCCCTAGTGGAGTCATTCGGTATTAACAGTATTTCATATGCGGATGACACTTGGCTTATATTCTCATACAGGAGTGTCATACACACTGCTAAGGAAACTTTCCTTGCTTGATTGTGAGCGGTCATGGACTGGCTTAGAGATAACCACTTGCAGTGTAACCCTGATAAGACCGAAATTCTCCTCTTCGGTCCCAACCCAACTCCAGGTTGGACTGGATACTGGCCTAATGACGATCCAGCCTCCCCTCTGCCCATTCAAGAAGCTAGAAATCTTGGGTTAATCTTCGATAACCAATTAAGTCTCAGATTCTTTCTGTAGTGAAAAGTTGTTTCTGGATAATAAAGCCACTAAAAACATTCTTAACCTTCCTTCCGTGGGAAGCTCTAAAAATTGTAGTTCAAGCTTCCATTTTATTCAGATTGGATTATTCAAATGCCTTATACCTTGGTCTATCTTCCTTCCTTATTGAGCGTCTTCAAATAGTCCAGAAAACTGCAGCTCACCTTATCCTCAATCTCCCCAAAAGATCCCCAGCACTTTCCTATCTTAAACAGCTTCACCCACTTCCAGTCAATAAGAGGGTTATATTTAAAGCCTTTGTGCTTGCCCACCCTGCTCTGTACGACAAAAGACCACGTTACCTGAATTCGAGAATCTAGCTTTGCCAGCCGGTCAGGGCTTTGAACTCTGGAAACGCTCGTCTGATAATGGACCCTTGCTTTAAAAAGGCAAGGTGCAGCGATGTGTCCTTCTTGGTCCGTGTGGCCAAAATCTGGAACCTACTCCCCCTTCAACTCTGATATTTTGTCAAATGAGATCACCTTTCGCAAACTACTAAAAACTCACTTATTTGGTCTTTAATCTCTATTATCCCCTACCTTGCTACATGTGTTAGTGCCTGGACACTCCCTGAATAGCTGTGTGGTCTATAAGTCATGTCATTCTATAAGTCATGTCATTCATTCATGAAGTCTGGCTGAAAACCCCTTAAAGTAACTATGTTATTCATAATTTTAGTAAAATTAAACGTTCTTGGCTAACACAGACCTAATAAAGTTATAGGTCTGGCTTTGGCTGCTAGCCTTGCTTTGGTTAAAGAAGGGAAGAAAGTAAGGAAGGATGTGAAAAAATGAAGGAAGGCAGACAGAAAATGAAGGAAGACCGACAAAAAGGAAGGGAGAAGGTCAAAAAAGGAATGAAGGAAGGCAAAATGAAAGGCAGGGAGGGAGGCAAAAATGGGAAGGTAGGCAAAAGAAGAAAAGAGAGAAGAAGGAAAAAATAAGGAAGAAGGGAAGAAAAATGGAAAGGAAAGAAAGGAAAAAAGAATGCAAAAAGAATAAACAAAGGAAAGAAGGAAAGAGCAAAAAATGAAAGAAGGAAAGACAGAAGGAAAGGAAAAGAAGGCAGAAGGAAAGAATGCAAAACAGAAATAAAGAGATGAGGCAAAAAAGAAGGAAAGAAAAAGGAAAGGATGCAAAAAAGGAAGAAGGAAAAAAAGACAAAAAGAATGAAGGAAAGCAAAACAAAGAAAAAAGAAAGGAACGAAGGCCAAAGAAAGAAGGCAAAACGAAAGTAACAAAAGAAGGCAAGAAAGAAGGAAAGAGGAAAAAAGGTAATAAGGAAGGAGGGAAAGCAAGAAGCAAAAAGGTAAAGAAGGCAAGAAATAAAGATGCAAAAAAGAAAAGAAAAAAGCAAAGAAGGCAAAAAAGAGAAAGAAGGAAAGAAAATGAAATGCACAAGAGAGCAAGGCAAGAAAAAAAGAAGGAAAAAAAGAAGGAAAAAAGTATGAAAAAAGGAAAAGTAAAAAATAAAGCAAAAAAAAATAAAATAAGGAAAGAAGGCAAAAAACAAAGTAAGAATGGAAAGAAAAAAGGACAGGCAAAAAAAAGAAAGAAGGATAGAAGGCAAGTAAGAAAGAAGGAATAAAATATTGGATACTAATACCCAAATTACACCCCACCTATGTTTAAATAAAGCTGTCACAAGTGTGCGGAAACATGAAGATGATTATGTTTGGTTTTCTTACTGGGCAAAGTTTATTAAAGAGCCATTGGTGAAACCGAGTCCAGGAACACAATATGGTATACTGTGAAATAGCAGCAGTTCACTTCAAAAGAAATTTACAACAGCATTGAAAGGAGTCAGGAATTGATAAAAGCTGCAATGTGCCCTGCTCTCACTTCAAATGCGTCCTACTATCACATCAGGCAATATGGGCACCAAAGTGACCTACATTGCACGCATATGTTCACCTTGTGAAACAGCAAAATGCAGTCACTCAAAGCAACAGCCAACAGAGGCTTAAGTAGGCTGTAGTGGGAGGAAGCAAAATTGGAATGACACATCAGACAACTGGGTGAAGAGAGGTGGTGAAAGCCCCGTTAAGTAAGTATATGATACATATTATTTTAGTAAAATCAAAAGGTCTTGGCTAACGCCAGACCTAAAATAACAATAAGCAGGCCCGTTAGGGCTTGTTTGTCATGGTTGCACCTCTAACTTTTGTAATAAGCTATAATGGCTTGTGAAGTAAACGTAGTAGGTTCAGCGAACGTCTACATTTGAATCCCAAATTGCATAAAAAATTTCCAGGCATTTTAGAGGTTCAGAAATCTGCAGCCACGGCTCCTCCGCTATAGCGGAGAAGCGCCCCCCACCCCCCCAGCTGCCTCAAAACGGCAGGAGAGGAAAAATAAAACGATAATAAACATGTTTTATTATCTTATTTATCTTTCCTTTTCTGCTGAGTCTTTGAAGGCGGGGTCAGGGGGGTCGACAGGTGCAGGAGAACTGGTAGTACACTGTGATCAGTGTGCATGACGTTTTGGCTGGCCGTCTCAAGCCAGTCAAACCGTCATGCGCACTGAAGCTCTCTCCAACCCGAGCTGTGTTGCTGGATTGGAGAGAGCAGGCACAAGCTTCCCAGTCTCCCTGGTAGCGCAAATCCAGAGCGCTCAGGCCAATTCTGACGCTGCTCTCATAACATGAGAGCAGCGTCCTGATTGCCGCAGTGGAGTTTGGGAACCTGCAAGAAGAGGAGCAAGAAAACACAATGCGGCCGGGTGCAGGTAAGTTTTTTTTTTTTTTTTTTCATTAATGTTTTTATTTTGTCCCCCCGCCCCCCGCTTCCCCGCCCCTCTTCCACAACAACAGCAGCAACTGGAAACCTGTCAAACTGTTCATGGTTTAGAGGCTTACTTTTGCTTGGTGTTTAAAAAATGTTCTTTTAATCCTCTGTGACAGAGGGCACGCTCTCTCACGGCCTTGTTGACTCTGGTAGCCTGTCCTCTTCTCCCCCACCCTCAACCCTGCTTTATCACTCCTGCTGGCAAAAATAATGAAAGGTCTGTCCTCTGCATTGTAAATCTTATATTACATCAACCGACATAGCCGTCACAGAAGGACAACTAGTGCACTGCACAAGTTATTCCTGCTATTATGTCTACAGTGCCATAGATGTAACAGAAGGACTGTCCTCTACAATACAGCACACAGACCTACTGATGTATCTGACACTATGGATATATGGGTCTAATCTCTATAGAAAGTTAAAACCGCTGTTATGTTTATGGCACTACATAATGGTGGAAGGACTGTCCCCTGCAATAAAGTAGATGGACTTCAGTATTGTTTGCCGACAGAATCAATCTCACGGCTTGTTTGTGCTTTGTATAGTGTGTGGGTGCAGAAAAGCCTAGCAACAGCCCTGCAGGGCTTGCCCTCCTACCTATGGCATTTAATGTATAAATGGCGTACAATTTATTATTTTTTTGTGGGTATAAAAATTCAGTCCAGTCAATCAATAAAGTACCATTAACATACTGAAAGTAGCAGGTGAAACACACCGGAGAACCCACAGACAACATCACCAAGTTGGCTTAATTTCTCAGACACAATAACTGCAGCACTGTTCACAAGGTGGCACGGAGAACAAACTGCAGGCTGTGCTCAGCACTTCAAACAAAGGGAAAGTGCATCCCCCCGAAAACTGTGCCAAGTAAGTCAGCACCATCAGAAGGAACAAATGCACAGCAAAACATACACATAAAATATTTGGGGTGTGAGGCTTTAGGGAGAAAACACCATAATGCTCTACAAATTCCATTGCAACGAAAAAAATGTATTGAGCCAGCCCTCAAATTTCACACAAATGTTTCTCTTCTTTCCGAAATGTGGAAGATAGGAGATAATGGAGAAAGGCATGCCACACCATGAACAAGTTAGTATAGAACACTATAGCCAACACACAATAAGCACATAGTGTAGACAGTCCCTCAAGATACAGCCTTCTGACACTTTCCACGAGGTGGAAGGAAAATCATGGAACTACCAAAAATAATTCAGAAAATGCATGTTTGAACGATGGTGGGTTCATTCTAACTATGTAGGGCTGTTACATATCAAGATTAAGTGCCATTCACAGGTCAGAACATCTCTTTCTTCCAACAATTAATATTAGCTCCTTAATGTGCATCTATTACGCCGACAACAAAGTCTAAAGCCCTCTTTTGGAGGCCTCAGCATGACTGCCTCATTCTCAAAAACTGGTGTACATGAGCTAATATGTTCCCAATTTACATCTGCCATGCCCTATTTTTGTTTCACATTTCTACTGTTCCCTGACCTTCTAAGCAGCTACAAAATTAAGGGGGTCTCTGAAGTAGCTCCACTTTAATAGTTTGCATTAATTCATAAACCTAACTCCACTTGTGTAAAAATAAACATTACCATCATGTTAAAGCAGCTTTTGCAATAAACAATTATAAACTGTTCTGGCAAGGAAGCCTTCACCGTTCATATACTGTTCCACAATTAGTTCAAATGTTCTGCTGTCACTGAAGTCCACGGTCTCTTTTCTGAATGTTTCATAGCCCTTTGGCTGTTTGTAACTCATCTACATTGACAAGTTTTCTGACTAAGAACCAAGTGATCAATGTTAAAGCTAGAGGTCACAATGCAGGACCCGTGTTTCATAGAGGCAGGTGAGGGACAGGTTGCATAGTTCTTATATTTGTTAAGCAATACTATATATTTCTATGGTGTTTGGTTTATGAAAATTGAATACATTGAAGAATCTTTTTCAAATATGAATGTACATCCGCTCATTTTGAGGATATGATCTTCGCATTATTACCTGCAATTGCACTGCACTGTTACTTCTCACTCCCCTACGGTGCAGGGTGGCATCCATAGGCTACAGTGTATGGTGATCAGTGAATGCCCTGGGCATTGAATGCAGGATGTTGATATAGTGTAACTAGAATTCAGTGTAAAGTTGATGGCTAGTGTCTAAGACAGAATGCAGTGTACTAGTTTAGCTCAATGTGATGCGGTATTGTTGATAGAATTGATTACAGCAGGGTTGGTGTCTCGATGCAGGCCAATGTAGTAGTGTCCTTAGATCACGGTGCACTGTTGCTTTTTAGGGTTCCAACAATGCAGTGGGGCATGGGAGTTTTGCTTTTTTAGGATTCTGTGGAGTTGTCTGGGTTAGTGCATTGGAGTGTGGAGAGTCAGTATCTCTAAGATGCAGTGCAGTCCTAGATTAGAGTCCATGGGATGTTGCATAGAGGACAAGTTTCTTTAGGATTTATAATCCCTACCTTTGGGCAGTAAAGTGCGATGTGTTAGCATGCCTATGCTAACGTTGTAGGTTATTGGTTGCAGTTTAATTGGGACACAATGTAATATGATTGGTTTGCGCTACTAAGATTCAATGTTGTGGTTCAGTGCCATTAGTTATTGTATGGTATTGCCAGATTATGTCCCTAGTATACAGTGCTAAGTTTTAGTGTGTGTTGGGTTAATGGCCCTAGGACACAATATGATGTGGTGTGGTAATATTGAAAGGTGAAAGTAATTTGTGGTGGGTTGTTTTCCCTATGATTCAGTAAAGTGCCTTGTATTAGCATCCATAGTAAGTAGTGCAGGGGTTTACATCCCTGTGATTCAGTGCAATGGGGTTAGTTAGTGTTCTTAGGAGTCAGTACAGTGTGATGGGTTACTGCTTCTATGGTGAAGTGCCTAGTACTGAGTGAGCGTCCACAGGAAGCCTTGTAGATTTGTGGACTATTGTAGTTATGGTCTAGTGTAGAGTGGTTCTGCAGTGAAGTTTAACAGACCCAAAACAGTGATAGTGTTACATGTCCATGAATCTCCTTGGCATCCCCCCTTCCTTTAAGGCTTTTGCCTTTAGGCCAAACCCACGTTCCTTCTGTCAGTCAATAAAAAGCTGGGAGTGAAGTTCGATACTTTTAGCTTCTTACCTTACTGGCGAACTTCTTATCCTTCTGAAGGAAAAAAAGAAAAGTCTGACTCCCTTGATGCCAACTTGCAAACCCACACTTAAATGGAGGTATTTCAAAGGGAAACAAGATATGGAGCCAGAGACTGTTATAATTCCCAAAAAAGAAGAATCCATATCCGGACTAGATAAGATGAAAAGTCAACAAAGACAAGAAAACAAACCAGCTTAAAAATATAACTTTCTTTAAAGTCAAGCTGTCGAAACAAGAGAAAATGGAACAAGAATCACTAAAAGTTCCCATGTCTGTATCTTTAATTTGTAGTAGGACACAATGATGATAAATTATCCTGAAGTAATGTGTTACACTAAAGTAATATTAGCCATTAATGTGGAGTTCCTATAATGTTCATCAGCTTTTCACCCAGAAGTGCTGTGTAGACATCATGGCTTGGGAAAGTATAGATTTGTACTGTCCCATTAGCCATTTTTTGGACAAATAAAAACCTTCCTCCCGAAGACATAGAAGCCTACTATTGTAGGGGAGTTAAATCTGTGCCTTCCATGTGCCATAGACCGGTTTAGAGACCATCCCGCCACCCTGCCTCCCTGATAATATCCTTGTGGAGAAGCAGACAGTGGAAACGGGAACCCTTCCTGTGGGCAAGCATCCAGGTACCAGCAGCCAAGGATTAGCAGAGGGAGGGCATGGACGCATTCAACATTTAATACAAAGGAGAGGATGTGGCCTATAAAGGAGAGAATGAGGTCGACCTCGAAATTGGGGAACCGGATTCTAGTCTCGGCAGAGACGCTCAACATCCTGGGATTCTGGGCAAATCACTTAATTGCCCCGTGCCTAACAAAATGAATGTGTCTGTCTGTAACGCAACTGGTGCTCAAGTAAAGTGCTCTGATACCTTTGGGTTGAGTTTTTTCTATATAAAAAAGAACTCCCCCCCCCCAAAGACACTTGTCAGTGTTCTCTCAGAGAAGAGCTGTTTGTTACCTTCATACACTGGGAAAAATATTCACAGTTTGGGTTTCCTTATAAGACGACTATTTTTAATGTGTTTATCCTTTCCCGACTACTGTGACATGGTCGACTGTGCCTTGTTGAAGATCTTTAGCCAACAGTTGTATTTCATCCAGAATGTAGCACAATGGCTTGTATATCCTCAATTACAGAGCACACATCCTCTTTACTTTGTGCTTTGTGTTCAACAGGAAAGACTTTACTTAAGAGGGGAATAACATATGTATGTAACATATTCCAGATAAGTTACCATCACCATGCATAGTGCACATCACAAAGGAGTTCTGTAACCAAATAGGGTATCGAAGGTGAAGCGTGAGTTTCTTGACTTGCAATATTCCTTTCTGTGCATGGTAAGGAGTATTTCTTGGAATTCATTCTTCATCACCCTTAGTATTGGATGTTGGGCAGATGTAGAATTGACACTATTTTATCCCATATATTTCAGGTTAGTAGTAATGTGACAACTAGACTATAACAAAGAAAGCTATGTATAAAGTATAATTTTGTATTCCATAACTGCCAATGAAAAATGTGCATACATTAAGGAGAGGGTCTTTAAGTATTCGGATGTGATTACACAGTTTAATTAGGTTAGCGATTTCTCACTTACTTGGTGGAGATTATAGTCGGCAGTGCCCATAAAGGCAGATAAGTAGCCTGAAAAATTCTCACTTACAAGATGTAATTATTGTAAAAAATTCATTATTTTCGTTTGATAAAAAAATTATCTTAAAGATATGTTTTACAAAATTCCACCTTTACGTAACTGATTTATCTTAGTTGATTTTGCCTCTTGCCAAGGTTTGGTGGTAGCATCAGAAATATTTCTGGTTGCTCGAAGGTGGTGGATATAACATTTTAGGTAGCTTAAACCTGTAATAATGTGAAGCCGGGGCTGTTCAATAGTTTAAGGAAACTGCAGTTTGAACTTTTGAAAAACTTTGAATCACAGAATTTTAACAAGTGGTCTGCCTAACTAATCACAGTGATGAGATCTAATTTTAATAACTGCTGCTACCCAGAATGAATTGCTTTCTGAGTCTGCCATTGTAGACTGTTAATTATCTCTGAACTAAGTTATGTGATGTTTGCAGACTGTAAAACGTATTGGCACGTTGTGCTTGTTGAACGCTCTGTCTAAAATGATCTAAAAAAAACTACAGTGTTTTTGGAAATATGACTGTCCTACGCACTAATATAGTACTCTAAATAAGTTATCTTTGCTTGACCATCATACTAATTCCACTTTTCCATGAAAGGTGTAATGGATGGCAGTGCTCTGGACAGTGAAAAGACCGCGATGCCAAATGAGCTTCACAAATGCTAGAAAACATAAACTCTTTTTTAGAAATGCAGCTTTGCTCAGCAATGTTCTTGTAACACTCTGGCCCTGATTTCGATGTCGGGAGGACTCCTGTCCGGCCAACACTGTTGCAGAATGGGAACCGACCGACCTCAGGTCAGTGGTTCCGACCGCATCATTTGAATGCGATCTCACACCACACACAGTGCAGTCGGAAACATCCATTTTTGTATGGGAGCTTGGCCGACTGGCGGAAAACGCCCGCAGCATAAGCTCCCATAGAAAAACTTATGTTTCCAAACATCCCTGCACCGTGTGGCAGGCACTTCACGGTGCCTGTCACACGGTGCTGGGATGTTTAGAGGGACAGCCAAATGCAGAGGGCCTGGGGGAAGAGGGGCCCTGCTAGGGGCCCCAAAGTCGGTTTCCAACAGCCAATCCATGTCGGAAAGGCCAACATGGATTGGCTGTCGGAAACCGTCATCCTAATCCAGACAGCAGAAACACCTGAGCTACAGGGACATAACAAGCTCCAGAAGCTCCCTGCAACTGCCCAGCTGACCTGCGGCCTCGACCTGCTGCTGGACCTGCCTGAGCCCTGCTGGTGTGAGTTTCTGACCCCCAAGAGGTGCCCCTCAAGTCCTAGACCCTTGGTGTGGCATCAGTTGAGCTCCTTTCCAAAGAAAAGGAGAAATCCTGAAGTTTTGGGCTCTTCGCAAATGCGAACAGGCCTGTTCGTGCCAAGATCTTGCTGGCCGCACTTCCTGCCAATGTGAAGCTCTGGTGAAACTGACTCTTTATGCCACACTGACCACCGTTGAAGCTAGACAATGCGAGAGCTGCACTTTCTGCTACAGCATCAACAGCTCCCGGTGACTGCCAACATGAAGCTCCAGCAACGACCGTCTGCGACGCCTGATAGGATCTTTGTGCTACAGCATCGACAGTCCACAATGCCTGACCTGCTCTTCGTGCTACATCGGTGACCATCTGTGACGCTCTCCCTGCACCTCGCGGCTCCATTCACCACGAACGGAACTCTTTGTGCTGGACTTTGAAGGTAACTCTTTCAGTAGGACTACCTTGCCCCTGTAACTTGCTTGTGCTCCATCACGGTCGGCCTGAACTTGTGACTTTTACCTGGTCTCGCATGACCAGATAACCGCGACTGGCTGTTTGTGCTTTTAGGCACTTTACTTACCTGAAATATTTAAAATTACATGTCTTTGCTTCTACTGATTGGATGTTTGTTGTCTTGGTCTCATATAATTTATTAACTTTTACTCTTTTTTTCTAAATTGGTGTGGGATTTTTCTTGTGTTGTCTTTTCACTGTATTACTGTTTGAAGTGCTTAATGACTTTACATGCTGCCTCTAAGTTAAGCCTGGCTGATTTTGTGGCAAGTTACCTCAGGGTTAAGCATAGGTTAATTTGGGGTTTGATTGTGTTTCACCCTGACACCCTCGCCCCCTCAACCGGTAACCCAATTTTCCAAAATGTATTAACTGGAGTAGAGGTATCTGAGTGTAAAGTATCCGTTTCAGGAAACTTAGGGAGCATGGCTAATCATGTCACTAGTGATAATGTAAATGCAGGTTTGGATGACATGCAATAGATTATATAGCTTTGCATGGTGGAAGGCAAGTGACAAATAGTATGTTTAACTCGTAAGGGATGTGCATATATATCAAGCTGGAATGTCGCCAGACTTAGTTCTTGCTTATTTGTTTTTCATTTTATTTTTATTATTTGTAAAGTGAATTGAGATTACTGGGTTTCCTTGTGCTGGAAGGTAAAAGAACTGTGGGAATGGGCCACCCCGTAAATAGCGTATTACCTAAATAAAAAGGCTTTAAGAGCTCGCCTAAAAGCATGGTAGTGTCCAAAGATCTGATCCTCCGCACCAAAGGTGTTCCATAGTTCTGCCATTATGTGACGAAAGGAGCAGCTGCTGCGACACATTTTTTCACATGAGGCGCATTTAATATAAAGAGGCGTGATGATTATAGGGGTGGCTGGGAACCTAGGGCACTAAAATATCTTTTAAACCTGATCTCTCTAAATCATAGAATATTATATGGGCTAAACAGAGAGCATTGAAGTGTACTCTTTGCCCAACTGGTTGCCACTGAAGGGAACACTATGCTTCCGAAATGTAATTACAGTTTTGCAGCTTGCAGGAAGTCTGTGCAGCTGAATTTTGAATTTGCTTCAATGTGTTTATCAAATAAACTGGAAGGCAAAAATACAGGCTGCTACAATATTCAAACCCAGATAAAATCAAGGCAGATACAAGTGTGGAATGTTTAACGGTCAGCAAGAAAGGAAGGGTTTTCCTGGCGACGCAGGGTCAAAAAACATGAGAATATGACCAAATTATTATGTGCAGAAAGAGAGGAGTCATGGTTGATTGCAAATCCTAACTCCTTGGCTTTGGGGCTGCAGATGGCATAGTATCCAGGTCAGAAGGCCATAAGATATTATTCCAACAAGCATGGTTGTTAGCCAGGAGCAAGAGGTCCATCTTGCCATCATTTATGTTTTTGAAAGGTGCGATTCATCCACTTTTCAACGGCAATCAGGCCTTCCTTTAGCATTATTGCTGATTTCGAGGCCAAGTGATCTAACCTGGTGATAATCTGGTATCCTCAGACACAGCTTATCTTCTGGAGACTTATCTCAATTTTTTGGTGTCCATATAATTTGATTACAGAAAACTTGGTTAACTGTAGATTTTGCTATAGATATTGATATAGATGCCTTTATATAAAATAGGATCTTTGTTTTCCCTTTTAATTATATGCCTCTAGCTAGTTGAAGTAGATTATCTTTATACAAAAAACATATATCTCCTGCAAGGATGGTCAACAAAATCAGGACTGCTTCCCTATGAGCAGTGCAGCTTTAGGGAAACTCTTCTACACTTGATGTCATATCTCTTAGGCGTCTTTAGGCGAAATATCCAATTCAAAGTTATCAACCTTTTTATATGCCATTTTTTGACTTTCGTCAGCTTTCAAGAATGTTGATTGCTCTTTAATTTGGTCTAATTTGAAAAAATGAGGTATTCCTTCACTTTTATTTAATGTGCTTAAGAAGCTCCATAAAAGTGATTGGTAAAGGTACAACTCAGTGCAGCCAATGAATGTAGCTCCATTATACCTATTACAAATGGCTTAAATATAGGTGTGTTTTGGCCTCTCTGCTGATTTCCCCATAATGCACTGATTTACTAGCAGAGCTAAATAAAATGCAATCTTTCCTGCCAAATTTGAATGAACCGCTGACCAATCCCTTAATGCATGAGGATGACACTGTGTTATTAGATCTTAGACTCCCAGGTCTTCACAGGAAACTGGAGGCTTTAAAGCAATTTGTTGAAAATCATGTCCTTCAAACCAGTACTCCGAAAATAAAGATTGTTATCTTTAGAAAAGCACCTGTCAAAAAGAGTTGTACCTGGAACATACATAAGGTAAAAATAGACACATTTCATCAATATATGTATTTAAATATGTTCTTTAAATCAAACCTTAGTACTGTTCTCCTTTTTGATAGTCGGAACATAACAACATGCTCAACCAAACTGTAGCAAAGTCTCATTAATCGGAATGGGCGTATTGAGTTTCTTTCTAGCCATTAATTGACACCTTGTTAAGAGAGTGAACCACTAAATTGCCGGCAGTACTAGCTCATGGTATTGAATGTCTTACTTCATAAGAAATCAACTCATTTGAGAGTATTGAAAGCCATGTATGGAAATCTTGCATAAATGTAGGAAAATCACTGTCTATGAGACCATTCCATCAGGAATGGTGGGTACATTGTATAGTGGTTTAGCTCAGATTATCTAGGCATGGCATAGCATCAAACTGGCTGAGCCAGGCTCTCTGTGAGCCCTTGTTTCTTTAGAATTGAACTGCACAAACAACCACAATACATTCTCTAGATTGGAAATGTGGGCCACGGATACCATGGTCATCAAAAAATAGATTTATATTTCCTTTGTTTGAAGCAGCATTTGAAAAGTTGGATCAAGAGTTTGATGAGCTCAAAAAGTTCGAGAAAAATTACCTACATTGTTTACAAATAGAATGGGGATTAAAGTAATATTATTTTTTCAATTAATTAAAATTCATACAAAGCATTGCCCTTTATGAAGCATCAATGAACATAAAATGAAATATAAAAATGATTTTAAACAATGTTTACAAATATTCATATTATCATGTATGCGCATTAAGTTTAAAAAAAATATGGTTTACAAATTTCCCAAAGGAGGAAAGTTCTGGGGCATCTTCGGAGTTTAAACAGTGACTCAGTTTACAGAAATCCCTAGATGCCTTTGTAGTTTTTATGGAATCTCTGGACCTAAATGTGCACCATAAAAAATCATATATTTTGGTGTGCGGTCCCAAGAGAACTAAGTCCAAAATATTTAAGGTACAGGGCACGGTGGTTAAGAAAGTTCCAAGCTTCTCCCACTTGAGAATCGTTTTTATTTCCCAGCTCTCTTGGGACAACTGTTTTAACCAAAAGGATAATGTAATTTTGTATTAATCGTACTAATTGTGATACTGATGTCTGTTTGTCTTATAATGTCTGTAATGCTTTTTTAATTCATTAATGTAATCGAATAAAGTTTGTTTGACTTGACTTGAAACAGTGACTCAGTGTGTCCTTACAAGTGTATATTACTCTTTAAAAAAAAAATTGATTTCAACAGTTTCTGTCTCTCTTCTCATGCTCTCGTCCAACAGCATAAAAGGTGGGTGATTATCTGCTGGTGACAAGTTCAAAGTCTGCAATGATGTGGTTCACACAAGTAGTTGATCCTGTTCCTTCTGTAATCTTTCATGGGGAAAACCTGAAATCTCATCCGGATCATGCTATGTCAGTTTGCTCTCTTCATTGCAACCTGTAAATACACGTGTCTTTTTGTTTTTTCATATGATTCACAAAGTATTGCAAATTTACTCGAAAGTGCAGTAGTGCAATAATTCAACTTTATCAACAATTTTAATGCTATGTGGGAAGTTATCTTTGACCATTCTTCTTTAACACCGAGGTCTGTTTTAGCTTTCCTTAGTGCAGTCACCCGAGGAGTTTTAGGGAAGTTGCTATCATCAAGTATGTTATTTAGGAATCTGATGACAGTATTTTAAGAAGACGGCTTGATGGTCAGGGTCTTGATTTTGTTAATCAATATCCAACCGTATGTGACAGCATTTTGTCGCATTTAGAAGACAGAAAACATTCCTAAAGAGTTACATAGAAGCCCGTCTAGCAACAATCCAAGTTTTACCTGAAAGACATGCTTCCTGTAAGAAAGTGGTGGTAGGCCTTTGCCCTGATAACATTTAAAATTGCTTCAGCTGATGTGCTGACAACTTTTGCATTAATCCTTCAACTGGTGAAAGTAATGAGGCCATGTTTTTTGTGCAGGATAGTTGATATTTCCAGGAACCGGTGTTGGATATTCAAATTACTACGTAGTTGTTGAGAGGTGCTTAATTTAGCTTCCTAGTACCTGGAATCCTGTTTTTTCAGCTTATTTGTTATATTTTCTGAAAATCATGATTTTATTTTTTGATTCGTTGGCTAGTAATTTGTGATCTAGATTCTATAAATGCAGCTTGTTGAGGGCACGCTGCAGCCCTACCTTGGTTTGGTCCAGGATGACTAAATTGTCTGCGTATGTACCTTATGAGTTCCTATGGTAGGCGGGAACACTCTTCCTCTGGACAGAGCTGTTGCATGTTAGCTGTGTATATAATTACAGAGTAAGAATGTATCCCTTTTTGTGCCCGGTATCAGCCAGGATTGATTTTGAGACATGTTTTTCGGGGCTAGTTCATATTCTCAACCACTCTTTCGAGAGAGATATAATTGCCTTAAGTAGGGTGAACGAAAGGCCCCATTTGAACAATTTGGACTAGAGGATATTTCTATCTACCTTGTTGAAGGCTGCAGAGTAGTCCACAAAGCAAGCAAATAGCAGTGGACCGGATGAGTTAATGGCTTTATGAGTCATATAGAATAGAGCAATGATGTCATCAGTAGTGCTGCATTGTGGTTGGAAGTCAGTTTGATGAAATGGCAAAATTTGCAGTGACACAGCTTTTGAAGTCCACTAGCAGGATTCTTGTGTATGCCTTAGCTTCTACATCAAGGAGGACTATGAGGCGACAGTTTGCGAGGCTAGCCCCATCTCTTTTTTTGTAAATAGGAAATAGAATAGAGCCACTCCAGAAATGAGGGACTTGTGCTGCCTTGATTGACTCATGAAATAGTGGATATAATCTGTTTGCCCAACTTTCTGGGTCCAACTTGTACACTGCGGCATTATGTTGTTCGTTCCTAGTGCTCCATTTAATCTTAAAGATGTTCTAGCTAGCTTGTACTGTGCTATGGTGATTATCTCTTCATCTTGGGTCGTGCAGAGCATGATGTTAAAATTAGGATAATTTTTGTTGATTGTAAAAGGATTATCCTCTATCTTATCTTACAGGCAGTATAAGGCGATGAAGTGGTCTCGCCAACTATGGAGGCCTACTCCATTCCCCTTGTCATGGATCTTTGGTGTGCCCAGGCCATTGTTTACTTCCCAAAATTTGCTCTGATTCTTTTCATGCAAATGAGCTTATGTATCAGTTGGCAAATGTGTTTGTTGTGTTTTCTTTTCATTTCCCAGGTTAATTTTTATAGTGTTTTGTTTTAAGCTTGAGTGTGTTTGGCCCGCTATAGAAACAAAATGTATTTTTTTCCAATTTGTAGGACAGTCAGGAAGAACCGTATGCAATTTTACATGCATGCTAACTTGGATACTAAAGTTAGATGCTTTTATATTAACTTTAAGTCTTTTTGGGATTCCAGTTGGTAACAGTCTCTGGTCTTCTGTATGTGTATCCAGAACAGAGATTGTCTTTTTTGCTTATATGAATTAAAAGATGAAACAGCTGCTATTTTTGTATGTTCCATGGCTGTCTCAATTATTTGCTGTGCAGTTAAATCCAATTTTCTTGAAAAGTAATATTGTAAAGTTATCCTGCTATTGCATTTCTGATTCAACCTATTTTAGTAAATGTTTGTAATCGACTTTTTAATACCATTTTAATTTTTAAATTTAGTTTATCCTGTAGAATATGCTAAGTAAAATTAATTTGATTTGAATATGTGTGATAAACCAAAACTCTAATAATTTGTGAGCGGTAGCCTAATAATGAACTATATTTCTCAGTCTGCAGCTCAAGCCCACTTTTTAAATATAAATAAATATGTACACATGCTTATATCTATATATATTTGCATGTTTTCACAATCCATAGCATATGTCATGTTATGTACGCATACTTTGTGAGTGCTTAGTACATTTATTGTTTGTGATTCATGAATAATGTACATTTGTGCACACTACAGCTATTTGATGCCAAATGTCTACATTATTCCTGGTAAAAGTCTTTGTGTGTTCTATGTTTTTACTACTTCTGCTCCTTTTCTAGTTTCTAAATAATTCAATAGGGTGTCATCATAATGATTTTAATATGCAAAATTGCCTTCCTCAATTGCCTTCTCCAAACTTAACTGCAAACACTCATATCCACCCAGTACATGAAGCCAAGGTTTGAAAAATGCGAATTATTGTTATTTTTTTTTTTAGTATGAAGTCCATTCTTAACTGTCCATTTTGTATCGCACACAGCTTTCAACGCGCAAACACCAGTGAAATTTGTCTGAGCAAAGTCTTATTTTTCTCCCTTTCAGTTCTAACCACATTTGTTCTTCTTTCAGTTTGGAGAGTCCCTGTTCATTGCAGTGAATGGGGATGGAGAAGAAAACGAGGATGACTTGCGCAGGAAGCTCTATGTCCTGAAAAGACTCTGTGAGGCTTATTTCGGCCTGGTTACCATTGACGGCAGTCTTATTAAGAAGGAGTATGTAAATATCTAAATCAATCAATTATTTCGAGCTACTATTTGCCTTGGACCAGTACTAAACACTAGTTTAGTGACAAACTCACAAGATTTGTTTTTGTTTAGTAGTAATGTGGCAGTTAAAGAACTGGGAGTATGCGGGTTCAGCACCAAAGTCAACTGTGTACCTTTCCTCATTGAGCTGTGCTTAATTTTTTTAATTATAGCCACCAATTTCCTGCCCCAACACAATACTAAGACAAAATAGTTCTGTTTTCTTTCATGCGTAGTGACACTACTTTTTCCACAAAATCCCTGCAGTGCCTCCTATGTTCCTTCCAAATTGCCAAGCTGCAAGAGTAAAACAATTCTACAGTGCTCTGAACATGTAAACCTGCCCAAAATACTTTGGCCACCATGCAGGCACACACGAGTAACACCAAACAATTGACATTTATGGTAACCGCACAACCAATGTATCTTGTACTTCTCTATTCATTCCTGCCTGCTCCAAAGAAAACACAACTATTATTTGGTAGCCTTCTCTGATCTCCCTTACACATCTCAAACCCCCATTTTCTTCCACAATTATCGCACTGTTTCCATATCCATAAAACACGACTACATAAACAGAACATGTTTTCAGCTATTTAGTCCTGCTAACAAATCTAAGCTTAGGACCAATTAATGTCCAAATTATAGCATTGCATGACCTATTGATTCATATCAAAAGGTTCATGAAAACTTTACCCAGGACATGCGCAGTGAACAGAAAAAGAAAATTGGTAGCTGTTCATTTCTTAAACTGTAGTTTTGAGCATTTCATTGACTTGGATGTACATGTCACCGGCTAGAATCACAAGGTTTAGTGAATAGGGCAAAGGTGACTCTCCTAAGTCTGCTAGCCTCATGAAGGATATTGATACCTGCTTGAAACTGTATGAAAATAGCTGCATTCTGTAATACAATGCAGACAGAAATCAAGAGATCAACATTGATCTTGGATTGTTGATCAGGCGTTGCCTGTTGGTTCCTCTGAGTGTCTCATCAAACCTGTGGGGTGGATACATACAGCTAGTAGTTGTATTTGCCATCAGGTACACAGCAACTTCAAAGATGGCCCCAAACCCACTGTCACTGAAAAAGTGGGTGTTCCCCTTCATTCAATGTTCTGAAAAAGAGGACACACTATAATTTGTTATTGACTCTCTGTTAAACTTCTCGTGACATTGGATTTGACTTAAACATCGCTTCCACAATTTGCTCCTTGTAGACGTGTACATTTTGCAGCGGTAGTTCTGGTGATGCAGATTTGTATTGTACTGGGCTAGTGTGACTATGGTAAGTAATTTATTGGTTAAGCAATTTTTATAGGTTTCAATGTGGCTTACAGTCCTTGTATGCACATTTTGAACTTGCTCCTTTGAAGAAATGTTTAAAAGAAATGCTCAGCACAAAATGTTTTTGTAAGATCTATATGTGGCTACATCTATTGAATATAATAATAATAATTGTTTCTTTTTATGCACCAGATTTACCTACCATATACTTACAGTTTTGTAGTGAGGTCTCTATCTCATGGCCTCTAGAGATTTATTCATGTTTAAAATGTACATATGTGTTGATATTGCACATCGGACCATCCAGTGCCTTTATTCTTTCCATATCTGCAGACTGCATTTAGCTTTCAAGCTGGCTCTCATAGTCCTGATATCATGAGTTCTCTACTGAGTCTACCACATGACTTGTAAGTATGTCAAGCTACAGCCTTAGCAGTGTGCCAGAGCTCATGTGACAAACAAAAGAAATAACACAGAGGGATCTTTTGCTACTCCCATTCAATCACTAGTTGCTTGGGGGGGGGTCATGACCCTTCAGTCATTGTTTGATAAAAGCACTTTTCATGGCACAAGTGGTGATCAACCAACATCGAATCCACAGAGTCCCAATATGCAGGCTCCCCAAGTGAACACCTCTGCTGCCTCCTGGCACAGCATTTGGGTAAATCTGGGTAGAGCACATGGGGGACCGTGATTGAGATTGATATGCGAGTTCCCCTGCTTCCATAGACTTGTAATTGAAGCGAGGCCTGTGTACTGCGGCTCTGACTGAGGGGTGCGCACTAGGAGGAGAGTGACTGCTGCTGCCTCCTATTAAGCTTAAATTTGGTGAGCCTTTCCAAGGACTATTACAAGCACTCTACTTGTGCAATTCATATGACCAATGATTATTATTTTTTGCCACATTACTCTGGCTATGCAGACCCTTTGCCACTGTGACCTTTACCCAGGTTTTTTGTGGTTCTACTCTCTAACTCAGATGCTGAAAATTGTGCTGTCCTGATGATTACTCGCTGATTGATCTTTATCAGGTCAAAATGGCGACATGAATCATGTGGTGTAATTGGATCATATTCAGGACTCATTTACAATTACGTATGTGGTCCTGTGCCCACCAGCTTCTTGTTCCATTTGTATATATTCTTTCCTATTTGGGCCTGCATATTTTGATTCAAATTGCTTTGAGCACGGTTTTATTTGGTGTTTTACTTGCACTGTGTCGCACACAGTATTTCTCTTGCACATTACTTGTATAAAGTATGATGTAATATATTAATTGAATATATTCCCACTAGATAGTTTCTTTGGTGTCCTTATTAATATATGTTTTTCAATAATCCTTCATCATGAGGAGTCTGATCAATCAGGCATAATATCATGGAAGTGTCTCAATACTCTATTAGGGCCAAGTGTGTCACTTAATCACCCTTGTTCATCTTTCATTAGTGAGCTATGAAACGCTTTCTGATTCCTTCAAATAAGTCATTTGTTGCCAAGGTAGAGGCAGAGTCCACTTCCATTACCCTTACCAGAAAATAGGGTAATACTTACCAATCTGAAGCCCTGTGAGAGGACTAGGAAATTATGACTGTGGCAGAATTGTCTGTTATGAAAATAGTATCTTCAGTAGCCTTCCTCGACTATTAAAATATTTGTGTCCAATAGACAAATTAGGACAGGATTCACAATTGTGAAAAGCTAAACATTGTAGTCTTCTGCATAGTCAACTGATTGTTTGCCAGGTTCACAAATTTTCTGGAGAGCATCTACAAATCCACAGATTTCTAGTCCTAATACTCCTTGTACTTGCTCAACCGGCTGAAGTACGTTTTATGGATATATGCATTTCTATATGTAACCTTTTTTTTCATCACATATAGGCTTGCAGAAAATAATTTGCTTTAGTAACTTCCACATCCTTCAGTCATAAAACCAGGATTGTGGAATTTTATGATGTAAATTCCCCATCCTGATTCAGAGAATCTGAACTTGTGAATTTTATGAATGTAAATCGAACTTGCAAAGGTCGAGAATCTGCCTGTATGGCAGCTTTTTCACTGCCGTAAATATATAGTGATAGGCAAGAAAGAGGGTATTTGGGGTAACCTAGCTAAAGGCAATGCTTATATTCAAACCATTATGTTTTTGTTGTATTCACAAACACCCTGCACCTAGCTTGCCCCTGAAAATACACTTAGAACTATTCCCATTTAAGGCAGGAGTAACTGCCTTTTCAATGTGGGAAAAAAGAGGGGCTTTCTAATATTACAAGTAGTTCGGGCAGAATACATCCCTACACTGGGATTTTTTTTTAATAAATCTGACTGAGTAAATTCAACCCATTCGAAGTACTCCTGAAAATCTACAAATGGGGTAAATTTCCAAGAGTATTCCTGGGAATCTTTGTGAATCCCATAAAAGTAGGAATCTATACCAAATTTTTGAGAACACCTAAAGGACTAGATTTATTCAATTGCTTTATGCATCTGACTGTGATTTGTGATTGTAAAAATCAAGAAAGGGAAGGAAGAGGGAAACGAAGGTCGTAACTCCCCCTCCTCATATACAGTGTCACAATCAAGAATGAGTCAACCTCGAGCCATCTAGGGTGGCTCCACTGAATATAGGGTAAAGACCTTTTTCTTAAAGGAACTCTCCCTCACTGAATTTTATCCAGTGACAGGCTTCTTCATCAAGTTTTTCCCAACCCTCTGAGGGTCGGGCATGCTGCATCTTCTTTCCTTACAAGGGAGCACTTTTTAAGGAAAAAGGGTGTGGGATCCATATGAGGTCATCTTTAAAACTGCCTAGGTGGTGCCCAAATCAGTATTTAGTCATGGGTCCGTCTGACAAGGTTACAAACTGAGGAAAACGGGCTAGTTGGGGTTACTATCACTCCTTGCCTCTTAAGTGTGAACAACTAGTTTTTGCCACGTACCCCAATCCCGTGGTTTTCGTCAGGATCAGTATGTCCCGATTAATACCCTTTTGGGAAAGGGTGACTGATTATTTAATAAATCTTACAATGCCACACACATGCATGGTACACTACTGTAATAAACTTTCTTAGAAGAAGGTCCACCTGAGGATAAGAAACGCATCACAACAGGGGACCGTGAGTATGGTCCAAAACATGGTTCTGGTATGACCTGTAAAAGCGGAAAAAAGAAAAAGGTACTGTGAGGCCATAATGTTAAAACAGAAGCTGGTGCATGTGTCAGTGTCTTCTATGCCGATACAAACAAGGAGAAAACACTGCAAATGCAAGCAATACATGAAAGGGTCAAGGTATACTACAGACATTCACCCTTATGGATAGTTAAATTAAATATGTACTTATTTAGTGGACATCTGGTGCCTCGTATGGCTCACTGGAGGGTAGTGTGCCAGTGGTCACACACTGTAGGGAGAATTGGTATTGTAAATAGTGTGCTATATTTGGTATTGCCAGTACAACACCGCCGCTACCTCAGGTAAATGGCCAGGTACTCACGTCATCATGGGTGCTCTCTCAACCCAAGACCTCTTCCACCAGTGTATTGCTGCCAAGCAAGATCACCATTATGCGATGATCAGAATTTTACCAGAGGTGGGCAAAGGCCGCCATAACATGCTTGGCCGCTATTTGTCAAGAATGCCCACCATTGTGCCAGAGCCTACATTTTACCACGATGGACAGCGCACACTAACTCACTTGCACTCACACTCTCGCTTTCACACACACACAGACACACACCATTTTTCCTACTTCGCTTATGCTACCATCCCAACTCAAGAGTGACACACAGACATAGGCAGTTACTCAGAGCCACACATGTGTGCAAACGCACACAGCATTCAAGACCTTTCCCTATTTCTCTTATGCTGACATCCCAAACCCAGAGTGGTGTTGTGACTCCTACTGTGTGCTGTATCTTCTATCCCCTCTCACAGCCAGGTGGCCTCTGAGGGCAAAGTTCTCCCAGGAAGAGAGAGTTGCAGGTGGGAGTGTTTCAGGCAGCTGGTTGGCACGGGAGTGCCTTAATCAACTGGGTGGAGAGAGTGATCAGGTGTGATTCTGATAACCAGGAGGAGGAGGTGGATGAGGTCATCAGAAGTGCTTTTGAGGGATGGGATTAGTGCAGGGAGGTGGCCATCGGTTGCTCTTAAGGTGGTTGAAAAGAGGGGCAGAGGGGTTCGACTGCTGTTCTTTTGGTGGCAGGGAGATGGTAAATGTGCAGACTAAAGTGCTGTAGGTGACCGCAGATAAGCCACTCTAGGGCACTTGCAGGGGGCTGACAGATTTGGTATCTCTGGGGCACAGGATAGGCAGGTCATGGGAATTCTGCAGCTTCTTCTCTGGCAGAGTGAATTCCTTTGGCCTCTAGCATAATCAAAAACATTTATAAATAAAAAAAGTGCAGACATATTTACTCACATACATGGTCTTTGGACCAGTCCTCTTCATCTACTGGTCTGTTCAGCTGTCATTCACACTTTGCTTCAGCCCACCACAGCATAAACTATGGAGAAATGTTTCAGCCCACTTTTGAAATTTGTTGTTTTGCACTGAGAGTAAAGGGGTTTTCGCATGATGACCTGCACATCTGTCTAAAACAAAGCGTACTTCTGTGCCAGGTGTGCTGTGCCAAAACTTTACTTTGCTAAAGCATCCCTCACTGTTCAAATTGTATGCAATAGTTATTGTTGTAATGTCGTTTTTATTGCAATAGAATGGTTGACACATAAAGCGGTCATATTCCATATGCTACTGATAAAAATCCAGAACGTCGGGTCCTTCCTGGCTTGTTTTTTCTTCCTTTAATTTGTATGCCATTTGTTTGCAATTAAAAAATGCAATTAAAAAAAAACAAGCATCGCACAAGCTTGCCAAGGCCAAACATATTGGGTCTTTTCGACGGTTGATCTTTTTGGTCCTCCAAGCAACTGTGCAGGTGGATTTTTTTTCTACATTCATTGCAAAAGAGACTTTGTTTTCCTTGGCAATGCTCCAATGTCGTTTATGCTTGAAATAACAAAATAACACTATTGGTATGGCGTCAAACATATTTTTTTACTCTGCCTAAATGTAAGAATATTTCAGTAGAATAGTAAACTTTTATGAGCAGTAAGTAAAGTAATACCACAAACCTTGACAATTTAATAAATGTATCAGTATGTTCAGCAATCCATCTCAGTGGCAAAGGAGACCAACTCAAGTGAACTGAAGATGAACTCTGTGTTTCTGAAAGGACGGGATCTGTCTGCTATCAAGTTTAGAACACTGGGGTCGCTGAGAGGGTTAATTAACAAGATGAGGTGGGAGTGAGCGATAACATTCTCTTGAATCAAACAAAATAGAATCTTGTCCAATAGACAGATTAAGTATAATCTTGAAAGGTCCCTGTTTTCATAAATTGGCAGCAAAACAATATTTAAAAGCTACGTATTCTATTGAGAACGGAAGGATATATTTTCCAAGTTTGAAACACGAAATAAAAAAGTTAAAAAAATCACAAAGGTACCAATAGAAGAGCATCGCCGCTTAGAGAAATACTGAGGTAATTTAAGATGTTTTAGTTCTTTGTGAAAATGGATGCTTTTTTTCAATTCACTAATGTGCTCAATAGTAGGATTAAGATATGTAAATTACTGTTACCTCTGTGCTAAACTCCCTGCCAAGATAGGAACGCATCAAGTCTCTTCTCACAAGAAAATCCCAGCTCAGTTAGAATTATTGCTAAGTGCGAATGTGTGACCTGACATTTGATGCCACATATAGATATCGATCTTTTTATCAGCTTGCAATAAAACTGTCCATGGTGGGAAAGCTGTTGAGCATGGAGAACTATCGGACACAGCGGCCCCTCTGCTCCCTCTGGCATACTGAAGCAGTTTATTTATACTATGGGAGCCATGCCTGTAATATAGCATTCAAGAACCCAAACATTCAATTCTTGTATCAGTATGTAGATGTACATTTGGAAATAGGAGGCAGATTCAATATCAATGTGCAGTGATTGGCTTAAAACATGAAAAGTAATAACAAAGCAGATACATTCTGAGGAATTTAAGAGGAGAACATGTTTCTGAAAGCACTTCTGTCCGCCTGATCTTAAAACGTTATTCAAAGGCATCATAAAGAGGGTCAAATTCAGCGAGTGATGCAGGCGGCCTTTCTTAGCCAACAAAAAATGTCAATCATAAATTGTGTTCTCAAACTTCTTCACTGTGCTCATCCAACATTTCTATCCTATTTGCTGACCACTTTGAAGTTTCATGAAAGGTAGGGTTAAATTAGATCCTCGGGCTCTATGCCCTACTACAGTAATGGCGCTCTGACTAGGTGTGCTGGTTGGAAACAGGAAGATTGGGCGCTATTACTGATGATGTGCAAACCCACAGCTGGTGACTGAAGCAGCCGGTCCATCTGCACCTCAAACGGGGGTGAACGGGGAGTAGAGATCCCCTTGCAGGTAAGTGCAGTGAGTGACTGCACCTGCCTGCAGGGGGATGTCAGAGTGGTTCTTGGGACTTGCTTCCCACTCCGGATGGGCAACCTCGTGGAGTGCACTGAATGCCTCTTTTCCTCCTTGCTAATGTCCAGAACACGGCACATGCACAGAGGCAAAGTGTTTCCCAATGCAAATGAGGACAAACCCCATTAGGACAGCACTGACACTATCTGTATTACAGATAGGGCCGTGCAGACCTCTGCAGCCCCTTCTGTAATATCAAAGTACCGCAGGGATGCAGAAAGTCCCATGGTGCTTTATGTAATACTGCTGCAGATGACCTATTGTTGCAGTTGCCTATTGGTTGGAACAAAGCTATTCGTTACGTAGCATTAAGTTATAAGACAATGCATAGCTCTTTTATATGAAGCCTTTCCCAATTGTAGTCTCGGAGAACTACATTAATAGATACACATTTTAGTAACATGAACTAAAAGTATATGTCATGATTAAAGTAATTAATTCCACATGTGATGTAAATCTCAATAGGCCATCTAGTATTGGACTTGGCCATTACAAGTTGTTTTTCTCCAAAGAAGATTCGAGTCACAGGATACTTCGTGACCCCTTCCTTAGTTCACAGTGTGCATGGGCATCTACTCCTCCCTTAGCCTAGCTGTTCGATAACTTCAACACCGACAATCTGCGAACAAGCTTTTGCTATTCCTCAAATGACTGCAAACTATCGAATCGAGAAAGAGGAAAAACGGCACAATGGACTAAAGACTCAGTGGCATCCTTCTTGATCTCCTTGATCTCTAGTAGAAAAAGTCAGAGAATGTGGGCAGGCATAGGGTGATGGAACGAAAACCCTTTCAGATTTGCCCACAGTTGAACGACAAAGACCCTTATGCTGATCACCACTGTGTCGACAAGCTCTGTTCTTCCCCCAAGCACAGCAAGGCCTCCTGCAAGTCCTGTATCACTTTTCGATGCAAGATGATGGTAGGGTACAGGTGGGAAAGACGTTGGGTGTACCTAAAGATGTAACAACTGTCATCCACTGAGACGCTGAAATTCTTCGGCAAACAATCCCCCCTTGATGTCGAGCCAGAGAAAGCAGGACAGTCCAGAGTGCCGGCACATCAGCCAATGCCCAGTCCACAGACTGTGTCTTGAAGTGCCTCCGAGGGGGAGGGCCTCTAGGGAACTCCTTTGGTGCCAACACTTTTGGGGCAAAAAACAAAGACTACAACTTGGGCTGCCAGCATTACTGCCCCGGCACTGAGACAGGGCTCTGGAGTATAGCAGTGTCTCAAGGAAAGGGGTAGAACACTACCATATCTTGATTTCTTTGCCCACAAAGACCCACAATGCTCTGCCTTCGGGGCCAAAGTTGATGCCAAAATAGAACTGTAGGCCCATTATCAGGCCCTTGGCGCTGAGATCAGAGGGATCTGAGGCACCCATTCTTGAAAGGCTAGTGGAAGAACTGGATGCTAGGCAAAAAAGACTTTTTATCGACCCCAACACTGGAAGGATTTCCACAAAGCAACCTTAAAGGAAAGTTTTCAGTAGTTTGCCTTCAATCCTCAAGAAATAAAGACTCAAATTTGAAGAAGAATTAGCCCCATGAGGAACCTCTGCACCCAGTGCCTAAAAGGCGCAAGGACCAGGCCACAAGCCCTTCTCCCTTGCCTTATATACCCAATGTAGGACATTGGGTTACTGGTTGAGGGGGTTGAAACACTTTTCAAGTAGCAACCAGAATTCTTGTCAGAGTGAAACACAAGCAAACCCCAAATTAACCTGTGCTCAACCCTCTGGTAGCTTAGCACAAAAGCAGTCTGGCTTACATTAGAGGCAATGTGTTAATTATTTATGCAGCACACAAACAGTAATAAAGTGAAAACAAAACATAAGAAAAATCCCACACCAACTTAAAAAACTAGAGCAAGATAATAATAATAAATTATTTGACACAAAAATGACAAAAATCCAGTCAGTAGTACCAGAGGTATGTAATTTTAAAGGTTAAGGTAAAAATAGTGCTTACAAGCACAAAGTGCAAACAGTGGTTATCTGGTTGTGCCGGACTGAGATAAAGTCACCAGTTAAGGCTGACCGCTATGGAGTGGATACAAGGACCAAGTAGGTCCTGCTTAGAAATGTACCTTAAATCCTGGTTGCAGAGCGTTGTGCCACGCAGTATCACTCTGAGGAGAATGCAAGGTGCGCATCAAGGATGCGTTGTGCAGCGGCAGTTTTGATGAGCTGCAAGGGCTCTGTTATGGACTTGCTTGAGGCTGTGTCTGTTCCGATGAAGAGCTGCAGGATCTGGGTCAGGATGCATTGTGGGCTTGCATCATGGTTGTTTCACGCTGCATTGGTACTGATGAGGCACTGTGAGGCTGCATTGGTTTGCGGTGCGCTGTGTCGGTTCTGGTAGAGACCTCAGCTGGGCTGGCAGCGCACCTTTAGCCCTACTTCCAAGGGTCCTGGACTGGAGGGGCACCACTTGGAGGAGGGGGGGGAGCGGGGTAAGTCTCACAGCAGGCGGAGGCCAGGGGCAGGGGTCCAGATGGTTTAGCCTTTTCAGTCCCTGGGACTCTGATCAGGAGGCCAGCCAATTAGCCCTTGTAGAAACTCTGGTGGCCCTGGATTCAAGTTGCAGGTTCAGTCTTTCTCACTCAGGCAGCAGGGTGGTGCTTTTTGCAGCAGCACAACATTCCTTCTTCTGAGACTTCCACAGATCCAGAAGTGTACTGAAGTGTTGGGTCAGAGGGTCCACTTTTTATACCTGGTGGCCATTTAGAAGTGGGAGAAGCTTCTAGAGTTCTTCCACCACAGAGGTGTCTGGCATTTCCTGCCTGCCCACCTGCTCTAGCCCCAGCTTGTCTGGGGGCCCGAAAGACTAGTGTGATACCCTTTGTGAGTACGCTTGGGCAGAGTCTTTCTGATGTTCAAGTGTGGTATGTGACAGCTACTCCTCCTCATCATGTCAGAGATGGCCAGCCGGTCAACACCTATTCCCACTTTCTCTCGCTGTCTGGGAATACTACACACAGACCAGCGGTCAGCTGCACCAGCCATGTGACCCAGGATACAGTCTGCAGGCACTAAATAGTTGTGACAAGAAAATGCCAGCTTTCTAAAATTGGCATTTTTAGAATTGTGACTTCAAATTTGACTTTACCATTGAGGAGGGTTTTATATTACAATTCTTTAGACACACAAATCTACATTCCTACCTGCTCCCAATTGAAAGCTATCACTTATTAAATGTAATAAGGTAACCTAATGTTATCCTGTGGGAGAGGTAGTGAAAAAAGAATTTGAGAGTTTTCATTGTCAGGAAATGTAAAACGTAAAAGTACATGCCAAACATTTTAAATACAACACATCCTGCCTTCTGGGCTGCTTAGGGCCTACTATAGGGATGACATATGCATTAAAAAAGGCAGACTTGGGCCTGGCAAGAGGTTACCTTGCCAGGTCAAAATGGCAGTTTAAAACTGCACACACAGGCTACAATGGCAGGCCTGAGACCTGTTTAAAGTAGGTGGCACAAGGAGTGCTGCAGGCCCACTAGTAGCATTTAGTTTACAGGCCCTCAGTACATGTAGTACGATTTTACTGGAAAGTAAATAAAATGTGCCAATGGGCTGTAAGCCAATGTTACCATGTTTTAGGGAGAGAGTACAAGCACTTTAGCACTGGTTAGCAGTGGTAAAATGTGCAAAGTCCTAAGGCCAGCAAAAAACAAAGTCTGCAAAAACAAGAGGATTAAAGGCAAAAAGTGTGGGAAAACCATGCCAAGAATGTTCATTCCAACACCCAGACACTCACCAGACACTCGCCTCCAGCACCCCCACCACCTCCATCATGCCCATACTCTCCACCCAATCCAACTCCACCAGATTCTTCAGAGGGAACAGTTCACTCTTCCTCTGACCCTGGGAGCCATTATGGGGAAGAGAGACTCATATGATCCACTCAAGTTGGCAGGAGCCAGGGGCAGTCTGTGAGACAATTATTAGGTTCACCCACACAATAAGCCAGACCTTGAGCGTTATCCCACAAAGCCATCTCCCCCTGATGATACTGCTGGATATCATGGAGTTATTTAGAGAGTGGGTCGTCATCATAAGGTTTAGATGCACATGATTCAGGATTTCAATGACTTCTTAGTAGAGGTTCTCTCAAGCAATTATTGTGCAGTTCAGTTTCTACCAATGCTCAAGGGCATGCTCAAGATTGCTCTGGAGAACTTTAAATGTTGGAGCTAAAATGGTTACCCCTAGAGTAGAGAGGAAGTTTAAGGCATCTCTCAACAAACCTCTCTCCATTAGAAGGCGAGTAGCCCCTGATTCCCTTGTTTTGCATACAGCAAAAATGCAGGCTTTTTCTCGAACAACAGGAGATGGCCCCCATCCAGATGAAAACAAAGCACGCTTATTGACGCTGCTGGTAAAAGGGTCATAGTAGGGGCAATTACCCACAGTCAAATCACCAACTTTGTAGGTTTGCCCTCAAGATACAACAAGTATCATTAGGAGGAAATGGATGCCCTAGTAAAACATACAGCACCTTCTTGAGGCCTGTGGGAAGAAGTATGAAGAACTAGTTGCAGAGGGAATAAACCATTTCCAAAGAAAACATGTGTGCTCTAGACGTTGCAGACACAGCCTCGCACAGTGTCAACACTAGTGTTCTCCCCAAAAATGCGGAGCTTTTCGTCCCAGGTTTTAAATCAGAGGTACAATAGCACTTTCTTAACATCCTGTTTGATGGGGAGCGTCTCTTTGGCCCCCAAGAGAATGAGATGTTAGAGAAGATAAAGAAAGTCCACAGGTGCACTACAGTCAGCAACACCAACGGGCTCCTTCTGTAGGTACCAGGCAAGAGGCAGCAATAAGGCAACAATCTCAAGTGAAATCTTACCTGTGCCAGCAACAGGCCGATTATGAGACCCAGGCAGGCAGGTGTTACCCACACGGAGGCTATACAGGGAATAATTGTAACGTCAAGGAAAGAAGTGACTCTGGAAATGGATTCCTCTCCTCCAAGTGCTGACTCCCCATCCATCACTCCTGATCATCCAACACTTGTTGGGATAGAATAACAGATTTCCACCCTCGCAGGATGGAAATCACCTCAGACCAGTGGGATTAGATGAGGTCCATCAGGGTTACTGCTTAGAATTCCATACCACCCCACGGGACATTCAACTACTCCATCACAACCTCAATCAAGACCACCTCTGTCTCTTAAAAGAAGATGCACTCCTCTAAATGGTCACCATACTGCCAGTATCCCACCCCCAATGCGGAGAGGGAGTTTCTCACCATACTTACTCATTTCAAAGGAAGCTGGCTTACTTTGCCCCATACTATACCCAAGGGCACCCAATAGGTACATCCTGTCAGAGCATTTCATATGATGACTGCAGTATGTCATCCCACTTTTCCATCAGGAGGACATCTTGACTGCATTAGATCTCAAGGATGTATGCTTCCACAACCCTACCCACCATGCTCATCACACGTAGCTATGGTTTCTAGTAAGGGGACTACATTACCAGTTCACAGTATAGCTTTCAGGGTCACCACAGCTCTGACGGCCTTCACAAAGCTTTTGGCTGTCATAGGTACTCCTCTAACGGAGAGCAGGAATTCACATATTCCCATGCCTTGATGACTGGTTGATCAGGAGCAGCACCAGGCAGCAGTGTCTAGCTCAGACACAGCTCTAGACCTGGTTCACACCCTAGGCCTCACAGTAAATCCCAAAAAGACCCATCCCCAACCTCAACAGACCCACCCAACCCTTCCTAGAATCAATTCTGAATGTTGTCAAGGGGAAGGCATAACCCAGTCAGCAGAGGGTGATAGCATTCCAACAGCTGCTGCCTCTTTTTCACACCAATTGCCCATTAACTGTAAAAACAGTAATGAAGCTCTTAGGTATGATCAGCTCTTGTATATCGACTGTTCCACACACCAGATTGCACATGCGCACACTTCAGCAGTGTGTCAATAGTCACCAGTGGGGGAGTGGGGGTCAATGGGAAGAGAACATGTTGATAAATTCCAGCACTCAGTGCACTCTTCAGTGGTGAAACAACAACCATATGTTTCTAGATGTGCCTTTTGTAGACCCTCTACTGCATTTGTCCATTATTAATGCGTCACTCCTGGAGTGAGCTGCACATCTGGACCATATGACTGTTCAGGTCACTTGAAACCCGCTTCACAGGTGACTCACACCAATTACCTAGAACTCATGCCCATTATTCTGGCCCTCAAAGCTTTCTACTCCAGGGTCCAAAACAAGGTGGTACAACTTTGGCATTGGGCATTTAGTCATGATGTACATTTTCTGGCAGAACACCTCCAAGGAGTTGACAGCAATTATTTGGACCTCTCAAGCAGGGCGCATCAGCAAATCCAAGAGCGGTAACTCTATCCACCAATCCTCCAAAGGTGCTTTTACCAGTTGCCGACTTATTTGCCACCCCAGGAAACACAAAATGCCAAAGCTTCACCTCTATGTACCCACACCCACATTCCATAGGCCATGCACTATGGATGAACTTGTCAGGGATATTTGCCTGTGCTTTTCCACCTCTACCACTCCTTCCATACGTGGTCAGGAAAATGAGGCAGATCTCTTTGACCCTCATTCTGGTGGCAACAACTTGGACTAGACAATGCTGCTACTCGGTACAGTTGGAGATGTTCATCTGCCCACATAATGTGCTCCCAGTCAGGCCTGATCTTCTCAGGCAGCAACAAGGTTGACTCGAACACCTGGATCCCAGGCAGCACAACCTTGCCATCTGGCTCCTGAGGTCTTAGAATTTGGATATTTACGCCTCCCACTGGAGTGTATGGCAATCTTGAGTGAGGCACGTAGCCCTACTATGATTGCATATTATGCAGCCAAGTGGAAAAGATTTGTCCAATACTAAGCATTTTACCCCTTTAAGGTTTCAATTCAAGAAATCATTTCATACCTACGTCACTTTCACAAGGCAGGTCTGGCATGTACATCTATGCGACTTCATTTAGCTCCTGTAGTGCATACATCCATAATGGGAAAGACACATCCCTTTTTTGGATTCCTGGGATTAAATCATTCATGGAGAAACTCAAGAGTTATTCCCCTCAAGAATGCCATCAACACCTGCTTGGAACCTTAATGTGTATCTCACAAACCTTATGAGCCACTTCACTCATGCTCCTTGCAGTTTCTTTCATGGAAGGTGCCTTTTTTGGTAGCAAGGTGCATTTGGTAGCTCAAGCGCGTTCAGTGACTGCAAGCTCCTACTATAATAGAGTCATTCTAACAAGTTTACAGAAATAGAGTAGTCCTGTACCCCAAATTCTTACCTAAGGTAGGATCACCATTTCATATGAATGAGGCAGGTGAGCTCCCTGTGTTCTTTTCACATCCCGATTCTGCAGCAGAAAGAACATTACACACCTTAGATCTTAAACGGGCACTCATCTGTTATTTTGATAGGACTAAATCTTTTTGAAAGACTAATCAACTTTTTGTGGCCTTTGCTAAACCTTTTAAAGGTCCAACTATTACCAAAGCAGTCTTGCTAACTGGATTGTTAAACGCATCCAAACTTGATATGCAAAGGCTAAATGTGTACTCCCCATACTTCGAGGGTACCCTATACATGTAAAAAAGGAGCCAGCATGGCTTTCTAGGGTAACATTCTTTAAGCAGATATTTGTAAAGCAGCTACTTGGTCAACGCCACACACTTTCATCAAAACATTACTGTGTGGACATATTAGTTCGTCAGAAAGCTATGGTTGGCCAGATGGTATTAAGAAATTAGTTTCAAACATCTGCATTATTTGCCCATTCGCCACCACAAGGAGGACACTATTTTACAGTTGATGCAAAGCATGTGTATCTACAGACACACATGCTGTGAACTGAAAATGTTACTTACCCTGTCAGCATCTGTTTTGTAGTGTGTATTGCTGCAGATTCACAAGCATCCATCCTCCTCTCCAGAATCGGGCTGTGATGGCACTTGTTTGTCCCCATTAAATGGGGCATGTTTATTATTGACTAACAATGTGCAGAACACATATCTACTATTCTCTACACTCCACCTTTCACCTGCTGAACAAAAGAACAAGGGTGGAGTCGATGCCTATGCCCATTGTGGACTAAGGAAGGAGTCACCCTGAAGAAAAACAAATTGTAATGTCTGAGTATGCAAAGCATTTGAATCTACAGCACTACACACTACAAACAGATGCTTACAGGGTAAGTCACATTTTCCTATACTATGGTCTCACTAAACCCACTCTGTTGTAGAGGGGTTGGCAATAGCATCGTAATAAAAAAACATATTTCTATCATTTCTAATTTTTAAAGACCTAAACACAAACTTGAAATTAGAGTCTTTTTTTAATTTGAGTTATACTTCCATTTTAGGAAAAAGAAAGTGACACCCATGTGATAACCACAATCCTAAGATAATTCTGTCCATGTGGAAAATAGAACTCCAATAGCATACATTGATTATGATTTGCAGAAATAACTGTAGAATATTTTGTTCAGGAGATGCATAGTTTTCATTTTGACTTGCTGAATGTTGAGGGGCGTTCTTCAATTACTACAGCATGTTTATTTTAGTTTGTAATGTAGTCACTACATTGTTATATATTTTTCTCTTCCTCTCCCTTGTAGGCTGCGACCTACTGACACAGAGCAACGTGACCGAGTGTGGTCACTCTTCCAGAACCTACTACTGACATACAGCCGCTTGAGGGAGGAGGACCAGAGTTTTGTAGTTGAGGTAACACCACCACTTTTTCTCTTGAGGTGATTGTCTAACTGCATATGTGACACTCCTCATTCTTCGTTCCATGGGGAGTGTGCTAAGATTTCAACATGTAATCTCTCCCAGTGGCTTGAAGACACATTGCTAAGTTCCTGATTAGGAGTGGGCATAACTCTCGTAATTCTGTGTAGCGTAATCATGTGAAACTGCAAGAACTGCAAGATTACGGGGAAATGGGCGAGAATTGTAATTCTGCGTTTAGCGCTATTTCTTAATGCAAAAATGCCCCTCACATCCAAAATGGATGTGAGGATGCATTTTTGCACTAAGAAATAGCGCTAAATGCAGCAGAATATGATTTAGCGAGTGCCTTGGGGTAGGATTTTTCCCCAACTTATTCCCAGAATTTAACGCTCTTTCCTTACTGTAAAATGCGCCCTCACATCAAAAAAGGCTGCACATATGCATTTTTGCTCTAAGAAATAGTGCTAAATGCAGCAGAGCATGATTAGCGAGCGGCTGCTTGCTCTTGCTAAATGTAATCTCTCAGTAGAATTTGTTTCCCCAAATTACGCGAACAAGAGTCATCTCGGAATTATCAGTAATTCTGAGTCAAAGAGTAACGTGGAATTACCATATTACTCTGATTAGTCCGGCTTAATTGAAATTCCACCCAACCCTATTTCTAACATACACACAAAGACTTTAAAACACATAGACAAAGACTCAAACACTGATAATGCCCATAAACGTAGTCTCTAAGATATACAACGTATGGCTTTAAGTTCAAACCTTTCAGACTCCCACACTAAAACATATTAAGAATATATTTTACAAAGACGCACACCAACCAGTGGCAGACTATCTGAATAAAACCACTTACAACATACTGATTGTTAGGAATTTTTTATTCTAAGATTGTCGACTAAGACAGACCCAGGTAGGGGCTTTAAGGGTATGTAATATACTCACAGGTAGATTTTATGTATTCCTGAAAATTGCAGCTTCTAATGTGTTGTTCCGGACACTGTATCCACTTTTCATATATAATATTCCCTCTTAGCAGTACTAGAGAACTGTCCAAGGTTTATCCAAAGGGATTGGTGGGAAAGTGAGAAACAGAATTTTGTGGGATGGTGTCCTTTGAAGAGGGAAAGGAGGTAGTGATCCTATCCATTAGATAGAATTTGTTTGTTGTCCTTCCCCACCTGCCCCCTCCAGCATTCATTGGCAGAGGTTGATGTGAATTATCAAATTTGGTGAGGTTGAAATGTTTATAGCTGCTAACTGAATTGTATGAGGCAACATTGTGTCACCCCTTTTGGTCATTTTGCTGTTAATGTCGGATGTGGTATGCTTTGCTGTTAAGAAAAGATATGCATAATGAAAACACTTGTGTAAATGTGCTGCACACGTGCATTTGTACTTCATAACATTGGTATGTTTCTCAACACAGTAAAATATTTTTTCTTAGGCAGAAACCTTTTCCTCTTCACCATCACCAATTTTAGGAGTTCCTTTTTCCACCCAAGATACAGATTTACCCTTGCCCTTGGCACTAGTCAATTTCAGGATACAATACAATCTGCAGATAGGTTGGGAATACCCACAAACACTGAAAATCCCACAGGCTGTCCCTGCAGGAATATTGCTCATACTTTATGCCATATTAGGTAATTTGTGTACAAGTGTGAATTCATGCAGTGGGTGACAAACATGAATTTGTCCTCAGTCACAGCTAGATGCACAAAAAGGTTTGTGAATCCGGGCCATAGTGATCGGCTCCTGCCAACAAACAGTTCACATCTCTGCTCCTGAAAATAATGGAACTCTGAACTTTTCGCCTGATAATCCCCTGTCGAGTTCAATTCAGTGCTCCTCATAATAGCAGACCACTGCATTGCTCTGTTTTTGATAATTACTAGATGTCCACAGGGCAATTCTAGTAATAACCAATACTACCAAGAGCTATACTTCTGATAATACCCAGACTTGTGTAGAGGGGTCGTGAAAAATGTGGCAAGTCCTGATTTCTGTTCTTAAGATGTGCTTGCCTGCAGATTCTGATAAAAAATATCTAAACAATTATTTTTAATGGTTATGCAATTGTGAAGTCGAATTTTTAATAAAACTTAAAGAAAAGTAACTTTTACAAAGTTAGCATCTACCTGCCTTAACTGTCAGGCTAATTAGCATAATTCTCTGCCAGCTCTCAGCCTGAGGTCAGCCTTGAATAGGTGTGAAAAGGTGTGAAATGCCTCCCAGGAACAAAAAATAAGTTGACCTAAATGGGCAGATATGACTCCACAGAATATACATGGTGGGGACTGTGGGAATCCTATTTGATAATAGAGTGTCAAATTCTGCTTCACAGGTCTGTTGAGCCACATTCAACTATCGAGGCACACTTGAAAGTGAGAGAACAGGATGCCAAGTCACTTCTTGTGTATTCACTGTCTGGTTACTGGAGGACTGTGCTTTTTCCTACCAGACATCTGCCTATGAGTTTGTTGTGGGTACAGTGCCTCCCTCAACTGGATTTTAGTGTTAGATTTGGGAGGACACTAGGAATACTATAGTACATTCCCCCCACACACACCCAGCCCTCAGAGCCCAAGTTTAGTGTGGCTGAAGACTTTCAACATCTTGAAAATGAGTTGACACATAGCATTTTGGGCTTGTTTGCAGTAATGCAGGAGCAAGACCACTGACTCATTGTCAGTGAAACAGCTCTCCCACCCTCGCAGCTCCACCATTAAGTGAGGCCCTGACGAGCCCCTGCACTCCCGTAGTGTTAGGTGTTCGAGGCCCTCCTCCACCCACAGGTTATACCTGCGCCTCATCCCTGGTGGTCCAGTGGACCTCTGACTCCCTCTCTCGCTCCGCTTTCTGCCCCTTCACCCTCTCCTTTCTGCCCCGTTTTCACCCTCTGCTTTCTGCTCCGTTTTTCACCCTCTCCTCTCTGCTTTCACCCTCTGCTTTCTGCTCTGTTTTCACCCTCTGCTTTCTGCTCTGTTTTCACCCTCTGCTTTCTGCTCTGTTTTCACCCTCTGCTTTCTGCTCTGTTTTCACCCTCTGCTTTCTGCTCTGTTTTCACCCTCTGCTTTCTGCTCTGTTTTCACCCTCTGCTTTCTGCTCCGTTTTCACCCTTTTAGCTTTTCACCCTTCACTGTTTACAGCAGTTCTCTTCTGCTTTCTGCTCCGTTTTCACCCTCTGCTTTCTGCTCCGTTTTTCACCCTCTCCTTTCTGCTCCGTTTTTCACCCTCTGCTTTCTGCTCCGTTTTCACCCTTTTAGCTTTTCACCCCTTAACTCTTTACAGCAGTTCTCTTCTGCTTTCTGCTCAGTTTTTCACCCTCTGCTTTCTGCTCCGTTTTTCACCCTCTCCTTTCTGCTCCGTTTTCACCCTCTGCTTTCTGCTCCGTTTTCACCCTTTTAGCTTTTCACCCCTTCACTCTTTACAGCAGTTCTCTTCTGCTTTCTGCTCTGTTTTCACCCTTTTAGCTTTTCACCCCTTCACTCTTTATAGCAGTTCTCTTCTGCTTTCTGCTCCGTTTCACCCCTTATTCTTATCACCCCCTTACTCTTTATATCTTTCTCTTTACTTTTTTCACCCTCGTTCCTCTTTCATTTTTCCCCTTCTTTTGCTTGCTTCCCCCGTTTTTCCCGCCGCTGCTGCCCCCGCGGCCCCTTCCCCCCCAGCGCGACCAGCCCGAGCCAGTTCCCCTCCCCGCTCCCACCTCTCAGCTGTCCAGCCCTCCCTGACCCCTTCTTAATGGCGGCCGCGCCGAAGGCAAGCCCGTCTGCACCCATCCGTGACCCGACCGCGACCAGCGCCAGGAACCCTGGACCTTCGCACCGCCAACGCTACGACCCAGCGGCACTCCAACAACAACTGCGAGCTAGCATCACCAGCCGACTCCCACGGACCCTTCAGCTGTCACCGCTGCCGGCACACCTGCAGCACCACCAGGAACACGGACCCAGCACAACCCGCCCGCAAAAACACACCCGAACCGAAAACCCTGCAATGCATCCTCCTCAACGTCAGATCACTCCACAAACACGCCACCAAAATCTGGGACCTCCTCGACAGCACCACCCCGGACATAGCATTCTTCACCGAAACCTGGACCAACACCAGCGCGGGACCGGACATCACCATCGCCATTCCCCAAGGATACAAGATCTCCAGGAAGGACCGCCCCACCCGCCCGGGAGGAGGAATCGCCATCGTCCATAAATCCACCCTCTGCCTGAGCACACTCCCCGACGAGCCCACAGACCTTCACTTCAAGATACTGGCCAGCCCTACGACCACTCTCCGGGGAACCCTCATCTACCGACCCCCTGGACCCTGTGGACCATTCGCCAACTCCATCACGGACATCATCTCCCCCGCATGCCATTGCATCCACCGAGTACACCCTGCTGGAAGACCTCAACTTCCACCTCGACAACCAACTGGACCCCAACACCACATCCCTCCTGGACAACTTCCACAACATTGGACTCCGCCAGATCGTGACCGAACCCACGCACTCAGCAGGACACACCCTCGACCCCCTCTTCACAACAGGAAACTCCAATGCATTCAGCCACACCACTGAACTCCCATGGACAGACCACCGATGCGCCCACTTCACCTTCAGAACCCCCACCATCCACAGACACCAGCACCTGCTCCCACGAAGAAACTGGACCAAAATCACAGACGACCAGCTCACCTCCTCACTCAGCAACTCCACCCCAACCATCGCGGAAGACGACGACCCCAACACCGCAGCCCGAACCCTGCACAGATGGATCTCCGACAGCGCCAACACCACAGCCCCCCTCAAGAAAAACAACAATACTCACGCCAAGAAAGCCAGATGGTTCACCACCGAACTTCGAGAATCCAGACGCACGTGCCGCCACCTCGAAAAGGCCTGGAGGAACTCCAAATCTACAGAGGCCCTCAATGACTTCAGAGCCGCCACCAAAGCCCACCACCAACTCATCAGAAAAACGAGAAAAAAAGCAATTGAAGACAGGATCTCCACACACGTGCACAACAGCAAAGAACTCTTCAGCATCATCAAGGAGTTCGCCCAACCCACCAGCGAGTCTACGGACATCCCTCCCTCACAAGACCTCTGCAACAATCTCAGCACCTTCTTCCACCTCAAAATCAAGAAAATCTACGACAACTTCGACGAAGACAACCAACACGCTGAACCCTCACCAGCCACCCCCGACACCCTGAAGCCAACGGTTGACAACTGGACAGCCCTCACCACCGAAGACACATTGAAGACCATGAAGTCAATCCACTCCGGGGCCCCCACGGACCCCTGCCCCCACCACATCTTCAACAGAGCCACCGACACCATCGCACCCATACTCCGCCACACCATCAACCGCTCCCTGACGAACGCCTCGTTCCCCGACGACTGGAAAAACGCCGAGAACAACCCCTCCTGAAGAAACCCTCGGAGGACCCCACCGACCTCAAGAACTACAGACCCATCTCCCTGCTCCCATTCCCAGTGAAAGTCATTGAGAAAGCCATCAACAGCCAACTCGCCACCTTCATCGAAGAGTACAACATCCTCGACTCCTCCCAATCCGGCTTCAGAAAAAACCACAGCACAGAAACAGCCCTCCTCCCTGCAACAGATGACATCCGCTCCCTACTGGACAGAGGAGAAACAGTAGCCCTCATCCTCCTCGACCTCTCAGCGGCGTTTGACACAGTCTCTCACCGCACCCAAATACGCAGACTCCACGACGCAGGAATCCGGGACAAGGCCCTCGACTGGATCCACTCCTTCCTCTCCGGCAGAACGCAGCGGGTCAGACTCCCCCCTTTCCTCTCAGCCCCTACACCAACCACCTGCGGAGTCCCCCGGGGGTCCTCCCTCAGACCCACACTCTTCAATGTATACATGGCTTCGCTCGCCCCCATCGTCAGAACCTACGGACTCAACATTGTGTCATACGCAGACGACACCCAAGTCATTCTCTCCTTATCCAACGAACCCAACACCGCCATACACAACTTTCAAGAAGGCATGGAAGCCGTCGCCAAATGGATGAAAAGCAGCAGCCTACAACTCAACACCGACAAAACAGAAGTACTCATCATGGGCCCAAACCCCGACGCCTGGAACGACACCTGGTGGGCCCCCGCCCTCGGAAGCCCACCCACCCCCACGGACCACGCACGCAACCTTGGACTCATCCTGGACTCCGAGCTCAAAATAGACCGCCAGATCAACTCCATCTCATCCTCCTGCTTCCACACCCTCCGCCTCCTACGTAAGACCTTCAAATGGATCCCCCTCGAGCACAGAAAGACCGTCACTCACGCCCTCATCACCAGCAGACTCGATTACGGTAACGCACTCTACGTCGGAGTAAACAAAAACCTCACCCGCAAGCTACAAAACATCCAGAACGCCGCCGCAAGTCTGGTCCTCAACCTGCCAAGACACTGCCACATTTCCCAGCACCTGCGCACACTCCACTGGCTCCCCATCGAGGCCAGAATCACCTTCAAGATACTCACCCACGCACACAAGGCCCTCCACGACACCGGACCAGCATACCTGAACAACCGACTCCAATTCCACGCATCTCGAAGGACCCTGTGATCAGCCCAGCTCTCCTACGCCGTGGTCCCCGCACCAGAAAGACCAGATCGGGAGGTCGCACCTTCTCCTTCCTCGCAGCCAGAGCCTGGAACGCCCTTCCGCTCCACCTCAGACAGACAACATCGCTCCCCATCTTCGCGAGAAACCTCAAAACCTGGCTCTTCGACAGACCCCCTCCTTGAAGGACTGCAATCTGCACCCTCCCCCCCCCCCCAAGCGCCTTGAGACCCTTACGGGTGAGTAGTCGCGCTTAACAACCGCTGATTGATTGAGGAGCTATTGTCAGAGTGGATAGGGTTGGCCCTGGGAACTTTTACCCCATTGGTTAGGGTGTCCCAAGGAGTCACCCTACCCACCTAGCTGGTTCCTGGCATAAATGTGGTACTTCTAGGCACCCACCTGAGAACACTTTCTTGACCTGTAGAAGATCAGAAGAGTACTGAACCTCCTGCCTGTAACCTGAGAGAAACCCTTAAGAAATAGACCTGCTCCCTCATGTACCCAGGGTAAAGAAGTCAAGGGTCAGTTGGCTGGTATTCTGTGTGACTACAGGGAGATAAAAAACTATGAGAGGCCTTTTCTTGGAAGTACCCAGCTGACCAGTGGCAACTGGTCTTGGACTGGACCCAGCTGTTGGCCTCTGCCTGACACCCTGTGAGTCTCTTAAGTGCCTCCCTTGATGTCTTGTTGGGGGCGGGGGGTGGACTTAGAAGCATACTCCTGTAGTTGATTGGGACTTAAAAATCTATGTCAGAAGGTAAAATATTTGACCAGAACAAACCTGGTTGGTGTATCCTACCTGCCCCCATCACGGCTGGCCTCAAATGGCACCTAGGTCCCCATCTCCTGCTTTTATTTCATATAATTTGCACTTTGTGCTTTTTGGTGCTATCTCTACTTAAAACTTGAACAATTCATGTCTCCATGGTGATGTCATTTGGTTTATTACATTTAATCTTTTTTTCTAAATTCGTTTGGGATTTTTATTGTTTTTCATTTTGACTTTATTACTGTTTTGGTACTGCATAAATACTTTACATATTGCCCTAAGTTAAACCTTTCTGCTCCATGACACAGCTACCAGGGGGTTGAGCTCAGTTTAATTTATAGAGTTTGAAGGTCACCCAGAGAAGGGTAGTGATCATTCCTTGAGGTGGGTAGTCACCCTCTCTAAATGATAATCCAATCTCTTGTAGCAACCTTCTACCTCCTGAGTATGGGTGGGCTGAACTAGCAGAGTTTTACTCCGCAGAGTTGCATAAAAACTCAGTGAGATTCCATGCAGTTCTGCGAATGGATGGAAATTGTGCTGGTCACACTGTTTTTTAGCACTGGAAGCTTGTTCTGTGTTGTAAAATCAGTGTGAACAGCACCACGCGGTGCACCAGAAGGGCGCTGCTTCTTTGCTGCTGCTGTTCAATTAGATTTTCAACTCGAGTGGCAGCTTTCTCACCGCGAATGGTTGCCACTGCCTGTGTTGAGAAAATCTTGGCGGGTGCCCTCCTAGCGTCTAAAAATTGCACTAGGAGATGGCAATTCTCGCTTGTCAACTTACCGTTGCCGAGCCATGCGCAAAAAAAAATAAACTCGTCCATGTGGCCGTTGGCGGAATTTAGCCAGATCTCTGCGTCAGTGGCAAAAACTCCATCGACAAAGTGGAGTTTATCACCCAAACCCTACTCCTAAGAAGGCCTAGCACCTGTGCAGTGCAGGTTGATGAGTGCAGGAGAGAGACCAGGAGCTTCTGGGGATTGTTGGACATGGCAGTGGTGAGAGCAGATATATGTACAGGCAGCAATGGCTACTTCCTGCACTGTCTCTCCAGGACACCGTAAAGAGGGTACCAATAACAGCCAAAGGCAGGGATGTGGAGCTGGGCTTCGCTTCAACAAGGTACATGTAAAATGCTTTTTTGCCCTGAGGTCTTTCTGCATGACGGAGGGAGCGAGAGGGAGAGTGAGAGTGAGAGTGAGACTAAGAATGAGACTCTGACAGTGAGACTCTGACAGTGAGACTCTGACAGTGAGACTCTGACAGTGAGACTCTGAGAGTGAGACTCTGAGAGTGAGACCTAAGACTGAGACTAAGACTATCCTTGTGAGGACTTGATTGCACGGTGGTGACCTGAACCCAGGTCCCCATAAGGCAATATCTTCTAAATGACTTCAGGAACATCTGTGTCAATTTTTACATCTTTTGTAAAAATTGCCTTGTGGGGACCTGTGTTTCACCAAGTGTGTTTATATTTTTGCTCAGCGCTACACCTGTAGTAAGTCTAATTATGCTCTGCTACATTTTTCTAGTGTCAAATGCATAATCTTTAAAAGCCATCTTAAGTGTGCCCGGACACAAGCAGCTATTCATAAATGAATAACCCATCATATATTTAAGTACAGTATTGAAATAAAATATTTAGCCATTTGTTCATGAATGTATTCAATCACAATAGATAATTTTGGAGCAAGTCCTCACAAGGATAGTAACACATGTTCAAGTCCCCATAATGATGGTTCTGTGTGCGCAGGATCCTGTAAAATGATTTGTTTCTTAACATTTTTCTTCAATTAGTGTATCTTAAAAACATTGGGAAAAGTTAGTCCCCACAAGGCGGGGATCCACACATAGTCCCCACATGGATGGTAACATGTGTGAGTGTATGTATGTCTGTCTGTCTGTCTGTCTTCCTTCCTTCCTTTACGGTCCTTATTCACTGAACTTTTCCCAAACATAGAATGAAAAAATGTAACAATCGGCACGTAACATTTGAGTAGTCAACACTTTCATCTTCACTTCTAAACTTAAAGCTGCATAATTTTTACCACAGATTATTTATCATATGAGGACATTTTCCCTTTATTATATGTCAAACGTTACATCATGAATGTGTCATATTTAGTTGGTCATTGAAAAGAAAAGACCAACTAAGACCCTTGGGCAAGTATCCTTCACTGCTCTAGATTTTGCATAGGCTTAATAAACTAAATACAATTGAATTTTACTATGGCTCTCCTTGTACCATGTAATAACCAGCTTGTGATCCTTGTTAGACATTCTGAATTTTTAGCTGTTTACTCTGTGCTTTCCTTGTAGGCAGTAGAGCGACTGATTCATCCGCAGCTGTGTGAGCAGTGTATTGAAATTTTAGAACGCCAAGTTGTCCAGCAGATCAATGGCAGTTCTGAGCGTGGAGGTGAAGAAGTTATGCATGCCTTTATCCTGGTTCACAGCAAACTCCTTGCATTCTTTTCTAGGTGAGATTTTTTCCTCTCTGGGCATTTATTAGATTGATTGTGATAATGTTCAAATTCTAATTACTTTCTCATGCTCCTACTTAACACCAGAGGGGCGAGCTACCCATCCTGACATTGGTAAGGTATATTTAGTTACATATGACTGATTACAAAAAAGTATATATTTTTATAATTTTTTTGCATATCCCTCTTTACATGTAAGACTAGGAAAATGTAGTAAGCATAAGGATCCAAGCATTCATCGATCCCCACAAACCATTCTTAACATCTGAATCAGGAATCTGCCCTTGCTGCAATATGCAAAATACAATCAAGCACAAGCTTGGGCTGCTAATTTAACTCGACAAGCGTGCTGCAATTCACACCATTATCTACTGAGTACTCTTCTCCGGAATTTCTTCCTACGTTGACTTTAGCAGACCTGCCATAAAGTGATTCGCCCTCTTAACAATTCATACAAATAGAGACTTTCTGATAACTATTTTTCCTCATCTCTACTGATATTCACCAATGGCCCACCATTGAACCAAGTGTCTTTTATCCTCAGAACTGAACCTCTGAGGGTTCTGTGTACAAGGTAATTATTTGCACTACAGCATAATCCCAATCTCGCTTAAATCTGCATCAGAGTTTTTTTAGTCATTCTTAACCAGGTTGCTGAAATCCTGCCTGGTTCTCAATCATTCCTGGATGACAAGTGCAGAAGCACAAACCAACCAAACTGGCCAAACAAGGTTCTGAGCAGTGTAGTGTGATTGTTCTGAATAACGTTTATGGAGGATATACAGGAATATGCAGAGTAGAGGAAAATACTTAATGACTGTTTGGTAGGATTTAATTTATGTAAAGATCATATCAAATTCCATCCAGTATGTTAAAATGTGAATTGTCTTATCTCTGTGACCACATGTTAAACAAAGTGTTTAAGGAGGTGTAGCTATGCCAGCAGTGTGAGCAGATGCGCTCTCCTTTCGCTCCTCTTCTGATACCGAAGAAATAGAAGAATTCAAACACCTTGGCACTGAAAATTGATTGACTCAACACCAGTAGTAGCACCCTCTAATGAGATAAGAAGATTTTCATCAAGTTTATACCTACGTGATTCGTGGAGCTGGAGAAATGGGTTACAGAGCCTTGCCCTGAAGATGCTCACTCCGAAGATAGTAACCACAAGAAGGCACAGGCCTTCTAATGTAAAGTAGAGCAGCTTGTGATGGATATTGCAGAGCAGTGACTCCAGGCAAGAATCACTACCCTCAGGGGAGAATAGGAGAGTAAGAATATATGGTTTGGACTGGAACAAGTGATCCCTAACAACCGCCAAGTGGTGGGGCCTACACAGCTCCCTGTGGCTGAGAAGCAGCGACACTGAAATACAGTGATTGCTGGAGAAAGCAGGAGAATAGCTGTAGTGGGTCTTGGGGAATTCTTTCAGTGCACAGCTCTAGAAGGAAATGTGAGGGTCTGGCTGCCTAGTAAACAAAGACCCTTCCACCCTCCAATGGTTCGTTGAACATCACTGCTGACACCACTCTTTGAATATGGGACACAGTAGCAGAAAATGTCTCACATCCTTCCCCTCCCCGTGTCCACTGATTCATTTTAATATCTAGTGTATCTGAGCCCTCAAGGAAAGCCCATTTCAGAAATGTTGTAGAATAATTGCACACCTGTTTCAAGACGAGGGGGTTAAGTCCCTTTCACTGTGCAAAACAACATTCCGGCTAGATGAATAAGAAACGATAAACTTTCACATTGGGCCATGACCCGAGAGTTAGAAAAGGGTTAAGACAATTTTTCAGAAACTGATGTCCAAACTGATGGGTACCAAGGGAACAGTATCCAATATGTAAGCAGCACTTCTAAATTCCTTTAACAACCCTCCTGGGCACTTATGTCATCATAGGAGCAAGCATTAGGCAAGGAGATCACACAGAAGCAATGGAAACCCTTAAGTAGGACTATACACGGAACCTCTATATGCGTTAAAAATAGAGAAAAACTTTAAAAGACACATAGGTGTTTTGAAGCATATATGGCTGTTGAAACACATGCTCTTCACAGTCCTGCCATCTAGTATTGGGCCCAGTGGTCTTTTTTCAACAAAGTTTGAATCACAAAATGTTTTATGACTTCTTCCTTGTCCCAGAATCCCTCAGCACAAAATCTCCACCTCAGATTGTTTTAATCTTCCATCAGGCTTGGATGTTTGGAATGCTGCCCTGAAGTTGAAGCAGGTAATCATGTCAATAGACCTTGGCTAGGTTTCTGTTTGAGGTCTAGCAGCTCTAGATAAGAACAGTCACTTGCATCAAACAGATTCGATCTTCATCCTGTTTTTTCAACTACACTCATAGGGTACCTTTGACTTGATGTTTCCCTTACGAAACCTCAAGCGGAGTCTGCAGAATGCACCAGGTATGGAGAAATCTCATTTCCGCCTCTGCCCTCTGTGTAACCTGTGCCTTTCCCCCGATCACACAGAGTTAAACTGTGAGGCCTGTCTCTAGTTCCCTGTAAGAAAACCCTTATAGAATGAAGGGAGAGGTGCTCGCTTCATTACAACTTGCAGCTCAAAAGCCTAACAAACACACCCAATATCTTCAGAATCCAGAATATCCAAGAGCCCAGGGTCAAAGCATAAGAAGTCAAAGTCCTCAAGGCATATTAATCTAGATGGAGGCTTGGCATTGAGCAAGGCAGAGGGTGCTGACTCTCATCATGCTCCAGTTACGCTGATGAATGTGGGCAAGCCAGGCTCGGCTTCGAAGCAGCAAGCTCCATCGGCATCATATGTTCATTTGCACTGGGCTTCGAAATCGATGACACCCCTTCACTTTGTCGGCAAGCCCACCAAAGTTGTAGAGCCAACCAACTCTAACCCCAAAAGCAAGTCCAAGCCTTTGCCAACACCCAGGACACAGACCTCTAAGGGATCAATACTTGAAATACTCACAGATGTTCTCAATGAAGAACAAAGACACTTTTTTATTCATTCACACACAGGGAGGATTGTTGTTAAGCCTCCAGCTCCAGGTCTCCTAACTGTACTGAAGAAGAGATGTCTGGCTTCTGAAAAAGAGACCCGCTCCCCTCCATCACCAAGTCCCAAAAGGGTCCGGTGCATAGCTAATAATCTCCCTTGCTTTTCACCACTGCCTACCACACCTCTTTCACTACCACCTCCCCTACCACCACACTTTCTGCCACCTGATGCCCAGGAGACTGACTGATCCTGGGAGCCCTTCTTACCCTCAAGAGACAAGTGAAGAGCCATCATTTGGAGGAGCCTAGAAGAGTACAGAAATAGGGGTGAGGAGCTAGTTGCTGAAGGGAGAATAATCTGCAACGCTAACATTAGGTACACCTTAGATACAGTGGACACAGCAGCCAGGGATATTAATACTAGCATACTACTCCGGTGGCACGCTTGGATTAGACTGTCCTCTTTTTGCACAGAAGTGCAACATCACCTTTGTAAATTTAATATTTAACGGGAAGCATCAGTTTGTCCCTCAGCTTGATCAGATGCTTGAGAAAATGTAAAAAAAATGGGTGCTGTACAATCCCCCTCAACAAAACCTACATGCAGTAGATGAGGTAACAGACAAGGGGGATCCAGTCAAATACCACCCTTCCAGCAATATTGGCCTCCATTTCATTTTGTTTCACTAATAACTTTTGCGCTGTTTGAAAAATCTTCATTAAACTTTCAACAAAAAAAGTTCATCCACTTGAGCTTTATCCTGAAAGGTTTCATGGTCGTCCGTCAAGCGGGGGCCATGAAAAAGTTGTCATGCTTATTCCATTATAAAATTTTGGGAAGCAATACAAAAGAAAACACCTGATCAGAATTACAACAAATTTGGCAGAAAGTTAGACAATCACCTAGAAAGCATGCTTTTTTTTTTTACCTAGTGTAAATCCGTTCAGCCATTTTCAACAAATTTTCACTTAAAGAGGCGCTCGAGGTGGTCAGGAATGTGTTGCAAAAATAAATATATCTGGACTGTTGGTGTCCAGATATGTCATAATTGGCCACTTTAAAAGGGACTAGTCAATCCTGATTGGCTGACCACAACCTGCACAATATGTGGCAGCCAGTGCAAGACTCTGGGACATGGTCCCTGTATCCTAAAAATGTATTATAAAATATATATAAGTTGTCCAGGTGAGCACACCCTAACCCCAAGGGGCAGGTGGAAGGAGTTCCAAAGTGCCCCTCCCCCCTTGATTGGCTGGCCACAACATAGACAACATGTTGTGGCAGCCATTACATGACTCTAGGTCATGGTCCCCATTGAATGGCATTGTAGTGAAGGCAGGTTCTGCAGGTCACAAAAAAAAGCACATATAAAGGGTGATAACAGATTTTAGTCGCAGTATAAATCATTTGTTGGTGGCCCAATACCAGTTGCAGGAATTGTGGAGTGTTCTAAGGTGATTTTACCCAGTGAAAAATGCTGACCCTCTGCTGGGATTTGATAAACCATGTTTGAGATAAAACTTTTCTCTGTCATGATTATGTCATAGACGTTGTGGATGGTGATCAAGAAGATAAAATTAAGCACATTTTCTATTAAATTACCTTCCTCAGCCATGTGAGAATAAAGTCTAATATTATGAGTAAAACATATACTTCCAACAGAAGCAGTAGCTTGCCAGTTGATTCCCCAGTGTTCTACTGTATCTTCCCACTGTGTTCTAATGAACAACTAGAATGCTAACATTCTGTATTTACGACTGAAGTGGAGCACACTTGAAGCTATCTTGATGGATTCAAATCTGTAAAAAGTAAGCATTTCCTTTAGAAATGAACAAAATGAGGGGGTTTATTTTGTTATAGAAATTATGGTTGGTGCTCAAGCAAGCTAAAATGAGGACACATTTTCGATGAGTTTTCGAATGTATTTCTCTTCTGTCAGTAAAACATTCTGACATGCAGATTGAAACCTACTTTCAACACTAGCAGCAACCTGTCAGTTAACTCTCCAGTGTGCTACTATTGTTCTCCACAATGCTCTAATAAACAACTACAGAACTAACATTTGCATTTAAGGCAATAATGTGGCACACCTAAAGCCATCTTGATGGAATCAAAGCATCAAAATCTAAAGCATTTCCTTTGTAAATGAACAAAATTAGGGGATTCTTTTTGGCATATAAATTATGGTTACTGCTTAAGAAAGCTAAAATGAGGATAAGCCAGGGGCAGTAGCAGCACAATAGACTGCGGAGGGCAGGAGGTAGGGTGCAGGGGCACCCACATGGACAATGGAGGGGAAGGGAGCTGGGGCAGCAAGCTTACCATGGAAAGCAGGCCAGTATGGGCAGTGTCAGCACAACAGACCATGGAGGGCAGAAGGGAGGTGGCAGGAGCATGCACATGGAGAATGGAGGGCAGTAGCAGCAAGCTTTAAACGAATGGCAGGTGGGAGGTGGCAGGGACTCATAGTCGGTAAATAGAGGGTAGGCGAGAAGAAAGCGGGGGCAGCATGCTGATCACGGAGTACAGGCTGTTATGAACAAGGGCAACACAGTGGACCATTGTGGTCAGGGGATGGTCAGTGGCAGCAAGCTGATTATTAAGGGCAAGCCAGCAGGGGAAGCACAACGGACCACAGAGGACAGGAGAGAGGGGGTAGGGCATGCACTCAGAAAACGGAGGGCATGGGTGATGAGGACAGGGGAGGCAAGCTGACCATGGAGGGCAGGTCTGCGTGGCAGGTCCAGCAAGCTGACCACAGAAGGTAAGCGGGAGTGGGCAGGTGCATGCAGACAAAGGGCAGACAGGAGGGGATGGGGCAGGGGCAGCAAGCTGACCAACGAGTGCAGGTGGGAGGGACAGCAAGCTGTGCATTCAGGGCAGGGCGGCATGGGTAGAGTCTGCACTACAAACCACGGGGTGAGGGCGGGAGAGGGCAGGAGTACTCACAGGGAGAATGGAGGGCAGGGCAGAGTAGGCCTAGGGCACTGGCTTGATGCCAGCAAATGAGAGCAGGCAAGAGTGGGCAGGGACAAGCAGATGGAGAGCAGAGAGCTCAGGGAGACAGGGAGACAGGGCAGGCAAGCTGAACATAGCCAGCTGGCTGGCATAGGCAGGGAAAGTACAGTGAACCACAGAGGGCAGGATGGAATGGGCAGGGGTACACAAACGGAGAACAGAGCGTGGGAAGGGGTCAGGAGCAGCAAGCTTACCAGAGAGGGCAGGCCGTCCTCGACAGAGGCAGCACAACAGACTACGGAGGGAGCATGCACTCAGCGGCAATAGGGCAGATGGGAGTGGTGCAGGAGTAGCAAACTGTCCATGGAAGGCAAACTGGCATGGGCCGGGGCAGCAAGCTGACCACACGGGGCAGGCAGGTGGGGACAGAGACATGCAGACAGAGAACAGAGTGCAGACCTGGGGTGGCTCCTCCTCTAAGGTGGAGGAGCGATGCCCCACTGCCTTTCAGCACTGCAATAAAGGAAAAATAAAATAATAATAACGTAAGGTTATCATTTTATTTTTGCCGTGCTGAGACAGTTTCGCAGGGCGGAGCTGGGTAGCGCGAGGATTAGGAGTGGTGGCACTCTCTAAGTGCGCATGAATGTTTGGCCGGCCGTCTAAGGCCGGACAAACAGACATGCGCACTTTGTACGTTCTCCACCCAGGTTGTATTATAGCCTGGGTGGAGAGCATGCCCAGGCTCCCCTTCCCTGTCTGAGCGCTAAACCACAGCACTCAGACTAATGTTTTTTAAACCTTCCCCCGACCTCGCCCCACTACAGTTTCCAAGGAGCAGCTGCCACCGGGGCAGGCGGAAGGGGTATAGTGGCTGCAAACCGCCTATCATGTGCCCTCACCAGACACTGCTTATGTAGTCACATATTACGTCACTCATGACATATTCTGTGACATAATTGATAACATCAATGTGACATCGAAAATGATATCATTGATGTCAACACTCTGCATGGTGGGGGTGCAAGTTCTAGTTACTTCACTTAACTATAACTGGTGAATTTCAATGATTTCTTTAGAGGTTAAAATATGATGATTTAACTGACATTTTCACCTAACTATAACGTCACTTAAACCTTTGGCTTTTCAATGACTAGCAATAGCAAAAGTAAATTAGTAAATATACCATACATGTAATGCTCTGTTTTCAAAACTTTAATAAAAAAGGTGTTTGACAACAACTACTTAGAGCTCAAAGTCAACCATGAATAAACATTGATGCCATCACCTTATCACCAACTATATATGTCAAATCCCTTGGTTTCTACCTTGGCTGACAACCGCCCTTCAATAATATCTCAGTAAATTGTACAAATTGTCCTTATTTTCTTATTCTGCAAAATAAAAATGTACTTACCTGTTTCTGCTGTATATCTCCATGTATTGTATATGACCATTGATGCCGAAGACATTCTCCTCATCAGTCTGCCTAATACCTTCCAAGGACCCGTGAAATCAGTCTTCCATGTGGAAGCAGGACTGATCGCAAAAAAAAAAGAAAATTGGTGACAATACACCATTTTTTACACTGCCTTCCCATTCATTCACACACTCCTTTTCAAGGTCTACTGTTTCATCGATATTGTTGTCACCACAAAAAAAAGTTAGACTAATTTTCCAAGATACTCCCCATTCTGGGTTAGTGCTGGAACACTTTCAGCTAAGACCAACCCGGTTTCAAATCAACCAGTGTTTCAAGGAAAATACACATATTCAAGATTTTTCACTGTAGGTAGTTGAGGGGGGACGCAGTTATATTTGTTGACAACAGGGATGGCTGGTAAGCCTGCTCCATACTTTGTGTGTCACCTGAATGAAAGACTTAAGATCCAACCTAATGTGCACAGAATGGCGGAATACATTGGGGTACCCAAAAACTGTATCCCAAAATTCCACATTGAAACTGATAGAATTTAATGCATCGCACTTTGATAATCTAACACACAACTGACTACATAGAATATACCCATCCGTCCGCAATGAGTGTCCCAGGTGCCTCTCTGGCAATGCTTACTTTATGCACAATTCCTGGAGCTGCTCAACCAGCACAAGAGTTGAACTCGAGTAGTGCATGCTACGGGGCAGCTGACAACCAATACATTTCAGCCGTTATGAATCAACACATTTCTTCATAGACACCGAATGAGATAAACCCCTTGATACATCTGGCCCTTAGTGTTTTACACCAAGCATTTGCCTCTTGGGTTTGGGAGGTGGTACTAGCCATCAAACAGGATCGGACACAATACTGCTTAAGGTCTCAGACAGAGTTGATGACAGACCTCTGTAAACTAGTACGAAGGATAAACACTAAGAAGGGGGTTCTTAACTCACTTACTATTGCCCTACTTATTTTCCACAAGACTCAGAAAGGTGCATACACACATAGTGCACCCACTCTAATGTTGATGCCAAACTCCCAAAGAGGATATTGAACAAGATATAAATAGATGGTAAACTTGCACCCCTGTGACAGATGAGCCCTTTTAGAAGTTCTGGTAGTTATAATTCAATTACGAAAAAAATCTACTGGTGTAGCATGAATGAAGTGTTGGAAGTTAATTTTGCTGTTAAAGTTATAGTTTTACAGGAGAACATGTCATATATTATGACATTATATTTATAGATAAGAGAAAAATGTAGTCTACATAGTATCTTAAATATGTTAATTAACATATTTGAAAAACAAGCTTTACACCTTTACAACAACATTGTTGCAGCCAAGGTCGTAGTGCCTCCATTGGCAGTAGTCTCGTTGGATGCAAAAAAAGCATTCAGTTTGGTGAAATAGCCCTTTCTTTTTGCCATCTTGGAGAAAATGAGTATAGGACCCAAATTCAGACGGTGGGTTGGTCTTTTCTACGAGGCACCGAGGGCTCAAGTTAAAGTAAATGGTATTCCATCTCAGGAATTCCCTATAAGCTGGGGGACTAGACAGCATTGCCCCTTGTCACCAATGCCTAGCGGCATTGACAGAGTGGATCCGGGTAGATGGACAAGTATGGGGCTGGCGGTAGGGAGATATTTGGAAGGAGAAGATATTGCTGTACACTGACGATGTCCTTTTATACTTAGCGGAACCAGAGCAGTCACTGGCAAGTGTGGGAGAAATATTCAGGATATATGGAAGATACTCAGCGTTAGGTGTGACTGGGAGAAATCACTTCTTCCCCTCAGGGTACTTGGGAAGCTTGAGAAGCTCTCCCCATGACTCTTAGAGTGGTACGTGACTGTTTCCGATACCTGGGCCTCTGGATTTCCAAGGATAGACACACTCACTACGAGAATAATTTTGCTCCGCTTTTGCAAGTACTTGAAACTGATACCACATACTGAAGGGCACTCCCGCTCGCCCTGTTGGGTAGAGCGGTGCTGTTTAAAATGATTACTTTGCCTAAACTAACTTATGTCTTACAAAACATCCCCTATCAGATATCAGAGGCCTTCTTTCGGAAGATTTATGGGTGTGTGAGGAAACTATTGTGGCTGGATAGAACACAGTGAGTGGCCCTTCGCACCCTTCAAAGGTCTACATATGATGGCGGGATAGCCTTGCCAGATGTTTGCAAATATCACAAAGCTGCTTAGGTTAGCATTGTAAATGAGTGGCCATTTGCAGCACTGGATGGCCTGGCCTATCAACATGACCAAGATGGCCTGGGAGTGTTGTATTCCTCTTAGGGTGTCCATACACGGGCTTTCCTATATCATGTCCTTATATAGGCACAATTCGCCCTGCCCTTATATAGGCACGAAATCCCAGTCCTTATTTAGGCATTAAACCGTGCACTCCAAATACAGGCATGGTCTCAGACATCCGTCCACCCTAACGTCACAACGAGTTCTTGAAGAACAGACCCTTAGGCTGCGGGAGTTTCCCTAGCACAGGACTATTGATTTCTTCAAGGACTCATATATTATGCATGAACCGTTATACCTTAGGGGTTCATTCATGACGTCTTCCGCTGTCCGATTCACGTCAATGCTAACATTCTGAGGTGCCTCTCAGGTATAAATATACCTTCCCTAGCCCTTGTAAACTAGAGGAGACCTCGACTTCAGAGGAGCCCATTTCCCGGCCTGACGCACTGAGAAGACGCTGTCATCCCTGCACGCAGAGAGTCCAGCTTCCAGTGATCTGACTTCCCTCGCGGGGTGTTGGAGTTCGAGTCTGGCAAGAGATTCCCACCTCTCTCATTCTAAAGGTATGGGGCTGACTAGAACCTAGAGGGACTCTTGGCATACTAGGCATACTAGACTTAACATACTCTTAGTATACCATAGTAAGGAATACTTCACCTACTTCATACCTCTCCCTACACCTAGGTTAGGTTAGGAACATTGGGGTAGAACTAGCTAAGAAACGCATCGTATGAGTACTCACATTTTTAGTCTGTGTTATTTATGTAAATGACTATCTGCTAAAGATCATGCTAGCGCAGTATTATTTATTTCTACTGCTTACGCTGTACATTATTTATCTTGCATACTGTCTTGTGATCGTAACAGCACATTTTACTTACACAAGAAACAAGACTGTTCAATAAACCTTTTTATTGAAACGCCCATCTATTCTTTCTGTGTAACTTTGAGGAAAACTAAGCATGCACGATTGAGCTGAGTGAAATAGTTATCTATTGTTTCCACGACTCTGGGACACGTTCTGATTCTAAAGGGAAACAAAGTTGTCATGTTTTGCGGCTGCCAGAAACTACTCCCTTCTTGTTTGTCAAGGAGTTTCTAGTGGCCTCTGAGCTAGCTGGCACAAGTAATTAAGTTTAATATACTCGATAGGGACATACTGACCTTAGTCCTATGTCAAACCTATAGGGGATATTATTCCAATGCGCAGAGCCTATTAGGGAAATAGGAGCTACACTACATGGCACCCAACGTTTGGTAAGGCGGTAATTTAACGCTAGATACTGAGTAACTCAGCCGTGCTTTTTCTCTCAGAGACCCCTACCCATATACTCCAAAAGACGTCTGGAGTGGGCAGGGTTAAGTATCAGCCACGGCTACATAGGGTAGCACCCTATATATTAGCTGTTTGGTTTGCTCAACGTTGAAGGATATAGAGTTCCAAAACATTGTGCGCCTTATCTTTGTTTCCTTGAAACTTGTTCTACATTTTTCAAAAAACAAAATGCCTGACTCCGACGATGCCACCGGAAACGGTGGAGCTGTGGCTGATCCAGCCCAAGCAGCAGTTTTTATCTTTACCGGTTTAAATGATACCGAGGAGGGTGTTATAGACATCCATCCAAACTTAAGAAGAGCCATTACTCTAAAACTTATAAAACACGGCCTACCACCAAGAGGCGGTAGAGCAGTTTTCGTGATAGAGGCACACGAATCCTTTCAGACAGAGGTATTCTATTCATTGGTAATATTTCCTGAATCCAATCCAGTAACACACGTGTTTCACTTCTACAAAGAAGATGATCCAACAGAGGAATATATTTCTTTCGAGGATATTGAAATTCCAATAACATACCAGGAGCATCAGCTCTGGTTTAAAGGCGCCCTAAAACATCACAGAAACATTACCAGGCTCGGTCCACTAGGTAGACCAGGAGCAACATGGCCGATTCTAGCCGGCTATACACCTCATCCCGACATTGAAGAAATGTCAGACGAGGAACTACTTGTTCAACTACAAGAACTAATAAAAATCTACAGACAATTGGTCCAATATGTCATGCAGACTTTCACAGTCCAACCACCATTGACACTTCCAAATCAAACTCCTCAACAGGCGAATACACTAAAAATTACACCACAGACTCTATACGCAGTCATGGGTAAAATGCCCACAAAACGTGAGCAAATTCCATTCTGGATAGCTCAAAAAATTACTCAAATCGAAGCAGTATTTCCAAATACTAGCCCGTATGAGAAACACAGAATCCTAGCAATCAGTTTACCGATGGGGATCACACCACAACTGGAAGACTGCACCACTTGGGGCTCAGACTTTGCTGCCATCTATACTAAAACACATGGCATTCCGTCAATTGCGGTAATACCTGATGTCCTGAAACAAATTCAAAACGAATACGGGGCAGAGCCTGCTCTAAATTTAGGTATGAAATTACTGAAAAATTTTGACCAGGTCTCAACAATAATATTATCTAATATTAAAGGGGAGGCAGCAGCAGTGGCGATCCGCCAAAAGTTAAGGGAATTCGATGTTACAGAACATCAAACTGAACTACCCAGAATAATTGAACAATCTTATGCAGAATTAGGCAGAGATAGTTTGGGTGGAAGACCAGTGAAGCTGAAACTATCTGAAAGTCCTGAGAAGGACTCCATTAAACAAACTCCTACATCTTCTAAAAAGAAGTGGGAGACTAACAAACAAAATTCAAATGAGAAACAGTCTCAATCCCGAGGTAGGTCTCCTCAAAAGGAGCCCTCTGAAAGGAGGTATAACCTCAGGAATAGGGATAATTTGAGAAAACCTGAGAAATCAAGAAACTGATACACGTTCCTCTCGTCCCTTTCAGATCTCATCACAGACTTCGGAAAGAAGAGGACGATCAGAACATAGAGAAGAACGCGTGAAATCGAAAGACGACAAACACGTTCCGAAAAATAAAGCAAAACCTCAATTCTCCAAAAAGAAAGTAGCAGGTCTAAAGATCAGACATGCCGAGAATACTGAGAACACAACTCAAGAACGGAGAATGGGCTCAGACAATGCTGGACAGTGCAGCAGAAGTCACAATAGCTCGCCAGAACCTGAAGGAACTTCTGGAGATAGTGGACTTGAACGAGTACATTACAGTTGAGACTGTAGACACCAGGGTTAGTACTCCACAAAAGTTATATGAAATAACACTCCGGATGGAGGGAGACATACCTAGACAGGTGAAAGCACTTTTTTGGGAAAGACTATCAAGGGGCTATGACATACTTCTAGCAGAAAAAGACTGGCCACCACAATTTGTCAGGGAGTGCCCACACGGCGAGGACATTATTATGCCTGCCTTCTCCAACCATATTCCAATTCACCTAAAATATACATATGCCAGGAAATGGGCAGTAGCCCAGGCCCCAGCATTATATAAAAATCATGTAGGATGGGATGAGGATTCCCCTCACCATAAAATACATCTGAAACATGAACCAACTGCACAAAGGCAGTACCCAATAAAGCAAGAAGCTAAAAAACAGGTCAGGGAGATCTTAGATCAACTTGAATACCAAGGGGTGATTGAAACATGCACCTCCTCAATGAACAATCCTTTGTTTCCTGTCTCCAAACCAGACAATACATATCGTCTAGTTTTGGATTACAGACACTTAAACACTTGTTGTAAAACATTTGCAGTGCAAAATGCACATAGTACAGCATTAATGAATAACATTGTGCGTAAAAAATATAAAACCACATTAGACATCTCAAATGGTTTCTTTTGTCAAAACATAGCACCTGAAAGTAGGTACTTAACAGCTTTCTCCATAATGGGGACCCAGCGTCATTTTTGTCGACTCCCACAAGGGTTCAAGAACAGCCCAGGTTTATTCTCAGCGAGAGTAACTACAAATTTATGTCTATCTGACAGACGATGACCTGGAAAAACACTTGAACAGGGTGAGCACCATTATACTGGGTTTCGCCTCTGAGGGCTACAAATTCAACTTTAAAAAGTCCAGAATTGCCCATCTCAATGTCCTATTTCTAGGATATGAGCTTTCAAGTGAAGGCAAGAGCTTGGCAGCTAACTTTCTAGACCAACCTCCAAAAACGCAAAAAAACTTACAATCCATCCTGGGTTTCCTAAATTTTGGAAGAACATACATTCTAAATTACGCAGAAAGGGTTAAACCTCTCTACGCATTAATCAAACCTGATTTTTCAATCAAAAATTGGACACAGGAACACACAGAAATCTTGCGTTCACTCCAGGCTAACATGTTAGCAACAAATCACTTACAAACACGCGTAAGTCAACGCAACCTGGTGATCCGAATAATTTCGGGTCAATGCGGATTCACCTACTTAACATTTAACGAGGGTGAAATAATACCAATCGCATACAAATCTCATTTGTATACACAAGCAGAAATGCGCTTCACTTCAACTGAAAAAATTCTGACAGCAGTTCAAACCGCTGTAGCAAAAGAAACAGCCCTAGCACAAGGGAAACGCATTATTGTCGTAACCCCAGTACCAGCTTTAGAAGCGGTCACAAAAGCAAGCATTCCAAATGCAAAAGCATTACATCCAAGATGGATACAATGGGTTAATTCCCTTGCTGCAACAGATGTTGAATATGTTTTTGATACAGATTTAAAAACACAAGCGTGCCTGCAATATGAACAAGAATGTCCTCTGCCCACTGAGATTCTGCCTCTCGATCAGTACGAATTTATAATTTACACTGACGGATCCGCACAGCCCGCAACAGGGAGTAAGCAAGCTTACAGTGCAGCGTGTGCAATCGTTAAAGGTCGCATGCGAGATGGCATCTTCGGACCTATGGTCACAAAAACTCAATCTCTAGGAGATTGTACAGCTCAGCGAGCTGAACTACAAGCATTCAAACTGGCACTTGAAAGTACAGATCGAGAACTCCCCACACTGATAGTGTGCGATTCCTTTTACTGTGTTCAGTCGTATAATGACTATATACAAAACTGGCTTGAAAATGGTTTCAAAGATGCGAAAGGTGGCACAATAAAGCACAAATTCCTTTGGGAACAAGTAGTTCAGTTGAAAAACGAACAACCAATGGCTCACGTGATCCACACACTGAGTCATCAACGTGATGGCGTTCACGTTGCAGGGAATTCATTGGCTGACGAAGTCGCAAAGGGGGCTGTTCAGACGGCTTCCGTAGCTGCGATCACTCGTTCAAAAACAAAAATAGACGGTGAGATAATGTTGGCTGTCAATGCTTCAAGCAAGGGCAGCAGTGCAGCGTTACCAAAAAAGTTTCCAATCAAGTACTCTTATGTAATTGATGCGAACAACGTTCCTTTTGCTCGAATCCCTGGAGTGGGGGATAGGGTAATTCCAAACAAGGAACGCAGATTAGGACTAATCCTAGCAGCACACGAAGGGATAGCTTCTGCCCATGCAGGTGTTTCTGCAACAGTATCTTTACTCAAGCAAAGATATTGGTGGCCTGGCATTCGGAAACAAACTAAAAACTATGTTTTAGAATGTGATATTTGCCAACAGATGAAAGACTCAACAGTGAAACGTCCTGCGCAGACACCCCTGTTAATTTCAGACAACCATTAGCTTGTGTTTACCTGGACCACTGCGGTCCCTTGCAAAGGGACGGTAACTATAAGTATATCATGGTTGCAGTGGATTCATGCTCTAGGTTCCTATGGATATGGCCTCAGCACTCGGCTGACGCTCGAACTGTTATAAAAGATTTGCGAGTCTTTATCGGCACATACGCAATAGGCACGCTACATTCTGACCAGGGCCCTGCGTTTAGCTCTCGGGCTTACAAAGAAGCCATGGCCAGTCTGGGCGTTGCATTGCGGTACTCCTCTCCATTCCATCCTGAGGGAAATTCGGTTGTGGAAAGGAAAAACCGGGACATAAAGCAGTCTATAACAGCTAGGGTATTAGGTTCGGGTGACGGGTGGGTCAAACATCTTTATGGGGTCCAACGCTCATTGAACAACCTGCCAAGAAGTTCTCTTGGTGTGGTGCAGCGGCCAGGGCAGCTGACTTCGGCCAGGGCCAGGGCAGCTGACTTCGGAGCACAGGGTTCACGGTTCGATCCCCGGCTCCGGCGGCAGCTCAGCTCAGCACCATGTGACTCTGGGCAATAGCTCACTTAATTTCCACTACGGCCCCCAGCGCCTTGAGACCCGTAAGGGTGAGTAGCTGCGCTATATAAAAACAGACTTACTTACTTACATTTTCTAGGGGGGGTCACTCCATATGAGGTCCTATTTGGGACAAGAATGTGGGTACCAGATCTCGATCACGTAGGCACAGTGGTGGAAAATAAAACGTTTGATATCAAAGATAGTTTGGCTGTTTTACAGGAACTAAATGAGTTAAGAACGAAACAAAGCAACGTATTCCTGCAGCCAACCACCACTGGGGAAAAACCGGCGGTCCCAGCAAGGCCTGTCTGGATTCCAAAAGTTGGGGATCTAGTCAGAGAAAAGATTGCGGACAAGAAGGAATTTGGACCTTCTTACAGACAACCAGTACCTGTCCTAGCAGTTCAAGGAACAAGAACAGTACTTCTGCCGCCCCTTGCTGGAAGAAAGGAGAAAAGATTTGTGTCCATCGACCTCATCAAACCACAGTATGTGGCCAATACTAAATAGTAGGCCTCGTGGACTCCGACCTAGTAGCAGACGCCCTCCTCTCGCTACTATCCAAGAGGTTCAGACTGAAAGACTGATAACCATCGAGAATTCAGCAGTAACAGATGAAGGACTAAGCAACCATGCAATGGAACTCATCCCTCTTGAAAACCAAGTAACAGTTCATCCAAATACACCTGTCTACACCAATGTAGCAAGTGATCAACTGGTTCCAGTGATTTCTACAAATCCTGATGCAATTCCAACAATTGACAGAACTGCTTCTGGCTATTTCATTAACTTTGATACGTTCTCAGAAGATCCAAGTGAACTTGAAACGACGCCAGCATCATTCAAACTCAAGCAGCAAGTACAAGACTTTCTTAACTTTCTGAAAAAGACTTATTTGGTTTCTCCATGAATTGAACTCTGGATTATATCTGGAATATTTGTTTTCCTACTCTGGCTAGCTTTGGTTACAACTGTGAGCGTGCTTATAAGTGGCAGATACATCCATGTGAACACTGAAGGAAAAGATGTGAACATACTTTTGAAACCTCATAAATCTTCCCATCGTGAAGCAAGAGACTTGTCAACAGTGAACATCACAGCCGTTCCTATACAGGATGGTATAGTGTGGGACAAAACTGATTTTGCTATCTTTGGCCCGACGGAAAAATTGAACATTCCACATTTGTTTAAAATTTGTTTAAAATTTCACTTAGTGATCTAATCTCGTCCAGTACCTATTCTGATGATTGGGACTTTGAGACTGTTAACAACATAATGTTTGACCTAGAAAAATCTGCTGCATTTTCTAAAAACGAATATTTAGAGGGTTCATCAGACTATGAACAACTGTATTGGTATAACCACTATGGTCATCATTATTTGCATAAATCTGCATACCCAAGAAATGTGTTTGTTTAACCAATGGGAGCATTGTCCTACACCACCACAAGGTAGTTCAAAAACATTTGCTAGCAAGTTTCCATATTTTTCAGGTTACAATACATCTGATCCAGAAACGTTTTACTATAAAAATGTAAACAAAACAGGACTGAAAATTATGTTAACTAATACAAAACAGATTTACTCTGCAACATTTATTGCCCAACTGTCTAGACAGGGTTTCGACTTATGGAAAGACACAATAGACACAAAAACTGTCTGGGGTACAAAAGATTGGCAAGTGCAGGGGATAGAAGTTTTATTTAGAGCCTGTATCATCCCTGAACAAATAATGTTTTTGAATGAAACCATCCAACAAACATCTTGTCTTGGACTAGCCAAGATCAAAGAGATGAAAACACCTTCTGTACCAACACCTGCAAGTGATAACAATACACAGGCAGCGGTGACAGTTGACAATATACTACAACTCAACAGATCTAATCCTGATTGGAGAAAATGGTTGATCTGGCCCACAGACACGAACAACTGTCAGGAAAGATTCCTGAACAAATCTCAGGCTTTACTATTCATAGGCCAGACCCAAGATACGTCCAAAGACAGCATCCGGGGGTAGTAACAACATACAGTGTAGGAAAATTATGCCTCGATTGGCTTCAGAAATCTACACTACAGGATGTGAAACAACACTTATCCTTACTTGCAGAAGACGCAGACCTTAGGGAATTCTTGCTTGGACCAAGAAAACCGCGTCAAAAACGTTTCATATATGCCGGCATTTATGCTGCCTATAATGAAGCATGGAAAGTGTCACAGATGGAGGCCGCAGAACGAATACGTGAACTTGATCGTATTAATTTAGAGAAAAAACTCTCTGTGGTCGACAATGGGTTAACAACTTTGTCCTCCAGAATATATTCATTGGATGGCATTGTATCCTCTGCTATCGACATACTAGAACAAGATTTGGCGATATTACAGCAAGGCCAATCTCAATTACGTTCTATTGTGTTATTAAGCTGGACGCTGCAATCTTTGCGTGCGGGCTTTGTGCCTTGCGTTTTATCAACACGTCAGCTCTGTTTGCAGAATACAATCTAACTGATAAACAGATCGAACTGGCACAAAGAGGAGCAAAGTATACAGTGCTGAGCATTGAAAAACTGGAAAAGTTACCATTCACAGTGGCAGAAAAACCAGCTACAGAATGGCTCATTCATGGCAAAATCACATTACCTGTGACTACTTTTCAGTTTCAGTATTGCCTCAAACAGATGCAAGCAGGCAAATATGAAAGGTTGGGTAAGGAATACATTAAGACATCTTGGGATTTACCGTATACATATAGATGTTGGAGTGGGGATCGTGAAGTGTTTTTGAGCGGTACACACTGTAAAAGTGCACTGAGTGGTTCACTTATATGTCAGGACATTTCTTTACACGGGGCTTGCAATGGTTCTGTGGCAAATTTGTCTTGCCATCAGCAGGGTACACCAGCTGCTGTGATTAATCCAACGTTTGGACAACTTTCTAATGGGAGTTACCTCATGTTGAATGATCAGAGTTGCTGCGGCATGTTGCCAGGCATCCCATATCTAGTAACGGTCAAATCCAAGGTCACTTGCTGTATGCAAGTATTGTTTGCCCCAATAGACACAGTCAGGGAGTCGCCTCTATGGCCTTCGCTGAACGTCTCTTTTATAAGATTTGATACTTTGAGCAGAATGAAAGCCATGCTTTTACAGCAAACAGTGCCTTTGAACTCGGCCAAAGAAACCTATGATCTACAAATAGCAAGGACTTCGGCTGAGATACAGACTTTAATACGTACAAACTGCCCTATACATTTCGTAGAAATGATAGGACGTATCTTTAACATGTCTGATACAACCGGAATTGTACATGTATTTAAGGGCATCTGCTCCGGTCTGTTAGCACCTTTCCAGGCAATACTCGGAATCATCCCGAACTTTGCACATTCAGTGTTTGGTGGCATACCATTAATTCTAGCACTTGTTGCCGGAATTCTATTTCTCTTCCTGCTATTACGCTATGGCCAGCCTATTCGCAGACATCACTCCGAGCGAAATGGAGAAAGCTCTCCTTGAACGAAAGTGCCGTGAGCGAATAGTACAGCTTTTGGGCATGACTCGTCTACGGGACCTGAATACCACGTGGTTCCTGTCATTCAGACCAATCTGGCAAGATTGCATCTTACCTGTTCTACGATGCCTGCTATGCGGTGAAGAATGCGTGTTAGACACCTGTCTAACATTTCCATCAGCAACGCCAACGGATGTCGATATTCTGCTGGTCCCGATAACGGCCCATGCTCTGTGTTGTCCCCAGAGGCTTCCAATCCTGATGTCAGCATTCATTGAGATCTCACAGACGCTTCCGGCTGCTGCTGAGGTACGAGAAAGATCTACAGGCACACAGGTAACAACGGACGCGAACATTGCTGCGGCAACCTCTGCTGAAAGCGATGCTTCACATCTCTGTGCAATTAATCTACTACACGAGGTGTTCCAACTGACACCAGCTTCAGTGGATGATGTTTTGTCTACGGAAATAGATGATCTCATGTTTACACCAGACCCGTAAACTGACTCTGACTCTGATTCAGCATACAGTGTTCCAGAGATGCAGTAACAATTTCGCCTTCATACTTCAAAAACTTGGAACTCTTCCCAAAATTGAACCTTTTCCCATTATTTCGAACTAAAATGGCACTTCACTCTGCTTAAGGTAGAACTAGCCTTATAGTACAGACTTCGCGGTACTTCCTCAGACACTTTGTCATCTTTTTTGTCTACAAGAATGATTAATGACATGAAATGACTTTGATTTTTGAACAAACTTATCGATCATTTTCTGTCAAATGTAAATATTACTGCTAATTTCATTCAAATTGCATTTAATTTCAAAATATATGCCTGAAATGAAAAGCAATGCTTAATATGTACAGTACCTTTTGCATTTTAATATGTTTTTAATGCTTTTAAGAAATATTTTTAAATATGCGGTACTCCCTTTAATGTTTACCATTTTAAATGTTTAGCATTTTAATATTATCGTACACACGAAAGTGGAGTGGGTGTTGTATTCCTCTTAGGGTGTCCATACACGGGCTTTCCTATATCATGTCCTTATATAGGCACAATTCGCCCTGCCCTTATATAGGCACGAAATCCCAGTCCTTATTTAGGCATTAAACCGTGCAGGCATGGTCACAGACATCCGTCCACCCTAACGTCACAACGAGTTCTTGAAGAACAGACCCTTAGGCTGCGGGAGTTTCCCTAGCACAGGACTATTGATTTCTTCAAGGACTCATATATTATGCATGAACCGTTATACCTTAGGGGTTCATTCATGACGTCTTCCGCTGTCCGATTCACGTCAATGCTAACATTCTGAGGTGCCTCTCAGGTATAAATATACCTTCCCTAGCCCTTGTAAACTAGAGGAGACCTCGACTTCAGAGGAGCCCGTTTCCCGGCCTGACGCACTGAGAAGACGCTGTCATCCCTGCACGCAGAGAGTCCAGCTTCCAGTGATCTGACTTCCCTCGCGGGGTGTTGGAGCTCGAGTCTGGCAAGAGATTCCCACCTCTCTCATTCTAAAGGTATGGGGCTGACTAGAACCTAGAGGGACTCTTGGCATACTAGGCATACTAGACTTAACATACTCTTAGTATACCATAGTAAGGAATATTTCACCTACTTCATACCTCTCCCTACACCTAGGTTAGGTTAGGAACATTGGGGTAGAACTAGCTAAGAAACGCATCGTATGAGTACTCGCATTTTTAGTCTGTGTTATTTATGTAAATGACTATCTGCTAAAGATCATGCTAGCGCAGTATTATTTATTTCTACTGCTTATGCTGTACATTATTTATCTTGCATACTGTCTTGTGATCGTAACAGCACATTTTACTTACACAAGAAACAAGACTGTTCAATAAACCTTTTTATTGAAACGCCTGTCTATTATTTCTGTGTAACTTTGAGGAAAACTAAGCATGCACGATTGAGCTGAGTGAAGTAGTTATCTATTGTTTCCACGACTCTGGGACACGTTCTGATTCTAAAGGGAAACAAAGTTGTCATGTTTTGCGGCTGCCAGAAACTACTCCTTTCTTGTTTGTCAAGGAGTTTCCAGTGGCCTCTGAGCTAGCTGGCACAAGTAATTAAGTTTAATATACTCGATAGGGACATACTGACCTTAGTCCTAAGTCAAACCTATAGGGGATATTATTCCAATGCGCAGAGCCTATTAGGGAAATAGGAGCTACACTACAGGAGTGAAGGGATATCTTCATGTTCTCTATGGTGGCAAAATCGACCCGGATGCTCCGGACGTGACTAAGATGGTATGTAGGATATGGAACTCCTTTTTGAAGGACATGGGCTGAGGGAAGAGGCTAACCCCCAAAACCCCATTATGGGTGGGCGTGAAGCTTGGGGCAGTATTGACCCTGCAGGGCTTTAGAGGGTGGGACCTAATTGGCCTCTCCATGCTTGAGGATGTATGGGTTGCAAACAGTATGGAACATTTCACAAATCTTATATAGGAATATGATATAGCTCCCTCCTAATTTCTTAAATGCTACCAATTGAGACACACCCTGAGGGGACAAATTGCACCGGATGACGACAGGATGGAGAAGTATCCACTAGGGAGACGACTCCTAGATGACCATATGACGATTAAAGCAATCTCATTAACCTATAAGACCCTGATGAATAACACACAGGGGGAACGAACACATTCACGAAATAAATGGCTGGCAGATGTGGGCAGTCTGGAGGATGATGAGTGGCAGGAGGCAATGCAGATTCCAAGGGAGGTGACCATACAGACGCGATTCCACTTAATTCATCTTAAAATCCTTCACAGAATTTACTACATTAGAACAGTCCTGCACAAGATCGATAGGGTAGTGAGTGATGAATGCCTGCGGTCATAGAGGGTCCTTCCTGTATACATTTTGGGAGTGCCTCAGGATCCGTTGTTTTGGGAGGGTGTAAAAGTTCTGTTGGAGACAGTGGAACCACTCGCATTCCAAGTTCAGTTGGCAATATTTGGGGTGTGGGGAGCTTCAGACCACAACTCACATCAGAAGACCCTGGGGAACTTGGGGTTTCTCCCAGCAAAGCAAGATATTGCACAGAGATGGGGTAGTGCAGCTAGCCTAAGATTACATGATTGGGTGCGGGAAATGGATGAAAATTGGTCTACGAGGGGCAAGGCTGCCCAAGGACATTCGAGGTGTGGGAGGGGGTGGACTGGGGGGAATAAGATGGAGTCACCACAGGATGGGGGAGGCTCTTAAAAATATATGGTCGATGGTTACAGAAATAACAATGGGGTTGGAATTCCTAACAATGTAATGGACTTTCCTAGGCATTGTGTTCCATGGTGACAGACTTTATTCTGGATACTTGATATACTATGCTTTTTCCTGTTGTTGGGGGGGGGGAAGATTTGTGGTGGTGGTAGGTGTCACTGCATCTTTTTTTTTTAAGTGTTATTTGATTACATGTTTAAAAATCAATGAATATATTTGCAAATAATAAAAAAGCTTTTTCATTCTATGCTTGAAAACTATTACAGTCCTTTAAGACAGGACCCATCCTTTTTCCAATAGTACCTCCATAGCCCAAAATATTGCTTTGTAGACTTTCCTCTGCCAAAATTCTTCTGGAATCCTAAGTGCAATGTAAATGGATATAGATATACTCATATGTCTCATGTTTACGTTTTTTCTGTGTGCTGTAGTCTTCCTCTCTCTCTGAGTTCAATTACTGATGGGACATGTAGTGCTCCACTGCTGCCCAAGGGCCAGGTCTGCCCTCTATATAAATCCTATAGAAAAGAAATGCTGAATTGACTTCTCACAATTGGTGTTTTCTGGACAGCTATCACTACAAACATATGCCCTGAACCCAATACACTCCTACCTAAGGGGATTCAGATCTAAGAGTACCCATCTTCCTCTGCCACCAGTCACAGCCACTATCAGGATACTTCTGTCTTTAGAAATCCTCACTGCTTGAGGTCTGTTTGTGCCCTTCTGAACATGTTTGTGGTCATGTATTATCATGTAGCATGACACCCAGTTTCTCCCATACCAGAACAATACTGTAGTTTGACTTGCATGAGAAATAATAGTACTGTAAATATAGCTACCATACTCCAAGAAAACACCAATGCAACGCAGTGGTGTTCAAATGTGTCCATCGCATTAAACCAACTAATCTAAAGGAAACCAAAAATATGTATGCATAGCACTGGAACCACACACATCTTTAAGAAGCTGTCCGCTTACTGAATGCTCATGATACCCCTGGTTTCAAACATTACAGGAAAGCAATGCTTTATACAGAGATGTTGCCTACACCTTCATTCGACAAGCTTTGTTTGTCTTTTAATGTATGTGACAGACTTGGTTTGTCTTCTGTTGCGCTTCTGTTAAACACATTTTGGGCTAGGATAGTCTGTTTTACTTTCAAATGTTGGCTCTTGAATATTTTCCCTCTCCTTATTTCGATGCTTGTTACTTGTGTGGTATTAAATTATCTCTGAAATATTTTTTCAGTGGTGCCTTACTGGTCTCCAAACCGCATGTTCTGTTTCACAGGTACATTGTGTCAAATCATTCTGTATTGCCTTAATTATATATGAATGGAGATTTCCATACATGGTTTGATGACACTAGTAAGTAGCGTACTTGCACAAATAACAGCTTGTGCTCACGTACATTCTCAACTAATTGCAGGCCAAACATTGGAGAGCATGTGTTTTTCCGCTGACATTACATTAAAGTGGCAGTGTTTTCTACCATGAAGCAGGATGAGGCACTTTGGCATCTACATAAGTGAGTGAAGCCATTTTCTGGGTAGACACTTCTTTACCTCCATAATGCTGAAAAGCAACAGGGAACAATATCCTGTGGTGAACTTCACTATCAACCACAGAAACATACACTGGCTTCACACACTCCTCATAATACCAACCATCACACAATTCATTCTTTTCAACTTTAGCGTGCTTAGCTCACTCCACATTGTGCAGTTCAGATTAAATGTAAAAAAGGAAGTTTGATAGAGTGGAAATTCCAACATTACTGAACACTAATGACACAATTCATTGCAAAGCTTAGTGGAACTTTTTCAGGGGGGCAACCAGTGACTAGCACACAGGCAGGAGGTTAATATTTTTCAGATGTCAGCAAGAACTATTTTAGGTTGTTTTATTCTTAGCAGATCCATGTCCTGCAAGAACATACTTTGTAATTCCAATCAAAGTAAATACCTCTAGTTTACCTCTCAAGTCCAGCAAATTTCTATGTTTTTGTTTTCAAGGAAGAATGCCAGATAATATTCATACCTGAACAAGCATTCTGTGATTATATCCCTGCTATGCTCACCTTGATAAATTTCATTAAATTAAAATCGCAACCTTCCTTAAAGAAAAACAAATCTTTTGAGAAGGGTGATGTCCTATCAGTTGTTATGGCATCCATCCAAATTTAAAAATTGACTTGGGCATCTTTTTCCCAGATTATTTCCGCTATTCATCTTTTACGAATAACCTAGTTCGCCTTCTGGCCCCTGTGTGGTTGGATAACTAAAGGTTTCTGAAACTGCACAAAGTATTGACCACATATTGTATATTAATTTTTGTATTCCTGAAAGTGGGTTGGAGACCAGACATTTTAGAACACTAACATTGCTCCTATAAAAGCAGGTGTTGTTGGGGGTAATTTAATCTATACACAGCTTAATAGCAACTGGAGATCGGTGAGCACAATGTTAGGTGGCGTTAAAAATTGGAAGTATTTGCCCAGTTTGATCATGTACAATGACATGCAAATGGACATGATTAGTTCTAGAAAATATTTTAAAAAATGACATCCCTGCCTCAATTAAGCACTCCGACGGGAATCATACAGTGGCATTCAATATACCAGAACCAACTACATTTCAGCTAATAAGCAGTAGTTTTAAATGTTCAATTGATTGACTTCTTTAATGGGGTGAATACGTAGGAAAGAATAAAACATTCCATCAGTACAAAAATTGTTTTTTAAATATTGAGATTGTTGCCACACATCATAAATAAGCACCCAACTTAGTTCTATGGTGCAATCTGTTTATGGGGGCATATCCTTACCTTATAGTTTGTCCAATGCTTCATCAACGTTGGACATGTGGTAAGATTTGTAAATATAATGTCTGGTTATGTTATTTATTGTTTCATGCTGTGTTTGGAAAAAATAAAGATAATGAGACTGATGCAGTTTTCTTTTTTCTTTTTTGTGCCTTTAGTCGCAGTGCCAGTTCAGTCAGAGCTGCCGACCTCCTGACGTTGATCCTGATTGTCCAAAACCTCTATCCCAGCTCTAGTGCAGTTGAGGATCTAAATCCAGAGGTATTGTAAAGAGATTACATATGGCTCTTTGCTCAATATGTATTATGTAATTTGAATATATTCTATAGCAGCGTCCAGAATTAGACAATATTCAGATCAAAAGCATTATGAGCATTTAGGAAATTCATCACACTGAAGTACAATTAGCTCATAATTTAATGATTTCCATAACACTTCTTTACAAAATATTTCTTTTCGGAAAACAAAATTTACTTTATGGGTCAATGACAAGCAAGACAAATGCAAACGTGATGTTGCAAACATTAGTTTAATAATAGTTTCTTTTTTTAAATAAAGATTTTCCTTCTGAAAATAATTGATTTTGCTCTGAAATGAACTTGGTTTACAAATACATATTACAAAGTCATTAAATTATATCATGGTACTTTAGTACTGATGTACTTTATAACTGGACATGCATCTTTAATATGGTTATTGTCTACAATGTCAAATCAGTATTGGTGAGCATGCCACACCTTGTGTGGGCAGTAGGTGCCAAATGCATGTATTTTTTTTTTTCATGACAGATTGTATTAAGTTTCCATGGTACAGGGTGGGCAATGCCCAAAGCATACATTGTGAATACAGTTCGATATTAGAAGTACCACGTTTTTGAATAAATGCATGTATTTTAATAGTTGACTAGCCACACAGGCATGGACGGAAGCCTTCTCATACGGCAGGCATCCCTTACTCCAATACGGAACATGAGTATAATGAGGGCAGTCGTTCATGCTCCTCATACTCTTTAAAAAAACTGAAGAAAATAAAGATGCAGCCATGCATCAGGATGTCTATGAGCAACAAGTGCAGAGACTTTGCAAATATTATAATTTTGTAATTAGCCAGCATTGATGCCTACATTCTGGTGGTGCTTAATGTTTGTAGCACATTGATGTTCAAATTTGGAGTACATCATTATGGGTCTACCACACTCATGGCATGCCACTATGCCCTTTTCTCTGGCCAATATTATATCACCAATTGGCAGGCAAAAGTTGGCCAGTCTTGCTCTGCCAATGCTTGTTGCTTGTCACTATTGGCTTCTCCAATTTTCACTAAATTACTCTGGCATTAGCAAAGCCAACAGCAGCAGCTGGATATTTTGGAATTACATTTTCTATATTTCAAAGATTGGAGACATAATCTGACAGCCATCTTGGAAATATAGAAAATAATGCTCGTCCATCTTAGAATATTATTTTCCACATACGTGGAAGTATAGGAAATATAGTTCCAAGATGGCTACCACATTGGCTTTGCATGCAATATGGTGGCCATATTGGAAGTATAAAAATAATGTTCCAATGTAGCAGAATGTTATTTTCTGTACTTCAAAGATGGCAGCCTCCCTGTGTCTACTTGTGCTGTGGTAACCATTTCTGAAGTACAGAAAGTAAAATGACTTTTTTTTTCTCCCAATGACGACATGCAATTTATTATGACCTAACATGACATTAAAATGTGCAAATTTGTAGCATCTAATTATTTTTTGTTAGTACTAGGCCTCCACATGTCTTTTTTTTATGTCAAATTGATCATCAGACAAAAAAATCCAAGATGCATACAAGGTAAATGCATAAAGTACATAAAACAGGAAATTGTACCATAATGCAGACATCTCACTATCAGATACACAGGGTTGTAAATAATCATTATACTGTTAGCATGGAAAAAAGATATACAACAAAAACAAAATGTGATTTAAGAAATAAAAAAGAAGGGGGGCAGAGCAAGATAAATCCTCTTAAATCATCCTGATAATCCCACTTAAACCAGCTCCATATGCCTTAATTTTTTTTAATAGAACATAGTCCCCTAGTCCTAGCTAGAGCAAGTTTCCTCTCATAAATTCCCCTCAGAATTGTCCATCACTCTGCTACTCTTGGGGCGTTGACCAAATCCACGCCCTAGCTTTACACAGCCTAGGGGTAACAATAATAACAGAGAAGAGGCATTATAGACCTAAATCTGCTATGACCCTATACCCAAGCATGATCTCCTCATCTGTTAATTGCAGATCTAAACTAAGACAGATCCTAATAGTCTGGCTCACCTCTTCCCAAAACATTCCCAATTAAGGGCAAGTTTATGAACATATGCAGCATTTTTGCGGCCATCAGTCCACATTTAGGGCATTTATTCTTCACCCCTCTTCCTGTCACCTCGTTACCTGCCCACCTTGCTATTCTCTCAGCAGTATAATATAACATACAGACAGTTCTAAATTGCTGTAATTTTAAACTTATCGAATGTGTTGACCTCTAACCCAGCTATTACTTCTGGGGAGGTAATATCGCCTGATAAAAAAATGACTCCATTTCCGAGCAAGCTTCGAGCTGTCATTAAATCTGTGTTGGCAAAGGTTCTGATAGATAGTGCTTATTAATGACTTTTTGGGTGCCTGATGAAGACCTGTCAACAGATCTGAGCTCTCCAACACATTTATCACCAGACGCACCAAAAAATAATCCCTGATCTGCTAATATTTAAAAAATAGCCGATGAGGAAGATCAAAAGAGTTTTGCAAACTTTCAAATGTTCGAAACCCATTTATATCGTATAAATGTCCTATTCGCTCAACCACATAACTAGCCCAGATCTTGCCAATAGGGTCATGAAATACTTCTAGGAGCATTGGATTTCCACAGGGGAAGTTCGCATAAATAAGAGATAGGTAGTACTTAGATAAGCTTTTGCACCAAATATAACTATAACTATCTATAACAGCCTTAAATCTGACTCTTTTAAAATAGTTGTGATCATTGGCTCTATATAAGAACAGTCTACTATCTGGTCCAAGCGCGAAACAATAACTAAAATCTGGATTACCCACAGACAGCAAATTATGAAGGCGTCCAGCAAATGCAGCCCAATAATACAACTTGAAATCAGGAAGCTTGCCCTGATTATAGGGAAATTTAATGTGTCATACTGCACGCCTTTAGGGGGCTTTCTCATACCCCCTAATGAAGCTACCAATAGCCCCCTCAAGTTTATGAAGAAAAGAATTTGGAACCCATAGAGGTATTGCACGAAAAAGATATAAGAATTTCGGTAATATATTCATTTTAATTATGCTACACCTTCCTATTATACTAATGGGTAACTTATGCTAATTTTTAAAACTTTTAATCATAGACTGCAGCAGGGGCTCGTAATTTAATGTCACGATTTGTTCCACCTGCGGAGGGATCTTAACCCCCAAATACACAGTAGACGAACAAGCACCAAGGACTAGTCTAGCAGGCTGAAAACTAAGAAGAACGTGTGTCTTACTGATATTCAATTTATATCCAGAGAAGGTGCCAAATTTATTGGCTTCCTCTTTAATAGACACTAATGCAGCTACGGGATCTGAAGAATAGACAGCCACATCATCAGCATACGCAGTAACCTTCAGCTCACATGCTCCTGATCTGACAGGTTGGATATTAGTGTTTAAATACAGCAAGTGTATAAACAGCTCGATATATAAAGCAAATAGTAAAGGGCAAAGCAGGCACCCCTGCTGAGTTCCCCGCTGTATCTGAAAAGATGTAGAGCGTAACCCTGCATATGCCAACTGAGCCCTAGGATTGTTATATAGGGCTTTCACCTACTTACAGTATCGACCGCTGAAATTATATGCTGAGAGTGTGGCCCAAACCACTCGGTCGAATGCATTTTCGGGATCCAACAGTACCATCCCCATATTAATGCCTGATTTTTCTTGCCACATCAAAAGCTACTATTGCCGTACTGACATGGGCCGTGGTATCCCTACCCAATATCAAACCATATTGCTGACTAGATACCAGCCGGTCCTAGGATGCTTGTTTCCAGTCCAGGGAGGACCTGGCCTGGCAGTTCGGGCTGGACTGTTCCCATTGGGTGCAGGGTCAAGACTGATTTGCATATGGCTGGGTCCAAACTGGAATGGCATGGTGAGCAAAAAAACGATGGATTTAGGCCCAGATCTCTGTACTGGGGTGAATGCATGACATTGTTCTGCATTCTGTCCATCAATTGTTCTTTTTGTAGATACCAGCCCTGGCATCAAGGGTGCCAACTGGGAAGCAAAAATTTTAGCAAAGATCTTTGCATCCACGTTTATAAGAGAAATAGGTCGGTAGGAACTACACTCCTCTGATGGCTTACCCTTCTTTAAAAAAAAAAAGACAATATTCGTCATGTTCCATGAGCTAGGCAGATCCCCACTTTCCCCTATACATCATAAGACATCACCCAGGAAAGACACAATATAATCCTGAAACACTTTATAAAACTCAATTGGTATTGCATCTTCACCGGCTGCTTTACCAGATGGCAATGCTGCCAGAGCCTCCAGAATTTTTCCACCAGTAATTTCCTCTTGAAGAGCCTTCACTTGCTCTATGCTCAGCCTTGTGAGGGCACATCCCTGTAAGTATTTACAATACCCCTTTTCATCAAATATGTTTATTTGGCCATATAGTTTCTGATGAAACACCGCAAATTGTTCCACTGTTAATTGTGATTTTGTATGTAATTATCCATCCTCGCCCTTAATAGCCTTAATTCGGCTCTTAACTTTTTAATCTGCCTATTGGTGTGCCAATACTCTCCCTACCTGTTCACCATATTCATACTGGAGGGAATGATGTGTTCGAGGCATGTGAGCTGTAGAGTCACATGCTGTGCATAGCCCGCCATCTAGTGTTGGGTCCGGATGTTTGCACTTTGTTTTTGTCGAAGAAGTCTTTTCCAATCACGAGGTAGGTGACTCCTCCTTTCAGTGATAGTGCACTTGGGCATCGACTCCATTGTTAAATTGTTTTTTTCCGCCATCGGGTTCTGATGTGAATTGCTGCGCTCCGGGTCAGCACCGTTTCTCGGGTTCCCGTCGTTGCGCAATCCACTACCCTCGACGGTATTGTTTCTCGATCGCGTTTACCATTCTCCGCTTATCGTTTTGACTCAAAGACCTTCAATCGGAAAAGTCGTGGAGGGCCGTTGGGCCTACCCGCGCTCGCTAGCAGTCGATAGAACGGATTCCATTTAAACTCTGTCCCGGGTGTCGCGTCAAGTTTCTGTGCACCGACCTGCACGAAGAGTGCAACCGCTGTCTGTCCCCGGAACACCACGAGAAGGACTGTGACGCGTGCCGATCGTTTCGATCGAAGAAGACGCTTCGTGACCGTCAGGCTCGACGTCACGAAATGCAACATCAAGGTAGCTCCGTACCGGACATCTTCGGCGAAGATTCCGATCGAGAAGAACAACAAGCTCAAGGAGCCGAGGAAGCAGAACACGTCTCAGTGTCTGAGGCCGACTCCGACATGGAAGAAGAGGAGCAAGTTACACTGGGTCAGCGTACCGTGAGTACAGAAGCCCCCTTGCCCCAACAACACAAGACCAAAAAGGCTCCGGTCCTTCCTCTGCCTCTGGGCCAAGGTCGGCACCGAGAAAAAGTTTCAAGCGCCCCGCCCTCGGGTCCGGCGCCAAAACACAAAGATAAGCCTTCCGGCTCGGGCTCGAGTTGGCCCCATGCCGGCGCCGAACCAAAACCCTCTGCGTCGAAATCAAAGCATGTCGTGGTCCACATCCCACCTTTATCGAAGATTAAATCTTCGGAACCGAAAGGTTCGGAGCCGAAACTTTCGACGCCGAAAACGATAAGCAAAGACAAAAAGACTCCATCCAAAGGAGCCTCGGTCCGACGTTCCACCTTCGGATCCGAAACAAAAAGAGCTGGTTATAAACCCAGACACTGGACATATCCTTGCCAAATTGCCTGAAAAAAGGAAGATGGGCCAACAAGAGGAGTACCACATTCCTTTGAAGAGAAAAAATGTGGGAACTAACCCTTCACCACCTTATATTCCACCTCCTTCGCCCACTGATCTTAACTTACTCATCACACCCACAAATTCACCACCACCACTATCACCTGACCCACAGGATGAAGGGTATGGGGTTGGGGATCAGGGTAGGCCACAGGATACTGACCCATAGGAGGACTACGACACTGACTCAAACACGGATAATGACCCTGACTTATATCCGTCCAGACCCTCACCACCCGACGACAATATAGGTTACATTGAGCTACTTAACAGGGCTGCTCATTACCATGGGGTGGAACTACATAAAGAGGCTTTAGAGGAGGATTTCTTATTTGAGACCCTAAGTTCCTCTCAAAGAACTACCCATACACTGCCAATGCTTAAGGGGATGCTTAAACACGCAGATGAGGTTTTTAAAGACCCTGTAAGGGCAAGAATCATCACGCCTAGGGTTGAGAAAAAATATAAACCTGCACCTACTGACCCTGCCTACATCAAAGGTCAGCTGCCCTTAGACTCTCTTGTGGTTTCCAATGCTCGCAAAAGAGCTAACTCACAGACCACAGGTGAGGCCCCTCCTCCTAATAAGGAGTCCAAATTAATTGATGCCTCTGGCAAAAGGGTAGCGTCACAAGCGGCTAATCATTGGCGCATCGCTAATGCTCAGGCTTTGTTAGCCAGATATGATAGGGCTCATTATGATGAGTTAGAAAAGCTCATGCAACTTCTGCCTGATGAACATAAATCTAAGGCCAACGATCTTATTCAGGAGGGCAAACTAATCACCAAATACCTCCATCAGGTGCGCCCTAGACGCAGCAGATACAGAAGCGCGCACAATAAACACCAGCGTACTGCTACGCAGGCATGCTTGGTTGAGGATTTCAGGTTTCAAACCTGAGGTGCAAGCCTCTATTCTCAACCAGCCATTTGACAAGGAACACCTCTTTGGTCCAGTAGTTGACAACTCGCTGGAAAAAATGAAAAAAGATACCGAGGTCGCAAAGTCCATGGGGGTCTTGAAGTTACCTACAAATAGGGGTTCCTTTCGTCGCTCCTTTTACAGGGGTGGATACAAGAATATTCCCACAGAAAATCCCTCCTCCTCTTACAAGGGCAACAACCAATCGCCCTCATCAAGAGGCTATTTCAGAGGAGGTTTTAGAGGAAACAATGGTAAGGGAAGAGGCAGAGGCAACTCCACACGCACTTCCCCCGCAAATAACAAGCAGTGACTTCCTTCCACTACCCCCGATCATTCCACTCCTGTCGGGGGACGTCTCTCCCAATTTCGCCCTGTTTGGAACGCAATCACTTCAGACAAATGGGTTCTACAAATTATCCAATATGGTTACTGCCTGGAACTTACACACACTCCCCCAAATATTCTTCTACGATCACATGCAATGTCGCAAGAACATCTTACCCTTCTAAAGCAAGAAGTTCTATCTCTGTTACAGAAAGGAGCTATAGAACCAGTCTCATTAAAATATCAAGGGGCCGGGGTATACTCCCTGTACTTCTTAATTCTCAAGAAAGACGGCTCTCTCAGGCCTATATTAGACCTTAGAGAACTAAATCTATACATTCAGTCGGACCATTTTCACATGGTCACCCTTCAGCAAGTGCTCCCGCTCCTTCAACAAGGTGATTTTCTGTCCACACTGGACTTAAAGGACGCCTATTTCCATATACCAACACCCTGCTCATCGCAAGTAACTAAGGTTCATAGTAGCAGGCCAGCACTATCAGTTCAAAGTGCTCCCATTCTTAGTAACTACAGCACCCAGGGTTTTCACCAAGTGCCTGGCAGTAGTCGCAGCTCATCTAAGAAGACAACACATTCACTTCTTCCCATATTTGGACGACTGGCTCATAAAAGCCAACTCGCGAGAAAGCTGTCTACGTCACACTCACAAAGCAGTTGCTCCACGATCTTTGGATTCACAGTAAATCTGTCCAAATCCCATCTGCAACCATCCAACACACAAACGTATCTGGGAGCCACAATAGATGCACAAAAGGCTTTGGCCTACCCCAATCCGGCCAGAATGCGCAACATGCAAACTTTAATCTCTCAGTTTCAGCCTCAACACTCATTACCAGCTCGAATGTTCATGCAATTACTAGGGATGATGGCGTCCTGCATTCTAATAGTCCCTTACGCAAGACTCCAGATGTGTCCCCTTCAGGAGTGCTTAGCATGTCAGTGGAACCAGGCTCAGGGTCTCTTATCAGATATAGTGTTGGTGGAAGGCTGCACCCATCGCTCTCTGCCGTGGTGGAATACACAAAACCTTTCAAAAGGGTGGCCCTTCATCGACCCGATTCCACACATAGTGCTAACAGCAGACGCATTGCTCACTGGTTGGGAAACTCATCTCCACACGCATACAATTCAGGGCATATGGAGCCTGCAGCAAAAGCAGCTTCACATAAATCATCTAGAGCTGCTAGCGATTTTTCTAGCGCTCAAAGAGTTTCAAGTACATCTAGTAGGCAAAGCTGTCCTGATCCCTTACAGAAAACATGACAGGAATGTACTACATACAAAAACAGGGGGGGACACACTCTCTCCTGCTGTCACAACTAGCACAGACCATCTGGAAATGGGCTATACGTCACAAAATGTATCTCCTTGCAGAACACCTTCCAGGAGTAAACAATCAGATTGCAGATCTGCTAAGTTGTCAAAGACAACAGATTCACGAATAGGAACTCCACCCTCAGGTTCTCCTCCCATTCTTCCAAATGTGGGGCTTTCCGGACATAGATCTGTTCGCCACAAACCTAAACGCAAAATGCCCAAACTTCGCATCCAGGCATCCACACCCATTGTCCAAAGGCAATGCACTATGGATGAATTGGTCAGGGATATTTGCCTACACCTTTCCGCCTCTCCCACTCATTCCATTAGTGGTTCGAAAGCTCAGACAGGCGTCCCTAACATTAATCCTAGTTGCTTCCATATGGGTACGGCAACCCTGGTTCACAACTCTGTTGGAGCTCTCAGTAGTTCCTCACCAAAAACTACACGTCACTTCCAATCTTCTACTCAGAGCCATGGAGACATAAGACATCCAGATCCCAGCCATCTCAACCTTGCGATCTGGCACCTGAAATCTTAGAGTTTGGCTACCTTAATCTTCCGCCAGACTGCATGAATATTATCAAAATGGCTAGACGTCCTACCACAAGGGCATGCTGTGCAGCAAAGTGGAAAAGATTTGTAATATACTGCAATAACAATCACATAGATCCACTGGACGCTTCAGTTCAAAACATCATTTGCTATTTACTACATCAGCAGCGTTCCAATTTAGCGTACTCATCCATACGCTTGCACCTTGCTGCAATAGCTGCATATCTACAAAACAGACATCTGTCTCTCTTTAGAATACCTGTCATTAAAGCATTTATGGAGGGACTTAAAAGAATCATTCCTCCAAGAATTCCACCTGCTCCAGTGTGGAATCTCAACATTGTCCTCACCAGGCTAATGGGTACACCCTTTTGAGCCATTGCATAAATGTGAAATACAATTTCTCACTTGGAAGGTAGCTTTCCTCATAGCTCTCACATCTCTGAGGAGAGTAAGTGACCTTCAGGCGCTAACCCTAGAAGAACCATTCTTACAAATACACCAAAACAAAGTGGTTCTTAGGACCAACCCTAAATTTCTACCATAGGTCATTTCTGCCTTTCATATCAACCAATCTGTTGAGTTGCCTGCGTTCTTCCCTCAACCAGAATCTGTGGCAGAACGTGTGTTACACACTTTAGATGTGAAAAGAACAATTCTTTACTATATAGAAAGGACAAAACCTTTCCGCAAAACAAAGCAACTGTTTGTCGCTTTTGCTCCACCACATAAAGGCAATCCTATATCAAAAACAGGCATTGCAAGGTGGATAGTCAAGTGCATTCAAATATGCTATGCAAAAGCAAAAAGAACACTAACAATTCCCCCTAGAGCGCACTCCACACGCAAACTAGGGGCTTCTATGGCATTCTAAGGAAATCTACCCATAGATGACATCTGCAAAGCTGCAACATGGTCTACACCTCACACATTCACAAAACACTATTGTGTAGATGTGTTAGCAAGACAGCAAGCTAGTGTGGGCCAAGCAGTTTTACGTAGCAAACGACTGCAACAGCTACAGGTTAGCCACCGCTTTGGGAGATAACTGCTATATAGTCTATGCACAGCATGTGATCTACAGCTCACATGCCTCAAACGGAAAATGCTACTTACCCAGTATGCATCTGTTCTTGGCATGTAGAGCTGTCGAGTCGCATGCGCCCACCCGCCTCCCCGGGTACCTATACCTGTTGCAGTTATATCTTACTTAGATACATATATACATGGACATCTCTTACTACTCTTACTAACTCCATTATCACCCTCTGCGGGAAAACAATCTAACAATGGAGTCGATGCCCATGCGCACTAGCACCGAAAGGAGGAGTCACCTACCTCATGTCTGGAAAAGACTTCTTCGACAAAAACAAAGTGCAAACATCCGGACCCAACATTAGATGGCGGGCTATGCACAGCATGTGACTCTACAGCTCTACATGCCAAGAACAGATGCCTACTGGGTAAGTAGCATTTTCCTTATTATAACTGGCCACTACCTCCTCCTTTAATATACTTCCCAGAAATAAGCGTTTCTCAATCAAAGAGAGATATATTTTCTGTTGCTCGTGACCCCCTACCTGATTTAATCAGAATGTAAAATTTCTAGCTGCATAACTGCCCGCCGAGTTGCTCTCATGTGAATTTCTTTATTAATATTTTGCTGAAAATATATACTGCTGGGTAACACCCTTTTTGAAGGTCTTCAAAGTGTTCCCATACAATCAGCTGGGATGCAGAAGCAACATTATTCTTTATAAACTCTACTAAGTTTTTTTGGACCACCAATATGTATTCTTTATCCGTAAGTAAGTGGCGAGGAAAAGAAAATGAGCACCTTTGACTATTTACTGCCTGCAAATGGAAAGATAAGTACTACAATGTGTTCTGTTGGGTCATTCAATTGCTTAATTTAAATGATAATAAGTCATAATCAATCTCATCAGTAATTAAAAAAATGAAGGATAAGTCAAAGGTACACTATACTCACAGTATAATTAATATCACATTTATATATCACTTGAATGTATCATGTTCTATGTGGCTGCCACACAATCAAATTTACAAAAGAAAATTAACAAACAAACAACATGACATGAATTGTGACAATATTCAATTTGATTGTGTAGCAGCCATATATAACATGATACATTCAAATGATATATAAATGTGATATTAAGTATACTATGTGTGTGGTGTACCTTTGACTTACCCTTCAATTTTGAATTACTGATGAGATTGATTATGAATTATCATTTAAACTAAGCAATTGAATGACCCAACTGAACACATTGTAGAACGTATCTACCATACCCAGGTTCTGAGGGATACAGGGTTGCCCCATTATACTTAATTGTAAATAGAAAGATGGCAGAATGTGGTCCGATGACACTCTAGGACACACTTCCATCACCGCAGATTGCAATATTTTGTGATTAACGAAGACCAAATCAATCCTAGAGTATTGTTTATGTGAGGCGGAGTAATGCGTATATCCTGGCACCCTTGGGTGTAGTGACCTCCATGCATCCCTAAGGCAATGCAAACGTGCTAATTCAAGAACAGAAGCCCTAACCTTCCTCATTCTTAAGGAGACATGCTGATTAGTAGAATCTATAGCATAATCCATAGTACATTTAAAATCCCCCATGACTAAAAGTTCCCCCTGCCATTCCAATAGTTCTAAAATCAGTGCATCTATCATGTCAGGTTCATCAGCATTGGGCCCATATATTGTGCAAAACACATACTTAGTACCATTCATTATCAGCTGCACAATCACCCTTCTCTCTCGTGAATCAGCTGTACCCCTAAAAAGATTATATTCTAGTGATCTATCTGCCAAAATAGCTACCCCCCTAATTGAAACTGCCTGAGATGTACACACAATGATATTATAACCAAACTGCTTAAGCAAAAACCTGTCTATGTATGCCAAATGAGTCTCAGTAAAACATACTGTGTGGGGTTTATACAGTTTGAGCTCCTCTCGAACTAGCTGACGTTTGCTAGTTGTATTTAGGCCAGAGACATTCCAGCATATATATCTTATTAAGCCCATTATGAACCAGCTACTTCCTCTATTGGCATAGTCACAATGAGCATCCTGTCCCCCCAGCGCCTTAAATTCATTGAAAAGAGAGACTGCAAGATTGTATCTGTAACCATAATCTCATTTCCAACATTAACCTTAATCTGCATTATTTTGACCATTTTTACGTTTTTCCCCCTCACCACCTGTAACCCCACCCCTCTCCTCCCTTTAACCTCCACCCCCCTCACAAACGCTGGCTAGAAGAGTTACCCCTAAACCGGACTGTCAGAGCTGACAGCCCTGAGAGTTTAAGCCCACCCATGTTCCCCACCACACCCACTACCAGACAGTGCTTGTGCCCCTCCAAACTATATAAGTGCCAGAGAAGGAATAACAAAAAGAAAAGTAAACTATCTGCTCCTCAAAAACAAGGAGGCCAACCATTCCCATTGTCGCCACCCTCCGCCTACAATTCTCAATAACGGAAGAAGAAACTAACGAAGGAACTCCCTCCTCATGAACTCTCGTTATAACTCGGCTAATTTGTACATAGCTTCATCCCCTTATCTTAGACAAAATCTGAACTGCTTCCTGCTCCGTAGAGCAGAACCATCTTTCACCCCCTTTGACAATTTTCAGCCTAGCTGGCTCCTGCAAAAAAACCTGCGCTCCGGCAGCCTTTTAATTGGTCTATAAGTTATCGTAATTTCCACCCCCTACCCATTGTAGGCTTGCAGAAGTCAGAGCGAGCTATCATTGACATTGAGTCGACTAAAACTGGAACTGTTGGTCGAGCTTTAATGGAAATGGCTTGCCTCAATAGAAAGTTACCAATATATATCAATTCCAGACGTACATTTGCCCCTCCACAGTGATCAGGAATGTTTGACTTAGCAGAGCGATTAATGGGGAGTCTGTGTGCTCTCTGTATTTGTGAGTCCCTATCCCAATCTGACAGCTCTGGAAATGCCTTTCTGAAAAGCTGCATGATGAACTGACGTGGATCCTCCCCTTCCTTTCCTTCTGGTATACCAAATATACGCAAGTTGTTTCGCCTCTGTCGATTTTCCAAGTCTTCAATCTTAGACTGCACAAATTCCATTGGTCTATCATGGGCATCTACAGTTTTTTAGTGTCTGCTCTGGTGTCCTCTATGTCCGTAACCCGTTGTTGAAGTTCTCCCATCTCTGTGGTAAGACTATCTATTTTAATAGTAGCTTCCATCAATGTGCGCTGTATAGCTATGTTATCCGCTCTGACTTGTGCATAATATTGTTGCACCTCAGCCCGTTGGGACTGCAGCATCTGTAAGATAGTTAATAGCGTTGGCTCCTGCTCATTGTCTGACATAAAGGGGTCAGATGAAGCTGTAGGCAGAGAACAAGAGGTAAGAGCATCCCTTGGTGAGAGAAGACTAGTTTCAGATGGGACCAGGGTCCCCGGACTATCGATAGTTAAAGATATTGACTTTGCAGAGCCTTGTTTGCCCTTCTTGCCACCCTTACCTGGATTTTGAGACTGTGCTGAAGCAGAAGACAAACGTGATATTAATACCCTGACTTCTCCTTTGGCACAACCCAGTTCTGTAGTGGACAGCCTTTGGAAGCCTTATGCATTGCTTGATTTTTCCCACCTGCAGGAATGTATTTACCAGCCCTCTTTTTCTTTAGTAGCCCTTGCGGCTCTTTCTTATCTCCTCCAGTGCTACTAAGTGGGAGCTTGTCAGCCCCTGCATGGGTTACATAATCATGATGCACTATCCCTGCTTCCGATGTGCTCCTGATCCAGCGCAATATTAGCCAACTGCATTCATACACCATATACTCACTTGGGCCCATACATTCACACTACACTAATACTTACGCTGGGTGTCAGATGTACTCTTTTATCAAAGTCCCTGCTACCAACTACCTTCTGATTGAAGAGTAATAACTTACCAATGGATCCTTTGCTAATTGGGAAGTTTAAAATGAAGTGACATTCATTATAGTACATAATCCTGAAATAATCACTGAGTCAGGAAGTTTTAAAATGTTTATCTAAAGTTTTGGCAGAGTAAAATACAGAAAACACGGTACTTGATTGAAATAACCAAGAAAAAGCATAGAAATGATTTTGCTAATAAATGACGGTGTTTAAGGAAGAGGAGAAGATAGAAACAGCAGCGCAACTAAAGGTTGCAGTATAATTACCTAATGCGAGAACCAAGCCCCTTAGCTAAGGAGTTGGAAAAGAAAGGACCCAGGAAGGATGAAGAGTAAAGACTTCTTCCAGGATCAGGACAGGACCGGTGACCTCTCTACAACGACGCCTGCGCCGTTCCCCTCTCTGATACTCGACTTCTCTCAATTCTCCCGTGCCTTCCTTCTAATGGACTCCGCCGCCCCCTCCTCAGGACCTCTTCTGGACAGGGATTCAGTCAGCAACCGATCAGCATGGCAGTCTGGAGCTCTTCCGCGTGTTCTGAGAGTCAGCTCTAGCTAATTAGCTAATTCTATATCTGTTATACCCTTCTACGCCCATGTACCTCCCCTTAATGTTGCTAAAATATGGGACCACTATTTCTGATTGGACAGGAACAGGAGGTGGATTCTCACACTATGTCAATTTGGCCTAAATTGTAAAGCCTATTGTCTTTACGTTCCCTCCCCTTCAAATTAATACATTCGCTTTATTTCCCACCCGTCTCATGACAAATGTTATATATTTTACAGGAGAAAAATAGCGAATTGTTCCGCCGGAAACATTGGGTACATCATCTTCGGCCAATAGGTCGTGGCCTTGGGAGACGTCCAAGTTGACTTCACTTGGCAGGCATACAGGACACATGCGCAGAACCCTCTGTCTCTCGAGTTTCAAGACACCAACCCAGGCCCAAGTTTACGAATTACTAAAAGTGCAAGAAGAAAATATTAAAATCACAAATAAAAAGTTTCACTGTATACCCACTTTCCCTAACTCTATTCCCATTTAATCATAATACTATCCAGCCTTAGTAGCGTTAAGAAAACGACAATTTAATAATGACATAAGAGCAAGCTTAAGCATGTGAAAACATTTAGCGGCCATTTTAGTACACACTGCGCAGAAGCAGAAGTTTCCCACCAAGCAAAGAAAGACGTCACACCATGTGATCAGGTTGTGACATGCGCAATAAAGTCCTGCGCTTTTAGCGGCCATCTTGGTTTATGGACAAGCGTTATTCATTAGTAAAACACATAGGCAAGCGTCTATCCCTTTCGTGTTTGTGAATGCAAGGATTAGTTTTGACAGTACAAATTTTAATATATTAATACTATGTGGAAGATTGCATACAAGCAAGTTTCAATTTTGAAACCTTGCTCCATCAATCCCCTCTCTGATGGCGTTTCTGAGCCATCAAAATACTACCCTCAATCAGATGCCAACTTCTAGCAATTCGTTTCATTCTCAATTTTACTTTTTCTATTCTTACACTCTCCTTTTAATTTCTTGTATAAATCACTTCTCCATTCTTCTAGTTCGATTTCATCTAGTTTCTCTTCTTTCCTTTTCCTGTCACTTTATATGTCCCATTCTTTCTACAGCATTTGCACCATATTGTTATTGCTAAAATTATTATTGCTATCCCTGCTAAGGGTACTAATATTTGACCTATAAGTCCTTTCCCTATATTAGCAAACCAGGTTCCAATTGACGATATACTATTTGTCAATCTTTCCCATACACTATCAACTTCCAGTGGTTTAAGTTCTTTCTCAAGTTTAGTTATGTTCTGAATGTACGTTCCAATTTCTGCACTCTTATCAGGAATGTAAGTGCAACAATGTTTCGTCTTCAATAATTTACAGACTCCTCCCTCTTTTGCCAATAGAATGTCAAGAGCAAGTCTATTTTGCATCACCATAGATCTAATCGCAACCATCTCCGTATTAATCATTAGAAAACCTCCAGCAGTATCCGTTGATAAACGATCAACCACTGTAGACAATTTACATATTTTCCTTGAGTTCAGAATTATTCCCACTGAAGGTATCAATGCACCAAATATATCACCTACAATTTCTGAAAAACTAGCTCTTTTTCTACGTACTAACTCATTATTGTTTTCATTGCTTCCAGTTTTTCTTTTTACGTGGTATATCTTTGGAAAAACTATTCCAAAATAACAACTTCCATACCACCTTGCAGGAAGCCTAAAGTAAGCCTTATTCCCACATACATAATAGATTCCAGGAAAAACTGAATCTGTTCCTCCTTTGAGTCCCCAACCTCCAATAATTAAAAAATTGGGTTCACATTCACTGGTACCGATGAAAACATTGTTATAATCAGTCTTTAACCTATGAAGACAAATTTTCCCTTTCTTTACGAAATCCAGAGCCATTGCAGCTTGAGCTCTACCAGGTGTATAACTCCCTTCCTTCTCCGCCCAAGGTGGCAACTGTGCCTTATGCTCTGAAGCTTTCTTTTGAAAATCATGTCTTCTATCTTCTACTAAATTCAAAAATATCTTTTCTTCTTCTAGTAAAGAACATGTTAGATTGTGTCTATGTGCATGTGTTATGTCTATCGATTTCATTGTTAAGAAAAACTCTCCCATAAACTGTGCGTCTTGACTAGTAAGCACTGGGTTCATACTCTTGCGAATCGGAACCTCAGAAAATATCACATCTAAGTTTGAATAATAATACTGTAGTCTACCTGTTCTATAAAATAAACTTGTTAATACACTACATGAGATGCCATATGTCAGTGGTAAATGATGGTATGTTAATCCTTCCACTACTGATTCAGGTAACTTCATACAGACATAACAATTACTAACTTCCATTGTGTCTACATACTGAAACAATAACTTTGTGAAAACATTTAAACTAGTGTCGTTATCAGCTATTTCATGATGAATTTCTGCCTCATCTTCTGCCATTAATTCTACTCTACTGCCCTTCATGTTTGCTGTCCTCCCTTTAGTTTCATTATTTATTTTCTTATCTATTATCATAAGGTAAGGAATTGTTACAATCAGGACTAACCATACTATAAGCACCAATACTAGACTACATATGCAGATTGCACAGCATCTCCTACAACAATTTCGTTTTGGTCTCCCAGTAACTCTATCATCAGGCATTTTTCGACAAGGAAGATTGCTCTTCTTATCTCTTTTTCTTTTCTTTAGATGATTCTTTTGTTTAGTCAGGGTGGTCTTGTTTCTTCTTAGTATGTTAGTTCTGCACTTGTTCCTTCGCCACCACTGTCACTTGACTCTGAGCTTTCAAAATCTTCAAGAGTGATATAAGTCCAGTCAGGACCTTTGAATTTGTTATTCACAAGTCTCAGTCTTTTACTTTTTCCTTACTTTTTCTCTTGTTCAGTTTGACTTGTTACTTCAGGTACTTGTTCTGGATCTTCACTTCTGGTTGTTATGTGGTATTTTACTCTTTTGATGACACTTGGCCAATGATCTCCTTTTCTTGTTTTCTTTGTTGGCACTGTTTCTTTGTTTACGTCTTTAGAGATCTCATTATTTTCACTACTCAATACTGTTTTGTTTTCTTTTATTACTGCTTCTTTTGTTTGTTCTTTTTCAGGTCTGATTGGTTTCTCTTCAGTAGCTCCACAATGACTTTCAAGATGTTGGCTTTGTTCCTTTTTTATTACTTTATGTTCATCTGTATTTACCCCTTTTTCTTTAGTGAATTCTTCTTGATCTAACTGCTTCTGATCAGGGCTTATTGCACTATGAACTTTTGCAGCCTGACCTGATTCTTCTAAACCTGTCTTTCCCTGTGTAAAGTCAATTAAATCTTCACTGTTTTTAGTCCAATTTTCTTTCTCTATCTGATTTAGTTCAGGATCTTTTACTATCTTTTCTTCTTGATCCTGAACTTCTTCTTCTTCACCTATCTGATCTTCTTCAATTTCTTCCAATTTTGTTTGATTTCTCGTTCTGTAATATACTTCAGGAACTTCTACCACTGGTATCCAATCCTGACTTGTGCTCGGTTGTTCTCCGTCAGCTTCTCTCGAACCTCTAGCCTGAGATTCCTCAGCTGGGCAACCTTCAGCTTCTTCAGTGATTGGCGTTGTCTGTGGATTCTCTTCTTCAGGTTCTGTTACTCTTTTTGTGTGGCTTACATGAATCCAATTAGGAAATCTTGCACACTTCACTGCTGTATTGGTGGTCAATATAACTTGACAAGGTCTGCTCCATTGGGTGATAGACACGTTTCTCTGGTGTGATTCTTCACTACCACCCAATCACCAGGATTCAGATCATGTTCCAGTTCAGGCTGCCTGGAAACTGCGTCTTCTCCAACCTGATGAGAGACAGAACGCACTAGGTCAGCCAATCCTTTGCAATAATCCAAAACCATATCATCAGATATATTCACCAGTTTGTTTGTGGGAACATGTGTTTGTCTCATTGCTCTTCCCATCATTATTTCGTGGGGGCTCAATACTGTTGTTCTGTCAGGTATACTTCTGAGTCCCATCAAGACAAGTGGCAATGCGTCTGGCCACTCTAATGATGTTGATGCACAAATTTTTCCCAATCTTGACTTTATAGTGCCATTTAATTGTTCAACCACTCCAGAAGCCTCTGGGCGATATGCACAGTGCAATTTCTGCTTGATTTGAAATGCTTCACAGATTATCTGGATCACTTCGCTATTAAAGTGTTTTCCTCTATCTGATTCCAAAGATACTGGGAAACCAAACCTAGGTATGAGCTCACGTAACAACAATTTTGCAACTGTAATACTGTCATTTCTCCTAGTAGGGTAAGCCTCCACCCACTTTGAAAACAGACACACTACGACTAGTACATATTTTAGTCCTCTGCATGGGGGTAATTGTATGAAGTCGAACTGGAGTCTTATAAATGGGCCCTCTGCCTTTCCAATTTTCCCAAGCCCAATTATCGTTTTCCTGCCTGGATTATGCATTTGGCAAGTTAGACATCTCTGGCAAAGACTCTCTGCAACAGCCCTGAATTTGGGATTGTACCAATTGTGTCTGAACAGCCTAATCATTGCATCTCTCCCTATGTGTGAGTCTCCATGGTGCATTCTAGCCATTTGTGAGAGTAAACAGTCTGGCATGACTGGTCTGCCATCTGCACTGATCCACACTTCATCTTCTCCTCTTTGGGAGCAACCCACTTTGATCCACAAATTCTTCTCACTTTCATCAACCTCATCTTGCAATTTCTTCACTTCATTCCAAGTTTCAGGTGGCATATACAGCATAAGTTGGCAGCTGATTCCCATTCTTTCCACCCTCTTATTGACTGACGTTCTGGTTTTGGCACAATGTTGAGCCACCAAGTCTGCATATCTATTGCCGACTACCACCCAGTCATCTCCTGACTGGTGTGCGGCACATTTCACCACAGCCAATTCTTTTGGTGATTGTATTTCTTCTAGCAATTCCCTTACAAATTGTCCATTTTTAATGGGGGATCCTGAAGAAGTCATGAAATCCCTCTGCATCCACAGTTGGCCAAAATCATGCACAACCCCGTAACCATATTGACTATCAGTAAATATGGTCACTCTCTGATTCCTCCCAATTTTGCAAGCTTTTATCAAAGCAATCAATTCAGCTACTTGTGCAGATTTGACTCCTGGTAAATAGGATGCTTCAACTATTCCAGTTAATTCACATACCGCATAGGCAGCAGTTAGTTTACCATCTTCATGTCTTTGACATGATCCATCGACAAATAGCTCCTTGTCTGGCTTTTTAAGAGGCTGTTCCTCTATGTCTGGGCGTGGTTTTGTACATAATTCTGTAATTTGTACACAATCATGTTCATCTTCTTCGTCATCTTTATTTGTTTCATGATATGGGTCTGGCAATAAAGTTGCTGGATTTATTATTGTACACCTTATCATAGTCACATTTTCAGCACCCATTATTATCCTTTCATATTTAGTCAGCCGACTAGGAGTAAGATGCTGAGTTCGGGTTCTTGTCAACAGAATGACAACTGCATGTGGAACATACACTTTTACAGGATGCCCTATCACAATTGACTCGCTTTGTTCAATGCTCAAACACGTCGCTGCTACTGCTTTTAAGCATCCTGGCAACGCAGCTGCTACTGGGTCCAATGTAGCAGAAAAATATGCTATAGGACGTCTGTCTAGTCCATGTCTCTGAGTTAGGACAGAAAGTGCACAATTTTCTCTCTCTTGACAGAATAATGCAAATTCTCTTTTATAATCAGGCATGCCTAAGGCAGGTGCTGAATATAGGGCATTTCTCAATTTTACAAAAGCTTCTACACTTTCATCCTCCCATTCAACAGGGTCCTTTGCTTTCTTTTTCATCATGTTAATTAAGGGTTTAGCCAACATGGAAAAGTTTGGTATCCATTGTCGACAGTATCCTACTATTCCTAGGAACATTCTCACTTGTCTTTGAGTTACAGGCATTTGCATTCTCTTTATTAATTCTACTCTTTCAGAGGTTACTCTTCTTTTTCCCCTCTCAATTTGGTGTCCCAGATATTTAACAGCTGTCCTGCTAAACTGTAACTTTTCAGGTGAAACTTTATGCCCTTCCTCAGCCAAAAGATTTAATAATGCTATGGAATCAACAACACAGTCTTCTCTGGTGGTCGAAGCTACTAACAAGTCGTCGATATATTGAACTAAAACTGAGCTTCCTTGCATCACTAGTTTTTCAAGGCACTTTTTCAGTATCTGATTGAAAATTGAAGGACTTTCTGTGTACCCCTGAGGAACACGGTTCCACACATAGACTTTGTTCTCAAATTTAAATGAGAAAAGATACTGGCTGTCTGGATGCAATGGTATTGAAAAGAATGCTTGACACAAATCAATTACTGTGAACCATCCTGCATTCCAAGGGATCTGGTATAGAATTACTGCAGGATTTGGTACTATGGGACAACATGGTTCTACAATTTTATTTATTTTCCTCAGGTCCTGAACAATCCTATATTTTCCACTAGGTTTCTTTAATCCCATGATTGGTGAATTACATGGGCTACTCATTACTTCCTTTAGGATGTTTTGTTTTACCATTCGATTGATTTCTTCAATGACTCCTGCTTTTACTTCTGCACTCATTTTGTATTGTTTAGTATTTGGGAAAATCGCACCTTCTTTTACTGTAATTTGAACTGGATCTATTTTTGCCATAAGTCCTACTTCTTTTCCGGTGAAATCCCATACTATTGGGTTTACTGTACCTTTTAATTCTTCTGGCAACTCATCTTTTGTTATCAACGAAAACATTTCATCTATTTCTGTACCTTGTTTTGCAACCATAATTTTATATACATGGTCCTCATCTGGTGTCTGAACTGCCACACCATCCGGCGTGCAGAAAATTGTACAGTTCATTTTGCACAATAAATCTCTACCTAATAGATTCACTGGGCTAGAATCGCACACTACAAATTGGTGCATTTTCTGAAGTTTCCTATTTTGACTTCCATTGGTTCTGTAAGAGGTGTTCTAATTCTTTGATTAGCTACCCCTACTACTTGGATATCTTCACCAGAGAGAGGAAGGTCTGGGATGTCTGCTGATCTCACAGTAGACCTGGTAGCACCAGTGTCCAAAAGGAAAGTAATATCATTACCTTTCACATTTCCTTCAACATATGGACCAGACTGATCTACCTGTAAGGATGCGCCAAGTATGCACTCCTTCTTCCCCTCTCCTAGGCACCGTCATGAGTCGAATTTACAATAATTGTCCTGCAAAAGAAATTGTGATGTCATATAATCATTCTTACCACTCCCTCCTGGGTATCCAATGTCTGTACCATGTTTTGCTCTGCTTACATTACCCTGAACAGGTGGAGGTGGTAATTGACTCTGGGGATTTACACCCTGTTGTGAGTCATTCTGCGTCTGTGGATTTAAGTTTTGATTTGGGCCATTATTATTCCGAATCTTTTACATTCATCCTTCCAATGCCCCAATTTTCCGCATCCATGACAAGGAAATTTCTTTTTAGCTTCTTCTCTACTCATTCGTCCTCTAACTTTTCCACCATTTCCCGTATCACCACTCGTTCCAGAATCTTTTCCTGGATTTTCACTCGGATTTTCCAAATTAATTCCCTGCTTCTCTGCCATTTTCACCTGAGCCCACATCACTTTTTCCTGCAATTTCTTGTGTCTATCCTCAATATCGTCTCCACAATATTTTGCATACTTCAGAATCTCATCTATGGGCTTTCCCTGCCAACACAGCATATGTTGTTTAATCATCTGGCAAATCTCTGGCTTCAGACCGTAAACAAACCGATACACAAACTGACTCATGTTTTTGTCTCCAATGTCCTCGAATCCACTATACTGTTTAAACACCTGCAATAAACGCTCATAATAGGAATGTACTGTTTCACTGGCTTCTTGGGTTGTTCGATCTATTTTCACCCAATCTGTTTCTTTCGGGGGTATTTTCCCTTTCAGGTATGTTATCACCTGCTGATACTTTTTCATCACATCATTTGACGGGGCACCTGTTTTCGGATCCCTAGGATATTCATCACTAGGCCAATCGACTGTGATCTTACAATATGTCCATAAATCGGCAGGTACCACTATGTCAAACAAACCATCTAAATCCTTCAACAATACCTTTGACACTTTCACAAACCTTTCAATCTGCTTGTACCATTCAATTGGTTTTTCTCTCAGCTTTGGAAAATCATTCGTAAATGATAAAATATCCTGTCTGCTCCATGGGACATGTACATATCCTCCTCCCGCAACTTCTCGCATTGGATACATCTGGTCTGCTTTTCCTGCTTCTTTCATCACATATTCTGATGCTGTTCTACTTGTTCGTGCTTCTTCCTTTTTCTTGGCCCATCTAGATCTCCATTTATCTAGATCTCCCCATTTTTGTAAAACAAACATTAATTCTCTTATTTGTAGTCTTCTTCCAGATGCATTCATATTTTCTAAATCTTTGTCTGCAAATTCTGCTCTATAGGGTTTCTGTAATACTTTTGATCTCCCTATTTCGATTCCCATCTGTAATGCTAAGTTGGACAATTTTTCATGGAATATCTTTACATTTCTAGTGATACTCCTGCACAAGAATAATAATTCTTCTTCATCATAGGTATTCAAGCGTTCTACTCCTACATTCCCTGCTATTATTTCTTCTAATTCAACTTTCAATTTATGGATATCCAGTATTTTTGGAGGTGTGCACTGTTTAACTGACCCTTGTACCCATCTTTCTAGATCTTCAGGTGTTACTATGGTAGCACTTTTTGCTCCTGATGAAGTTACTAAACTTACATCTTTTGAACCTCCAGGCACATCTTTTCTTGGAGTACTATTTACAGAACCTCGAATAGGCAAATCCATAAGTGATATTGTGGATACACAGTCACTAAATTGATCCTCAATTATAACTGGAGCTTCAGGTCTGGGATTACTCACAGGAGTAGGTGCAAGTATAGGTTGAGGACAATTTCCCTGAGTACCATATAATGGAACTACTGGACCAATTGTTACTGGTATGGTCAACGAATCAGGATGTACTTTTATCTGAGTTATTTTCTGTATTAATTCTGTTCTGGTCTTTTCTATGGCTTCTTTTTCTTTGTCATGAAGTATTCTAGTCTGGGTGAACTCATGCATTACCTTTGGTACCATGGGAGTTTGTGGTGGTGCACTAGGAGGGCATCCACTTGTCCCTTCCTGATATGGTGGGGGATTTCTTAACATTTCTTCCATAAATTCGTCTTCTGAATCCTCATTTCTCATTAAATGTTTTGTCTTTTCCGTACATTTCCCTCGTGATTTCTCTCTTTCTGTGAATAATGGATACAGTCCCTCTGTAATCATTGTCCTTCTCCATTGTTTCATCTGACCCTCTCTTGACTCACGTAAATATCTGGGGTAAAATCCTGGATAACTCCTATTACTTCTAGATCTATCCCACTCAAAAGCCTCGGTTTCCCATTCTTCTAGAGCTTCGTACTGGGTTAATCTAGGTCTGGGTTCTAAGTCATTCATCCTCAATCTCAAGTTCTGAAGAATTCGCCCATTGAACGTGCCATTCTGAGGAAATGCTAATACTCCATCATTTTTGGTGTATTCTATCCAATTCTCCATCCATACACAGGTATGATAACCTCTCTCCATCATCATAAATGATGCTGGCGTTTTAGCTGGTGGAATAATAATTCCTTCTCTAGTTTTGATTGGTTTGTCCTTTTTAAAATAATTCTTAATCTTTTGTAAGAATGACATTTTCTCTTTTCTCCGTACATTCTATCTAATCTTCGGTGTACAAAATTATATTCTGCAAAACCTAGGAATCTCCTATCCGGACGAGTTCCTGTTAAAGTCGGATCGCGTTTTAACATTCAATCCTTATCCACTAAGAATTTTGCTTCTATATTTTCGACCAATCAAATGTCTGCTATCTTTTATTTCCAAGCCAATCCTTGCGCGGCCTTTTGGTGACGTTTCTCTGTCAACCCCTCCTTTACAATCTGCTCTTTTCTGTCCTTGCTGGTTTAACCAATCCCAGCGCGGCACCTGTGACGTCAGTACTACTCCTGACTACTGACCCCTCCTTTACAAGGGTTTTTCCACACGCACTGTTTCAACCTACCACAGCGCGGCGTTTTGTGACATAAGTTCCCTCTCCGGCAACTGACCCTCCCTTTACAAAATTTACGCAAACTTATTTTCTCTATAAATCTTAATTAAATTTCAGTAACAACATAAAACATTCGCTATCGTGCCAGTTTCCACTAATTTCGAAAAAGATAGTTTCTTCCACACTTTAGTAAAACCTTTCCGTTTACCAATACATACACTACGAGTAAAACACTTCCGTCTACTCTTCACACAAACTCCAGAAGTACCTGTTACTTCTCCAATGTTACCCTTACTAGGTGATATAACATCACATTTTTATCAGCGTACCCTTTTTGCTATTACTCACACGCATAGAGTCCCTAACGAGTACTTGAAGTCTTGCTTAACTTCTCAGTACTATTTCTGCCTGACAGATAACCTCACTGCGGTATGGCTTCCACTTGCCACCCACTATTCTTTTACCTACCCCGGGGTATTCTGGACAACATGTAACAAAACTCAAAAATAAGCGGATGTTAGTTCATAAAAATACAAATAAAATTCTCATTACCCAATTAACAAAGAGTAACAACAACCGTCCTCTGCTTACCAGAAAACTGATCCAGCGCAATATTAGCCAACTGCATTCATGCACCATATACTCACTTGGGCCCATACATTCACACTACACTAATACTTACGGTGGGTGTCAGATGTACTCTTTTATCAAAGTCCCTGCTGCCAACTACCTTCTGATTGAAGAGTAATAACTTACCAATGGATCCTTTGCTAATTGGGAAGTTTAAAATGAGTGACATTCATTATAGTACATAATCCTGAAATAACCACTGAGTCAGGAAGTTTTAAAATGTTTATCTAAAGTTTTGGCAGAGTAAAATACAGAAAACACGGTACTTGATTGAAATACCCAAGAAAAAGCATAGAAATGATTTTGCTAATAAATGACGGTGTTTAAGGAAGAGGAGAAGATAGAAACAGCAGCGCAACTAAAGGTTGCAGTATAATTACCTAATGCGAGAACCAAGCCCCTTAGCCAAGGAGTTGGAAAAGAAAGGACCCAGGAAGGATGAAGAGTAAAGACTTCTTCCAGGATCAGGACAGGACCGGTGACCTCTCTACAACGACGCCTGCGCCGTTCCCCTCTCTGATACTCGACTTCTCTCGATTCTCCCGTGCCTTCCTTCTAATGGACTCCGCCGCCCCCTCCTCAGGACCTCTTCTGGACAGGGATTCAGTCAGCAACCGATCAGCATGGCAGTCTGGAGCTCTTCCGCGTGTTCTGAGAGTCAGCTCTAGCTAATTAGCTAATTCTATATCTGTTATACCCTTCTACGCCCATGTACCTCCCCTTAATGTTGCTAAAATATGGGACCACTATTTCTGATTGGACAGGAACAGGAGGTGGATTCTCACACTATGTCAATTTGGCCTAAATTGTAAAGCCTATTGTCTTTACGTTCCCTCCCCTTCAAATTAATACATTCGCTTTATTTCCCACCCGTCTCATGACAAATGTTATATATTTTACAGGAGAAAAGTAACGAATTGTTCCGCCGGAAACATTGGGTACATCATCTTCGGCCAATAGGTCGTGGCCTTGGGAGACGTCCAAGTTGACTTCACTTGGCAGGCATACAGGACACATGTGCAGAACCCTCTGTCTCTCGAGTTTCAAGACACCAACCCAGGCCCAAGTTTATGAATTACTAAAAGTGCAAGAAGAAAATATTAAAATCACAAATAAAAAGTTTCACTGTATACCCACTTTCCCTAACTCTATTCCCATTTAATCATAATACTATCCAGCCTTAGTAGCGTTAAGAAAACGACAATTTAATAATGACATAAGAGCAAGCTTAAGCATGTGAAAACATTTAGCGGCCATTTTAGTACACACTGCGCAGAAGCAGAAGTTTCCCACCAAGCAAGAAAGACGTCACACCATGTGATCAGGTTGTGACATGCGCAATAAAGTCCCGCGCTTTTAGCGGCCATCTTGGTTTATGGACAAGCGTTATTCATTAGTAAAACACATAGGCAAGCGTCTATCCCTTTCGTGTTTGTGAATGCAAGGATTAGTTTTGACAGTACAAATTTTAATATATTAATACTATGAGGAAGATTGCATACAAGCAAGTTTCAATTTTGAAACCTTGCTCCATCACTCCCATGCATATTATCTGCTCCAGTATCATCAGCAGTCACTTCTTTATAGGCATCAAGCAATTGTAGGCTAGTGATAGTAGGTGTAGTAGCTGAGGCAGGTGTGGCCGCTGGGGTCCCTGGTGTTATTGTGGGATTAACAATACGGGTGTTCCCCTGCACCTCACTTGACCCCCCCGCTGCTGCAAACCTTGATGCCTCCTCCAGCCACACAATCAGCCAAGCCCACTGCCCCTTCACTACTCACAGCTTCTGCAATGTCCTCGTCTCTTTCACCAAACGACTGGTTGCCATCTAAGAGTAATGTATCCAGCTCCCGTTCTCCTGCAGCTTTGTTGCCATCCAAAGCCATTACCAAAGTATCTATATTGCCAGCCGTGGCAGCAGCTATCAATACATCAGCAAGCAAAGTTTCTCCTCTTGAAGGCTCTCTGGTGTATGCCTGAAACATAGAGCCGCCCCATGGTGGCTTCTGAGATATCCTCCTACTGCCGAGGAGGCTTCTCCAGCCTTTCGTTGTTTGCTTCGGGCAGGCTTTAGCCAGGTTACAACTCTCCTGGCTCCACGACTAGCGTTTCAGCCCTTCTGAAAAAGACCAGGCCTCAGAGCCCGTTCCGTCCAAGGATGAAATGCTGCCACAAATGCTCTCTGCAGCACAGCCCTTCCTTGGTTTAAGCAGTGAAAAAAGCTCCCTTCGCCCGAGCCTGCTGCGAAGCCTCAGGTGAGAGCAGCAGTCAGAGCTGTGGTCCGTGTCATGTGTCATGTGTGAGCGCAGGAGAAACACGGGCGGAGCTCCCTGTGGCGAGATCAACCCGCCATCCTCCCCAGTAGCAGCCAGCAGCAGCCAGCAGGTCGTGCAGCAGAAAGTACAATTCCAAGAAGGCCAGCCACCACTACCGGCTTTATTTTAATCCCGGCTTTATTTTACAAGGTCATTACCAAAGCGAGTGGCGGCAGAGAGCATTGCAACAAAGGGAGTGTTGTTTATGAGGCCCTCACAGAGCACATACTGAGGCAGTGTGAAAGGGAACAGAGAATGACTGGGGAGGGTAGAAAGACTGTGAGAACTGAGGAAAACAGCACGAGAAGCCCATGCACTCCAGAAAAACAAACATAGAGACAGAGAGGACGATAAAGAAAGGAGCAGGACATGCATTCAGAAGTGATTTAAAAGAAACATAAAAGAGATTCCCTGCCTTCAGCAGTGGAAGAATACATTGAACCAATTAATAATGAGGGTGTAACCTAAATGCTCCAGGGTCGAGAAACACACAAATACAGAGGAAAGCCACTGAACAAGTAATAAAAAGAGACAAAAAAGCCATCCAGTCATGAGCAAGGAAAGGGCCAGAACCATGCCCCAGTCAAAGCATACTAAAACATTGGTTAAAATGCAGTCTAAAAACCCACAGCTAAAACTACCTGCTGCGAAGCCGCAAAAAAGACAAATGTACCCATTCCTTCTGAATTTAAAAATGTGTAGCGAAAATGGCTGTCATACATCTACAAAATTCTAATGTGTGCTGACTGCAGTGTGCATCTGCTTGGTAAATCTACCCTATAGTTGTACGGCCAGTGATCTTGGATGATTCTGTTTTACTTTCTTTAGACTTAATAGCAAAACACATTCACAAGCAGAACTTCTTTGTAAGACCAAGCACCCACAAGTCGCCTACTCACTGTCCACCAGACTGTGATTATCCAAGCCTTTTCAACAGCTGTGGGTTTTCATGTGAATGCTCACTGCTCTTCACATTCCCTAAATTCTCTCTGTGCTAAACGTTTATGAAAAGTTGTTATTCCGTACTAACTAATCTCAAAGCTGTAGCAGCTTATATTAAATTGAAAGAACTCTGGATCTGTTAATTTTTGGATTTAATTTGTCAATTTTCCTTTTGCATCCTTCTTACCTATATCATGTTCATCTTTATCTGCCTGAAACACTTGAATTGTCCGTTTGATTTGTTGTTAGACACCCCCCCCCCCCTCTTTGTGTAGCTCCATTGCAACCTTTACAGCCTGCTGTGGTAGCACGGTCGAGCAGTCCAAGTCTTCTCGGGGGAAGGTAGACACAGAGGGGTCAACAGAGGCCCATAGTTTTAAATTAGGGCTCCCAGTTTTCCGTTTTTACTGATTTTTACAGATAAATACAGACAGAAAACTATTTATTTTCCTGTCTGTATTTATTTTTAAATTTAGAAAAATACAGAAAATAGGCTTTCTTTGGATGATTTTTTCTATTGTCAATCATGAGTGCCAGGTTGGTAGGTGTACAGATTGAGAGGTAGGGGAGATGTATAAAGACAATAGGTTTCCTAATTAAGTGTAATTAAGTGCAGATCTACAATTATTTATGCTATTTTACAATGCAAGTGTTTTTAGATAACGCTATTGCACTGTATACTGCTGAAACCTTTTGGACATTTAAATGCGAGTATACATTTATCAGTTAAATAAATGTGGAAAAATACCCGTTGCAGCTTCATTTATACAGAAACACAAAATAAAAATGGATAAATACAGAAAAAAGGGCAAAAAATAAATATGGATAAATACAGACGGAAATGTCGAAAAAATAAATAAAAACGGGAGCCCTATTTAAAATACATTCAGCAGCAGTAATAAATTATTGTCCAGTCATATACTTGCTTTTATGAAAGAAGGAGTATTTATATACAACCACAGAGTATAATGCGACATTTAAAAACAATACACACAGTCCCCTGAGGTCAGGGCTCTAGTGTTTTATAGGCAGGTCTCTGAGTTCCACTCCCCTCTCCCTAGCGGTAGTGGCTATTCCCCATTCACTATAGGCGATATTCAGGTGAAGCCCCACTAGTACGAGTCTCCGGAGTCCCACGCTGACTCTTTAGTAAATTATTATAAAAGTGTTACTTGGGACAGCTAATGGGCGGGGATAAGGTGCAGCCCCTCCATGCCGAGATAGAAACCATCATGGCCTGTGAGCCCCCAAAGACTGAAAAAGAAGTGAGGGCCTTCTTAGGCCTCCCAGGATATTACAGGAGGTTTGCTGAGGGATATGGCACCATTGTTTCCCCTTGACTTAGCTGACTTCGTTGAAGCAGCCCAGGGTGGTGATATAGACAGAGGCATCCCATAAAGCATTTGACTCCCTAAAGTAGGCAATGTGCACAGCCCCTATGGTCAAGGCCCCTGAATTTTCCAGGGAATTCATTGTTCAAACTGATGCCTCAGAGCATGGCATAGGAGCAGTACTTTCACAACTTAATGATCATGGCCTAGACCACGGGTACTCATAGTACGGCCCGCGGGCCGCCAGCGGCCCGGCAAGCCTTCCTTGGCGGCCCGCGGACCTTGCAGACATCGTACCTGTGTTTGCAGCGCGGACTCACTCTGCTCTATGGGGGCCGGGCGATTCCAGGATAGTCAGAGTGGAGATGCAGGGGCTAAGAAGAGGCGAAATACAACAAAGCCTCGTTAACAAGTAAATGGTCTTTTAAAGACCTGTGAAGTACTGGGGTGCGGCTGTGTGTGCCCGGGAAGCTGTCTCAGCCCGGGCTGACACACACAAGGGGGGGGGGAGGCTGAAGCTGAAAGTGGTCTTTTCCAGGAGAAAACGAGCTGGCTTTTACATTACACAGGGAGAGGGGGAGTGGGGGGCTGGTGACGGGGACGTGTAGACACAGTACGTGTGCACTGCCCGAGACAGATAGAGATAGAAACAGATAGAGATAGAGACAGAGATAGACAGACAGCGATAGAGACAGAGAGAGAGACAGAGAGAGAGATAGAGGCAGAGACAGATAGAGGCAGAGACAGGGACAGACTGACAGAGACAGAGGCAGAGACAGATAGAGACAGATAGAGGCAGGGACAGACCGAGACAGAGACAGACCGAGACAGACAGCGATAGAGACAGAGAGAGAGATAGAGGCAGGGACAGACAGAGACAGAGGCAGAGACAGAGGCAGAGACAGACAGGGACAGACAGCGATAGAGACAGAGAGCGAGACAGAGGCAGGGACAGATAGAGGCAGGGACAGATAGAGGCAGGGACAGATAGAGGCAGGGACAGATAGAGGCAGGGACAGATAGAGGCAGGGACAGATAGAGGCAGAGACAGACAGAGACAGGGACAGACAGAGACAGATAGAGGCAGACACAGGGACAGGGGCAGACAGATAGAGGCAGAGACAGAGAGACGGAGAGGGAGACAGAGGGAGGGAGACAGAGACAGGGACAGACCGGGACAGACAGAGACAGGGACAGACAGAGACAGACAGAGACAGATAGAGGCAGAGACAGGGACAGACAGACAGATAGAGGCAGAGACAGACAGAGACAGAGTGGCAGAGAGATGGAGAGGGAGACAGAGGGAGAGGGAGACAGAGGGAGACGGAGAGAGAGGGAGACGGAGAGAGAGGGAGACAGAGAGAGAGGGAGACAGAGCGAGAGGGAGACAGAGCGAGAGGGAGACAGAGAGAGAGGGAGACAGAGAGAGGGAGAGAGACAGAGGGAGACAGAGAGAGAGGGAGACAGAGAGAGAGGGAGACAGAGAGAGAGGGAGACAGAGAGAGAGGGAGACAGACAGAGGGAGGAGGGCGACAGAGGGCGACAGAGGGCGACAGACAGAGGGCGACAGACGGAGGGAGACAGACGGAGGGAGACAGACGGAGGGAGACAGACGGAGGGAGGGAGAGGGAGGGAGAGGGAGGGAGAGAGAGGGAGGGAGACAGAGAGAGGGAGGGAGGGAGACAGAGAGAGGGAGGGAGACAGAAAGAGGGAGACAGAAAGAGGGAGACAGAGAGAGGGAGACAGAGAGAGGGAGACAGAGAGAGGGAGACAGAGAGAGGGAGGGAGACGGAGAGAGGGAGACAGAGGGAGACAGAGGGAGACAGAGGGAGACAGAGGGAGACAGAGGGAGACAGAGGGAGACAGAGGGAGAGAGAGGGAGACAGAGGGAGACAGAGGGAGAGAGAGGGAGAGGGAGGGAGGGAGGGAGACTGACAGAGGGAGACAGACGGAGGGAGACAGAGGGAGGGAGGCAGAGGGAGGGAGAGGGAGGGAGAGGGAGGGAGAGGGAGAGGGAGAGGGAGAGGGAGGGAGAGGGAGGGAGAGAGAGAGGGGGAGAGAGAGGGAGGGAGGGAGGGAGGGAGAGGGAGGGAGGGAGATAGAGAGAGGGTGGGAGACAGAGAGAGAGGGAGACAGACAGTGAGTGAGACAGAGGGAGAGAGAGAGGGAGAGAGAAAGAGGGAGGGAGAGAGAGAGGGAGAGAGAGAGAGAGAGATGTGTGTATGCAGGGTCTGGTGGCTCAGTGGACGAAGGCATCCGCTGCAGGGGCCTTTGTTCAACCTCATGGTCACAGTTTTTTTTTTTGCTCTAGCCCCGCCCCCTCACCCACTGACCCCGCCCCCACCGGTGCGGCCCTCGGCCACAAACCACACTGTAAATTTGGCCCCCGGGAGAAAGTTTGTGAGTACCCATGGCCTAGACCAACCTATAGCTTTCATCTCTAGGAGGTCACTTCCCAAGGAACAGAGATGGAATGCTATTGCAAGGGAAGCCTTTGCGGTGGTTTGGGCACTGAGGAAGTTGAGACCATACTTATTTGGGACTCACTTCCAGCCCCTCAGGTAGCTAATACTAATGAGGGGTGAGTATCCAAAATTGTTGAAGTGGGCCATGTCCCTAGAGGGAATGGACTTTAGGTTGGAACACCATCATGGGACAGACTATGCAAATGCTGATGATCTCTCTAGGTTCTTCCCCCTTAGTGACGAGAAAACCCAAGAGGTTGGGTAGCTCTCCCCACTTTTAGCTGGGAAGGACACATGTTAGACCTGTCAGCCTTAGGGTGGTCCTCCCCAAAACATTTTGCCTGCTTGCCTCCAATTTTGCTGATCTTGTTTTGTTGCTTAAGGACTCTAGGCACTTTACCACTGCTAACCAGTGCTAAAGTGCATGTGCTCTACCCCTAAACATGATTTGATTGTCTCATCCACAATTGTCATATTTAATTTACTTATATGTCCCTAGTAAAGTACTGTGTCCAGGGCCTGTAAATTAAATGCTACTAGTGGGCCTGCAGCACTGATTGTGCTACCCACTTCAGTAGCCCTTGAAAATGTGTCTCAGGCCTGCCATTGCAGGGCCACTGTGTGCAGTTTACACTGCCATGTCGAGCTGGCATTTAAAACCCCTTGCCAAGCCTTAAACACCCCTTTTACTACATATAAGTTACCTTTACGGTATACCCTAGGTAGCCCATAGAACAGGGCGCTGTGTAAGTGAAAGGCAGGACATATACTTTTACATTTTACATGTCCTTCTAGTGAAAAACTCCCAAATTTTATTTTCACTACTGTGAGGCCTACCCCTCCCATAGATTAACTTTGGGGATTCCTTGTTACATCTAATAAGTGTAGTTCACCATTGGAAGGAGGTAGAGCTGTCCTGTTTGGTACCTATAGAATTGTAATGATAAATCGCATCCTCGAATTTGAGCCACTTGTAGCCGAACCATCGTCTTCCTCCTGCGGTCCGACTACGACGCATTGCCCCTTTGCTTCTCGCATCTCGGCTTCTTCGATGACCCAACTAAGGTACTTTGTAGTGGGTTCTGGACCCTGTAGCCAGCCCGCGCTGCATCGTGGTTGTCTAAAACTTTTGTGCCTGTCTAGCACGACCAGATAGCCCCAGTTTGCACGTTCTGCTTTTAAGCACTGTAATTCAATATATTCTTTAAAAGATTATAACTCCAGTTCTACTTATGTTTTTTTTTGTCATTTTGGTCTTGCTTTGATAATGAAATTAAGCTCTATTGTTCTAACCAGTATTTATGTTAGTATCTTTTTGTGTGGTGTTTCCACAGTTTTACTGTTTGAAGTGTTGCACAAATACTTTACACATAGCCTCTTAAGTTAAGCCATCTGCGCTGTGCCAAACTACCAGGGGGTGAGCACAGGTTAATTTAGGGTGTGTTTGTGACTGTGGTTCCTGCTTGGACAGGGGGCATACCTCTGCCAACCTGAAACCCAATTTCTAACAGCTTTGTTATTAGCAATGTTTGAATTTAGTGATATTACATTCTACATATTTAATTCACGAAGGTTCGTATAATGTGAGTATACTTCCACATGCACTGTTAACCTATTTCCTCTAAAGCCAAGTGTGCAGTTTATCTTGTTATTTAAATGCCATTTTGTATTACACAAGTCCAAGACTATTTCCCTGAGGTTCTTCTTGAACTTCTAAATTCTCCCAGTTAATTCCATTCCCAGTAATGAGCACTTTGTCAGTCAGATAGTTTCTTCCTTCCTTCCTTTCTTTTTTTAGCTGTTTTAAAAATAGCCCACTTCCATGTGTCCCAATTCCAAGAAGTATTCTGTAATGTCTCACTTGTCAAACAGAAATTATTTATACACGTTTTTTCCAAAATACTTAACTTTGCAAATTCATAAGATGATTTGTGAGATATATCATTATTTGTTCCTTGCATCTAAAGTTGGAACTAAAGCAGGATAGGTTTCTAGCCTTTTAAATTAAATCTTTCGCAACTATCATTTTATTTTCTCTGCATTCTGTGGATCTCAAATGCCACAACTTGGAGCTTGTCATGATATCTCAGGCGGTAGAGATAATCTGCCTCTCTAACACACATGGAGATAAAACTACCTCAGTGAAAAAGAGTCCAGGGGAGAGAGACAGAGTCAAGCGTGGTCCAAATGCTGATGAGGCTCAGCATGTCCCGGGAATTCACAGGGACTCACTAGACCTTCAGGTTTCTAAATCGAAGGCATCCAACACATTAGAAGTAATAAACATGAATCATCCCAAGGTCCATACTCAATATGGGTGCTTATTGGGTTTGGGTAGTGAAAGCACTCTAACTAGGCCCTTAGCAACCAGGATACAGCAGGAGAACTGAAAGAATAGAGAGCATCTGTTAAGAGGGACTCTGGTCTTGGAGTCCTTGGTAAATGAGCCAAAGTGATGAAGGAATGCCAACTGGTTAAAAGCACAGGACAGTAGAGGAGGAGGGAATACTGGTAGAGCCCTGCCTAAAAGAGAAGTAACTACTCAGGGAACCGAATAAAAGATAAACACAAAGAACAGGTAGGAATGCCAAACGGGTACAAACTTCATCAAAAGAGTGTTGTCCAGTTCTGTACTCCATGATTGTTGTCCTTTTAATTGGTTCTGTCTCTCATAGATCAGAAGTGAAACCAATAGCTGATGCCACTGGCCTGAGCTTCGCAGATACATCCGTAAAGGGCTGTCTTAGTTTCCATCTTCCTGTTCTCCAGAGCTTCCAGGCATATGCCTGTTTGTGCCATTGCTGTAACTTGCTAGGAGCCTTGGAACTTGATGTCCTAGTTGCATCGGATTGTCTTTTAGTAAACCTTACTCCTGGAAAAATGTGAGCCTGAGATTGATTCTTTACATCAAGGACTTTAACAGCTTTTTAAAGGGCTGACTAAATAGTAAATCCATCTCCACAAACTTTTGTGTTCTGTCATTTGTGCTATTTGTACCCTTCTTAGATCTTTCTTTTTTATTATTCCTAATCTTAAAATCCTACCAACCTCTTCCTTTTGTGTCCCTGCACACTCTGGGTAATTGTCCCCCTTTTCCATACTTTTAACATAATTCTAGTTGTGTTCATTATCCTTTTGTAAAGTAACGTTCATTATTCTGCTGATACTTGATACAATATAATTACAATTAAAATATATATCTATAGAAACTCAATCTGAATAAACAAAGACTATGAAACAATGACCAGAATAAGCGACCACCAGGACGCCCAGGGAAGTCACCGCTCGTCACTGCCTGAATTTCAGGAAATCCAATGTTTGGTCCACAACCATTTTATTAGTCATTCGCTCCATATCCTCCTCCAAGCGGAAATCTCTGTTCAATGTATACGCTGTCACCAGCCACACACTAGATCCTGTAATATTTGAGTGGACTGCGATCTTTAACTCCACTCACCACTTTCACTACCCCATCATTTTACCTCATCCATCCCCTAATTGGGTGCAAAAACCTAATGAGAGTCAGTGGGATTATGCGAATTTCCCACAATTTTGCAACTTTGCCACATTAGCGCCCTTCATCTTCTCCAAGTTCCCATGAGTGGGATGCTCTTCTGGCACTACAAAATGTCACTGATCATCATAAATGACTTAAGACTTAGTCAACAAGGTCATTAGATAGACAGATAGACAGATAGCTAGATTCACACACAGGAAAGTGAAGTCTGCAGATTTAATTCAGTGCATGAAATCTCTATGCCCCAACGCATTTTGACTTTATGCCTCGCTCATGGGTGAGTACATACACCCCTCATCACCATGCATAAACATAATAAATATAGTGAACGCGCAACAAAGTATAAAGAGCTGTCTTCAGGAAAGAGTGCCATCTTGTAATAGAATGCACTTGCACTTGTAACTATACAATAGACAAAAAAAATATACATATGTATAATCTTGATGTGTTGCCCTTAGAGAAAAAACTACCATCATATGTATGATAATACATAGAATAACCAAAATGAGATAACATACGAGGCAAAATAATACTCATTCTAGGGCCACCATTCTGAAACATAATTTGCAGAAGAAGTCTCATAAACCTGTATGTGAGAGCCTGAAAGAAGAAATTGAACATGTATTATGCAGGTCATCACATCCTAGTGGGCCATATACACCTGCCACTACAACAAGTTTGCCTCAACATCCAAAATAGACATGAACAACAAACAAAATGTAAAATAGACAGTAGACCATACTGGATCACAAACTCATTTTGTCCAAGTGGGTATAGCCATTTTTCTATACAGTACTCACATGGATAGTATCCCGTAATGGACTACATTAAGAGAAATAAAAGGGGATAAAAATAGGACCACACAGGAACATGTAATAAAGCACAAATTATGTTCAGTAAAATTAAATCACAATGATCTAATCCAGAGAGGACAAAAACACCCCCAAACAATTGCTCAATGACTTCTTATCCAACTGTACTCAGCTTAAGTCGGCATCTAACTATATTGATAACTAAAATTACCCCAAAGAACAAGAGAATCTGACTGTAGACACAACTGTAAAATCTGCAAAAAAGAAAAAAAAAGTTTAAACTCCAGATCAACAAAAAAAGACCGATGGGAAAACAGATCACAGAGTCATATATATAGCTTTCGAAATAAAGCAGCATATTACGAAAAGCAGGCCAAGTAAAAGTCACTGAGCATCTCCTAATCTTCAGGAACCCAGGCGGATGCTTGCTTTCTCATCCTGGTTAAGACTTGAGGAATCTTGGTTTTCAGGCTATTGATATTTCTGGATTCCAGGCGTCGCAGTCTCAGAATGTTATTCCCACCTCTAACTTCCTGGCCTACCCTGTTGATGACATTACACTGTAAAATATTGGCATTATAGTCATATTTGGCCAGAAAGTGCCTTGCCACAGAATATGTAGGGCTTTTGGTAGCTATAGCACATGTATTTTCTAGAACACATTTCTTGGCAGAATGTATGATGATCCCCCTATATCTGAGCTAGCAGGGACATGTAAGGACATATATGCAATAGTCGAATTTACATGTAAGGAGTTGCTATCAGTACTGGATTTGGAGAATGTGGAGAGTACTATTCTTTCACCACATTCTGGCTATTTCTACATGCCTTATATTTTCTTCATGCCTTATATTTTCTTCATGGAAAAAAACTATCATAGTAGAGGTATTTCCCTAGTCTTCCAATAAAATTTAATTTTCATCAACCAGTCACTTACAGAAAAATTCTTAAAATATGTTATGCTTGGACTGTTACCTACAATTATGCCAGTTGCATGATCTGAGCATAAGATGTATTTTCATAAGTTTATTCAGAAGGGGAGAGTGTTCATTAAACATAGTTATCAATCGGATATCTTTACCAGGCATGTTAGAGGAAGGGACAAGGTTTTCCTTTCCTTCAAAATAACTTTGTGGTTAGCACATTTCAACACCCTGCATGGATTTCCTCTTTGCCAGAACTGGCCTATCATCTGTTGCTTTTCTCTTAAAAAGACTTCTGGCTCACTGCAAATTATTTTTATTTTGCAGCAGGTCACCATAGGGGATACTCAATTTGAGTCAATCAGGGTGGCTACTCTCTGCATGGAGCACACTGTTTCAGCTGTTTCCTTGTGGAACAAACATGTGGTGAGATGGTTATCCACAATAGTGATTCTAATAGTGATTCTAATGTTAAGAAATGTAGTTGCTGCTCATGGTGCTGGTGAGATGTAAGTTATGACTGTTCAAAATCTCAATAAATTGTTCAGCTATTGATGCTTCACCCTCCCAGATCACAAAGAGGTCATCTATGTTTCTCAACCAAGTCACCACATGTTTAGTGTATGCCACATTCTTCGTATCCCAGACTCGACTATCCTTAACATAGGAGGGTAAACTTTATATCTATGGATACAAAAAGAAATCAATGTATCTAGATGTGCTTTCTAGAAAAGTTTTCAGAGGGGAAATTATCGGTGTGCCAGGAGGAATATCCTTATCCTCATGCACATTAGGAAGAAGGTACATTACAGGTAAGATGAGGTGGTAGAATCTCAGAAAATCAAATTCCCATGGCTCAACAAACCCCATCCCTTCATTCAGTGAGCATGTCCTTGAATGTGGTGCATGTGTGATTGTACGATGCTTTTGGACGAGATGGAATAGCATGTAGAGTCAGCGAATTGAAGATAAGTCTCATTGAGATACATAACCTTGGGTAAGACCACCATATTACAGCTGTTGTCCGTAGAACTGAAGGGCATGATCATTGGGCTGTCTGACAAACTCAGGAGGAGATGGGATGTTCTCCTCCCATGCCTACTGTTTGACTGCAGGGAGGTCCCACAAAAAGGGGTTGACTTTAGCCCCTTTGAGCTGTTGTTTGGGCACCCTGTAAGAGGGTCATTGTGTCTGGTGAGAGAGTCTTCGGAAAAGCCTCTCAAGGAAGCCAAGGACATCGTGCTGGACTATGTGCTAGGTCTAATATCTCACGTGGCAGAGTACCTGTATGAGGCACGCAGGAAACTGGAGACAAGACAGCAGCTCATGAAGCACTGGTATGACCAAACGGCTACTATGATTGAGTCCAATCCAGGACAAATGGTGTGGGTATTGGAGCCTGTGGCTCCCAAGACCCTCCAGGACAAGTGGTCTGGGCCATATCCAATTCTAGAGAAGAAGGATGAGGTTACCTACCTAGTAGACCTGAACACCCTCATGAACCCCCACAGAGTTCTGCATGTAAATAGGTTGAAACCCCACCAAAACAGGGCAGACATGACCAAGTTGATGGTCACCGATGAGGGAGGAGCGAAGGAGACTGAGCCAATGCCAGACCTCCTATCCAACAATGTGCATGATGGGTCAGTGGAGGGAGAAGTACTCTCTCCCTAGTTGACAGAGCAGCAGTACAGAGACTGCAAGCAGGTAATGGGGCAGTTTGCTGGTCTGTTCTCTTTGACCCCAGAGATCACTGTTTGGTGTATACACGACATTGACACTGGTGACAGCCTACCTGTCAAGAATAAACTGTACAGGTTGCCTGACCATGTCAGAGCCAGCATCAAGGCAGAGGTGGCCAAGATGCTGTCATTGGGGGTAATAATTGAGCCCTCTCACAGTCCATGGGCCGTAAGGCAAAGAATGTCTCAAGTTTCAGCCGTCAGGTCGAAACGCGTCATGCTGAGCACTGGCTCATGAGCATTTTTGCTGAATTTGGATTTGCACTGCTGACTAAATAAAAGACACTTGCTGGAATGCGCTGTGGTCCGCACCTGTTGTTTCGCCATCAAGTGGTGGAGCAGGATTGTGCTGTTTCATTTAAATAAATCTATACATGTTTGCGCATCATCTCCAGTGTTCCTCGGGCAGAAGGAAAGACCAAAATTTAACAACTTAAGTTCGGTCTCATGAAATGTTCTTTCTGATAAATGAATTGCTGTCGGATCCATGCTAGCCATTATTTCTTCCCTTGTTGCCCCTTGTCTCCATTCTCACTGGGCCTGTTCAGTTGGTTCTACCTTCTTTTGGTCTTGTCTCCTATGCCTCTACCTCCTCCACCTCTTTGTCTTCCTCTGCTTCTCTTTGTTTCAGTCTTGCCTCTGTTTAACTATCTGAATTCTGCTAAAACATTCCTTCAGTTTTCTTTCCCTTATTCATCCTTCTTTGCACTCGTTCTTGGTTCACATGTATCAGACACGTCACTTTCCTCCTCTGTGTCACATTTCCCCTTCTAGTACAGAATCATGTTTGACATGTGACAGATCCTTCTGTTCTTTCTTACGTAAAGCATCATACTTTTTTTTTAAAGTCACGATATCCTGACCTGGACTTCTAGTCATTAAGGTTCCTTACAAATGTTCTCTGTTTTTTAGGCTTTGATCTCATATTCCAGTTCATCTAGATTCTTGTAAATGTTATTCTTTTGTGTTGCTGGCAGCTCAACACATCCATCTCTCCATGTCTCAATGCAGGCCACTCAAGACTCCACAACACACAAACACCACTGGCCACTACCTCCTTTTTGCCTCGTTCACGTGCACACCGGAAAGGCATGTACAATGCTGCCATCTCTGTGGCACAGAAAAATGGATAGGAGGAGCATAGTCACACCTTCAGAGTCAACCTTTATGGTTTTCAGCATGCTTCAAATCTGTGCATCGAGTGACTGTGCTGTGATGACTATATGAACGCACTGTAACACGCCTTTCTCTTTGATATTTATTTGCAGCCTACTGAGGGACTTCATGCTCTTGGCAGACTGAAGATCAGTGATGAGATATCTGTCCCACAACGGGAAGGAGTCCTCAAATCTTCTGGTAATGTTGGAGTGGATATGCAAATTCAGGTATTTTTTTTAAATTCTCAAAAAAATCCAACAATAAAACCCAACAATTATGTATTCCAGTGGTTCGTTGTGGGGTGATTGAATCATAAAATTCTGGGAATGCCAATGGAATGATGCAAGATTACCTGCAACTTTCTAGACTATATGCAGGGCACCCTGTGCATTTCAGACTCCTTGATCTATCCTTTTTTTGCATTTAATGTTTCCATTATTTTTCATTACCTCAAATACTTTCATCCATGTGTTGAATAATTGAACATAGCCAGATACGTGTTTCCAGGATGGCCTGATCCGTGGCACATTTTTATCAGTACCCTTTAGTATGTAAATGATTTCCTTTCTGAATAGTGATCTGTAAATGTTAACTCATATGGAAAACCTAAGTCTGCCACGCAAAGTCCTGATTTTGAAGAACATTAGCTACGCCTTTAACACTGAGTATACATTTATTTTTCGCCTCATACCAAACGCAAACACTCAGCATTGACCAAAACATTTTACATTACATTGAACAATGGCACATAATTATTAAAGACAATATATATCAATGTTTTGAACTGCCACAGGCCCCGCTCATGTATCAATTAAAAAAGGACCTATAAGCAATCTATTATGAAGGTATTGTGGCTCAAAAGTATAGATTAATGTTTAATTAAATGTAGTTATTATGTCTTGTTGTTGTGTAAAATAGATGACAAAATAATATTTTAACAGGATTGGGCATTGACATATGACTCTAACTTTTGTTTTTGTTCAGAGTTACTCATGTTAGTGACTTCTTGTGGAGCCTCGTATATTAATAGCTGCAAAATATACCGCTACCCGTGAATAACAGCAATATAACCTGGTTGCGACTGGCCCCAGATGGGGAAATTTTTCAAAATCCTTCAACACCCACAATTGGGCAGTTCAGTAGTATTTGCCTGCATCCAAAAATGCTAAGCCTATCTTTTACCTAGGTAGTATGGCAGTATTCGTTTACTGATAGTGTAGTTTTGGAAGGATCATCATTTTTATTACCGCAATACTTTCCAGTTAGGAAATATAATGCATTTTCCTCATACTTCAGTCTGTCATTTCTGTGTATAACCTAGGGCAATTGGCATTGTGTAATGGTTCAAGCTCTCTTATTAGAAAGACGTTCAGATACTTCACTGCCTTTCCTGCACACTAGAGTCAATCAACAATCCTGCTGCCAATTCTTCCCCTCAATAGAGAGCTTTTAGTTAATCATTTTGTACATGCATTCATTTATTTTGACTTGAGAGACCATAGTGAACTGTTTCAAATCCTGCAGCAAAGAAGGTAAAAAGCCCTTGGGCTCACCCAATTATAGCAGGCCATTGTCTGCAGATGAATAAATTTGTGCTCCACCCCACCTTAATGTCTCCATTTGTAATTATATTTGAAGCTGGGGTTATACCAGCATTGTAAGCAGCGTTGGAAACCGAAGCCTTCCAAGCTTTGTGCTTCTTCCCAAATGTAACTATAGAGATGAGTTGCCATTCATAAATATCTTGCCCTAGGAAGATGCTTAATTCACTAGGATCCGACAGCACATGTTCACTCCTAATCCACCCTCAAAATAGGACTTTCTTAAGGATGCCCATTCTATTTGATCAAAGACTTTTTCAGTGTCTAAGGACACTAGCATTGTTGGTATCCTTTTGAACTTGTCTTGGCTTGTAACATTCTAAATCTTTCTGAAGTTGTTACATGCTTTTCTGTGCTGCATAATTCTCACATGGTCTGGGTCCACACAAAAAGGGAGAATTGCTTTCAAAAAGTGGTCAATATTTAAATGATGATCTTTGCATCTACTTTAATGAGTGCTTTTGGTTTGCCTGCAGTTCAGAGATCTTTTCAAATCTTAGGATAATTGTAATTGTAGGTTCAGACATTGACTGGGATTAATCTTCCTGCGTTTAGGAATGAAGTTTACAATTTCTCTAGTAGCTCTAGTAGTACTCACTCCAGTTTTTTCTAAAAGAGGACCATTAGGCAATCAGGCTCTATGCCTTGTTTTTGTTTCTCTAATTGTTTTAGAAATGTCTTCTCTTGTTATTGAATGTAAGTCAAGAATATCTCTAATTACTCTTACTTTCTTTGAACTTGCCTTCCTTTATGAGTCTAAGTGACAAACGCGAGGACCTTAGCCCTATACCTATAACCCCTAATCCTTAACCAAAACAAAGACCCCACTTGTGACACATGTAATGGATTTTATGCAAACAGGAGATCTGCTATTTCCCCATACAGGGTACAGTAAAACAATTACAATCTAACATCTGCCAGCTGTTCTCTTCATATGTACAAAGGACTTTTGGAGAATAAAAGATTTGCAACAAAACTTACTACGTCTATGGAATGAACTTTGCTTTTTGTGCATTATTGTCTTGTTGATCTTATGTATTGCCTCTCATCAGCCGTTCTCTTGAATCTATTTGTGGTCATGTGGCAGCTGGCCATTTGAGGTGGGCAATATCAAGTTGAAAATACCTAATGTGACTAGTCTAGGTAGTGCAGTTGCGTTTTCCCTGCTGCCCCTTGTCTTCTTGTAACTAACTGTAGAAGTTGCCTGGGAAATTAAAGACCATTTTAGTCTTGACATTTGACTTTGCCTTGAGGCAAATCTTATTTTTTAAATTTGATGGTGGAGGTGTTGCAATTTTAGCTTTGTTCTAGTTTTAATCAATCATGCACAAATCCAAGATTTACCAAGCCTTCTTTAACTGCAAACCATTGCCATGGAAAAGAAAACTATGGCAACAAATGACACAGTTGTGAGAAACAAAATCTATGTTCACTCTATGTAGATATATCTATGTCATATGTATAATCTCCAGACCTACAATTTCGCATCATCACTTTTATAGCCTTTAAGATCTCAAGGTCTTTTCTTCAAATATTCTGTGAATGGGGAAATTGAAGGTCTCTTGTTCAATGTTCGTACCAAGAGATCCATCAATGTTTGGCAAATCATCTCACATGTCACACTGCATAGTCTTCAACAATTGCGGGTCCACAACCCGAGATGTGTGCAAAAGTCGATGTTAATCCAGATGGTAATATAGCTGAGAACCAGAACCATTTAAACAATTGTTTGTAATATTGATGTTGTAGATATGCATATCAAACACAATTGGAAAGCTTGCTGAAAGGAGAGAGCTCTGATATAGGTGGATCAAGCATGATGGGTATAAGAACCCATATATCCATCAACTCTTCTTGAAAGCACGAGTCTCTCAAATGCATAAGCCAATACCAGAGGACACTTTATTGTGCAAGGTGCAGACAGTGATGCTAATGTGTGATGGTCCATATTTATAGACTGACTTAGTACGTTTTTACCACATATTTGGTCATTACACAGCATTTGATTCCATCTAAATCGCAATGAGGAATTTCTTTAGAATTCTTTTTGTGTGTGTGAATTTGACATTTCTTCCCTTTACTTCATTTACCAGAATCTCTATGCATTTGAATGCATTTATCCAAGTTATATGTTGCAGAGCACTTACCACATTTTAGATAGAGTATACATGTAGTGTTTATTTTGTGTCTATCCACATGATGTATTCTTTGTTTATTTTCACTTGATATCACAAACAGAAATCAGAAATATCAAAAGGACTAACGCATTGATGCCTTGGAAAAGGCTCCATCTTGTGCTCTGGAACTATATATGAATATATATAGTCGTGTTCAAAGCTCCTATGGCAATTAACATGGGAAACACACTTTTTTTGACCCACCCCCCTTTTTCTCAGCCCCGGCTTGGCTTGACAGATCACACCGAAACTTTACATGCACAACAAGAATCACTGGCCTACTATTTTGGGAAAAGTTTGTGAAGATTCGTCAAACGGCGCGAAAGATATAGGCAAGTCAAAAAACATTTTTCTATAGAAACATGGTCCCAACTATAACTACCTACTGGTGACCGCAAGTAGGTAATATATAGGAGCTTTGAACATGACTATAGCCTGAAATCCTGGACAGAATTATAAAAAATTGGTAGGAAGGTAGTTTTTGGTTAACAGATCACGCTTTCAGTTATTTGGTGTAAATTCGTTCAGTAGTTGTTGAGAAACTTAAGGAAAAAAATGCAGAGCTCTGATTGGCTGCCAACACTTCAACTAGGACCCCGCCACAGCATAAAAGCATTTTTTTTTTTAAATTGCTGTGTATTTCGCAAATTCACAGCAAAATTCCCGGGGCCAACTTAATTTTGGAGCGGGGCACACGGACCTCCCCGGGGACTACCACCTCCCCAGGGCTTTCTTTTTTTTTTTTTTAAAGGAGGGAGGCCCCCTGGGCTGTTCTCGGCTCTAGGGACCACCACCTCTGCGGGGCGGCCTATACAAAAAGAAGAAAAGGGCTGCGCTGCCCCCCTCCTGGATCCATACATGGCCCTGGGGACTGCCAACCCCCGGGGCATGATCCTGCTATGTCCCGGGGAGCCCACCCCTGGGAACATAGCTTTTTGCTTTAGCTTGCTCCCACCAAGATAAAAGCAAAAAAGCGGGCTGGAGCTGTTAACGTGCTCCTGCCTGCTGGAAGCCCGGTTTAGGTCTGTTTGCCTGCCCGCTGTCATGCCGGCAGGGAAACAGACAAAAGAATTTCTCTCGTGCCCTTAGTCAGTCACGACCAGGATGCTTAGCGCCGGGACACTCAATCGAGTAGCAGTGCGCTCTATAAATTCCTAGTAACATAACATAACAGACAGGGAGCTGCATGTTTAGCAGCTCCCTCTCTATGAGAGCTATGACGGCTCACGCAGGAGGCGGGGAGCCGTCGGGGACCGCAGCTGCTTTTAGGCTCCCCCTTAGGTCCCGGGAAAAGACACCAGAAAAAGGCAAAACAAAGTTCAGAAACGAGCACAAAGAGGCAGAGTAAAGGTGAGAAATGAGCAAAAGAGGAAAATAAAGGTCAGCAATGAGCAGAAAGAGGCAAAATGAAGGTGAGAAATGAGAAAGAGGCAGAATAAAGGTCAGCAACGAGCAGAAAGAGGCAGTATAAAGGTGTAAAACTAGTGAAACTAGTAAAAAAGGCAGAATAATTGTCAGAAACAAGCAAAAAGAGGCAAAATAAAGGTAAGAAACAAGCAGAAACAGGCAAAATAAAGGTCAAAAATGAGCAGAAATAGGCATAATAAAAGTGAGAAATGAGCAGAAAGAGGCAAAAAAGGTGAGAAATGAGCAGAAAGAGCCAGAATAAAGGTGAGAAACGAGCAGAAAGATGCAGAATAGAGGTCAGAAACGAGCAGAAAGAGCCAGAATAGAAGTCAGAAACGAGCAGCAAGAGGCAGAATAAAGGTCAGAAACAAGCAGAAAGAGGCAAAATTAATGGCAGAGATGAGCAGCAAGAGGCAATCCTAGAGATCAGTAACGAGCAGAAAGAGGCAAAATAAACTCAGAAACAAGCAGCAGGAGGCAAAATAAAGGTCAGAAACAATAAGAAAGAGCAAAATAGAGATCAGAAATGAGCAGAAAGAAGCAAAATAAAGGTCAGAAATGACCAGGAAGAGGCAAAATAAAGGTCATGAGCAAGTAGAAAGAGGCAAGATAAAGTTCAGAAAGAAGCAGAGAAGCAAAATAAAAGTCAGAAACGAGCAGAAAGAGGCAAAATAGAGATCAAAAGTGATCAGAAAGCGCAAAATAAAGGCCAGAAACAAGCAGAAAGAGGCAAAATAACGGTCATAAACAAGCAGAAAGTGGCAAGATAAATGAGCAGAAAGACGCAAAATACAGGTCAGAAACGAGCAGAAAGGGGAAATATAAAGGTCAGCAACGAGCAGAAAGAGGCAAAATAAAAGTCGGAAGTGAGCAGAAAAAGGCAGAAAATGAGCAGAAAACGAGCAGAACCCACTCAGGCACTCATGTACCTATTCACAGAACAACTCAGACAATCTCACAGCCCCATTCACTCATGCACCCACTCACAGACAAGCTCAGATGCATACACAGACTCACAGACAGACACTCATGCACCCACTTATAGAATCGCTCATACTCTCACCCACACACAGATCTTCTCAAAGATTCACACACCGACTCACAGACCCTCTCAGAGACTCACACACCCGCTCACAGTCCCACTCAGACACTCATATACCCACTTGCAGCCCCACTCATACCCTCTCACACCCACCTACAAACTTACTCTGACACTCGTATACCCACAGAGACACTCATAGACTCACTCAGTGTCTAAGGTTCGTGGTTACAGTTAGGAAATTAAAAAAAAAATTTAAACTTAAAAACTCACTTAAAAAACCAAAAGTTCCAGGGGTGTTACAGTTAGAAAATAGAATTTAAAAATTCATAGAAATTCACTAAAAAAAACAAAGGTTACAGGGATGTTATAGCTAGGAAATAGAATAAATAAAAACCTTAGAAATTCACTTAAAAACCAAAGGTTACAGGGACGTTATAGTTAGGATTGAATTTCACTCATACAAAACCAGTGAAATTCAGCAGTTCTAGTTACCTGAGCTAACCATAACTTATGCCCCCACAATGCACTGCATATGACCTCACGGTACATCACCCATGACCTTGTCAGTGACATCACTGATGACATTTTAACTGGAACTCGTGTCCCAAGGTAACTATAACTCAGTACCCCATCATTCTTAGTTGTCTCATCAATTGTTTTCTTGCAAATGTGATATTTTCATTAATGTCATAGAAGATGTAATGAGTGATGTAATATGTGGGGTAATTACAGTGGATAGCAAGGGTGTGAGTTATAGTTACCTTAGGGTAGGCCCTGTGGCAAACCCACCTAGAGGCAAACAACCCAGAGGTCCCCCTTACCGAGCCTCTTTAGGCCCTGGGGAATCCATCCCCCATGGCCTTAGGTGCCAACACTTCAACTAGGACCCCGCCACAGCATAAAAGCATTTTTTTTTTTTAAATTGCTGTGTATTTCGCAAATTCACAGCAAAATTCCCGGGGCCAACTTAATTTTGGAGCGGGGCACACGGACCTCCCCGGGGACTACCACCTCCCCAGGGCTTTCTTTTTTTTTTTAAAGGAGGGAGGCCCCCTGGGCTGTTCTCGGCTCTAGGGACCACCACCTCTGCGGGGCGGCCTATACAAAAAGAAGAAAAGGGCTGCGCTGCCCCCCTCCTGGATCCATACATGGCCCTGGGGACTGCCAACCCCCGGGGCATGATCCTGCTATGTCCCGGGGAGCCCACCCCTGGGAACATAGCTTTTTGCTTTAGCTTGCTCCCGCCAAGATAAAAGCAAAAAAGCGGGCTGGAGCTGTTAACGTGCTCCTGCCTGCTGGAAGCCCGGTTTAGGTCTGTTTGCCTGCCCGCTGTCATGCCGGCAGGGAAACAGACAAAAGAATTTCTCTCGTGCCCTTAGTCAGTCACGACCAGGATGCTTCGCGCCGGGACACTCAATCGAGTAGCAGTGCGCTCTATAAATTCCTAGTAACATAACATAACAGACAGGGAGCTGCATGTTTAGCAGCTCCCTCTCTATGAGAGCTATGACGGCTCACGCAGGAGGCGGGGAGCCGTCGGGGACCGCAGCTGCTTTTAGGCTCCCCCTTAGGTCCCGGGAAAAGACACCAGAAAAAGGCAAAACAAAGTTCAGAAACGAGCACAAAGAGGCAGAGTAAAGGTGAGAAATGAGCAAAAAGAGGAAAATAAAGGTCAGCAATGAGCAGAAAGAGGCAAAATGAAGGTGAGAAATGAGAAAGAGGCAGAATAAAGGTCAGCAACGAGCAGAAAGAGGCAGTATAAAGGTGTAAAACTAGTGAAACTAGTAAAAAAAGGCAGAATAATTGTCAGAAACAAGCAAAAAGAGGCAAAATAAAGGTAAGAAACAAGCAGAAACAGGCAAAATAAAGGTCAAAAATGAGCAGAAATAGGCATAATAAAAGTGAGAAATGAGCAGAAAGAGGCAAAAAAAGGTGAGAAATGAGCAGAAAGAGCCAGAATAAAGGTGAGAAACGAGCAGAAAGATGCAGAATAGAGGTTAGAAACGAGCAGAAAGAGCCAGAATAGAAGTCAGAAACGAGCAGCAAGAGGCAGAATAAAGGTCAGAAACAAGCAGAAAGAGGCAAAATTAATGGCAGAGATGAGCAGCAAGAGGCAATCCTAGAGATCAGTAACGAGCAGAAAGAGGCAAAATAAACTCAGAAACAAGCAGCAGGAGGCAAAATAAAGGTCAGAAACAATAAGAAAGAGCAAAATAGAGATCAGAAATGAGCAGAAAGAAGCAAAATAAAGGTCAGAAATGACCAGGAAGAGGCAAAATAAAGGTCATGAGCAAGTAGAAAGAGGCAAGATAAAGTTCAGAAAGAAGCAGAGAAGCAAAATAAAAGTCAGAAACGAGCAGAAAGAGGCAAAATAGAGATCAAAAGTGATCAGAAAGCGCAAAATAAAGGCCAGAAACAAGCAGAAAGAGGCAAAATAACGGTCATAAACAAGCAGAAAGTGGCAAGATAAATGAGCAGAAAGACGCAAAATACAGGTCAGAAACGAGCAGAAAGGGGAAATATAAAGGTCAGCAACGAGCAGAAAGAGGCAAAATAAAAGTCGGAAGTGAGCAGAAAAAAGGCAGAAAATGAGCAGAAAACGAGCAGAACCCACTCAGGCACTCATGTACCTATTCACAGAACAACTCAGACAATCTCACAGCCCCATTCACTCATGCACCCACTCACAGACAAGCTCAGATGCATACACAGACTCACAGACAGACACTCATGCACCCACTTATAGAATCGCTCATACTCTCACCCACACACAGATCTTCTCAAAGATTCACACACCGACTCACAGACCCTCTCAGAGACTCACACACCCGCTCACAGTCCCACTCAGACACTCATATACCCACTTGCAGCCCCACTCATACCCTCTCACACCCACCTACAAACTTACTCTGACACTCGTATACCCACAGAGACACTCATAGACTCACTCAGTGTCTAAGGTTCGTGGTTACAGTTAGGAAATTTAAAAAAATGTTTAAACTTAAAAACTCACTTAAAAAAACAAAAGTTCCAGGGGTGTTACAGTTAGAAAATAGAATTTAAAAATTCATAGAAATTCACTAAAAAAAACAAAGGTTACAGGGATGTTATAGCTAGGAAATAGAATAAATAAAAACCTTAGAAATTCACTTAAAAACCAAAGGTTACAGGGACGTTATAGTTAGGATTGAATTTCACTCATACAAAACCAGTGAAATTCAGCAGTTCTAGTTACCTGAGCTAACCATAACTTATGCCCCCACAATGCACTGCATATGACCTCACGGTACATCACCCATGACCTTGTCAGTGACATCCCTGATGACATTTTAACTGGAACTCGTGTCCCAAGGTAACTATAACTCAGTACCCCATCATTCTTAGTTGTCTCATCAATTGTTTTCTTGCAAATGTGATATTTTCATGAATGTCATAGAAGATGTAATGAGTGATGTAATATGTGGGGTAATTACAGTGGATAGCAAGGGTGTGAGTTATAGTTACCTTAGGGTAGGCCCTGTGGCAAACCCACCTAGAGGCAAACAACCCAGAGGTCCCCCTTACCGAGCCTCTTTAGGCCCTGGGGAATCCATCCCCCATGGCCTTAGGTGGGTGCCCCAGTGCCTACCTGGTGCATTCATATACTATATGTTGGGGTCATGGGGGGAGCCTCAGGACACCCATGCTCCCAGCTGGCTCCCCGCATGGTGTGTGAGTCGGCATTGCTCTTGCCCAGAGGGAGCAGCTACTTATGCTGTTTCCCTGGCCACATCAGGGTGGGCACAAGTCTGCGCTCAGCCACCGGGAGCATTTTTAAAGTTAGTCTTTACAAATGTCTGGGGGGAGATTTAAAAATGCTCCCGCAAGACGGGAGCAAACACATGTTTCTCTGCCCGCGGTAGTGCAGGCATCAAAACTACTGTTTCCCGGGTATGGGCTCCCCAGGACACTGTAAGTGAGCTGGCCCCAGGGGATGGGGTCCCCAAGGTCTATTAAAGCTCAGAGAGTGGAGCCGCAAGTCCCCCATTCCCTGTTAATTAAAGTTTTGGCCTGGGGGTGGGGTCCACATGGCCTTTTTACAGCTCGGGAAGGGGGGCAGCACAGGCCCCTCCCTGAGTTTTAAATACATTGTCCCCAGGTGATGGGGTCCCTGGGCCACCATGGGGAGGGGAGGCGGGCCGTGCTCACCCCTAACTTAAATATACCCAGCCCCAATGGATGGGGTCCTCGGGGGACCTATAAGGGTTGGGGAGTGGGGACCCTACTGACACCACTATCTATATATAGATTGTGAGGAAGGAAGGATATTTACCTTCTGAAGAAAGTATGACTCACTTCATAAAAAAGATCAATTAGATTCAACATCAAGGCCACACTCGAGTCATGAATCCCTCACAGACACGGATTTGAGTGAAAATGAAGGAAACGCGACATCAACAAATATAGAAAGTAAGCAGACAACCCCTTTTTTAGCAGATATGAGACTGGCTCTACAGCAACAGCAAAGGGATAAAATAAAATTCTCAATGGGCGGAAGAGGAAGAGGACGTGGACAAAGATGAGGAAACCCAAATACACAAGAAGAGGTTACAAGGGACAGAGAACGAACAAGAATGGAAATGAGGGGCAGCAGCAAACAGGGAAGGAATCAGAAATAATAACAACGGAACTGAATGTGATTAACCTATCAGACCAGATAATAACTGAACATGAAGCGGCATTAATTAAGAAAGGATTACATTTTTGTCCCAGCACATATTGACTTGCCCCAAGCAAGAATTGATCTCTACAAATATATCAGAAAAATCAAATTAGCTAAAATATACACTGAAGCAAAGGAACAAAGTGGAACAAAATCTAAAATGAAGCCATCTAGCAGTCTATTGGCAGAAGATAGACCAACATTAGTAAATCTGATGGGAATGGTAAATGAATTAACAGATGTAGATCTAATGGAGATTGAAAATTAATTTCCATAGTTGGGGGCAGGTGAGAGTGGAAAGAAACCGAAGTCTCTATATTATCCAACTCTTCCACCTGGAAACAAAATTGACTTGTTCCATGATGCTATACTTCAAGATCTGTATAAAATTGAGCAAACTAAACACAAGAGTAATCTAACATTGGATGAAAGGAAAGCCTTAAAACATCTGCAAGAGGACAATTCAATTGAAATAAAATCAGCGGATAAAGAGGGCAACATCATCATCATGAATAAAAACAGATTACATTAAAGAAGCTCTAAGAAAACTCATTGATGACAAGTGTTATAGTTGCCTCAAAACTAGCCCCATGAAACAAATTCAGGAAATGATAACAGCGAAATTAAAGATTTGGATGGAGTCCAATTTGATAAATGAAGAGGAAGCAAAATACTTAACCACGTAAGATCCAGTGATGGCCACAATCTACTTTCTACCCAAAATACATAAGGATAGAAAACATCCACCAGGGAGACCTATAGTGTCAGCAAAAGGATCTATCTTGGAATCGATCTACAATTACATTGATTAATTTTTGAGCCGTTTGGTAAAAGATCTAAATTCATACCCGAGAGACACATCGAATCTCTTGAAAAAGCTGCACGGAATCCCATGGCAATCCTCTTACAAATTGATAACGATGAATGTAATATCCCTATACACAAGCATCGAACATCAAGTAGGCTTGAAAGCTTGTCAACATTTTTTAGGCAAAAGAAACATCCAGTTCTTTGAGCACAATAAAATGCTCTTAGAGATGATATCTATGTGTCTGAATAACAACATTTTTTTGTTTAATAAGGAAATTTATAAACAACAACGTGGAACTGCTATGGGATTTTTCTTTTCACCCAATTCGAGAATCTGATAATGGGGTGGAAGGGAACAAAAATTTGCATGGGCGCCCTGCCATGACAAATATACTGAAAGAATAATATTATGGTTGCGTTTCATCGACGACCTCTTGGTAATCTGGGATGGCACAAAACAAGAGTTTGCAGACTATTTCAGCATACTAAATACTAAATCTAAAACTGACCTGTGAAATCAGCAATAACAGAGTTAACTTTCTGGATACTGAGATACTTGTATATAACAACACTGTGCAGACAACTTTACACAGAAAGGAAACAGCGACAAATGCCATCCTGCATGCTGGGAGTTTTCATCAGGACAATTTAAAATGGAGTATCCCCTATGGGGAATTCTTAAGAATTCGCAGAAATTGTTCTATGGATCAAGACTTCACGGAACAGAGCAAAAAAAGGCAAATTAGATTAAAAAAACGAGGGTATCCGACCAGAATAATCAAAAACAGTCTTGAAAAAGTGAAAGCAAGAAAACGGTCAGAGATTTTGTACAATACTAAAAGGAAAGAGTCAACTAACATCATCAGGCTCATAACAACTTTCTCTGCTTAATCAAAACGACTTCAGAAAATCCTGCGGAAACATTGGGGAATATTACAATTAGATTCTACAGCTGCCAAAATAATGGGAAGTCATCTCCAAATGACATATAGAAGAGTGCCAAATCTAAGGGACACATTGACACATAGTCACTTCAAAATGAATCAAAAAATATGGTTACACACAGAAGGGTCTTAGAGCTGCAACACCTGCAAAGCGTGCAAAACAGCTACGAACAAAAAACAAGTAAAGATCGCCAATTGCTCGATGTGGAAAATCAAACAACATATAAATTGTAAAAGCAAATTTGTCATATATTTTATTGAATGCCCGTGCACACCGAAATATGTGGGGAGCACAACATGTGAATTGAAAAAAAGAATTCTTGAACACATCAGGGCAACGTGCAATAAAGATCGCAGCAATGCAGTGGCAAAACACATGGAGGAACAACATGAAAGCAATTGGGAAAAACTAAAATATTATGCAATTGAACAAATCCCCCACACTGGAGAGAGGGGGTGATCGAGAGAAACTACTAAGACAAAAGGAATCAAAGCACATTTTATCATTAAGAACTTTTAAATCCCCTGGGTCTGAATCAAAATGAAGAACTTTATGTGCATCTGAGAGGATAGTGAACATAACCATCATAAAGAAAAATCTGGATATTAAATAATCCGCGAATGATAATTATTCAGTAAATGTTTGATCAACAAAGTTGGAACAATTTGATGGCATGGATTAATGCTATAGAGCGTACAAAAATAAGACAATCGGAGCATTATGCAATCATAAGTCACCAATTGCAAACCCACTGGAGGGAACATAGGTGTGCCAAAAGTCATAAAAGAAAAAGAAGACAGGAGATAAGGAAAGGCAAAAAGTGGATGCATTTGAATGATTGTGACACTTGTGGGGGTTAAACACACATTAGCCAATCAGCACCAACGGATGACGAATTTGGACTGATGAAATTTGCCCACTAGAGGGCACGAATGAGCATGCTCTGATTTATGATGCAATGAATATGTAATCTTTCCATGCCACTGCAAATCACAATTGAATTGGATTTAATAACTTTAATGTTTGAAATTGATTTATATTTATTCTTCCCAATTTTAACAAATTTTGCACTTTCAAATTAAATTATAAGCGTCTTTTGCAGAATTCACAATAACAGGCACTTTAATAATGCATGTTTTGCACACTAGCTTAATTTGCACCTTTTGCTCATGCAAATTTTAATCAAAGTGGACTACAATAACCAGAATACTTTGCAGTAACAGGAAATGAGCAAATTTGGTTGTGACAGGAAATAAATGTACTGGGGGTGATTGTGGCAGAATAACCCGTGGTCAAGGTCTGAAGTCAGACCGAAACGCGTTGGGTCACATAATTGTACTCCCATGCAAAATAAATTTTATGAAACTTGCTCGAGATATATCCCCAACCTACGACACTCCACTCCACGCTATGACACTCCATGCCCCCACACTAGATGACATGCCACTTCACTCTACAGCATTCCACCCCACTACACAACTCTCTACTCCACTCTATGCCCCTTTATTCTTTGTCACAGTACAACACTACATTCCACGACAGGCCACTCTACTACACTCTACATGCCACTCCGCTCTGACGCTCCACTCCATTTTATGACTTGCCACTCCACTCTATGCCCCTACACTCCAACACACTGTACGACACGCCACTCTACTCTGAGGCACACCACTCCACAATATGCCACTCCGCTCTAAAAAATCTCTACTCCACTCTATGCCACTCCACTCTACGCCACAGTACTCCACTCTGCCGCATGCCTGTCCACTCTACAACACTCCACTTTATGCCCCTCCACTCTATGACATGCTGTTTTATGACACACCACTCCACTCTAGGGCACGCCACTACACTCATGCCTTCTCCATGCACAGGTTATACGCTTTCATATTACATCACTTACATTATGTTAAATCATTTAATTCATAACAACACTTATGCCATCTGAAATTACATCATTTATGAGAAGAGTTTGCATGGTAGAGGGGCGCATTATAGTTTATGCAGTCTGCCTTGCGAGTTTACAACACTGTGTATGGAAGTCTGCAAGTTATAGTAGGTTTTGGCTGTGACGTGAATTCTAACTTTAGGTTAGAACTATGACTTTTGAATTTTTAATATTTGTGTAGTTTACGTAATAATAAAATACATTTTTCTAACTATAACTAATCTTTAACCTGTTTTTTTTATTGAATATATATATATATACACTCCCTCTCTCTCTCTCTCCCCCCTCCCCCCTCTCTCTCCCCCCCCACGTTTTGGCCCAGATGCCTTTTTCAAACAGGAAATGACCCATTCTATGGGTCACTTCTTATATACATCATTTTAAGTGAATTTGACAGCATTATAATAATCTAGATGACCAGAGAGTTCGAGGTCTATTAGAGGTTCAAGAATGTCAATATCTCAAATATTCATCATGCAAAAAAGTGGTGGTGTGATGCACTCCGTTTTCTGCTGTGTTTAGTTTATATGTTTCTTCAATTTCTGCTTGTTGAAGGCGTGCAATGCTTGTTTAAGCGCTCCGCCCAATCGCGCTCGAATCATAGAACCAAACACGAGGGAATCGCGTGATTCCCTTCCCAAGCTGCACTGCCAATGAATCCAATGAATCAAATTCTTTTATAGACTCCTTAGTTAATCCACTTTTCTATTCATATTATTCAAATTTTCTCCATTTTTCTATTCAATCCATTTTACTCATTTTCTTATCCATACTCGAGTTTTCACAAAAAACACAGGAGCATCAGATTTTCCTCATGACACGATTTATTTTAAAATAGCCAAATGCATTTCGGGGTGACCCTTCGTCAGGGAATCTATGGAAAAATTATTAAAAACGACCGTCAGTGCATTTACACACATATAAACTCGTTATCTATTTCATAAAACATCTGAGTGCTATAACATCCCTTTACTTGTTGTTCTTCATTATAAAACATCAACCACATTATCCCCGCGCTGCATATGCCAAATTAACGCATCCAATGTCTCAATTGCTTGTGGCCCCGTGTTCACCTGCATAAACCTATCTTAACTCTGTACTAATGGGATGTCTGAACTCTTAAAGCGCGCTTGTAACCCTCCGTTTAGTGATGGTAGCTGCTGTTATTTCACTAACTTCACAATGGTTATATAATCCGCTTACCGTGTCATATATACTTGGAGTTCTTAATACTCTTTCTTCAAGAACACTTCATTTCTTTTACACGGTGTGTCCGTGCTTTATCCCCGCGACTATCGCCCATCAGTATTAGCTGTTCACTGACACTCTTTTTAAAGACCCATATTTCCATTCAGGTGATCTACCACGTGTCCTGGTACTCAGACTAAAATGGGGACCAGATTTCCCCCACATGCGCTAACCCTTCGCGCTATCGCCCTATTGAATTTCTTCTTGCCCTGTAGTACTCAATGCCCCAGAATCCTCTGTGAATGTCTATCTCGCTCTCTCTCAGCGCTTGCAAACTACGTGGCATTTTAACTTGATGAATAATATCTCAAACGTTATATATTGACATTACAAATATTATACATATTGTACTGTGGTGACGAATGAGTCTCGTTTGTCCAAATTGATTGTATCCAACGAGTCTTTTAAACGTTATGATGTAAATGCTGGTATTCGTACATGGTCAAGAAACTCCTGTGTAATTCATATATTTCACTCGCTCTCCATGTCTCCTATTAATCTCTGCTTAGTTCTCTATTTCAACCTGGGTGCAATCTCACCGGTTAGGACGAAAGGTTAATTCATCATGCAAAAAAGTGGTGGTGTGATGCACTCCGTTTTCTGCTGTGTTTAGTTTATATGTCCTTTGTGTGTGTGTGTGTGTATATATATATATGTTCATTGGCGTCTGAAGCACGCCCTTCCAAGCGGGTTGGGGCTCGTTACGAGCGGACGCCGCCGCTCCTTCAAATCACCGCAAATCTCACCGAATCCAGTAAGAACGAGCCACTCCGGTTATAGAAGTTTTGAATAAACATTTATATCTGTGCCCGAATAAATCTTTATTCAAAACTTCTATAACCGGAGTGGCTCGTTCTTACTGGATTCGGTGAGATTTGCAGTAATATATATATATATATATATATAACTAATGCCATGAACACATATATACAGATGCCTTACTCACACAATACATTTGTTAACCGTTTTAGCATTAATATTGTAATTGAAAAGAATTACTTTTAATATGTATGTATGGCATCAATGCGTTTAGTCCTTTTGATAGTTCTGTTGGTGATATTAATGGAAAATACATGAAGAACACATCATGTGGATAGACACAAAAGAAATATTGATTTCTACACACAGCTGGTGGCCTGGAGAAGTGCAGGATTACTCAGTCAAGATGAACTGAAATTTCTCAAGAATGAGCATCCAGTAATCCCGGCCATTTACTTCATCCCTAAAATACACAAATGCGTTGAGAAACCCCCTGGCAGGCCCATAATATCGGCACGCAATGGGTTGTTGGAAAATACATCTAGATATATCGACGCATTCCTACAGGAACATGTGAGGGCCTTGCCTTCTTTCGTCCAAGATACAGGCGACTTCCTGAGGAAATTGGAAGGGGTGGTATGGGATTCCTCGTACTGGTTGATTACATTGGATGTTACTTCCCTCTACACTAGTATATACCATCAGGAGGGTCTAAAAGCTATTAACCACTATCTAGGAAAGAGGCCCATCCAAATGTTTAATCATAATAAGATGCTGATGTCTATGATTGCGACTTGTTTAAATAACAACTTTTTTATGTTTTTTAATCAATTCTTTCAGCAGGTCAGAGGTGTGGCCATAGGGGCCTGCTTCTCCCCTAGTTATGCCTGCCTACACATGGGCAGATGGGAGGAGCAGGTCCTCTATGGCGAACATCATGAAATCTTTACCAGACATGTCATTCAATGGTATCGTTATATCGATGAAATTTTCTTGATCTGGCACGGTACTAAACAGCAGGCCTTAGACTTCATTGATTTGATCAATGTAAACAAGCTCAATCTCCAGTTTACATCTCACCTAAGTCAAGATCTTGTCTGTTTTCTAGATGTAGAGATTTTCACTAAATGTGACAGACTCGAGACCCGGCTTTTCAGAAAGCCCACGGCTGGCAATACTGTCTTACACGCCGCCAGCCACCATCCGGCACACTTGATACGCAGCATCCCATATGGAGAGATGTTGCGCATCAGGCGTATCTGTAGTACTGAGTCCGAGTGCACCTCAGCTCAGGTAGCCAGCAAATCTAGATTTTTGGCTAGAGGATATGCTGCTTCCATGATTGAAAAAGCCATCACTAAAGCCAATCAAATTCCTAGGCAGATGGCTTTACAAAGCAAAACATCTAATGTTGTATCGGTACTAGCGAAGGAGCCCACTAGATTGATTTTGACTTACAATCGCCAGCACCAGGCCCTTCGGAAAATCTTTAAGAAAAATTGGAGCCTGGTGCGGAATGACCCTGTCATTGGGGATCTTATGGCGGCTAGTCCTTAAATTACATTCAGGAAAGCACGTTCCATGTGCGATTCTCTAGTGAAAACTAGTCCTGAGTTAGTCATCAACAAATCATGGCTCCTTTCCAGCAAGGGCTTCAGAAGATGCACCAGCTGTAAAGCCTGCAGACACGGTGTTAACAAAACAGAATATAAGATTCCCTTCTGTGACGCCCCAAGAACAATCCATAGGATGTTTACATGCAGGACTGATTTTGCTGTCTAGGTGCTGGAGTGTCCGTGTGGCCTGCAATATGTTGGTAGTACCAAGTTGCAGGTCCACAAACGGATACTCCAGCACATTAGGGCAATCAGTGGGAGCGACGCATCCTACCCAGTGGCTCGTCATTTTAAGGAACACCATGACAACAAGAGTGAGCTTCTAAAATATTTTGGCATTGACTCAGTATTGCCTCTCAGACGAGGAGGCAACCGTGAAGCCCTTTTGCGAGCTCTGGAGACCAAATACATTCTAGAACTTGATACTAAGATGCCACTGGGTTTAAATTCTAGCGAAGATTTTTATACATGTCTGTAAATTGTCTCCCATTGTTAAAACTGCTGCACCATTTAACATGTCTTTTAACATCAGCCTTGCCTCTTGAATCCATGAAATTTTAACTTTTTTAACACTATTTTTTATTATTCCATGCACTTTTTGCACTTTATTCGCACTAACACTTTTTGATCTGGACATAGTTCTATTTTTGTCCATTAGGGCATATAGTGATGATTTTTAACACATACAACTGCACCACCTACAATACTTTAGCAGTTTCTTATAGACAAACATTTTTGTTTTAAGCTGATATTTCTATCTGGGTACACATGATTCGTGACTGAATTTGTTTGTCTATCAGGTATTCTTTAAAACTCTTTGACATGTTGGTCTCCTCTCATGTTTATTATAAATAGATGACAATCATTTGATGTTCTGTTTTTTGAGTGGTGGGCCACTAGACTTGTCACATAGTAGCCTGATGTGCCTTTCATGGGAATCTCAACCCACTTGGGTTTTATTTTTCTCTGTGCATTTTGCACAACATTGCTTGCAATGAGTTTAAATGAGAGTTATATTACTAAATGTTTTTTATAAAATCTTTTTTACTGCTTGTACTTTTTAATACCTATTAACTGCACATATCAAGTGCTTTTAATGAAATAGTATTTTTAAGTTATTTATTGTGGTGCCCTGTGTTGAATGATCATTTATTTTGTTATGGTGAAAATATATTTTTTCTATGTCCATTGTTGGTGTAGGCAACCAATCACGTTGCGTGTTACTCTGCACTTTAAATGTTGGCATACTACTCACAAGGCGCCATGTGAACAAGGCCTCTGGTGGGCTGAAACGCGTCATGGCAGGCATGCTGAGCTTCAAATAAACTACTCACTTGCACTTACAGCTGGGTCTGTTATCGTCTGTTCCGGTTTCCGAGAGATTTGGGATTTCTGGGATCCATGCGGCGAAGTATTCGGCATATATATATATATATATATATATATATATATATATATATATATATATATATATATATATATATATAATGCCATGAACACATATATACAGATGCCTTACTCACACAATACATTTCTTAGCCGTTTTAGCATTAATATTGTAATTGAAAAGTATTACTTTTAATATGTATGGCATCAATGCGTTTAGTCCTTTTGATAGTTCTGTTGGTGATATTAATAGAAAATACATGAAGAACACATCATGTGGATAGACACAAAAGAAATACTACATGTATAATTTATCGAGAATGTGTTTACGTATTTTAATCATAAATGTGGTATTCCATGAGGTGGGTGATAAGTGTTGTCTTATGAGTTACTGAGGACAAGTATCACCCTGTTAAATGTACTGGACTGTTCAAATAATGTCTTTTTTTAATACTAAAACAGCTGTTTGTTTTCAGGAAGTGGAAGGCTCCACAGGCCCTGAAGAGTTTTATACTCCAGAACCCTCACCTAGTGCAACGATCCATGGTGAGTGTTGGCAGCATCTGGAACAGTTTCTAGCTTTGCTAAAGGATGTCATTCTCCAGTATGTTCCCATCTAATTTTAAAGCTGAGAAAGACTTTAATGAGTCCCTGTATGAGTGAGCATCAAAAGAAATATATTTGCTGGTGCTTGTTTTTTGTTTTCTTGTTATGTTACGTGGCCTAGGTCAGTTCAATCCCCTAAAATGTTGTATTGATTTGATATATTGGAGTGCAGTTCTTTAGACATATATACAATTTGTGGTTTTTGCAATGGCATCTGTTCATCTGGACATAGAGGTGTATGCCTTTCCACTGCCTTGGGTCTCAGTCACAGAGAATGGGAAAGGTTGATACTACAGGCAGGATGAATAAAAAGGATTTAGTTAAAGTCTAGTGCATATTTTTGATGCAAGAGAGTATCGTGCTTTCTGTACTTTCCAAAGTGTGGGCAAATGATCAATGTGAATGGAGTAGCATGGGTACTCTCTCTCTCTCTCTTTAGATCTCTCTCCCTCTCTTTAGATCTCTCTCTCTCTCCCTCTCTCTTTTGTCATTCTTCCCTAAATATCACTTCTATCCACTCAATTAAAACTGGTTTGGAAATCCGGAAAAAGTAGTAACCACCAGTGGTGACTGGTGAACTTTGAAAGTGGTGAGGCATAATTCTTGCCCCAACTTACAGTGAGTACAGGACCTGATTTCTCCCTGTTCTGTCAATGACGCTGTACATGTGACATAAGTCTGCTATTAGTTCATAATCGTTTACATACAGTGCTCTCTTTTCAGAGTTGTGGGTTGCATTGCATGCCTTGCCTTCTCCATAACTAGGCTTTGTACATCTGTGCTTTAACTGTTCAATTTGCACTTGTTTGACTGGCCAAGAATGCATTATTGGCCAAGCTGGCTTTTTACCTCGTCTACTGTCACTTTCGGGTTTCTGAGTTGCGTGTTACACACATTTAGACCCTGGAATTGACAGAGAAAGATGTGGAAAGGTGGTACCTGAATACAGTATGACCCTGCAAATCACCCGTGATCCTAGATTTCTGGGCAGCCTATGCCAGGTTCAAGCAGTGAACCTCAGTTCCAACTACTTTGTTCAAATCAGGTGTATGTCAGAGACTGATTGGATAGTGCCCATCCATTTCTACAACTTATCTAAGAGTAGTTTGCAAAGATGTTTCCTTCCTCACTCAATATCAATTTTCAATAAGATTTGGCATATACATTGGCCCCTCTTGTATATTGGTGCCAAAATTGTGTTTGGCGGAAAGTGGAATTTGCTTTATAGGTTTGATGTTCATTAGAACCATGTCTTGAAACTGTACTGAACACCGGGGTGTGATATTATTTTGTAATGGTATCATTATCTAAAACGTGTGCTGTGTTAAATTGGCTCCAAGTCAAACTAGCGCTGTCTGAGTAATGGACATGACCCTTAGCAGTTTTGTCTTTGTGAATGTAAAAGTGTCAAGCAGTATGAGATTTATTATACAGCCTTTATAAACTACAAATCACTGCCCAGACGTAGGCTGGTTTTTTTCTAGTTTTTTTGTTGCAGTTTTAATAGTGCAAACCTGACCCAAAGGTATTGGAGTTCTTTACATGAGCACCAGTTACATCACACAAGGTCACATTCATTTTTTTGTTAAAAGGCGCGGGACATTAAGTGATTTGTCCAGAATTACAGGATGCTGATCCGACGCCAAGATTGGAACCTGGATCCCCAGTTCCAAAGTTGGCAGCTCTTGCCATGACACTACAACCTCTCTCCACTCTTATGGAATTAGTATTAGTGTAGGTCAATAGGGCTATATTTCATATTGTTATTGCTTTTATATATCGCTTATGCGCCTCATGTCGCAATGAAGCTCTTTACGCAGGGCAGCATGCTGCTGCAGAACCCAAGGGTAATGATTTTTGAAAGGGGATTGGAATTAGACTTGTGCTCTTAAGGTAACCATTCCATGCATTGACTCGTTTTTCTATGCAATAGAGTAAATTATTAAGAGTTATGTGTGAGCTTTAGTGAGAGGGGATATGTGAATTTATGTAAATGATTGGCATTAGTAATAGATGAGCTACAGGAGGGTAGCTGCTGGGTTACAGGAATATGACTTTCAAAGGAGAGGCTGTGCACTTTGAAATGAGATGTGGGCAATTTGCAAAAAAAGTAATAAGGATTTAGGTAAGCAGACGTGTTTCGGCAAATCGCGTTTCTCAATGTAGGCGGCCGCCATACTTTCTCTCATTTTAAAACAACATATATTACGTCATTTCATACCATCAATGACGGACTTCTTTGTTAGGTCACCCTGAGCGCCATCTTTTAGCATGTTTATTTAACATTTCATTCATTTGAATGTTTCTTTCAATTCAAATTACACAAAGATATTTCATTAGTTCATTCTATTACGTGAAAATTATTTCCATTTTACACATTATTTACATTTTGACAAACTGTTTATCCCATCCTCCAGTGGACTCAGTTCCTGTGTTTTATCTATCAATCCTGCCCATGGATGGGCTATGCTTATGTTAGATTTTCTGAACATGCTATCTACATATCACTCCCTGTATGGGCTTATGTGCTCATAACATTGTTGTTCGATGGATACGGTGACCTCAATTACCAATTCTATTTCCCAGTCAGCTTTCTCCTATCTTTTTTCTTCTTGTTTTATTTTTGTTTATGTGTACCCCCAATTCTTCACTACTTTTCAATCCCATGGGTGTTTTTGTTTGCAAATCTATTATATACCTAGACTCCAATCTTTGAAGTTTCAACTCTCTGTCCCCACCTCTCACATCATGAGGTACTTCGTCAGACAGAAGAACTTAAGCAGATTTCTATTACTCTGATAGGAGTGAAGCGTGCAGAGTCCTGGAGTGTTTTCCATCTGTGGGCCCTCGCAGCGGCTCTGGTCCTGATCAGGTGAGTCTGCTGCACTCAGCAGGGGGGCAGGCTCTTTCTCCCTCGCAGTCCCACTCCGGCAGTGATCTGAGCTTTCCTGCACTCCTCCTGCAGTCTTCACACTAATGAGGTGGGGGGTGATTCTGACACTCCGGTCATCGATCCTGAACTTGGGTGACGATGCTCACACAGTGTCCTCGTTTACTCAATGGGGTCGGACCAATCTTGGTCCTCGTTGCTCCCAGTGACCTACGGATCACCACTGCTTGCAGTCTACATGCTTTGGCCTAATCAACATGGCACAAGTATTGCTGGCAGCCCCTCCTGGCACATGGGTTTGCCACACAGCAGCCACACAAGGCTTTGGCCCTTATCACAAGGCAGTCTTTTCCATTGCTACCTTTCAACAATTCTCTCCTGGCATATGGGGTCACCTACTCAGTTGTGCACATGGGCAACGACCTGATTAATAGAGCAGCCATCTCCTCATATCTCGATCTGAGAGTGTGCTTGACAGTGCTCCTCCTGGACCTTAACCCCTCCAACGTTCTCCTCTTCCTCACAGGGCACTTTGGTCTTGGCAAGCAGGCAGGAATTGGTGCTCCAGGCTCCAGGGTAGGTGGTCTTGGATTCCCACTGTGATGTTCCCTCACTAAGGATGGAGACTAGCAGGCGTTGGCCCCCAGTCTTGGTCACAGGTAGAAGTCTTGCAGAGCCTCCCCTCCACCCACAGCCCATCTGGCTGCTTCGCAGATGACAATATTTGGGGTTTCAACCTACCCACCTTATAGTCCATTTCCAGACACCAATTGTGATTTAGGGTCTGTGTCTGTGAAGTTTAACGTTTGGCTTTTGCTTCTTTTGAAGTGACCACTCCTCTTCTCTCACTCCCTCTTGAAAAGCTGCCTGTCACAGCAGGAGTGTCTCCAAAGCGGATAGTCCCACAACACAGGTCATGGGAGTGACTAGAGTTCACACCTGAATGTCAGCCACAGTTCCTTCCTAATGACCTCTCACTGAAACAAAGAGTACCTTTTGAAGTGTACAGTGGAGGCCTGGTCCTCCCTTTCCCAGTGTGTCCCACCCAGCTTACAGGAATGCAGCAATCCACAAAGCTGTCTGTGGGGATCACTCTACCTCCACTCCATGTTTCACCATGCAGGCATGGGTTTCCCAAAATGAAACACAGGGCCCTTCACCTACTGTACCATCCACAGGCACACATACACTCAGTGCAAGCATACAGCATACATGCACTGCACAGTAACGCATCCTCCAATTACTAACCACTCACAGGCACACATGCATCCAGCATTTGCATTTAATATGCCCACACGGCCCGCACTGAATCCTTTTTAGGTCGAGCCTCGAGTAGCGCGCAAGCGCTGCTCTTGCGAGACTTTGTTAGGGGGTTTTAAAAGCTGACCAGACGCTCGTGCGTCATGGCCTTTTCCCTGCGGTTACGCGCGCGGAACACATCTGTTTCCAATTATCGTGCCCAGACGCAGGCGCGATAATTGGAAACACATGCCTGCCGTGCGGGTAATCGCAGGCAAAAGGCCATGACGCACGAGCGTCTGGTCAGCTCTGCAGGCTGCTGCGCTCGCTCGCCCCCGCTCCTCTCTTGTTAAACTTTTACAATGCCAATAGGTTTAAAAACTCGCAATTGCGAGAACTAATGCATTGTAGGTGCTTGTGTACCTTTCTATCCGGGTGGGCTGTAGTCATAGTCCTCTCTCTGTTTATGCTTCCGTACGCTGTTTTCTGGCTTAACTGTTCCTTCAACGGAAGTTACGCAGTGCGGGGGCCGTCACTTCCGACTTGGGCTCTGCCTCCGCTTCCGGACTTGCAGAGAGCAGGACCAGCTTTCGGGGAAGTCAGCGCTTCCCATAGGTAAGTGATTGGGAGGCGAGAGCGGTTGAGGAGTAGGTGATGGGGGCACCGAAGGGCCTCCTCCGTGCTGGAGTTACAAGAGGGCTTAGGAGGCAGAACACAGGAAGATGGTGGGCCCTGAAAGGGCAGGGGAGAAGGGATTGCTGTAGTGACAGCAGAAGGGTGTTTGTGGGGTTAATCGCAGGAAAGATTAAGGAGGAACAACGAAAGTACGAATGGGAGCTTATTATGGGGCTAGAGAAAATTGTGGTGCCGGAGGAGCAAGAAGCGGTACAAACTAGAGTCGGTGGTGCTTGATGCTTCAGCGGAGATCTGGGTGTGGTGATGGGCAGAAGCGGTGCTGAAGTTGTGTTGCAAGGAGCGGGGGATTTGATGCGAGAGAGGGTGGGTGAGGTGAAAATTGTAAATGCAGGTAGTAAAAGGAAGGTTGGGTTGCTGGAGTCTTGGGTGGAGACACTTGTGCTGAAGGATGGAGTGTTATGATGGCGAAGGGATGCTGGAGGGACTGTTGAAACACCACACAAGGGCATTGTCCTTGTGTTGCCGGTTTTTGGTGTTTTTTATGGCGTGTGATAAAGTCCTGGAAAGGTTAATAAAGGAGATCGTATCGAAGGATTAAAGGAGTGGGGATGGCCAAAGGAGGAAGATGCGAAGAGCTGCACTAACATTATGCTAGACTATAGATGGGTGTCGATTGAGGGGTGGTCTAGGGCTAGGAGAGATAGTGGAGGGATTCGAGATGACTAGTGGTCTGCAGCTGAAAGCAATAATGATAGGCTGGAGGAAGGGTGTCTGTTGGAGTAATACCGTGGACGCTAGAGGAGTGGAGTTAGTGTGTACTGAAAGAACAAAGTGTTGAAGGGAGGTGGACTGTAGTCAGGTAAAGCTGCCTTTGATGACATAGGATTAGATGAGTATTTGGGGACTGTAGGTAAGCGGTGTGCTGGAAACAGGAAGTGTGTGTGTGTGTGTGTGTGTGTTGGTGGTACAGTCCGGGTAGGTCGGTGCTGTATAGAGGAGAAGAGATTTGGGAGGGTGTGCTGAAGGGAATGGAATGGGGTTTAGAAGGGTGTCCTTGAAGAACAGGAGAAAGAGGAGGAGGGTGTGTTGGATGAAGTATACAGGAGATTGTGTCACCAGAAGCAAGAGAATGGGTGATGGTCTTTGAGTGGCAGGGCAAGAAGAGAATGGGTGCTAGAGGACCAGGACGAGGCTGTCCTGAATGGAGGGGGATGTACAGGAGGGATAGGAGGTGGGGTGCAAGAGGGACAGGAGAAGGGTGTGTTAGCAAAGAAGTGGATACTGTGCTGCCGTTGGAACCAAGGGTGGTAACTGTGGCTAGAGGGTATAGCTACTAGTGTAAGATGTGGGAAGTCTAGAGAGGGGGGAGGGTAAGGGAGGCTTGAAGCATTTGCTGTGTTAGGGGAGCTCTAGAGAAGGACCTCTTGCTAGAGGTCACCATGAGGGGGGTGCCAGCTGCTTCTCAGTAAAAACCAACGGATGAATAATTGGAAGAAAGCCACAAAATTAAAGCATTGCCAAACTTATATAAAAAAAAGGTGATTAAACATTATGGGTTATGTTAACACTGCGAGGTTGAAGAAGGGAAAGCATTGTGGAACTATGGGCTGTGAAAAGGATTAGTAGTGTAAATGGGATGGTTGGAAGGAATGCGGAAACGTGAAGTGTATGCTCTTTGTGAATGTTTTTGTAATCAGGCATACACCAACGCATGAAGAGATCATTACGTTTTATGATAATTAGTTGATTGCATCAGTTTGCCAGATCATGAAAGTGGTATTTTCCATGATGTTTACACTTTTTGAAGGTCAATAGCAGGGCTTTATTTTGGTGCCCTGTTTATTACATGCAGTGTTGGGAGACCTAAAAAGGGATGGGGCCTTGATGGGCTCTATGAGAATCTAGGGTGAAGATATTGGAGGAAGAAGTCTCTGAACAAGTGTTTTTCAAGGACTCAAAAGAATTATGTTTTGGCTATAGGGTGCAGTAGTCGAGAATGGGGGGAGTTGTTGGCAAATCAGAATTTGCTGCCAGTAGTGGTGCTTGAGGGTTTATGGTGTAGGCTTTCGGGGAGTGCTGGGAGGCCGAGCATAAGTAGCAAATGTACTGCATGCTGACTGACTCTGGAAAGGTTATGTGAAGGGAACTGGAGAGTTGTGTTGAGGGGAGATGAAAGTGTAACTTATTTACAGATAGCTTCGATACTTTCCAACTGTGTTTTTCAGAACTTGGTGGGGCGAAGTAAATGTAATTATCTGCAATTGAGTTGTTTCTTAAAAAAGCAACATCTTTGGTTACGTCTGAAAATCGAGGTGAGATGGAAATTTATAGCTTTGTGTGTCTAGATGTGGATTCAGATTTGGATGCTTATCAGAAGGATGCTAGTCATCTGGCCTTCTTGACTTTAAGCTTGGGGATATAATAGTTACATACGTTGCACTAGCTACCAGAGATATCCACATTAGTCTTCCAGATAAGTAGGGTGTTGGAGTTCACTGCCTTGATGGTTAAGCATCCAATCTTAAATGAGATGTGGATGGGCAGGGAAAGCCAATGGAGTTCTGTTTTTTTGCTTTGTGTGTTCTTTATTGATATATTTGTCAGGGATAATCAGACCAATATCAATTACAGTTTTCCAGGAGGTCCAGTAATGGGTACCTCGTGATGGTGCATTACATACCACTGAACGTTGATCAGTTAATGAAGGTAGAACACAATGTGGAACAGTATCTGCTTGGATAAGTCAATGAGCTAGCATGTCACACAATATCATATGAAGAGAAAATCCGGGAAGGTATGCCTTAACCTTTTGAAGGAAGTGGTTTTGCTACTAAACTTGAGTGTGCATCTTGAAGCTGACAGTGCCTTTGATGAGTCAGAGGTGTGTTCCTGGGCTTGGTGGTTGCTGGGGTCAAATGTTTCTGGGAGTATGAAATTAGAGAAGCGCTGCTGCTATGGAGGCTAACATCAGACACCTGATGGTTGGCGTGACATTCTTGCACTTCAACTAGTCTGTTGTCACTCGTGGTTAGGAAGAAAATCAGGGATTAATTATGAAGTAGCCATTTGACATTGGGCTTGAATGGTGGCAAGACAATACTTTTTGGCAGCCAGTGTCACTACAACATTTCCTCTTCAAGCAGAATTGTATGTCATCACCATACTTGTGAAACATGACGTTCTTACCACCCGGAGGTATCCAAAGAGATTCCATGTAGAAGTTTGAGCTGCTAAGTTTAAGATGTGCTAAACTTTTTAAATGAGCTGATGTCTATTGGATAGGTAGAATTAAAAGCACTTTAGGTGCATTCATTACCCATTTGTTATAAAAGGTTGTTGACTGAGAGGATGAGGAGACAGCGATACCATTGCCGGTGATGCAGAGGGCATCATTGTCTTGTAAGTTTATTTTGTCTGCATTGAGCCATGGCCTGATTCGTAATTGATAATGCTGGAGAAGGACTTAAGTGTAAATTTGTTCATGTAGCTGAGTAGTGAATGTCCTAGTGCCCTGTGTGATTATTGCCCAGAATGGAAAATGGGTGATTAATGGTTGGCGCAGTCCATGTGGTCAAGTGCTGCTTTGTTCTTCTGCCAGGCTTTGAGGGTGTTGGAGAAGATGCCTTGGAGAAATTTGGCATGAATGAAATATTGTAGCTTGCATGCCTCGGCAGTGGCCGACTTCATTGTTGATAATGGGATGTGTTGATGATCTCATATGAAGTTATCTTTATGATTCAGAGAAATATAGATGGTTTTTCAATGGTTATGGTGTTGGAGTGCAACCACTTTAGTGTGTTGAGGGGTATTATTTATGGTACGGTGACTGTGTGCAGTGTCATCTGGGTGATCCCTGACACCCAGTACACATCCCTAATGTAAGTTGAGACCGATCTCCTCCACCTAGACATTGATGGCTGGTGATCAATGTAGGCCTTTTTGAATTAGAACAGTTTGGGAAACTGAATACTTTGACTGTTTCTTCCTTCCCTTTCCCCTTAACAGTCATAAGACCTATTAGCTCTTTACTAGACAAAAGAAACCCCTTTCTTCGCAGCCTCCCAGCGAAAATTCTGCAGATCAGTTCTCACAAAATTATGTAACACAAGCAGTAATGGGACTGTTTTGAGGAAGAATCGTTATTTTGTTTTTATGTTCATTACAACATAAAACATCCAGATCAGTATCCTCCACTTTAGATCAGCACAGACAGTCGCTGTGAAGCCACTTCTCAAGAGACAATATTCATAACGAATTTTCCTTTAGCATTATGGACAACTTAACAGACATACATTGTGCCCGACTTGGACACCTTCTTTGGAGACTTGGAAGGAGCCCCACTCTGCTAATTAATTTATTCCATGTAAACGACTCACTACTTGAAAATGCTAGAATAGTCAAATCATAACTTTATGGGCTAACCCGTAGAAAGAATTTTATAATTTTTTGTGTTGCTTTTCCTGTTTTAAACAGCACTTCTCTATTCATATATGGCCTGCAGTCCTTTGAAATCTCATTCTGTAGTTTATTGTGGTATATTTTCATGTCTACACTTTATCTTTTTTAATTATTTGTGTTTAAATAGGCTACACCATTCCCATGCACGCTTTGCATGCTCTGTCTACACCACATGCAGTTGTCAAAAGACAAATCATATCCAATTTAGGCGTGAATGAGTTTTGTATGCTCTGCCTGAACCTCCTGACCAAAGCTTCTATAGGCTAATTTTGAGCTGCGATTCAGTGACACGTCCTCTCATTGACCATAGTACAATGTCCTTCTCCTTTTATTTTGCAAATAGGTTAGCGGATCAGAGGGGTGGCTGAGAACCACAGATTTCAGTCATCTGAATGTTAGCATCTTGAGATTTGTACATAATATTGTAGATATGCAATGAAAAGGTATTGAAATATATATTTATCAACAAATATTAAAAAGTAAATAAAAACTATATAAATGTACCAGCTATAGATTGTCAGAATTTGTCTTTGGTCAGTCCACAATGCACTTTGAGCTATAATAGAAGAAATACAGGTTGTGTGCGATGCTGTTTTGTTTGTTTTCCCCCTTATCCCGGATCTAAAATTATTTAAGTAGGGGGTAGCTTTTCTCATGTGACAAAAGTAAGTTGTAGAAGTGCAGAGATCTGATTGCAGATGGCTTGCAAGATAATTTTGCCTTATTTGGTAAATGACAGTCTTTGAGCTGCAGAAAAGACAATGAGATAAAACTCTAGCGAAGGGACTCTGTTTGAAGGCCTCCTTTAAACCTTTGTAGATGTATTCCTCCTACCCCATCTCTGCATTCTGTGAAGGAATTAAGTGACGTGCATGGCTCTTTCTTATCCCTCTGAATTTTAGGCTGTATGTCTGCAGCAAACAAAGATAAACACCAGGAAACCTATTTAGATTGCTCCTTCGCTTATGATTCTCAACTTAACGTTGTCTTACTCCTGGGGTTCACCATTCGTTTGGAATGTACCCTTTTCTATCTGAAGATCTACCTGGCGGTCAATCAAGATTAAAGAGCCTCCTTGCTGGAGAGGTTTTACATTATTTCACAAATCAAATTTTTACGCAGAGCTGTAAGGTTCTGTTTTTTTCTTTGCCTGCGCACCAAATATTGCATATCATTCCAGATTTGCCTTTGGTGCATAAATGGTTCTTTGGCCAGTGCCTTACTTAGTTGTACTTCATCAGTACACATTGAGTGAATGATTTTTCCTAGGTGACAATGCAGCCTCAATATTTCTTATTTGTTCTTGACATTTTTTGTTGAGAGTTTACTACTTTGCCACCACTGCCAAATAAGCAATTTTGTGTTGTATTTTTTTTCTAATTTGTTTTTAGAGGAAAAATATTCTTTCAGTGCTGTTGGATGTTGCTTTATTTCAGACCGAAGTTGCCATCTTGGCAGTGTTTTCATTGTTCATCCTTCTCATAGTCTGTGGGCCTCACTCATTGCCTGCTTTGTGGATTGAAAAGTTTTGAGTTTGGCTGTTCAAGACTGCTTGCCTCAGCGTATATACTATCTTTAACACAATAGTTATTGCTTTTCTTATTGTACCATTTGAAGTCAGTGGTGAAGGTTGCAGGGGCTTTTGTAGAGTTACTGTGTTCTTTCTCATCTGGGAGAAACTGGCACCAGAGTTCTGTTCTTGTGCTTTACCTATCAGGTGTGGTATCACCAAAAGCTCTCCCGTTTTTGTTAGGTCGAGCCTGGGCGGCGCATGTGCTGCTCTGTGAGGCATGCTGTGTTTGAGTATGGACTTGAAGCCCCACCCACTCCCTGCCCATATTTGTCATTGGCTTGTGTCATTGTCCTTTGTAAATGTTGGCTTCTGATGCGTTAATAGGCTTGTTCGTCCCTCCTTAGTACCGCCTTGTCTTCATTTGTAACCTCCCATGAGGACTGGCCCTTTTACTTCGGTTATTACACAGTACGTCTTTAGTCTGTAAGCACTATTTTCTTTAATGAGTTTCTCCTACTGCAGGCACGACATGCTTTCCTGCAACATTTAGCGTGCCATGCGCGCTTTCACTTTCCTAGAAGCCACAATGGCGGCCGCTTTTGAAATGCAATAGGTCTTGCATTTACAAGCGTTAGAGCTATTGGCATTGTTAATGACAATGCCTTTTATTTTTGTGTTAGTTATCAAAACAGATAAATAAAAGGCATTGTCATTGACAATGCCAATAGCTTAAACTCCCACAAATGCGAGACCTATTGCATTGTAAATGCTTGTTTGTACTGTATCACTCACAGGCACACATATATCCAGCATGCGCATTTAACATGCTCGCACTGGACCCTTTGTGTATTTCGCAAGCCACAGGTACACATATAAGCAACATTTTCATCTAACTTGCTCGCGCTGTATCCTTCATGTATTGTACCACTCATAGGTACACACAACCAGCACGCACATGCACTTATCCTGCACGCACTGCACAGCACTGCATCCTTCAGGTACTGTACCACTCATAGGCACATGCACCTCCAGCACAGGCATACACAGTGCATGGACTATGCAGTACTGCATTATCCCTGTAAGGCACCCTCCCCAGGCACACATAAACACAGTGCAGGTACACCACTTCTGCGCTGCATAGCACTTCACACCAACCTGATGTAGGCCAAGGGTGAGTTAAGCACACAGCAGTGGAACCTTTAAAAAGCAAGTGAGCCTGGTGGCCTCACTTCTTTTACACAAGTTAAAAGGGACCTGCTCACTCCTACTCATCACTACACAATATGCTGCTACCACAGCACTCATGCTGCTTAACACCTGGCGAACGTAGTAACCTTGTACCACTATGAGGGTAGCGCTTTGGGCGCTCCTCCCTTTCCAGCAAGACCACAATCTGTGAGACAGGCCTATGTCATGGAACACAGGCTTGCTCTGTGTTTGCCTATGACAACAAAAATCAGCATTTGAGATCCAGACATAAATACAGTTGGGGACTCAGGGTAAGGGTGCATGTTCCTTACCATGAAGAGGACTTTTATGTGTGTGTATATATATATATATATGTGTATATATGTGTATATATATATATATGTGTAAAAAAGAAGCAGAGAACTCTGGGTAGTTCTCAAGTTTAGGTGGAAAGCAGCTCCTGTATAGAGCACTCTCAACACCAGCGACACTCTAGATCTGCTCACCTCAAATGTCTGCTTTTCTATCAAAGTCTTTAAGCATAGGATTAGCACAGTGCTATCCACGCCGAGATAGAAATGGACAAAGTCTTTTGCCATTTCTACAGCAAAATCTTTATATATATGTGTATATATATATGTGTATATATATATGTGTATATATATGTGTGTATATATATGTGTATGTATATATATATATATATATATATATGTATATATATATGTGTGTATATATATATATGTGTGTATATATATATATGTGTGTATATATATATATGTGTGTATATATATATATGTGTGTATATATATATATGTGTGTATATATATATATGTGTGTATATATATATATGTGTGTATATATATATATGTGTGTGTATATATATATGTGTGTGTGTGTGTATATATATGTATATGTATATGTATATATATATATATATATATATATATATATATATATATATATATATATATATATATATATATATACCCACTGTTGGGTACAGTAGTAAAACGGAGACCCCAAGTAACATTTAAGAGAGCAAAATCTATGAGGGAAGAATCGGTGGACAGTAGTCCAGAATTAACTCAATCTGGAAGCTGGTTAAAGGCAAATCCGGGCTTTTATAGATGCCAAAAATGTAAAGCCTGTACGATTGCCCAAAGCACCAAACAGGTAGTATCCCCGCTAATGGCAAACCCATGGAAAATTAGACCCTTCTTGAATTGTCGAAGTGAGCATGTAGTATATATCCTCAAATGCTCCTGCCCTAAGCTATACGTAGGGAGCACTATCCACATGGTTCACATACGCATTTTACAACACATGCGAGCAATAAAAAATAATGATAAAACCTATCCGGTGGCACGCCATATAAATGAATTTCATAAAGGCAACCTGCAAGATTTGAGCTACTGTGCAATAGACCAGATTCCCAAAATGAGAAGAGGTGGGAATAGAGAAAAGAAACTGCGGAAGCTGGAGTCTAAGTACATAATGCTCTTCAATACCAAAATCCCGTCTGGTATGAATACAGATGAGGACTTACATGTGCATTTAAGTAACTAGAAGTATCCATATAAAATGGCTCATTTTAACCAAGTCCCAGAATTTATATAATGGAACAAGGTTTTTAGATGTTTGATGAATCAATTTACCATTTTTTAATTAGAAGAAAATTTGCAGGAATACATTTTTGAACATGAGTCCATTGTGCAGCAAGTTTGGTAGAAATGGAGATTAGTATTTGAATGCACATATGCTTATTATTGCAATGCACTAGCACTTTAATTGGACACCAGAAGGTCATAGAAAAAATCAACCAATAATGCACCAGGAAAAAATTAAAGACAAAGCACTGGCACTTTAAAGTTTCGATCAAATGTACTGTATTGTTTGTGTTTTAATATTGCACTAGCACTTTATATTTAATAGCTGTTTTTATTGTTCTCCTAATCAGGGTGTTAAGTTAATTGGTTGTTTTGTAATTTTGGACCAAATTGGTGACTTTTAGAAAGTTTTAACATTGTTAGCATGGTATAATATGGCTTTATGGTTTTATTCAAATCAAAAACTGCTGCTAGACCATATCCATAGTTTTGATAAAAGAAAGAGCCATTTTTAGAGAGTCTCAGTTGGGTGAATATTTGATAAAATGCATATGAAATTTTAATATGGATTTTATTCAATTATGATTGATATATAATTATGGTCGCGAGTTTTGCACACTTTGCTATGTGAAGGAAGCCGATATGGCAGTCATGTCTGAATTTTCGACAAAAGGAATGACCACTTCAAAGTGCTATAGTGGGGCATATATTTGATGAAATGCATATGATTTTTAATATGGTTTTTTATATGGATTTTACTCAACTGTGAATGGCACATGATCATGTTAGTGAATTTTATCAGACAGTATTATGTGAGAAAAACCAACAAGGCATTGGATGAAGAAGACACTTGTCTAAAATCCAGCCGTTTTACATGAACATAGATAAAATGCTAAGATTAATTGCTTTGTAAATCACGTTTCTTCTAAAAAAAAAAAAAGGAAAGCATGTACAACTATTTGTAAAACATGAATCTAAATGTTTTAACTGGTTTGCTATGGTAAAACATCTTCTAACCTTGGATCTAAAACGATGGGAAGTGGAGTCTGTTTTCCATTGCAATGGAAACAGCGACCCACGTGATCGGGAACTTGTAATTTTAAAAATGAGGAAATGGCAACAGCGTAGTTGGTGTGAGCAAGCTTGTGGATACAGGCGAAATGCGTTACCAAGAACTGAAAAATAAAAAGAGAATCCTTTTTAAATTTTTACCGGAGTCCTCTTGTTGGTGTCCAGGAACTGGGAGGTAACTGGAATTGGTGCAAATATATATATATATATACACACACAAATATACACACACACATATATATATACATATATATATATATACACACACCCACACTCTCTCTCTCTCTCTCTCTCTCTCTCTCTCTCTCTCTCTCTCTCTCTCTCTCTCTCTCTCTCTCTCTCTCTCTCTCCCCCTCTCTCCCCCTCTCTCCCCCTCTCTCTCTCTCCCCCTCTCTCTCTCTCTCTCTCCCCCTCTCTCCCTCTCTCCCCCTCTCTCCCTCTCTCTCCCTCTTCCTTACCATGAAGAGGACTTTATTGTCCATATATAGATATATATATTTGTTTTTCGAAATATTTATATATGTTTGTGGGGAACTCTGCCAAACCCCCTTTATTATTATTTTGTCTCTACCCTTCTCCCACTACCCTTAAAAATTCCTTATACACTATAGCCTTACAATTCCCTGAATCCTAATAACCCCTTACTACCCCCTACCCATCCCTAAATCCTCTAAAAGCCCCTTAGTACACCTTACTTACCCCTAACCTAACTCAACCCTAAAACCCTTTAAATCCCTGCCCCCTGAAACCCCTACCCTTATCCCTCCTTGAACCCTACAATCTCTTATTATGCCTTACTTAACCCTACTCAATACTGGACCCTAAAACCCTTACATCCTTACGTCATTACCCATCTGTGAACCAAAAAAAAACCTTACTACCTTTCACTAACCCCCTACCCATCCCTGAGACCTAAAACCCCTTACTATCCCTTACTTACTCCTGCCCTAATCCAAACCAGAACCCTAAAAATTCTTACAATCGCATATCCTTACCCATCCCTGAACTCTAAAAACACCTTGCTACCCTTTACACATCCCTGAACTCTATAAACCCCTTACTACCACCTACATACACCTTACTAACCTTTACACATCCCTTAGCCCGAAAAATCCCTTACAACCTCCTACATACACCTACCCTTACTCAGCCATGAACCCTAAAAACCCTATACCCTTACCCATCCCACAACCCTTACCCATCCCACTGTTGCTTGATCATGAAATACCTTGAAAAAACAAGAGACAATGGGCGTTTGGCAAAACAGGAACAGTTTGTTTAATTAAACAATGCGGCCAGGAGAATAATTATAGGCCTAGGGTTTGAGGACTGTCTTAAATTACAATCGGTCTAACATGGTTTTTATCCAGTTCATCGAATGCAAAAAAATTGTTTCGGCAAGCAATTTTTGGTAAGGACTGTGGATCTCTATCTTTGGAGTTATAAATTAATGAATTGGGTGAGGGATCCAGGTGGGCCTCGACCTTGCGTGGACACAGACATGGGGAGCATGTGATCACTGCATGTATTGTGTGTGCTGTGTCCTGATTGGCTATGTGTTCCTAACTTCATGTGGCATCTGACTTTATGGTGTTTTGGGAATGCGCTTATTCCTCCAGCCATGTGTACTTTCTTGGGGCCAATCTTCCTGGACCATTGAGGTGTCACTGCGCCTATCTGTCGTATTGGTCTGGGGTTTCCTGTTTGCGCATTTGTCTGCCTGCTACGTGTCACTCCACCTGTGATCTATCAATCAGTGACCTCGGGCCTGGGTCTCAGAGCCTGTCTGATTACTTGTTTCTGAGTCGGGGTTGACGTGGAGTTCACAATTGGCAAATTAGTCAATAAAGATGCAATTTATACATAAATGTATTGTTCTTCAAATTGACATCGACTTTTTCAATATTCACATAACGACCTTTAAAACTCCTTACACCTCTTAATGACCTTTTTAAAATACATTTAAAAACCTGTACCTACTCGGTAAACCCCACATTATAAAATGCAAGAAAATGACAAGCTTGATTTACATATGTGGTAACTGTTGTGTGGTATGTGTAACACATAGTAATGCCTTCATTGTAAAGACTGCATACCGGCTATATACAGGATAAAAAATGCAACATCAAAAAGATATTCTTAAAATGCTGGAGTGGATGTTTTGTGTTATTCACCCTTAAAGTTTGGGTCAAAGTATTTATAGAAAAGGCCAACTGCTTCAGCATGGCACAGGATAGGCTGAGGACAGCCTCCTCCAGACAGTGGAAGTGTATTGCCCTCCTTCCTATGGCTTGAAGGTGGAGACCAGACACTGAAGGGAACGGGGGTGGAGAAAGCGCTTCCCCTCAGAAATTCAATGAGGGCTTCGTTAGAAAGAGGCTGCTGATTACTTTTTTTTTTTTATGAGCACCCCAGGTTTGACAGATGATAGGTAAGTTTGAGGAGTTGGACTGCAGTTTTTATTGTTCGAGGTGTGGTGAGGACGGTTCTAGGCATACTGTCTCTTGTGCCTGACTCAGCACTTTCAAAGTGATGCAAAGTTCAGAAACAAGAAACAAATAAAGGCAAATGACAATAGTCTATGGAGAAAAGTCCAAGAATAGTAGGGTGCATCTTGGGGAAAATGTTACAAAAACTCGTTTGTGGCCCCCTCCAAAATCATGGCACACCCTGGGCACAGCACAAGAACCAACCCTGAAATTCAAAGCCACTGTCCTCACAAATTCCCGAACAGGGACAAACCAAACTTGTCATTAGCAAGAACTGCAACCTTTAGATATTAGTCTAATTGACTAAAAAAGAATATATAATTTCCCATCTGTCCTACATGGATAATTAGCCATATTGTATGTCTGAGAATGTAAGTGGAAGAATCAAGGTGGTAACAATAAATTATAGAAATCTCACAGTCTTGGGCTCGTACAACAGATCTATTGGTCTGGTTAGAAATCTAACCCTGGTTCAAATCTGTTTAGAGAACAGTGATGCTGCTGCTCTGTTAACAGGGATCATGCAGCTTAAAATAGGAACCCATCACCTAGATTGCAAATATCTTATAGATTCTGACTTCAGATAGTAGAGTTGATTATAGTGACCATAAGGTCATACAAATATAGTTAATAAAATGCCTCCACGGACCATGACATGCCATAGCAGTAGCAACATGTTTTCAAGAACCAAGGAAATGGTGCCATAGCTTCAGCAATAAGTATCAACAAATCATAAGAAATATTATTCCAATATCACTGTCTACTAGTTTGGAAATGCTCTCATTTTGATCCACAATACCAACTTGTCTTGTTACGCAAATATTATCCGTGTGAGATGGGTCTAGCCCAGTGGTGAGGTCAGTTCGGTGCCTTGAGGCAGGATAAGATCATATAACTCATGAGTCACAGTTTGAATTGTGAGAGAAATTAGAGTTTCACAGTGGAAACACAACATAAGAACCGTTTGGCATTAAGGCTTATATAAGCCCCATAAAGTGGGTTTAGGGTGTAGGCCTTCTTACGTTTCATATGTTTTAGGATGAGTTTCACATCCCATAAAAGCCAGCTTTTTGACTTGTTTTAGTGAATACATTACTTTTGGTCTCATGAGCTTGTACTTTTCCGCAGAAATGGGGTATGGCCCATGTATGGTGCCATATGCCATCCATGAATTCACATGTTCATACATTTCCTAGTCAGCCCAGCCTGTAGGGCCATACCAACCCCCCAGGGACATGTGCATGATGGTAATGGATGGAAGTGACTAGGGTAGGAAAGAGGAATCTAGTCACCACTAGAGGCACATATAAAGGGTATGGACTAGCACAGGTGCTGCAAATTAATTATTTTGTGCTAATCGGTCGTTCATGTCCCTACCTAATCTCTACGCTGGTTGAGCATATCAGACAGCCTGCCGGGCAGTGTGAGAAGCTGGCTTGGGATTAATACAATGAACATGGGGCCAAAGAAAATTATAAAAGGGAATTAAAACAATACCACATATTGATTAAGAAAATCCGCTGCAATTTTTACACGGAGAAAATTGATAGTGCCAATAACTCCCCCAAAGAAATGTTTTCCATATTGAACTCCCTCAGAACCCAGGAGACCAGGGAGGAGATACCTGACTCGGTGGAAAATTGTAATAAGGTAGCAGACTTCTTCGCGAAAAAAGTGATGAAGATTTATGACACCTTCCCAGATGAAGCGAAACAAGGCACGAGGATGACCAATGGTAATCAAATGAACCCTGTAGGGGGGACATTGGATGTCTTTAAGATCCAGGACCTTGAAGAACTCACGTCCATAGCCAACGGGATCAAATCTGGCTCCCCTTTAGACCCAGCCCATCCAAAGATAGTGATGGAAGGAGCTAAGGCAATCATGCCCTGTATTCAGGAGCTCATCTCGAGCTCCTTTCTAACTGGAACAGTCACAAACAAGTGGAAACAGGCCATCTTTAAGCCACTAAAAATAAATCCATCTGTAGAGTCATCCATTCTAGACAATCTTCGCCCTATCTCTCTGCTACCTTTCGTAGCTAAGATTGCAGAGAAAGTAACCAACATCCAACTGGTAGAACATGTAGAGAGGAATAACCTACTGCATCCCTCTCAATCAGGTTTTAGAATGGCTCACTCCACAGAGTCGGCCCTTCTCATTGCCACTGAAACTCTAAGGAAATATGCAGATGAAGGTCAAACAGCCGCACTAATCCTGCTTGACCTAAGTGCGGCGTTTGATACCGTCTCCCATAAATTACTTCTGCATAGGCTAGAGAATTGCGGCATTAGGCACAGCGCTCTTGGCTGGATGAAATCGTTTCTCTCAGCACGAAGTTTCCAAGTCAGGCAGCTGTCCTCTGTATCGGAAAGCTTTCCCTTGGCACAGGGTGTGCCACAGGGCTCCATTCTGAGCCCCACCCTGTTCAACCTATATGTGGGGCCAGGGCCAGACTGGCCGTTGCGGGCACCGGGCGTTTCCCCGGTAGGCTGCCAGAGAAGGGGCCGGTTTTTGGCCCTGGGGGGGCCGTTTTTGTTACCGGCGGCCGGCAATATCGGCCCCCTGTAACAAAAACGGCAGAAATCGGCCCTATCAAACAGCTCGACCCCACCCCCCTTCTCACCCCCAGGGGGGCCGGCCGAGCTGTTTGCCAGGGCCGGTTTCGTTTCCCAGTCCGGCCCTGTGTGGGGCCGCTTGCAGAACTAGTGGAGAAACATAAAGTATCGATCGTCTCCTATGCTGACGATACACAGGTAATCGTGATGCTTTCACAGGAGAATAATCAGGCCCCCATCCGCTTTGCAGAATGCCTAGAAGAGGTTGCGGACTGGATGTCTAATCACTGCCTCAAATTAAATGGGAGCAAAACTGAAGTGTTGGTGGTTGGCAAAACCCCATCTATATGGTCATCCGCCTGGTGGCCTGAAACTCTAGGCCAATTTCCTACCCCTAAGCCCGTAGTCAAGAATCTCGGAGTCTGGATGGATTCTGAACTTACTTTTGACTCCCAAATACGTAAAGTGGCTGGTAAATGCTATGGTGCTATGAGAGTCCTGCGTAAAATCCTGAACCTCCTACCAGCTAACTCCAGGAAGACTATAGTACATGCAGTCATTACCTCCCAATTAGACTACGGTAATGTACTGTACCTTGGAGCTACCAAACAAGGTTTAGCAAAACTACAGAGGGTCCAAAATGCGTCCGCACGGCTGGTACTTAGCCTCCCTAGAAGGTCCAACACCAAGAAAGCACTGAAAGCTTTGCATTGGCTACCAGTAGATAAAAGAGTGTACTTCAAGGCAATGTGCTATTGCCACCGTATCCTACTAAATAAAGGCCCGAAGTATCTCCAACCACTAATAACCAAGTACACCCCTGGCCGCAGTCTAAGATCTTCAGAGCTGGCATTGGCTACGGTGCCCAGAATATTCAGAGCCAGAATGGGCGAGCGCTCCTTTAGATATAAGGCAGCAAAAATGTGGAACAGTTTGCCGATTGAACTCCGATTAGAGCCATGTGAAAAAAGATTTCGTAGGCAACTGAAAACATGGCTATATGTGAAGTCCGACGGGTCACACGGGTCGTAGCACCTCTATCACTGTAGTCCGCTTGTCTCACACGCCCCTTCTCTCATATGAGCTTCTTAGCGCGGGGACACACCGGTGGTGTAACCATGCGCTCTACAAATGCTTAAACTAAACTAAACATGTCAATGTGAGTCAAATATTTTAAAGACCCAAAAGTCACATGTATAGTCTTTGAATGTAAATAAACTGATTGCTTCAACTAAGATTAGTTTGGACTTGGCACTGTAGATACCTCCACTATACGCCTTGATTGCAGGTTGTATTTCCAGATCTGACAATGGTGTAGCATCTTTCTCATAGTTTGTATGAATCTGTGATACCTTTTAGTGTATACCATTTGTTACATGATGGAGGCCTTTGCAGTGTTAACGCAATCCCAGTTAGATGCGTTTCACCTCCCAAGTATAAGCATCCTTTACACGTGGAATGAATTAAAAAGAAATAATGGTTACCTCTCTGTCCTGGTGAAGCTTTGCTTGTGATGGTCATGTTCGCGCTATATAAAACTTTTCAAATAATGAAAGAAAGAAATAATGGTGTGGGGAGAATTATGTGTCACAGATGCCTATGAAGAAACATAGTTACATTCAGTGACACCCACTGGGCTCTTATACTCGAGGAGCCACAACTAGTCATTACAAGTTTTAATTCTAAACTTTTCCTATCTATGTAATTTGTATAAGCGTAAAGGCACCACCTATTCCTAGTAATGTATATATCTAAGATAATGCATAGAAAAAGCTACACTTTTCTCATATTATATTAATTACTATTGCTAACACATTCAATTACATTCTTCAAGAGCATGTATTAAAAACCAGATTAACTCTCAGCTATACTGTGGCTTAAGGCTTGGCTGCATGACCAGACAGGAAACTGAACTTGTCTTGTGACCTCTGTCGTACACACTGGACCCGCTTATTTTTTGCCTCAAGGCAAGATTTTAAGAAGGGACACCATAGTATGCTGAGAAGCTCAGCAGAGCAAGGAAGGTCATTGTATCACAGGGTTTAGGGGGTAGAGTTTTTCACAAGGGGCAGAGAGGTGGACTTGAGGGCATTCAGCACTTGCCTTTACCACGCAGCTAAGTATAAATAAGGTAAGGGACACATATATATATATATATATATATATATATATATATATATATATATATATAATTTTAAATTGTTGTTTTGCGGGGGATCCCCCAAACTGCCCCTCCGCCATGCACAGTTTTCTCATCAATAATTTCATAGCAAATTTTGCGGTGATATTATCAATGATGTCCTAGAAGATGTCATGAGTGATGTAATATGTGGGGTAATTAGCAGTGCATGGCAAGGCAGTGAGTTATAGTTACCTTAGAGCACAAGTTATAGTTACTTGAGATCAGCATAACTGGTGAACTTTTGTGGTTTTTAGAGTTTAATGCGTTACGTTGTTACTGAACTTTTTACCTAACTATAACATTACTTTAACCTTTTGTTTTCTTTTTAACCTAAAGTAATATTTTATTACCTATATATTTACCTGCAGCCAACCCCCGCATGCAGCTGATCCCACGCTTCATACGGCATTTGGCTGTGCGTGGTGGAGGGGTGGCCACAAGGCCTGGCCCTGTGGCCAACCCTCTCACCAAAGGCAGTTAGCCCAATGCTGCACAGGGCCTTCAGTCGTGCATGGCGGGGGGGATCACCAGAGTGTCTGGCCTGTGGCCTGGCCCTGCAGCCAAGTCGCCACTTGCAGCCATCCCACACTGTGCACAGCCTTTGGCTCTTTTACAAGAGAGAATTGAACCAAACATTTTCCTGTTTTTTCTTCTATTTTAGGAGCTGACGACGGCAGTGATAGAGTTTCTGCTTTCAGGTTTGCTAATTATGAGGTCCAGGTTAGTTTTTCATGGGACATTTGCTTTGAGTTTATTGGTTGATGTCTCAGTTTATTTTCATCTTCTCTGTTGCCATTGAATTATTTGTCATGCCATTAAGATATGTACATCTACCCACACTTCATGTTGTATCCAGTCAACATTATGGATATATGGTGGGCTATCAGTAGACAAAACAAGCATTGGCATAGCCAATAGGTCTCGCCTTTGGGACCTTATAAGTGTTTAGCCATGCAACAGTTGATGTTGTTTCCTGGAGGCTCATAAATCTTTTCCCTGGGCTACTACAGAGGACCAAATGGCTGAATCCTGAGGAAGGTAAATTGGGCCTTGGCAAGCATTTCCCTTTACGATGCCACACTTCCTTATTCTTTTTCAATTCTGTTCTGTTTTCCGAGCGAGAAGTACTGGGAAAATAATCCACGACACTTATAAAGATAGAAAACATTGAATTCAAGGTACAATTCTGAGCTACAAAGAATAATGTGTTTACTTTTCCTCCAGCATTTTGAAGCAAATATTTTGCCACTCTCACAGCAAATATATTTATTATGCTGTTCTCTCAGAAAGACTGGCAGATTTTGGCACTGTGCGGGCAAGCCTCTGTTTGCTCGTACAGTGGGTAGAAAGGACTAAGCACGGCCTCGTGCCACGGCATCGAACCATCATGACCCAGCATTCCTGCAGGGCACCTCACTCAGTGCCACCAGGCTGCTTGCAAACATACATACTGCCATGATTACTAATGATGTCAGGTGCCCACACGGAGTAATGCTCTGACCTGCCAGCCCCAGCTGCCTTATCCTCTACTATCAGTGTGTCTGCTCAGGACTGGCACGGACTGATGCCAACTTGTATGGGCGGCAGCTTTATTTGGTTACACCTAGCCGCAGGATCCTGTCTAACATTCTAGCTCATTCCAAACAAGTGCCAGGGCAGGATTCTGATAGGTCGGTTTGGGTCAGCAACAATGCTCGGAGGTGGGCACTGCCATGCAGAGGGCTCTGATCTCCTCATCAGCATGGCTTTTCAACTCTGGATGGAAGGCTGCTAGCCTTGCTTGCATTCCAGATTGACCTCTGTTCTGCGGGTTCCAGGGGCAGAGCTTGGCTCACTGAGCCATCTTGAGGCAGCCTCCACTACAGTTAACGAATCCCACAGCATGGACGGGGGTACTAGAGATCTACAGCGTACTGTACTACATTGTAATATTTATATAGCACTCCATATCACGTTGCGGGGCGCCGAAGCCCACAAGAAGACGGGCAGCAAACTATACGATGGGGGTGGCACTTGTTGGCATAATGTTGTATTTGTAAGTGGAATGAGGCAGAGATCCAACTGCATGCCCCGAGTTACATGTGTAAGTAGTCCGGTTTAGGGGTGAAGATTGGGGGTGGTGGGGTATGGGGACTACCAAAATATTATTGGCAGATACCGTGCCCCAACCCAGCTATAAAAGCACCAGGAGCTCTCTGCGTGTAAACCAGAAAAGCAGAAATGTTTTTCTCTCAGTAAAATTATGTCAGTCAGGCAAGAATTGAAGCTGGTGGCGTGAGCCGTAGCCATGCAACTTTTTAAAGGCAGGGGAAATTGAGTACTGCTGTATAAATACACCACACAAGCGAGGAACAGTGGAACCGCAATCAAGGTTGCAACCTATGTTCCCTTTAGGCTGTGCGCGCAATCTACCTTGCACCAGCGCCCAGTGTCTCTACATAAATGCACACAATCGCCTGCCACAAGAGACCGAGATCTAATCAGCCACTCGTTCAAAAGACAAGCGGCCTTTCAAAAGAATATTATTTTCTTCTTTGAGTTCCGCCTGAAGCATTTTTAAGTTCTGACACGATTTATTTTATGCAGAGTTAAGCTGGGAGCAGTTAAAGAATAACAAGCGCGTCCGTGAAAGCGCACTCTTGTGGAGGTGGAGTGTGTCCCTTGCCCGGGGTGGAGGGGACGCGTCTTCTAATGAAAGCGGCAAGGAAACCTGACCCAAAACAGATGGCGCCTGCGCGCCGCTGCTTGCTCCCGAGAGCAAAGTGCTCTGGGAGTAAACATTTCCCGAAAAGCTGGGACATCCACACGCCTTTGGCCAATTGCGTGCTAAAGCCAGACGCAAAGGCCAATAGCGTGTGAGCACCACATGCACGAGCTTGTAGAAAAGTGATTCCAAGAGGCCGATTTCCTAGAGCGGAGCATACGCGCTGCGCTAGGCTCGACCTAAAAAGGTATTCTTAGTAAATGCTTGTGGCGGTTGACTTGAAAAGGAGAGGAAATGGGGTTGGTCAATAAAACATTTTGATATTTAAAATCCTACTCTAAAAAAATATATTTGTGCAAGCAGCTGACTATGAAGTTTTGTTTTTACATTTCATTTGTTATAGCGCTAGAGAACAAACAAAACTAGTATTAAAGTATAAGCTAGTAAATGTGACCATCCAAATATAAATATTCACTTCTAGAATCCATGATACTGTTGTTGCAGATGCTGCATGATGAAGTTAATGGGTGGCCAAAAAAGGGTTTGATGTATAGTGTATATGGGCATTTGGATTTGCAATACTCCGCTATTGCCTACCAAAGGTCGTGGTTTGTAAGCGTTCAAGAATTTTTTATGTTTTGCCAAATGTGTCACAAAGTGCCTTTTTAACATAAAACTCAATGATATTTCGTTTTGTGACATTCCCTGGCATTGTGTGGCATTTCATCTTCTACAACAAAGGGCATCATTACGATGTCAGTCGGTAAACCTCTGACCGCTCGTCGGAGGCTGACGAACCGACATGGTAGGATTATAGTCCGACTGCTGAATTTCATTGTCGGCGGTCAGAGTGTAAACCGGCCCGACAATCCAACTCGGTTCCGACGGGCTCAAGGAGCCCGTCAGCCAGTTGGAAACTGTCCATGATCCCTCCAGGACGGCGTTTCCGCCGTTGAGATTATGTTGTCTGTTTCCAACAGCCTTTCCGACATGGAAAGGCTGTCGGAAAGCAACTTTGCTGGCCGCTAGCAGGGCCCCCATCCCTCCACGGCCTACAGTTGTGGTAGTGGGGGCCACCTTTGATGGCCCCCTGAAAATCCCTGCACCATGTGCCTGCCACAGGGTGCAGGAATTTACACAAACTCCCATTTCTCAGTGGCAGCCTGTGCGGCGGGCGGTTTCCGCCCGCCGCACAAGCTCCCATAGAGAAATAGAAGTTTACGACGCACCATGTGCAGTTGCATTGTAATAAGGTGTGCGCAACCGCCGACCTATTGTCGGTTGGTTCTCACACAGAAAACGGTGTCTGTCGAAGGCAACTCCGACCGACATCGTAATAGGGGCCATAGTGGCAAATTCTTTTTATGCATGAAATTCTTTCGTGTGCTGATTTCACACTTTGCGGGAAATATTTTAGCCAGTTCTATTGGTCTGGAAGGCCGGGCTGGACTGTTCTGATTGGAGCAGGATTAAGGCTGATTTGCCTATGGCTGGGTCTAAACTGAGGTGGCATAGTGGGTAAAATAAAAATGGACTGGGATGCGGCCAGGGTATTACTAGGGGCTGAGATGATTTCAAGCTGAGCGATAAACTTTTTAAAGGTGACGGAAGTCTAGCACATGGGATTGATACAGAACGAGGAATACAGATATAAATGAATGTGCAAAAACTTTTCATAACTATGAAAAATAATGTTTTTATCCATAATCACGGTGATGGAATATAATGTCAAATTCATTATGCATTATATTGTTTTTCATTTTTCAAAAAGAATGACTAATAATACACTCCAGTCTCTATATAATTTGCGCAACATAGACTATTTAGCATCAATTTGCAGGGAGGGGATCGGCCGCCGTGAACAACGGAAAGAGTTTACCAAAAATGTCAAGAGTATTGAGCAATAGGTCCTACTAGCATACAAGTGAAAAAGGCCATTACCATCCAGGAAACATCTATCACAAATAATTGTTTAGGATTCATTATAGAGTGCTGTTCAAGGCGTCTTTAATTTTGTATTCCAGCCCTTCCTTACAATTCAACGTGGGCATACCCCTTTGTGTTATTACGTGGTTTTTGAAGATGGCAGCCTTCACTACCACATTTTGTTTTTGTAATCATTGCAAATACGTTGCATTGAGCCGCAGACAATGCATTCAACTACAGACCATAAACATATTGTGCATGAAGCAGTCCACCGAACATGAAGCCAATTTTCTGGATTTATGAACGCCATTTTCATTAAATGACCAAGGATTGCATTTGTAAAGAGACAAGCAAAAGCTCAGATATAAATAGCTTTGCCTAACAGTTTTTCGAGTCTGTCTGAGAATACACAACCTTGTGTGATTATTTTTTAATGCTGTAGAAAACAGCTGCAGAATGTTCATTTGTCTTAATGTGAATCCATGTCAAAAGTAATGGCAGCAGATCAACTCGCATAACTAAAAACTTACATTTTTATTTTAATTCTCAAAGATGGCTGAAGACAGTCTCAAAACGCTGGAGGCCCCCTTTCCTGAACCTACCAATCCCATCAGGATATTCCTTGATGCACATTTACGAGAAGGGTACTGTGCAATGATGCCACACTCCATGTACTGCCTGCCTCTGTGGCCTGGGATTTCCTTGGTTCTTCTTACCAAGGTGAGTACTTGCATCTGTTGGAATTAGTGAACTGTGCAAACAAGGGTGCCTAGTGATAAAAAGAGCATGGTCTTGAATTATGTCTTTTTGTGAAGCCATGTTCTAAATTTGAATATCTTTCCTCGCATAGTTGTGTCAATATAAACCGTGATTCTGAATACATGCAAAAGAAGTTACAGCAACCGCAAACATAGAAACGAGCTGCACATTATATCTTCTACTGTTTGGGTAACCTGCATGCAAAGACCTCGGTCTTTGATCGGTTTTGTTTAGGCATAACGTGATGTGGATAAGTGAAAGTGCATCCATGGCCTCACTGGCTCCCCTGCCAGCATCCCTCCTGGGGACAGGTGGTAGCTGTCAATTCTTCATTTAAATTATTTTTATTGTAGGGGAGGGGGGCTTGTCCCCCCCCCCCTCCGCGAGCCTTCACGGTCCACAGGGGCTCCATCCCCCAGGTCCGTACTCATTTATTCAGGGGAGGGGGCATGTGACCCCCTCCCTGAGCATCGACGGCCCCCAAAGACCCCTTCTTCTAGGGCTGTTTTCTATTTTATGGGAAAGGGGGCATGTCCCCCCCCCCGAGCCACTATGGGCCCCGGGGACTTCATCCCCTGGGACCTTTTTTTATTATTAAGGGGGGGGGTGTACAACCTCCCTCCTCAAGGCTTTACGGGCCTGGGGACCCACAACCCGAGGTCTAATTTGGGGCACCCACAACAAACAATGCTTAGAGCCACGGGGAGCTTCAGGGCTCCGCAGCCCTGCCAGCTCCCCACATGCACACATCCTGGGTGCATTGGGAGCCAGCATTGCTCCTGCCTGGTGGGAGTATGTGTTTTTTACTGCTCCTGCCATGCGGAAGCAATCTAAGTTTCCCTGCCTGTAAAAGCATGGGCAGGGAAACAAATGTCTGCTCTTACTCGGCAGGAGTGTTTTTGAAGCTCTCGCTGGGTGGGTGCAGACAAGTTTTCCCTGCCCAAGCTCTTGCTAGCAGGAAAACGGTGACTCCCCAGGGCACCACAGTAGAGCCTACCCTGGAGCATACGTCTCCTTGGCCATTCAAGGCTCGGGAAATGAAGCTGCATGCCCCTCTCCCTAATCAATATGAGTTAGACCCAGGAGATGGGGTCCTCGTGGCCTTCGCAGGCTCCAGGAGGGGTGCTGCATGCCCCCACCGCATTCATTTTAAATCGGCTTTATGGGATGGGGTTAGCGGGCATCAGTGAGGTTCGGGGAGGTGGGCCGGTCATCCCCTCCTGCTCTTTAATTTATGCATGTCCCCAGGGTATAGGGGTACCCAGCCCAGGGCCTCCAAGAGTCTCAGGGAGGACTTCTGCATAAGCCCCTCTCATTTAAATGCTTAGCGCTGCTCCCCTTGGCCTGGTATCACCGCAGGGATTTATATTTTTAAATCGTGGGCATTTTTTTGAAAAACGTTTGACACAGATTCTCAAATCTACCGCATATTTGCACCAAAGCTTAAAAAATCCTTTTTGGCCTCGGGTGGTGTCCCTCTAGGATCCCCCTCCATGCCTGGGTGAGCAGGGTATCCCTACACTGCCTTCTTGTATCTTTTTTACTTTTTTCTTTCCAGGACTCTGGACTGCGTCTCAAATCCTAAGATGTTTGCTGCCACATTGTTTTGGATTTGGTGGCAGCCTGTTAACTCCGTGGATTCTCCAAGGCATAAACTATACAATTTTTATAGACAACAGGATGTGGGAGCACACCGCTGACCTCTCAGACAAGGTTCGCCCCTGGCATTCTGGTAAATGCAGTCTCCTGTAGCTCGCTCCGATATTTTCGAGTGTTTCGCCAAGTCGAGGTTCTATACAATTTTTATAGCCTTAATTGCTCAAAAAATACTTTACATCAAATCACAAAAAAAAAGCTTTCTGGACCAAGATCTAACTTTCGGCGAACTTTGGTGTAATTCTGTTCAGCAGTTTTTGCAGTAACACTGTTCAATTTTTCTATTGAAAAATATATGGGGAAAATGCATTTTGGGACCTGTTTGACCTGGCACATCTTGGCGTGATTACCCCTGACTCTTTGCCTCTACCTCCTTCGCTTTTAGAAGCTTTGGGTACTTTGCCACTGCTGATCAGTGTCAAAGTACAAGGGTTCCCTGTGTAAAGTGTAATGGTAATTGGTTGGCCATGATTGGTATGTTGCCTTACTAGTAAAGTCCCTAGTGATGTGCACTGTGTGTACCAGGGCTAGTAATGCAAAGGTGCGCGGAGAAGGGAGCTCAGGCCTGCAGTGTAGGGCCTGCGCGCAGTTTGCTAAGTTAGGATGTTGTCATGACCAGTGCAACCACTTGTCAGGCCTTACTTTCCCTTTTGCGTACACAGTGGGCACCCCTGTGGTAGGTCCCGGGTAACCCCTGGGCAGGGTGCAGTGTAGGGAAAAGGCAGGACATGTACTGAGGTGTGTGTTATGTCCTGACAGTGAAAAACACTCCATTTCGTTTTCCACTGGTGAAAGGCCATCCTGCCCATAGGACAGAATGGGGGAGGCTGGGTATTGTGTTTGTTAAATAATATATTACCAGGTAAAGGGAGGGTCCAAGGGAAAATTTATAGACCTGCGCGGATAAGTCCCCTGACCATATATGACAACAACAAAAAATCCGCGGGTCTCAAAGAGGAATATATAGAGACGAGCGTTTCAGCAGTACACGCAACAGGAGAGTAAAAAAGAGAGGGGGGGATCTCAATTGGCTGAAACATGTAGACCTCTTCACTAGCGCGCTCGCAAATATATTCAGATCGTGCTTTCACTGCTTTTTAACCATTGCCACCACGGGATACCTAATAAATTTATTCTCTCCTGGTAGTCAATTTTATTTCACTTTTTCCTTCACACTGCATCACATACTCACCACACTGCCTTATGCTTCATTGATCTTAGCTGATCTAGTCCCGGATTACATTTAAAACATCCGCGAGCTCCTCCTTTACACTAGCAAGGAGTTGTAGCTCCTCGGTTGCACTAGTGTGCAGCCGAGAGGAGATCCCCAAATGATGAAGCATGCCACTTCGGTGGGTGATGGGAATCCGTCCTCATAATTGAGATCCCCCCTCTCTTTTTTACTCTCCTGTTGCGTGTACTGCTGAAACGCTTGTCTCTATATATTCCTCTTTGAGACCCGCAGATTTTTTGTTGTTTTCATATTGTGTTTGTTAGCCTAGTTTCCCATAAGTTTAAAATGGAAAGGTGAAGTTTAGTATGTATGAACTCACAGCGTCGTAACACATCTTTCTATGAAAGTGGTTTTGTCACTGTGTGTTCAGAAGCCACTCTTTTAGAAAGTGGCTGAGTTTTGTGCTTTAAGTATTTCTGTGTGTCTCTGCTGAATGTGGATTGACTGTCTGGATCTGAGAGGGGAGAGGAGCTGGGGGAGGTCTTGACCCAGGGAGGGGTTGAGATGGCACCAGGCTGACCTGCATCTGGAGAGTAGGCAAGGGAAAGCACCGGGAGGTGAAGAGGCATGGGTTGCGGCTATAAAACAATTGACCCATCTCCGGCTGAGTGATTAAGGATCCAGACCCCCAGTATCAAAGGGAGAAAGGTGACACTGGGAGGGAGACACCCAGAACTGATTTAGGCAGGGGTCAGAGACCCCTGAGCACAACAAACTTCAAAGACATTTAGGGGTATAACTATGAGAGCTGAGACCCCTGAATGTTGGAATAGAAATGGATTGAGACTGAAAAGGCTTGGACCCATTTCGTGGTCAAGAGGAACCTCTGCTAAGGAAGGAACAACTGAAGAGACCGCTGGGAAGGACCGACCCTTGCTTCGTGATCTGGGGCTGGTCTGAGGTTTGCTGTTTTAACCAAGGAAGAGGCTGTTGGGACTGTGCTGTGTGCACTGGGTCCCCCTGCTTGAAGAAGACTGTGCTTTGTGCTGTGTCTTGTTACCCCAAGGGCCCAAAGTGAGCTGGCTCCCTGTTTGGAAACACAGGAACATAAAAGTTTCCGGAGAAGTTTCAAGCGACGCGGTGGGCGCGTGTTGTTGCAGCTTGAGACCCTCAGAAGGTGTGCCCTGTGATCTTGGACACACGGAGAAGTGAGACTCGGACGCGCTGGGTGCGTGTCGCGGTGCACAGGAGGCGTTCATGAAGAGCGCCTGGTCAACGTGTGCATCGCAGGTGAAGTGAGTCTCGGACGCGCTGGATGCGTGTCATGGTGCACAGGAGGCATTGGTGAAGAGCACCTGGTCAACGTGTGCATCGAAGGTGAAGTGAGTCTCGGACGCACTGGGTACGTGCCGTGGTGCACAGGAGGCATTGGTGAAGAGCGCCTGGTTAACGTGTGCATGGAAGGTAAAGTGAGTCTCGGGCGCGCTGGGTGCGTGTCGTGGTGCACAGGAGGCGTTGGTGAAGAGCGCCTGGTCAACGTGTGTATCGAAGGTGAAGTGAGACTTGGACGCGCAGGGTGCGTGTCGTGGTGCACCGCAGGCGCTGGTGAAGAGCGCCTGGTCAGCGGGTGCATCGGAGGTGAAGGGAGTCTCGGACGCGCACGGTGCGTGTTGTGGTGCACAGGAGGCATTGGTGAGGAGCGCCTGGTCAACCTGTGTATCGGAAGTGGAGTGAGGCTCGGACGTGCAGGGTGCGTGTCGGGGTGCACCGGAGGCGCTGGTGAAGAGCGCCTGGTCATAGAGTGCACCGGAGAAGTGAGGCTCGGACACGGTGAGCGTGTCGGGGTGCGGTCGAAGGCGTTGGTGAAGAGCGCCTGGATATCGGGGCACCGGAGTTGGAGTAAGTCTCAGTGAAGCAGTGTGCATGCTTTGGTGCAACCTGGGACTGTGGAGGTGATCGGTTGATCATCGTGTGCACCGGAAGAAAGTGAGTCTCTGCAGCGCGGTGTGCGTGTCTTGGTGCCAACTGAGACCGCATGAAGGAGTGCCTGGTGAACGTGCACTCGGAGTCGACGTGAAGTCCCATCAGCGTTGTGTGTGTGGCTTCGTGCCAGAGGAGACCCGGAGGGTGCTGTGGTGAACGTGCACCCGGAGTAACGTAATATCAGGGGCGTGGGGTACATGTGCCCTGCTGCCGACTGAGACCTTCCTAACAGTCGCGGCCCGGACCGGCAGCCCCGGAGGAGCTGAGCTGCCAGGCCGAGCCGCTGATGCCCATTGAGAAAGTTCTACACGGAAGGCCCAGTTCGCTGAAGGAGGAGAGGAGAGTGGGGTCGCGTCCCCAGGTAACGAGGATCACTGCCTGGGCGGGGTGCGGGCTCGGAGGGACACTCTCTCGGCCTCTCAGTCCTTCTGGCGACGTGAGCCTTTGCTTCGGCTCAAATTGGGGCCCGTACTGCGTTCAGGAGTGGCAGTATTGGGGCCAGAGTGAGAAGCTGTACTTTGTCATCGTTGATACGTGTGGGGGGCAACTGTTATCGAAGAGGCTGACTGTCGTAATACACATTGCCAATATTGCAGCTAACGAACTGCCGGACTGTCTTATGACGCCTGACATTATTTCTGCATAACGAAGTACACAATTGTAGCGCTACGCATTGCATTATTTCTCCATTGCAAAGTACAGGATTGTAGCGGCCCGCATTGCATTATTTCTTCATTGCAAAGTACATGATTGTAGCTACGCATTGCATTATTTCTTCATTTCACAGTACGTGATTGCGGTGTGACGCATTGCATTATTCCTTCATTGCGCAGTACATGATTGTAGCGGTACGCATTGCATTATTTCTCCCATTGCAAGGTACCGGGGTGTATCGTTACGCATTGTATTATTTCTCCTTTGCCCAGCACAGGATTGTATCATTACGCAGCGCACTATTGTTTGTCCATTGCAACGTGTGTGATTCTAGCATTGCGACCAGCATAGCATTTTGAAAGCGGTGGTTGGGATTTGAACCGACCAGCGAGCCGGAACGAATATTACCCTTTATTATATGTTGGCTTATGTATCGTGTGGTCTGATCGTATATCTTTTTACATAAAGTTTATACTCGTTTTATCAAACTCGTGTGGAGTCCATTTGTGGTGTCACCAGTGGGTTGTTGTGAGTGTGGTTGCACATACTGTACACTCGTGCCTTGGAGATAGGCCTGGCTGCTCGTGCCAAGCTACTAAGGGGGTGAGCAGGGCTATATCAAACGGTGTCCTTACTTGGCCTAACGTTGAATGAGGAGTCCCGGGTCTCGCATTTGGTGACAGTGCTGCGGGACGGGGACTCCGGCTTCCAACATTTGGCGGCAGAGCGGTGGGATACGATCCTAATGTAATTGAAACCCGTGTGTGCAAAACCACTCACAGTAATTGGTGTACATCATAAATTGATCGCAGACCACGACGCAACAACATATTGTTTTGAATTGTTGGTTCTATTGTTGAGTAACCTTTAAACCACACATCATGTCTCAGGAGGGGAGCCAGATAGCCGGTGAGGCTGCGGCTGCAGATCTAGAGTTTAACCTTGAGGCATTGTTTACCTACAAGGTTGATCAGTTGAGGAAATTCTGCAGAGCTTTGGGATGTCCCATGAAGGGTAGCGCCAAGAAGGAGGAGCTGCAAGTGGCCTTGAGGGCCTGGTGGGAAGCCAAAGGGGCTCAGGAGACGGGTGATGTTGAGGTGGATGCGGATGACCCAGGGAATGGATTTGGTCCACAGGATTTGCCAGACGAGGGACCAGCCGCAGGGGCTGGTAGTAGCCATTCAGGGAGGAGTTTTTCACCAGAGGAGTTGGAGGAAAACCAAAGGGTCAGACTGCATGAGTTGGAGGTGTTAAAACTTAAAACTCAAGCAGAGGAGAGCAGGAACGCTCTCGCGTTGGAAGAGAAACGGATTCTCTTCGCTCATGAGTTAAGCATGAGGGAACTGGACATTAAGGGTAGACAAGCCGAGCCCAGTTCGAATGGTGGCAGCGTACCACCAGTGCCAGTAGGGAAGGTGTACATTCCCAAGGATTTAATGCGAGATTACCAGAGGGGTGATGACATTTATGCGTGGTTCACGGCATATGAGATCCCACTAAGGATGAATGAGGTGCCTGAAAAGCATTGGGGGGCGGGCCTATGGAAACACTTTGAGGCTTCGGGGAAGGACGTTCTATCACCTTTAGAGAGGGCGGGAACCCTGACCTATGCCAACATGAGGGAGGCTTTATGCCTCCGGTATGGGCTCACTCCTGAACAATACCGGCAGAAGTTCAGGACCTCCAAGAAACTAAAATCCCGTACTTGGGTAGAATGTGTGAATGAGTACACACGGGCACTGGATGGTTGGATGCTGGGCAGCAAGGTCAATGATTTTAAGGGCTAATGCAATTTAATCAGTTGGGAGCACTTGAGTAGTCTGTGTGTTCCAGAGCTGCACCAGCATCTATTGGATAGTAAGCTGACTGATCCCAGTAAGCTTGCTGAGGAGGCGGACCGCTGAACTAGTACCCGGGTCCACAAGGGGATTGGGAGTACCACTGCCAAGAGTATGCAGGGTCCCCCGCCGAAGGTGGGGGAGGACAAGGGTAACCACAAGGAGTCCTCTAAAGGGCCCCAAGGTAGTTCCCCCAAGAAAGGGTCCCAGTCCCCCAAGGCCAAGAGGGCCTCGGCCGTCACAGGCAAGAAGGAGCCCCAAGGTCCTCCTACGTGTTACTTCTGTAAAGAAGTGGGTCATATTTCCCCTAAATGCCCCAAAAAGTCATCTGCACCCACTGGTGCTCCAACACCTGGTTTAGTGAGTGTAGCGTCGGGGGAGGAATTGAGTCCTTGGAATGGGGAGGAGCAAGCAGGTATGACCCTGGTCTCCTTAGGAGATCGAGAGATGGTCCAGGAAATCCCTCTGCCTGAGAACACTAAAAAGTACAGGCAGTGGGTGACCATCAATGGACGGAGGGTGGAGGCTCTGAGAGACACCGGAGCCAGTTTGACATCTGTCAGGTGTCAGTGGGTGTCTGAAGAACAAGTAATTCCCGATGTGCTTCCCCCTGTAATGTCAGCAGACAATTCAGTGCGCTTCTGCAAGGTGGCGCTGGTTCCCTTTGAATGGGGAGGGGTCTCAGGTTCCTTGAAGGTTGTTGTAAGTCCGTCCATGCCTGTAGACTGTCTACTAGGGAATGACCTGGAGAGTTCCCCCTGGAAGGAGGTGAAGCGCCAGGCGCATTTGGAGATGTTGGGCCTGATTCACAGAACTAACTTACGTCAAAATCCTAAACTTACAACAATTTGGGTATTCACAGAATGAACTTACACATTTGGTAATTCACAGAATGAACTTACACATTTGGGTATTCACAGAATGAACTTACAACAATTTTGGTATTCACAGAATGAACTTACACATTTGGGTATTCACAGAATGAACTTACACATTTGGGTATTCACAGAATGAACTTACAACAATTTTGGTATTCATAGAATGAACTTACACATTTGGGTATTCACAGAATGAATTTACAACAATTTTGGTATTCACAGAATGAACTTACTCATCCTAACTTTATGTCCGCCACCGGGCCGGAATTTCCGGCCCGAGTGCGGACATAAGGTTAGGATGAGTAAGTTCATTCTGTGAATACCCAAATGTGTAAGTTCATTCTGTGAATACCAAAATTGTTGTAAGTTCATTCTGTGAATACCCAAATGTGTAAGTTCATTCTGTGAATACCAAAATTGTTGTAAGTTCATTCTGTGAATATCCAAATGTGTAAGTTCATTCTGTGAATATCAAAATTGTTGTAAGTTCATTCTGTGAATACCCAAATGTGTAAGTTCATTCTGTGAATACCAAAATTGTTGTAAGTTTACGATTTTGACGTAAGTTAGTTCTGTGAATCAGGCCCGTTGGGTCTACCTGAGTGGGCGTGTGACCACTCGGTATATGGTAGCCAGTAAAGGTATTCAAGAGAACCTGGGGCCTGAAACAGTGGCCCAGGTGCCTGCCAGGAAGAGAAGAGGCAGGGGGCGCGGGAAACTGGCCCCCACAGTTCCCACGGTCCAGGAGGAGGCACCCTTTGAGGGGGATGCCCTGGAGCCTACGGGTGAACAAGTGGCTGAACTGGGGGACCTACCCGGGCTGACTGAATGGCAGCAGGAAGGGGGGCCCTCCAGGGAGGAATTCTGTGAGGAACAGAAGAAGTGCCCTTCTCTTGTAGGTTTGCGGAAGCAGGCAGCAAACCAGGCAGCAGGTGATCAGTCGGGATCACACTTGATTTACTGGGAGAACGATCTCCTGTATAGTGAGCCAAAGGTGGCTGAGCCTGGGTCAGCCCAGGCGCTGGTGGTACCCCAGCGCTTCAGAGCCTTCCTATTGGGGTTGGCTCATGATGTACCTTTGGCCGGACATTTGGGGCAGGACAAGACCTTTGAGCGGCTTGTCACCCACTTCTACTGGCCCCAGATGCGCAAGAGTTCTGATACTCGTTGCAGGACCTGTCAGACTTGTCAGGCGAGTGGTAAGAGTGGAAGGAAGCGAAAGGCTCCCCTCCAACCTTTCCCTGTACTCAGCACACCCTTTGAGAGGGTGGGCATTGACATTGTGGGGCCTCTGGATCCCAAGATGGCCATGGGCAACAGGTTCATCCTGGTCTTGGTGGACCATGCCACCCGGTACCCTGAAGCCATCCCTCTCCGGACGGTGACAGCCCCCTTGGTGGGCCGTGCACTGATGGGGATTTTCTCCCGTGTGGGGTTCCCCAGAGAGGTGGTGTCTGACAGGGGTACTAATTTCATATCAAGGTATATGAAATCTCTGTGGAAGGAGTGCGGTGTAACTTATAAGTTAATCACACCTTACCACCCCCAGGGTAATGGTCTGGTTGAGAGGTTTAACCGGACCTTGAAGGGCATGATTATGGGTCTGGAGGAACCCATGAGGCGTAAGTGGGACGTCCTCTTGCCATGCCTGCTGTTTTCATATAGGGAGGTGCCACAGAAGTCATTGGGGTTCAGTCCCTTTGAGCTCATGTATGGGCACCCGGTCAGAGGACCCTTGAGTTTGGTGAAGGAGGGCTGGGAGAAGGCTCCTAGTAAACCCCTGCAGGATGTATACAGCTACATGCTGCCCTTCAGGAACCAACCTAGGCATTTCAGGCAGCTCGCTCAGGCGACCCTGGAAGCCAGCCAGGAGGATATGAAACGGTGGTACGACCAGAATGCCACTCTGGTCGAGTTTCAACCTGGGCAGAAAGTGTGGTTGATGGCGCCAGTGGAGCCTTGTGTGCTCCAGGACAAGTGGACTGGGCCTTATGAGGTGGTGGAGCGCAGGAGCGAAGTGACCTACCTGGTGGACTTGCGGTCTCCTAGGAATCCTTTGAGGGTTCCCCATGTGAACCGCCTCAAACCACACTTTGAGAGGTCTGAGGTGACCATGCTTTGGCTACAGATGACGGGGCGGAAGAGAAAAGTGAACCTCTTCCCGACCTCCTGTCAGCCAAGGAGAAGGATGGGTCAGTGGATGGGGTGTACCTCTCGCCTACCCTGACCCCGGAACAGCGGAGGGACTGTCGCCAGGTATTGGGTCAGTTCGCCTCCCTGTTCTCCCTGACACCAGGAGTCACCCATTGGTGCGTCCATTATGTGGACACTGGAGACAGTCTGCCTGTAAAACAAAAATTTTACAGGGTAGCTGATAAGGTCAGGGCCAGCATCAAGGAGGAGGTTTCCAAGATGCTGGCGCTAGAGGTGATTGAGCCATCCAGCAGCCCCTGGGCCAGCCCAGTGGTCCTTGTGCCAAAAGCTGCTGCGCCGGGTGCCACTCCCGAACTTCGGTTCTGTGTGGCTTACCGTGGGCTCAATGCGGTCACTCAGACTGACGTGCACCCCATCCCCAGAGCTGATGAGCTCGTGGATCAGCTGGGAGCTACCCGGTACCTCAGTACATTTGATTTGACATTTGGGTACTGGCAGATTGCCTTGACCGAGGGGGCCAAGGAGAGGTCAGCGTTCTCAACGCCAGAGGGGCACTACCAGTTCAGGGTTATGCCCTTTGGTTTGAAGTACGCCCCTGCCACCTTCCAGAGACTGGTTAACCAGGTGCTGAGTGGGCTGGAGGAATTCAGCGCCGCTTACCTGGACGACATTGCAGTGTTCAGCTCCGGTTGGGAGGAACATTTGCAACACCTCTGTGAAGTATTGAAGGCCTTGCAGAGGGCGGGCCTAACTATCAAGGCAAGTAAGTGCCAGATAGGGCAGGGTTCTGTGGTGTACTTGGGACACCTGGTGGGGAGCGGCCAGGTGGCGCCCCTACAGGCAAAGATTGATACCATCCTGCCTTGGGAACCCCCCAAGACCCAGACAGGAGTGAGGGCCTTTCTAGGACTCACTGGGTATTACAGACGGTTCGTGAAGGGGTATGGCACCCTCGTTGCCCCCTTGACAGAACTGACGTCCAAGAAACAGCCCAAGAAGGTGGTCTGGACTGATGCCTGCCAGACCGCCTTTGATGCCCTGAAAACTGCCATGTGCACCGCACCCGTGTTACGGGTGCCGGATTTCTCCAGAGAGTTTATAGTGCAGACAGATGCTTCAGAGCATGGGGTGGGAGCAGTACTCTCACAATTGAACAACGAGGGCTTGGACCAACCCGTAGCTTTCATTAGCAGAAGGCTACTTCCCAGGGAACAGAGGTGGAGTGCAATTGAAGGGGAGGCTTTTGCTGTGGTCTGGGCGCTGAAGAAGCTGAGGCCCTACTTGTTTGGGACCCACTTCTTGGTTCAGACCGACCACCGGCCCCTCAGATGGTTGATGCAGATGAGGGGTGAGAACCCAAAGCTGTTGAGGTGGTCCATCTCCCTACAGGTGATGGACTTCACGGTGGAACACCGCCCGGGAACAGAACACGCCAATGCTTATGGTCTGTGCAGATTTTTTCGCCTTAGTGATGAGAACTCCCATGAGGGTGGGTAGTTCCCCCCCACTTTTCGGCTCGAGGGGACACGTGTTAGACCTGGCATATCTTGGCGTGATTACCCCTGACTTTTTGCCTCTACCTCCTTCGCTTTTAGATGCTTTGGGTACTTTGCCACTGCTGATCAGTGTCAAAGTACAAGGGCTCCCTGTGTAAAGTGTAATGGTAATTGGTTGACCATGATTGGTATGTTGCCTTACTAGTAAAGTCCCTAGTGATGTGCACTGTGTGTGCCAGGGCTAGTAATGCAAAGGTGCGCAGAGAAGGGAACTCAGGCCTGCAGTGTAGGGCCTGCGCGCAGTTTGCTAAGTTAGCATGTTGTCATGACAAGGGCAACCACTTGTCGGGCCTTACTTTCCCTTTTGCGTAAACAGTGGGCACCCCTGTGGTAGGTCCCGGGTAACCCCTGGGCAGGGTGCAGTGTAGGGAAAAGGCAGGACATGTACTGAGGTGTGTGTTATGTCCTGACAGTGAAAAACACTCCTTTTCACTTTCCACTGGTGAAAGGCCATCCTGCCCATAGGACAGAATGGGGGAGGCTGGGTATTGTGTTTGTTAGCCTAGTTTCCCATAAGTTTAAAATGGAAAGGTGAAGTTTAGTATGTATGAACTCACAGCGTCGTAACACATCTTTCTATGAAAGTGGTTTTGTCACTGTGTGTTCAGAAGCCACTCTTTTAGAAAGTGGCTGAGTTTTGTGCTTTAAGCATTTCTGTGTGTCTCTGCTGAATGTGGATTGAATGTCTGGATCTGAGAGGGGAGAGGAGCTGGGGGAGGTCTTGACCCAGGGAGGGGTTGAGATGGCACCAGGCTGACCTGCATCTGGAGAGTAGGCGAGGAAAAGCACCGGGAGGTGAAGAGGCCTGGGTTGCGGCTATAAAACAATTGACCCATCTCTGGCTGAGTGATTAAGGATCCAGACCCCCAGTATCAAAGGGAGAAAGGTGACACTGGGAGGGAGACACCCAGAACTGATTTAGGCAGGGGTCAGGGACCTCTGAGCACAACAAACTTTAAAGACATTTAGGGGTATAACTATGAGAGCTGAGACCCCTGAACGTTGGAATAGAAATGGATTGAGACTGAAAAGGCTTGGACCCATTTCGTGGTCAAGAGGAACCTCTGCTAAGGAAGGAACAACTGAAGAGACTGCTGGGAAGGACTGACCCTTGCTTCGTGATCTGGGGCTGGTCTGCAGTTTGCTGTTTTAACCAAGGAAGAGGCTGTTGGGACTGTGCTGTGTGCGCTGGGTCCCCCTGCTTGAAGAAGACTGTGCTGTGTCTTGTTACCCCAAGGGCCCGAGGTGAGCTGGCTCCCTGTTTGGAAACACAGGAACATAAAAGTTTCCGGAGAAGTTTCAAGCGACGCGGTGGGCGCGTGTTGTGGCAGCATGAGACCCTCGGAAGGTGTGCCCTGTGATCTTGGACACACGGAGAAGTGAGACTCGGACGCGCTGGGTGCGTGTCGCGGTGCACAGGAGGCGTTGGTGAAGAGCGCCTGGTCAACGTGTGCATCGCAGGTGAATTGAGTCTCGGACGCGCTGGGTGCGTGTCGTGGTGCACAGGAGGCGTTGGTGAGGAGCGCCTGGTCAACGTGTGCATCGGAAGTGGAGTGAGTCTCGGACGCGCAGGGTGCGTGTCGGGGTGCACCGGAGGCGCTAGTGAAGAGCGCCTGGTCATCGAGTGCACCGGAGGAGAAGTGAGGCTCGGACACGGTGAGCGTGTTGGGGTGCGGCCGAAGGCGTTGGTGAAGAGTGCCTGGATATCGAGGCACCGGAGTTGGAGTAAATCTCATTGAAGCAGTGTGCGTGCTTTGGTGCAACCTGGGACTGTGGAGGTGATCGGCTGATCATCGTGTGCACCGGAAGAAAGTGAGTCTCTGCAGCACGGTGTGCATGTCTTGGTGCCAACTGAGACTGCAGGAAGGAGTGCCTGGTGAACGTGCACTCGGAGTCGACGTGAAGTCCCATCAGCTTTGTGTGTGTGGCTTCGTGCCAGAGGAGACCCGGAGGGTGCTGTGGTGAACGTGCACCCGGAGTAACGTAATCTCAGGGGCGTGGGGTACATGTGCCCTGCGGCCGCCTGAGACCTTCCTAACAGTCGCGGCCCGGACCGGCAGCCCCGGAGGAGCTGAGCTGCCAGGCCGAGCCGCTGAGGCCCATTGAGAAAGTTATTCACGGAAGTCCCAGTTCGCTGAAGGAGGAGAGGAGAGGAGAGTGGGGTCGCGCCCCCAGGTAACGTGGATCACTGCCTGGGCGGGGTGCGGGCTCGGAGGGACACTCTCTCGGCCTCTCAGTCCTTCTGGCAATGTGAGCCTTTGCTTCGGCTCAGATTGGGGCCCGTACTGCGTTCAGGAGTGGCAGTATTGGGGCCAGAGTGAAAAGCTTTACTTTGTCATCATTGATACGTGTGGGGGGCAACTGTTATCGAAGAGGCTGACTGTCATAATACACATTGTCAATATTGCTGCTAACGAACTGCCGGACTGTCTTATGACTCCTGACATTATTTCTGCATAACGAAGTACACGATTGTAGTGCTACGCATTGCATTATTTCTCCATTGCAAAGTACAGGATTGTAGCGGCCCGCATTGCATTATTTCTTCATTGCAAAGTACATGATTGTAGCTACGCATTGCATTATTCCTTCATTGCAAGGTACCGGGGTGTATCGTTACGCATTGTATTATTTCTCCTTTGCCCAGCATAGGATTGTATCGTTACGCAGCGCACTATTGTTTGTCCATTGCAACGTGTGTGATTCTAGCATTGCGACCAGCATAGCATTTTGAAAGCGGTGGTTGGGATTTTAACCTACCAGCCAGCCAGAACGAATATTACCCTTTATTATATGTTGGCTTATGTATCGTGTGGTCTGATCGTATATCTTTTTACGTAAAGTTTATACTAGTTTTATCAACTTGTGTGGAGTCCATTTGTGGTGTCACCAGTGGGTTGTTGTGAGTGTAGTTGCACATACTGTACACTCGTACCTTGGAGATAGGCCTGGCTGCTCGTGCCAAGCTACTAAGGGTGAGCAGGGCTATCTCAAACGGTGTCCTTACTTGGCCTAACGTTGACTGAGGAGTCCCGGGTCTCGCATTTGTTGACAGTGGTGCGGAACGGGGACACCGGCTTCCAACAGGACCCCCCACCCCTTTTTCTGAATTGTAGCAAAAGTTCTAAGGAAAACAAAAAATGCCTGCCCTTTGGAAACATGATCCTAACTATAACTACCCAGTGGCAGCTGCCACTGAGTAGTTATAGTTAGGAAGAGTTTATTTATCCTTTATATACAAACCAAACTTAAACTACACAATGATTAGAAGTAGAGTGGAAAACCATAGAGTAGTATATATATTTTCACTGGAAAAGTCAAGGGGTGAAATTATGGCTACCTTTGGTTAGAAATACCTCAACATATGCTTACAAAACCTTAGAAATTCACCTAAAACCACAGCAAAAGTGCAGTTATAGTTACAAATTAAAACAGATATACCATTATGGTAAAACTAAGCATCATAGGCCAATGGAGCCCTGAAGAAGCGATGAAATACAGAAATGTGTTAGAACTCAGAACTGTCTGCTTGCCCCTCAAGGCTATCCTGATACTTTGGTGAGGAGAGGGGGGAGAATAGTCAAGAGCCAGACAAACAACACCACGCCTTAACAAGTATGTGGGGGTGTGGAGGGCGACAAATTCTCATGTGCTGCGCAAATTAGCACAAAGAACAATTGATGGACAGAATGCAGCACAATGTCATACATTCACACCAGTACAGAGATCTGGGCCAGAATCCATAGTTTTTTGCTCCCCATGCCATTCCAGTTTGAACCCAGCCATATGCAAATCAGTCTTGACCCTGCACCCAATGGGAACAGTCTAGCCCGAACTGCCAGGCCAGGTCCTCCCTGGACTGAAACAAGCATCCTAGGATGGGTTTCGGGGTTTCACCCCTCATCAGCCAGGATAGCTTGACTCCAGTGGCATGGAGAGCACGGGACCCACGTCTGGGCATACCCGTCCCACTCGGGGTGACAAATGCAAAAAGAAGAATTGATGGACAGAATGTAGAACAATGTCATACATTCACCCCAGTACAGAGATTTGGGCCTGAATCCATTGTTTTTGTGCTCCCCATGCCATTCCAGTTTGAAACCAGCCATATGCAAATCAGTCATTGGGTGCAGGGTCAAGACTGATTTGCATAGGGCTGGGTTCAAACTGGAATGGCATGGGGAGCAAAAAAACGATGGATTTAGGCCAAGATCTCTGTGCTGGGGGAATGTATGACATTGTTCTGCATTCTGTCCATCAATTGTTTTTTTTGCATGTGCAAATTAGCACAGCACATATGGCAGTGGGCAATTCAAAGAAAAATAATGCTAGTGAAGATATACCTCCTAGAGGTGCTGACGTGCTAAGCAAACAGACAAATGCCGCACTCGGGTGTAAGCTAAAGCAGCAGCTGGTGAAGATAATCTTTATTCTTTAGGAGGGGGGCACACTATGCATAGACCTATTCCTAAGCCAGAATAACACAAAATGCTGAAGCTTTACATCCAGGTTTCCACATCACCACTAACTAGGGAATACCCTATCGATAGAATGCTCAGGGAAATTTGCCTGAGCCTTTCGCCAATAGCTTTGATATTACTTGTGCTACAAAAATGCAAGCAGGTAAAATTTACTCTAATTTTTATAGCACCTCAATGAACCAGGCAAAAATGATTTTCAGATCGGGTGGAGATCGTACAGGGCAGGGTTATAAAGCTGTGGCGCATCAGGACAATCAGGCCAATATAAAGGGTCAGGTGTACCATCCAGAATCAGCAACCCCAACCCTAGCAGCATGGTTCCCTACGGCCTGGAGTTTGGTCACCTTGGTGTCCCAGTAAGAGTCATGGAGTTACTTAAAGAAGCCAGAAGGTTAACCAAAAGAAAGTGCTACTCTGAAATGCAGTAGATCCATGTACTGGTGCAACAGGAAAGGACTTAGTAAAGGCTAGACATAGGACACTACAGTAGTCGGGTACCACACGCCCCTACTATATGTGAAACCTTCCTATGCCTCACTGAAGGTACACTTGACAGCTATAGTGGCATATACAAGGGATGGGGGGGTAATAGGGGATGTTTCTTTAGCACATCAGTCATCAAAAGATTTCTGGAGGGAGCAAAGAGAATAGTGCCACCTAGGTGAGCTCCAGCACCTATGTGAAATCTCATTCTGATACTAATACAGCTTATGAAGCTGCCCTTTAAACCCATGTTGCATAATTGTAGTCACAATTAAAATTAATCTGTGACAGACATCCAATCAGAATGTGTCAGTTTTGCGCATCCACAGCTGGATTCATTAATCTGCAATGTTTAATGGAAGGAAAAGCTCTCTCGTCCAGTTGTCTGTCCTTATGTTTTTTTAAGTGGATTCTCAAATACTAAGTGGATTTGCAAATCTGTGGATGAATTTAGCTTCTTAATGCCCAAATGGAGTAGCTTTTCTAAGCACTGATTTATTGAAAACTACTCAATGGAGCTACACCAAACCAAGCAAAGGACCTTTGTTGTGCCAAATTTAATGTAATTCCGTCCAGCTATTCTTTCTGTATCAATGAGCAAAGAATCCTATGGGAATTCAAATTTGAAATTAAACTTTTGGAACCCCCACCATTTTTCTTGGCCCCTGCTTGACAGATCTGTGTGAAACCTATCACAAACAACCCAAAGTGGATGTGCTTCTTTTTTGTGTGCAGATTTTTCAAACAGCGCCAGTTATTAAGAAGACAAAAAAACACCTTTACTATGGAAATACTGACCTAACTATTACTACACTGGCACTATTGCAACCAGTGTGATGTGTTTTATATATATATCAGATTGTTTAAAAACTGCCACTTTTATGCTCCCTGTACCTTCTCAGTGGTAGGGAATTCCAGCCCCATTGGGCATTACCAAGGTGTAGCGAACTCTTTTTTTATGTTTTCCTCCAAAATGTTTATAAACCTCAGGAGCTATGAAAAAATTGTCTTGGGGAAATCTTTGTTACCCTCCTTTGTCGATGTACCATGTAGGGGGATCTATGTTTCTCACACCTTAGGCCAAAGGTGGGCAGATATAATTTGACTACCGCCTGCCTTGCCCAAGGTTTGGGGGATAGGGTATACAATACTCAACAGATTACTCAAAGCTGTGAGGAGATATATATCCCTGTCTTTCCATGGAAGAAGGCTCTTATTCTTTAGAACACCCAAAGGCTTGCCCAAGTGTGGGGGATTTATATTTTTGGTGCAGCTTTTAGGTGCCCCATTATTCTGTTTTTAACTGTTAACAAAGTAGCTGGAGAGTCTAGAGCTGCCCCATCAAATGGTGTGACCCTTTTGGATCAGGCAGCTGACAGCTTTCCAAGGGCTCTGTTCCCAACGTCACATGATAAAAACTCTAGGAACAGCATTACTTGTAGGATCTTATTGATGATATAGTTAACTTGGGTAGGTCGTAATAATAATAATAACCCGATACTTGTAAAGCGCGAACTAATCACCCCTAAGGGTTTCAAGGTGCTGGGGGCCGTTGGGGAGATTAGGTGAGCTATTGCCCAGAGTTGCATGATGCTGAGCTCATCTGCCGCCGGTTCTGTGGATCGAACCTTGATCCCCATGCTCCGGATTCAGCCACCCTGGCCGCTGCGCCACACCTCTCCTGGTCATGGTAAAATAGATATCCATCTGTACTGCAATGAGAAAACTGCTTGCATTTTCCTCTGAATTATCACTACATATTTCTCCTCTTCAAAAATCCAATCTATAGCATGCGTAAGAAATATGTTTCTGTGGCTCCAAAGATGTTCAGTCTCTAAATTGATTACGTGGAGGCTGGTGCTATCGAAAGAAATATGAAACGGATTTATTTTATCTACATATGCAATAGGCAAGATAACATATTGCCTCAGCCTTCTAAACACAAAGTAGCCTGCATTTAAGGCACATCCTGTTTTGTTTACCTTCCACATTGCCTCTAAGCCTTCTTTCAATTATGTGTTTGTATTTTGACATTTGTAAACATAACCAACTGCCATTTCATGTGTTATGATTTTCAGACATTTGACATAGACACCAGTATGTTTCAAATATAATTTTATGTTTAAAAAGTCTCCATCTATACTGTATTGGTGCTGACAGGATACATTTATGTATAGTTGATATTGAGTGCAAAGAAGATTTGTCATATGTAGTGTGTATACTCATCTATTTTCAGTAAACACTTTTTTAAATCAGCCTACCTACACGGTTTTGGTTTCCTGTCGTATATAACAATTTTTGTTCAGCTGTTTGCAGTTGTTAATGCTTTAACTCTTATTCTTTCTTGTGCAAGATGGCAAACCAAGTCTATCTGTTGCTTACTTCACAGGTCCCAAACAGCCATATTGCTCTCTCTCTATATCAGCTGCTGGATGGATTTTCTGTTGTGGAGAACACTTTGAAAAAGTTGAAAGAGGGACAGGAAGTTGTTCAGACATTAAGAGCCCTTTCCATAATGTCAGATCTTCGTCTAAAAACGGATAAGTTTGTCAAGAGTCTGGGTGTAAAGGAAGTTCAAGTAAGAATTTTATGGTACATATTTAAAAGATATAATTTTTCAAAGCTGTAGTAATTCCAAAGCATTTTTGTCAACTCTTATTGTGGTCTAGACATATCTGTTTCAACAGATGTTATGGTTAAGGTTTAAACATTTAAATCTGATGGAATTGGTCTTTTATGGCTATCCGCACCAGCTCTACTTTAACAAAATCTAAATGTAGTGTTGTTTCAATTATGGTTTGCTGGTGGGAATTTTGTGGATCCAGTGATGCTGGTTGCTTTAGCTGGCCAATCTTAGTGATTTTTAGTTGATATCTCTAACTCAGAAGGTTGCTTAAAAATACTTTTTCCAGTAAAGGCCTATATTGTTTTTACTTACATGTGAGTATGTTTACTTTTTTTCATGGAGTTTAAGAATGGTTTACAAACTCATAGTGATCACGTTTACCACTATGTTGAAATTGGTCCACAAATCATATTTTGCCATCCATGGAAAATAGGTGATCCTGATTTAATATGTTTCTCATTTGATGTCTTAGTTTGTGGAACTGCATGTTGTGTTCTCGGGTGGATCAACCTTTTTAATGTATGTTTAGTGGTGGAATGAGAACAGTTTCGTACTATTTGGAGTGCACCATCTTTATTCATGGATCTCCCATATTGTGTGGTTTGCCCTTAGTGGAGTAATAGTCTGCAACACATTCATTCTCAGATCATACAATGGTGGCACAGATAGACAATCTCAGCTCTTACATCAACCAACCATACTGTTGAAGGTTGGCAGATCTTGTACATAGGTGTGCAAACTGGTAAGCACTCTTAACGATTCTGGCACAAGCTCTCCATGATAATAAGTTTGTGTAAATATCAACTTCCAAATCATTTAAAACAATCATAAGCAAGTTTGTTCTTTGAGAGTGAGTTTTTATTCAGCTAAATGGCATGGAAGCTCCTTGAGTTCAGGCAAAATGTTCGACAAAAGCTTTAGACATAGTTAGATACACTATTCTTCACCAATGGAAATTTGCTGAACAGTTCAGTTCTCTGGCAAGATGGACAGGTATGCATTCACTGGACGTGTGACAACTCTTTCCTGGTACATTTGATAACGCGCATTCTTCCCACTGCCGATGCAACCTTAAAGAACACTTGCAAGTGCCAAAAGGAGAACATTATATTTCCCTCCATGGTCTTCCCATGCCACCTAGAGCTGAGATCTGCAAATACATGTACTTATTATTTGTTGAAGTGCAAGCATGTTTAGTGCTATAGCAATGTGTTCATGTGACGCAAGCAAGATGGAGTCTGTTTGGTTTTTGCGATTGTAGCCAAGGCGCTCACATTTCCCTCCATTTGACACTGAGTGCCAGTCATCCTGCCTCTCAATGTCATTCAACCGCATAGCCTCCTTCTGGAGTTGACATTCCCTCTCTATTTCAACCTTCTTATTGTCTAATCTCTGCTGTAGCTCTTAAAACCTTGAACAGAAGCTCGGCCCTATGCAAATTAATAAAAACAGTAAAAGTATGACAATCATTGATACCAGATGGCCTACGTTCCACCTTCCCCCAACGCCCGAGTTGGCCCACTATTTTTTTATCAAAATCCTAGCTTGCCCACCTCAAGCTTTTCTTGCGAAACCTTTCAGACACCAAATTTAAGGTCTTATATATTCTGTGTATTGTTAGCGATAGAAGTGCAATATTATGTGTCGATTACCTTGCAGACCCCACCCTCCTTTGCAAAAATCAGATCGAAAGCCATCCCATTCTACATAATCATGCAGTGCATTGCAATAATTTCTTCAGTAGCATTCAATAAAGCAGCAGTGCGCTCATTAGCAAGTCTCTCTATCAATCGAACTTGCTTCCTTATTCTTACTACATTTAGTGCTACCACTATTGTAGGAACCATCACTGTGAGAATGTGTAAAATGTCTTCCCCTGCGTCCCTCCTTTGGTCGTTGAGATGGATGTTCCTCAGTTGTTTAGTGTGATAAGAAGTGCGATACGAAAGCTAGAAAACAGGAGCCATCCTACCCTGCTCGTAATGAGAAGAAAATTGTTCTGGCTTGTAAAGTGGGTGTGCAGCTACCTACAAGGTTCTTCTGCAGCCTCTGCAAAGTGCACATGCAATTTCTCTCCATAAATTCAAAGCTGGATGCATTAGTAGTGAAGCGTTTTCCCTCAATGTAGGTGCATTAGGGAACCTTAGCACACCCTTTTGTATATATAAGTAATGCCTATTATTGTGCTCATACACAAATGAAAATTCTTTTTTTCCTTTAGATAACATGCATTGTGCATCTATAAGGCATTGTAAACTCCATTTCCTTTGCTTTCTAATCTAACCCTTTAAACTCCCGGTTCTGTGCAACATGTCCTGGGTACCTGTGTGTGACCAAAGAAAAGTAAATAACACATGGCAATGGAAAGGAAGGTTCTCTTTGCTCATATTTAACTCTTTCAGACAAGGAGACTAGCATGTGGGTGGACCATACAGCTGGACACATTCATAGTAGAGTAGTAGGTTTGGACAGCTGGACATATGTGTTTTCTCTGTACTTATTTTGGTGATGATAATGCATTTCTATTTCATCATTTTCTTTAATCGTTTGTAACATCACTAGGGTGAAGGACCAAACATTTCCTACTGGATAGATCATTTGAATCAGCAATGCCAGGATCAGTCTGATTGTGCAGGTAGCACATTGAGCACCCAGGATGATCACAACTATCATATTTCCTTGACCCTTCATTGCTTTCTTCATTGACTTGTTACAACACCACGTTTCTGATGGTTCTTGTGATTAGGCCATCTGCCTGACTTGCTGTTTCTGGCAATTAGCACTTTGACACCCTCCACCAGTGCTCTCATATTCTTGGTATAGGATGCATGTACCCAAGCTGGCAGTTTCTCACATTTCATAGCATTGTTCGTTACCAGTATGACCTGGTAGGACTCTTTCCAATAGGACTGCAGACAACTTTCCAGATGTGGTTTTTCATTAGAACCTAGTCTCCAGGTTCCAAAATATGACAGGCAGCAGTCAAAGGCATTGGGGTTGCTTGTCTTTCACTATAGTCCATGATCAAAACATCAATTATTAACATCAAATCAATCATGGACATGCCGGAAATTCTCATTGGCCACCCCATTAGGATCTTATTGGTGGACAAGTCTGTCTTCTTGTTGGGTGTCCAACTGATATTTACTGGCACCAGATGTAAGGCATTGGGCCATTTCAAGGTGGTGAATGAGTACAAGTTTGCTCGCTTGTTCTGTATAATACCGATCAGTCTTTCCAACATGTGCGAAGACTGGGGGTGATAAGCACAATGTTGTTTCTATGTGATGCCCACAGCTTCTCATATTAGTTTCATGATTTGATTTTCATAGCATCACACCTGTGCATTAAAAAGGCCTTCTCCCACGCTTAGAACATGCAGATCACTATCAATACATATTTGTGTCCTCACAGGGTGGCATGTTTATGAAATCAATCTTACCTCACAAAATGACACATAAGGGGACTTACTTATTCTAACCACAGTTCCTTTTCCCATGTTGTTTCTCTGACAAACCAAATGCTGTCAGCAATATTCTTGGGCACATTTTTGCTCATTCCACCATATTCTTTGAACACTTGTCATTGCATTTCTCCCTGAAGGTGTAGGTCTGTGGAATACCTTTACCATCTGTGATAACAAGGAATTCAACAACACAACTCTTCTTTCCCGGATCCACCCATACCCCTTCTTAATTTGTCTCCCAAAACCTTTTGCTCCCAATCGTGCTTCCCCCCCCTGTCCTGCACCATCTTAAATGTCCCTGACCTACTTCCTTGTATGTCCAGGCACATTAGGGACCACCACTGCTGCAAATAAAGCAGCTTGCTCAGCAGAGGTACTTAGTTGATATAATCTGACCACTGCATCCACAAAGTTGTTTCCCCTTGAACTATGGACCCATACGATCGGGTTCTGCATCCGGCCACCTCACAAACACACCTTACAACTGTCCCATAAGTCTTTGGGCACTGCAATAGAAAATAATGCATCCAGATCCATGCACAATAAATTTCAACAACTTTGTTATCCTTTCTACATCCTTGTACGCCTTTTTGGGGGTTTCCCACAAACTTGAAAGTCCTTAGAAACTGAACACAAACTGTCTGGCCCAAGGAAAATGAATATATACCAGTTGTCCATCCAACCCCAGCACATCTCTCAATGAGTGGTCCTCCATCCATTCAATTGAATGCATTCATGGAATGTCATCCTCAGCCTCTGCCATCTGATTTCCTGGTAGCTCCTTACTCCACTCTCTCTTCAAGCCTTCCACATCCTCCCACTTTATACCTTTTCCAACAATTCCTCTTACAAATGCTGCAGCATCACCAATTTCTCTCCCTCACCTCAGCCTCATTTAAATGCAATATATGTGACAAACATATCCTCTTTTCTACAATTCCATTCCAGCTGCCCAGCTTTTGTAGTAAGTTGATAACATGCATCTTTCACTCGACCACTACTGAATGAGCATAATCATTTCAGCTTAGTCCTTTTCATGTTGTCCCACTCTTTGACAACTAAACAAATATTCCAGTGGTTTCTTTTGCTCTTCTGGGAGTTTCTCTGGTATCCTTTTGGTACATAAGGTGGTGGTGGCAGACGAACATTCAAAAGAACTTCAAAAAGCCAAAACTCCTCTTCCTCAGGCCCTCAGGAGGTAAAGATGTCACCTAAGAGGGATATAACCTCGCCTCTTCCATAACACCCACATGGAAACACTCTTTCCATTTCTGAAAAGCGTATTTTTTTCATACCAGCCAACACCTTGTGCACCTGTCCCTTTACCTTGCTCGTATTAACTTAATCAGATACTTGCTGTTACCATTCATTCAGTTATCTCAAAACAAGTATGCAGTTCTTTTAGAAAAAGGAGGGAAAGATTGAAAGGTCGGTCAATGTCCAAGTAAACAGCCACGGGGTCCGTTCCTTCTGGAACTGAAGCCCTCACACACCTGAATGGGTGTCATGCTTCATTACAGGGCAATGCTCCTTGTCGGGCCGTCACTGCAAAGTCCAACAGGCACCCGCGAAGGGGCTCTTTATCGGAACTCTTTTAGTCCCAAAGACATATGTGAAGTGAGATGTAGGGCAGGTAAGTGTACATTGGTGGTGTAGTGAGTGTATTGAGGCATAGTGATGTTAAAAAAGATTAGGTAGATCTCTAACGTGAACTTGAATAAGTGAGTCTACTTGTCTGGTTAAAAGTTATGGCTAGCAGTAGATGCAATGATAGCTAAAAAATCGAGGAATCTTATCTACACAATGGATGGAATCCAATTCTTTTCCAGGGTATACCAACCACAGTAAACCTAATTGTGGTGTACCTTAATGCACTGATTTGTAAGAGGACCAACCCAATTAGGGTGGCTCGTTTTGCCTCTTCGAATGAGGACAGAGTAAACGCTTAATTAAGCGTGAGTGTTGTAGTCACACAAGTACCAGACAACCTACTCATCCTCCGCCGCTTCCAAACTGACATGAGTCCTAGGCATACGAGCAAGGCGCAAGATGGACTTTATACTCCAAAGCCACATACCTAACAATATAAGCACTGTTCAGAGTGTTTCATAATACAATACAGGCAACGTTCAGTGCAGTAATGTAGACAACGTTCAACGCATCACAAATACATTGCTCCAATGTTCAACATGCATATGGCAAATGTGAATAGCGATACCACTGACACCAGGGCACTGTCCAGACAATCTTCAGTTTGCGCCCACCTGCGTTCTGTGGACTGCGCACATGCGGACCATGACACTTTATTAATGATTTTGCTCTAGGTAACATGTTTTATTCAAACACATTTATTTTTTACTTGCAAGGCATAAATATGTGCACCCATGCATACACGTTTCTTTAGGAATTTCATTGTGACCTATGTCCTATTAAAAACAGAGGTGATTGTGAAATAGCTTGCGTTCTACTCACATAGTACAAGTTATTTAATCAGTAGAATATCAAAGAGGATCCAAGAGCTATATGAAAGAAGACATTCTGTTGAATAACTACGTCAGTTTTGGTTAATAGAAATTCCCAAATCAAATACAACATGAAAAAAGCATCATTTTATTTATTTGAAGTTCCTGTATATGGGATTTGTTATGGTGTATTGATGAGAGGAAGGGCACTACCCTAGGAGGATTTGCTGGAATCCATCCACTTCATTAGTCGTTTTATTAAGGTAGCATAATAAATATTTTAATAATATCCATAGACCCATTGAAGAAAGTTAGGGCTGCTTCATTGTGCTGGCCCTGGGTGATGAGAAAGTCCTTCCTAATAGTTGTTTCTGCAATTACTGTACTCATTTATGGACTCATGAGCCTGAATCCTTATTGATTTGTTTCACATAACCTTACAATTGCTTTGCAAATTCAAAGGTTGTACTGGATATGGGAGTTGGTAAAATAGGTGGCTTGGCCCTTGGGTTTGGCTGTACCTTTCCATAGGAGCAGTATGTCTGCTGTAGACGATCATGAACATGAATCTCACCTTCTCAAAAACGTTAATGGCTTCCATTATGTCCTGGGCAATTCTTTACACAAACTCGTGGAAGCAAAAAGCTAGCAAAGATTTCACTTTCAACTGTATCTTTTGATAATATGGGTAAGAACATGACAATTGGAGCCTTAAAGAGAGGTTAGTGAAATGAGAGTTTAGGGACAGTGCTTAGAGTTGTTTTCTGGTACATCTGAAACATTCAGTATTTTGTCTTAGAAGTACATCAATGGGTCAGCACAGTGTTGTGGTTGGCACACAATTCTTTTTTTATTGTTCCTGAATTTTTGATTTTGTGGACGTACTTGACTGTGTCACTCGATTAAGTGGTTGTTTTATTTGTACAGCTGACATAATGATATTAGCCATTTATTTATAGCCCTCGCTTGCATGTGAGATTTATCTGTATCTGCATAATTATTTAAATGTTGTTTTGATATTTAATTTTCAGGGGGGCACCTCTGTAAAGTGTTTTGGTTGTTCTGTAGTTGAGTGATTCTGATGAGTCTTCTGAGTATTTGATATCTGTTTGTTTGGTGTAAGTATTCTAGGTTGTCTGTAAATTAGATATATTTATTTTATTTAATTAAACGAAATTGGTTAGACTGTGAATTACGGAACTTGTGCAGGGTGTGTGACATGTCGGAACAGGAAAGTCATCTGTGATTTTTGTGGCCATTTTTCAGGTTTCATTGTAATATTGTTTGTCGTAACGTGCGCGAAGACTAAATCTAGTGTGTGACACTAGATAATGTATGCCCATGCCATGTTGACCATATTCTCTAAAAGGTTCACTGTTGCTAGGGGTGTTTGTCCATAGGACAAAATCTGCCATTAGGACGTTCGGTGCTACAGTTCACAGTTGTAGAAATTATTTCAGTTTTGTGGTGACTTGTGATACTTCCCATGAAACTTGCAAAGCACCAGGACATAGTCTCAAGTTCAGAATTTTTTTCCACCATTGCGCTCATATTTGTTTCATGTCCAGTGGGAAAGGCTGCGCCTTGAGAAACAATTTGCAACAACAAAAAGGTGATGAATAGAATGCTTGAATTATGACCAGACGTAGGTCCCGTGCTCAGTGTGCCACTGGAAACAAAGTATATTTGACTGATGAGCCTTAATAAGGGTGACAACAATGCTGGGTTGCTTGTGTTCTGTTTCCAGGAGGAACTGGCCTGGCATTTTAAGCTGGACTGTTCCAATTCGAGCAGGATTGATTTTGATTAGCATATGACTGGGTCCAAACTGAGGTGGCATGGTGTGTGAACAACATTGGATTAGGACCGAGCGATTGCCCTTGGCAGACATTAATTCAAGCAATCCATCCATCACTTTGTTTCTGATGCCTTGTGAAAGATTTTAGCACCAGCGACCTGAAAAATGAATATCAGCAACGCTGTTTGACGGGGGCCAGGTCATAACTCATTTGGGTGAAGTTATGAAAAACACACCTTTTAAATTCTGTCTTGTTTGTAATAGCAAGTTCCCGTGGTCGAACCATCACCGAGTCTGTGTCCTCTGCCTATCAATGGACCTCGATGCAAGTGACTGTTCGGCATTCAAAGCCTCTCATTTCAAAATAACTTTTCAGCACCAAAGTGATAGAAGGTGTGTGTTTTACGCCACCATAAAACACCGAAACTCTATTGAGTCCTTGATGGGGGTGGTTCTCGAAAAAGTCAATGGATTTGAGGGGGTGCCCGTCAATCACTCTCTCTCCAGCAGATTCTGAACCCAGAGAGAGTTTTTTCTGCACTCTATGCAAAGTCTGCACCCAAAATTAAGATTACACATTGAATTTTCTGTTTCAACTCCAAGGACAGATCATAAGACTCTGCGGCTTCCAAAGGACACTGCTCACATTGACCATCCCTAGGGGATCGGCCTCAAAAGGAGTCTGGACTCCATTCCAAGGAATGGCCTTGAAAACACAGCCAAGCCTTAATGGAGGAACCAACTTATAAGAAGGTTCAACCTATCCAGTTGAACCTGAGCATGAAGCCTAACACCTCTCAGCACTAAAGAAAATCCTCGACTTTGGCAGTACTGAGATACCTCTGAGCTGTCCTCTACTCTAAAACTGGACCCAGGGTCGAAAAGATTTTCAACAATGGCTGCAGACACACTTTCCGGATACAGTGCAGAAGGCACCAATACAATACAGACACAGCAACTGGATGTTCGACAATGCACCATTCACTTTGGTCCAATCATAGGGCACATTGTCTCCAGACCTCCACAATACACACAGGCAGCAAAGATAAAGTGCAAGTTTACCTTGAAGGAAGCAATTTCAGAGGAAATCAGGGAGCTTCCAAACTCTAAAAAAAGAAAAGCACCTACCACTAGCACAAGACTTCCTCCACCAACATCACAGAAAGGATCTTTCTACCAGCTCATTGTCCCTGATGATGTGTGGCAGCATTATAGGGAAGATGTCTATGAGAACAAGTCTTTGAAATCAAACCTATTTCATTGAAGGCCTTGCCACCAGAAAGCACCTCCACATACAACGTATTTATATTAATGGCTGCACAACATCATACTGTCCCTATGCAGATTGAAGAGTAGGAGCAAGACCTCCTCACGGAGTTGTTCTGTACCACATAAAGACCTAACCAGTGGCACTCATGTGTAAGCTCATGCTCAAGTGTTCTGCAGAAAACATCAAGGACCATGTTAAAGATGGAGTTGCCACACTATGGTTCGAGAACCAACTCCAGCCTGTGCCCCAGGACGCTTTGTTTATCCACAAAAAGGCACCCTCAAACTCACTGGTTGTCTGTACAGACAGAAATAAAAATTTCATGCAGAGAACATGCAACACCCCACTACTAATAAGAGAAGCAACAGAATAGACACTCTTGGGAAGCAAGTGGTGGTCAGGTCTGAAGCATATTGGCACATTGCCAGCCCTATGGCACTGTTGTCAAGATATGATACAGCAGGTAGTAATGAAGGATAACATGCAGTTTTAGTTTTACTGCTCGGCTAAACACCATGCTTCCCTCTATCCAACAATGCAAAACTTAAAATACGGTCCTTTCATGAGAGTCCAAGTGATATTTGCTTAGCACTTGAAATGTCAAGTTGGGCACAAACAGCTGTTTGCTTCCGATTTGACATTTTCTTCATGACTCACCCACCACTCTACATGTTATGTTCAATGTATTACACTAACGGTAATACAAAAACACTTTGAAACCTCTCTTGCAGTTGCAAAGCATGGAATGGCTACAGACTGCCAATAGCATACATTTGCAGAGCATAAGCGGGCATTTTCTGCCAGCTTACATTGTGCATCTCAAGACTGTGGGTATCATAAAAAACGGGCAGTGGTTTCAATAACTACAACATGCTCCTTGTATGTCCCTTTCATAATGGGCCACTTTGTGTAATTGAGTCCTCTATTCTTTTATAGCACAAAATTCCAAATGCTGCCACATTGCAAGTTCAAGAAGAAAAAAACTGCTGATGCTGGTGTTATCAGGATGCAGCCCTTTACAAAAATACCAAATAATATATGTAATCAAGATGATAAGGAATCATCTAACTGATGGAAAAAGGCACAGACTAGCAATGTAATTCATACTTGAAGTGCTTCTAGATATTGTTAAAAAAAAATAGCTTGTTGCTCAGGGTATTATGAAGTGAAAATATCAGAGTAAGTCTATGCTGTGTCAACCATTCACCATTGACATATTCTGGTCATAGACAAGAACAGAGTTCTGTGTAAATTTGTGTTTAACATTTTTAGAGAAGTGATGTATGGGTATTAAGTACCACAGTTAGCAACTCTGAGCAACTCTGTATTGCATCAAGACCAAGACTTGGAGTGAGTTGCGATATTAACATCTGAATTCTTAGTGAATCTTTTATTTTTTTAGATAACAGCTCTTAGTATCTCTAGGTTTTAGAAACATTCCTTTGGGTAATGCTGTGTATTTTCAAGATATCGGAGGTCCGAGTTAATTTTTCCCAACTTCAAAGAAGGCCCAGGTATAAAAATAGGGCTTCAAACCCACTTCTAAGTTGACTTTCTGGACCTGCAGAAGGACCTTTAGAGGACTGACTAATGCTGTGGCCTGTTGTGTACTCCACAAGACTGCTTTGTTGCACCTGGAAGTACTGCTTTGCTTCCTGGAGCCTGCCTTGAACCCTCAGAGGCCAGCCCAGCTGTTTGAGCCCTGCATCTTCACCTGAACCCAGGACTACCAGAGTCACTCCAAGGGCGAGTGTGCTGGCCCCCTTTACAGAGCCACAGACACATAAAAGGCTCCTCCATCTTGAACCATCACCTGGACCTAGCCTGAGTGTGTCCTGAAACCCCAAGTGGTATCGCACCAGTCCTGGACCCTTGGTTTTGGTGCTAAAAGTGCCCAGATAACCAAAATCCAAAACATGAGACTTATAACAGTTGTGCCTATAAACTGCTCTGAGAACTGAGGGGAGACGAGCAATTGTTTTTGACTTTGACCCGGTCTCGCACGACTAGATGTTTGCGGTTGGCGCATTGATCTTTTAGGCGCTATTTTTTACTAGAAGCTTTACAGATTTATATCCCAGGTTTTTTGTCATTTATATGTCAAATTATTTATTAAAATTCACTCTATTTTACTAAATTGGTATGGGATTTTGCTTGTGTAATGTTTTCACTTTATTACTCTTTGTGTGCTGCATAAATACTTTACACATTGCCTCCTAAGTTAGGCCTGACTGCTTTTTGTGCCAAGATACCCAGGGTTAAGCACAGGTTAATTTAGTGACTTTTTGTGGTTCATCCTGCCAGTGATTGTAGCTGTTGCTTGACCAGGGCTAACACCCCAGTCAACCACCAACCCAATTTCTCACACCCTACATCTTAAAAACAGTGAAAGCATTCCAAAATACTCTTTATTGAATGGCAACTGCTAGTCTTCAATATTACTGTACATGCTTGCAGGGCCAAAAGGATGAGCTGGCGTGATCTATAAAACAAGTAGCCAGAATGTTAAAAATACTGCAATGTACTTTATTTACAGAGGCTATATTATGTAGCACACTGTTCTAAGATATGGGCTGTGCCAGAATATTTTAAGAATAATTAACATGCACCACTTGAATTATTAAAATAAGGCTAGCCATCGGAGCCTTTCATTTCTGAATTTATGTGGCGAACATTAGTAGCCACTACAGATGATTTGTGCCAGCACTAAGGTGACCGATCAGAATCCATGAAAATACTCACTCCTGAAACTAGGGTGCCTCTATTCAGTGTCTTGAGGAAGAGCACCTTTTGATGAACAATTGCCATGTGGCTTTATTGGGCTCAAAACGTCAATTAATTTAATTGTATCATGTTCATGGGCTGGCACTGAAAGACTGTACTTATGACTGAACCAGCCCCAAGCATTGGATACTGTTCAGTGGACAAACTTAAGATTATATGATCTAAAACTATCAAAAATGTTAAATTTATATTTCATGTGCACTTTACTGGGCAAGCACCTTTGCACACACTAAGTACCCGTTCATGTTAAGTTGTTTTTCTAGTGAAATTAACTAGTTTGAGACAATATACTTTTTTATAAAATCAAATGTTTCTTGTTGTATATGTGTATCCATGTATTACAAATCCACTTGGATGGATGGGGATGATTGTTTACGGACTCCCTCAAAAACTGATACATTTTGCAAATTGATTCCATTCTCAAATGTTCAATGTAATTGACCCTGGTACCAAGGAACACAGAGTTACCCCATCATGTATTGCGTGAATAATGGTATTGGGAGCAAGTAATGTCCAGCCATCAGTATCACTGAAGTGTTAGAGTAAAGGATCAAAACTAGGGTTAGGGGCAGACGGGAGAAAAATAACAATGACACATCAAACAATGCGAGTCAGCAGTTCCTAACATTTGCATATTGGGCAACCAATAGAGTTGAACCTAGAGTTGAGTTAACTTTTACTGGAGAAAAAAGTGTGTTCTGTATCCTGCTTGGAAACTATGCAGCCCCTCTTGTTAGTGGCGTGGGCTGACATGTCCCTACTTGTCTCCACTATTTTTCTTCATAATATTCAAAAACTAGGGTGTGATGTCCAGAGCTAAAATAGCCAGCTCTTCTTGGTCAATCAGTTCAGATTCAAATAGCGGACTGGGTTCACAAACTTAACTGCTAGTATAAAATTACATATTGATGTAAATATTTGCAAAACAGTTGGATGCACATGCTCCAAACCCAAATATGCTCCGAGGACAGAGCATTTCATAACTGGTCCTTCGGTCCCAGAAACTGCAAGCACGACGTGCCGAGTAGGGGTGGGAGGAACGTGTGGAATTTCACTCCATGGAATTCCGGGGAGATGCATAAAAACTCCACTAGACTCCGTGGCGTTCCGCGAGCGGGTGGAATTTGGCACGTCGCGCTGATTTTTAGTGCCTGGAGCTAGCTTGTTTTGTGCTGTAAAATCTGTGCGAACTGCATCACATGGGGTGCCAGAGGGCGCTGCTTCTTTCTGCTTCTCGAGCAGATTTTCTACTCGAGCAGCAGCTTTCTCAACACAAACAGTCGCGACCTGAAGCGACTGCCCATGTAGAGAAATCTTGCCTGGAGGCATTCTAGCACCTGAAAATCGCACTAGGAAACGCAAATTCTCGCATTCGCTCGCCAGCTTAACATTGGAGAGTCATGCGCAAGAAAAAACTCTGCCACGCAGCGGTTGGTGAAGTTTTGCTGAAACTCCACGTCCCGCAAACTCAGCGAACTCCTTCAGCAGTTCGGATTGTTTGCCCAGCCTTAGTGAAGAGCACACATCCTTCACTGTCTATTCCGGGAATACAGAGGCTCAGCACAGTGTATGGCCGGAGTCGTCCCCTTGCGCCTCGATCCCAATGTGTTTGGCCAAGCTATTTGTGTAGTTGAATCTTGTGTAAAGCACAGTGCTTAATTTCAGCTGGTGGTTTGCGGTGGGTGCCACTGGCACTTATTTTTGAGGACCGGAACTTATTTCCCACATCAGATATTTACTGAGTGCAAGAGAGGGAGAAACACACAGATCAGGAAGACTGAGGACCAGAAAGACGATGAAACGGTCACAAAAGAAGAAAGCACAAACCTGCAAGAACGAGAAAAAAGGGCAGGGAGTGTGTGGTAGTGGTTTAAAGAGTACCAGCCTTGGTATTTGGCACACCGCCGTTTAATTGCACCGGCTGTTGGTTTTGAGCAGGGCTTCAGGCACAGGCACTCTTTCTTTAACAAATTAAGCACTGGTAAAGGCACAGGTTTGCAGGATATGGTTGGGGATCGTACCCTGTGCCAAAAGCCTGCTTTACATGGCCAAAGGCAATGCACAGTGCATTGTTGTGGCTTCAACAACATTTTCCATCTCAGGGCAGACATTCAGATTACGCAGATCCTCAGCTTCATTTATCTTGCAGGTGACACTTGTACTGTCATCTGTGCAGTCATATATGTTAAGTGAGGAGTTATGGTTGCGCTGCTCACCATAACATACCGTCAACCAAAAGATTTTGGGGGGAATCTCTATTTTTTGTATTACATATGGCATCTCCTCTTAAGTTAAGAGGAATAGGTTCCCTATCTTTTTTTTATTCAATCTAAATAAATACTTATATATGTGTGTGTTTGTGTGTGATGTTTTGTGTTAATATAAAAATCGATTTTTATATCCAATATCTTTAATAAAATTTGATTTGCTACAAAAAAAAAAATAGCATTTTAGAATCTGAAATGTTATGTTGGTCTTTTTGTTTAGTTACAAAGCACCTGGCATGATTTTAAAATGAAAGCTTTCTCTAGAAGTGAACATGGAACCACCGCAGAGTAAGTATGAGTGATCAATATAAAAAGTGCATTAAAATGTTAGACAAGTAGAGACGATCCCTAACTGAATCATAATAAAAATAATTATTTGTTATATTGGTTTATAGGCCACATCTGCCATTCATAACCTCGGTAAATAAAAGGTGTTACTATTACGCAATTTAATGGGTCTAAATTTATGACCTCAGAAAGATGGCAATAATGCAAACTGCTAATATGTAAATTATCGTAAACACGAGCAACGGTGTGTAGCTGACTGCGCAGTTTGAGATCTGTATGTTTTTGGCTGTCAACATCATCATGATCTAAGCTCGCATTTTCTACATTCCAGAATACATTTCCCTCACCTCATTCCATCATTAGCTGTAAACCATTGTTTGATTTAGGCCTTTGATTAAGAGGTCCATCCTGTGTCCACAATCACAACTTGAATGTTACAGAAGTTGAGCAACGATTACATTTAGCAGGAATAGTTATTTAGCGATCTTTGAGCACGTAAAAGGAGAAATTGCAGTAATTTCCTTAGCTTTTGTTTCATCAACACAAATGATAGATCTGTGACAACTTTGCATTTTGAAGCTTGTATTGCACAGCTTATAGTAATACAATCAGACTGCTCATGGATGCATGATAACTGTTTTTCATGTATTTATGTGCTAGATTTAGTGCTTCTGACATATGGCACGTGACTAGAAACAAATGTTATCCATACATATACCTAGAGACTTCAATTCATATTTTTAGTCAATCTTCGTTTTTCCTGATGATGAAGTAGAGAGCCATGGCTTAGAAAGAATTCTGGCATCTTGTTTGTTAGTGTCATCTACTGAATGGATCCTTAATATTCACATTTTCTCTCCACTTAGTGTCCTTCAGGCTTGCGGCTTAGTTAAAACTCAGCTGTGCTCTGTGTATCGTCGGTGCTTCCTACTTTTCCCCATTGGGCTCCGATCACAGTTGTCTCAGAACCTCCAGGACCGAGCCATGAAACTTTTACAGTAAGTATGGTCTAGAAAGAAAAACTGGTAAACGTGGTGTGGAACGATTCTTCATCTGTATCTACCAAAGCAATAGTTCCTCTACACCGGTTATGAAGGCTGGGCGGAAGGAAACAATACATACTCTGGTTATAGCTTTAATGGACTATTGTGTTGGTCTACGAAATTTTTGTTTGCATCGGTTGGCTGTAGGGTGAGCCATCAAAATACCTGATATGTTCTGCCCATAATGTGACCAATGTAATCTAATGTATTGAAAGACCCGTAATGTTAATAAAAAGGTCACTTTCTTGTTAACTTTTATGATAAAGGACCAGATGTCCGAAGCTATTTGCCAGTTGCAAACCCTGCGATTCGCTAAATCACAGGATTTGCGGCTGCTAAATGTTTTTTGAGAATGTATTAAACCCATTATACGATACATTAACAGCTTACATAATCACAAAATGGGTTCAGAAGGGCATTACAGATCCCTATTTAGAAAGAACGTGTTGTGACGTCCTTTCAACAACACAATTTGTTATGATATGTATCCATGTTTTAAGATAACTGGGTGATAGAGATGGGAGGGACCTAATATTTGGCCTCTTTATATGAGGATGACTTCTTGTTATAGTTACAAAAAAACACAGCTGAGGCCATGCCACTCCTGCTGGAGATCCTGGACAAGGTTTGGAAACAATCAGGGTTCAGTGTTGTTAACAAACGAAAGCCACTCATATACACACTAGCTGAAGTGTCTTATATACTGAGACCGACCCTCCAGTTTATTCGTAGTCTATAAAGGCTCTCTGGATTTCTGCATATCACTTGCCCCATCAGTGTCTGGGAGAATAGCAAGAATTAAAGTGGTGCTCAAGAATTTGATACTTGTTTCAATGCAGCCTACACCTCATAGCACAAAAACATATCAAACAACTACGATCACTGTTAAATACATTAATATGGGGCAAGAGAAGAATTAGGACTGAAATGGATACCCTCACATGCACTTATGTCCTATATATGGAAGTCTACTACCAGGCAGCCCAACTGCAATTTGGACCAAGACCAAGACAATAGTGCCAATAAAGATCTGTTGGTTGGGGGTTTAGAAGGGAAATAGCTGCCAAAACACTTGTTTCTGAATACAAAACCATTCTGTAACACCCCCTGCCTAGTGGGAAATATGTCATTGGTATGGAAGAGATATAGGTTGGGATGGGGCAAACAAAGGCCATATTCATGTAACTTACCTCATCTAGTAGACTTTTCTCCCTTAGAATGTAACCTTGGTATATCGGGGTGGAAAAGAGGTGGGTGTGTTATAATGGATGGCCTATGGGTGACGGGCGAGTTGTCCTCATTCATTAAAGCCAGAGAGTGGTTTCAGATTGCTGCAGGACTTTTCTTCAGGCCAAGCCATTTGAGGTACCGCACCCTGACTGTGAGTCAACATACAGGACACCCAAAAGGTGTCCAATGCCCTAGTACTACTAGTCTTAGCATACCAGGGAGAGATTATTACTCAATTATATATTGCCACCAGAGAGGGTACCCACAAGCATCCACACAAAATGGGAAACAGATTGCAAACTGGAGTATACAGATAATCAATGGAAAAACACACTTGTATTGATAAAAGAAGTCTCAAGTGATGCTATATTCGGACTGCTGCATTTTAATTACCTCCATTGGACATATATGACCTCTGCAATGCTACACAGACTTAACCCCAGTCTGCCAGCTCATAAGTACGGTGAACTGGAAGCCACATATTTTCACCTGGTATGGGACTGCCCCATAGTGATTATTGGAAAGTGGAGGTGAATAGTTATAGAAACATGTGTAGATCCTGATACCACTCCTCCCACAGACATGCTTGTTGGGAATAGATGCAATGAAAAAGAAATATAAAGTAAAAAGGAAATTTGTACAGTTCAAGCTACTGTTGACGAAGAGATGCATTGCGATTAACTGGCAGGGAACCAGAGGCTCTGACATAGGGAATTTGATTTGAGATATTACTGAACAGACATAAGATTGGACTGGGACTGGAACAGGAAATGGGCCCGGGCACCAACATAAAAGTGAGCACCATTACTGAAATAGATTCCTAAAAATGTGGCCCATGTTTGCACATTGGGGCAGTTTTGAACTTGCAAAGAATAGACACGGTGTATAAGTGTTTTGCAAGGTGTGGGAGACTGCATGCATTTGTGCTTGTTGCAGGACATTTTTGTTTTAATATCAGAGAATTCAACAGTAAAAACTGCCCATGCAGACTAATAAACATGCCCACAAACAGCGAAAATAACAGTCCACAAAATACCCTATCAGACCAGCCCATCGGGTATTGCCTGATTGGCCTATAGGCCAGTCCCAACACTGACTAGACATTAGCAGAAGAGATACAAATAAAACTGATTAGAACTGATGAAAGCCTACAGGAAGATTTAGTCTTTTGGAAAATGCTAGCATGTATTATGATTTATACCCCAGATGACAGACCCCCCCATGAACCACCTGCCATCTTGTGTTGAAATACTGCATTGAATATGTATAATATTATTACTGTTTAACAACATGAACTACATGTCGACCCCTGTGTGAAATGTAATTTTTAATGTATCCATGCCATCTGCATTTGTGTAATTGCTTTGAGGTTCTGTGTGCTTTATGATTATATCTGTTATAACGAAAAATCTAATAAAAGATGGTTAAAAACATGTTTTCAAAAAATATATATCAATGTTTTACAACCAAATTCTTGTCGCAAGACATTGAACTTTTACCGACTCCCAACATGGGGTGAGATGTAATTTGCTTAGGGGAAGGGGTTTTCTTGAGTAAATGCTATATTACAGAAGCTTAGAAACTTCATCTGATTTTGCTTCTTTACATGCAGAAAGAGGGAAAAAATTATTAAGAAAATTTGTTGTTGAAGTCCATAGGAATTTTCTTTTTAGAGCAAGTGACTTTTTCCGAGTAGCAGTTATCTGTTGAAAGACAACAGACCAATTAATTTATTATCATTGGAATAAGTGTTGCAATATTCAGTTTAGCTACCCAGAAATAAATTCATAATTTCAAGTAGAATATCTACTTGAAATAAAATATTGATTTGATTCCCAAACCTGTTGCCAGAAATTATAAACAATTGGGCATATAATAAATATATATTTTAAGTCAATATATACACAGTTAAATGACCAGCAACTATTAGTTGTATTCTTAGAGTTCCTTCCTAGAGAAACAGAAGTTATTAATAATCTTTTATACATAAAAAAGCAAGGTGTGAGTATTAGCTGCATGAGAAGACTTATGTGAATTCAACATATCCTTTTCGACATATCAATAGACCAATACACAGTAAGATTATTTCCCTAAAGTAATTCCGTTTTTAGGTCTCGCGCCTAGCGTTGCAGTGCGAAACACTGCTCGCGCAGCTGAGACCTTAGAAAGGGCTTCTGAAAACGACCCACACGCTCGTGCGTCTGGTTTTATTTTCGGAAGCCCACATTGGCTGGAGCGTGCATTTTTTTTTAAAAACGGCACGCGATTGGGCAAAGGCGGGCGCATGTCCCGCCTTCGCTCCTCCCATTCCCGACGGTGGCCAGAACGCGCAGCAGCGCGCGTTCGCCTCGCTGTCGCTGCTGCGCTCCCTCCCCCGCTCCTCTGTGGTGCGCGCGCACCACTGGTTTCGCGTTCGGCTCCTCTGTGGTGCGCGCGCACCGTTTCTATTACGTGCTTGTTTTTAGGTCTCGCCTACGCAGCGCGCATGCGCTGCATAGGCAAAAATACCTTTTGCCATCGATTCGGCTTTTCAGCCTAAAACGTGCACGCGTTCCATTGCCTTCAATGGCAATGCGTGCACGTTTGGCGATTCACTTGCGGGAGCGAGCGGTGCCATATGGTAGCAATTATCGCTCCTGGCGCCGCTCGCTCCCGCAAGTGAATCGTGCAGAGCTCCCTCCTCTCCCCCTCCCCCTGCTGCCGTGCGCGCTTGTTTTTCATGCCTGCGTCTCATTCCACTTCCTGGCTTGTCCATCTCTCCCACGACCTCACCCCTCCCCCGCATTCTCCTTTCCCGCTCTATGCGTTTTTAAACTTCTGCTTGTAAACACTTTCAGAAGTGTTCCGCTCGATAAAACCGGCCCGCTCACAAAGAGCTTTTCCACTTGCGCCGCCCCGCCATTATAGTGTCACTGACGGTGATCCGGCTGCCGTGTGCATTCTTGCAGATCACTGGTTTATCTTTGTCACTTGACACCAGCCTGACGCCTCTCAGCTCGGTCCCGATGAACACTGGACAGAGTGCCACTATCATGATGCCAGTCTGCACTCGGCACAGGTTGTGGCAGCGGGATGTTTTTAATTTTCCTGCCAGTCCATATACTGCTGCTGTAAATTATAGGACAGCGTCCAGTCATGGTGAGAGCAGAGCCTCACAGCACAGCTCTCAAGACAGTGGAGCCACCACTCCAAGAGCTCCTCACCATGAAAGACTTCAGTCACAGCTACAGCAGCTGGCTGCAGTCAATGCGACTCCAGGACAGACACTTCATTGGCAGCCCGAGGCAGCAGGCTTTATTTTCCCAGCTGCAGCACAGAGTTGTGACACTGAGACTTGGTAAGTAAGTTAAAAACCTAACAGTGATTATAATCTTCCTGCCGGAAAGAGGTCAGAGTTGTGTCTACTGGCAGGCAATTTTGACTCGCCATGTACTAGCGCAGAGGGTTAATATCCTACTGTAAGGATAAGCAGTGAGTTACTGCTTTTGTCACAGAGATTCTTTTGTTACTTGGGGGTGGAGGGTACGGGGCTGTGTATTTAGAACTAACATGGGTTTAAAACATCCTGCTGCCGAATTCCTCGTGTCCAGGAGTTTTCAGGCAACGATAAAAATGTCAAGTAACTGGTGAATAATGTTCCTGCTGGAGCGAGATGAATGTTTTGTCTGGTTGCAGTTTTCACTAATCATAAAAATAGTGCAGAAAGTTAACGTGCCTGCTGCAAAGAACGTGTATCATGCAGTTGACAGAACTGCATTTTATGTGGATAGCTCCGTAGGGTGCAGCTTTTGTCACCGAGACCCTTTTGTTACTTGCAGTTCTTAAGTTACAACCCTAATATAGCACAGTTACATATGGACTGTAATCAAAGAGCTGCATTCAAACAGCATGGTGTATAGCTTAGAATGTCATCCCCCTCAGACTTTCATTATCGGAATGTTTCTAAAAGGGTTAGTTTAGGTAGAAATACACTGTTTTAGTAAAGCCAACCACTGTGGTGCGTTTTTAATCCATAGTTGGGCTTCCCTACACCAAACACTCTTAAAATATATTGCCTGTTAGTATGGGTGGTATGTGATTCCTAGACCGTGTAATCCTCATTGTCATGTAACATTTCCTATATACTGATTTACACCACTGCTTTATTTTCTGCACTGGCCACAGGCATAGTGAAGCAGTCATCACAGACCATCTCTGAAAGCACGGCGCAGCTCATGGTGGTGGCGGTGCGCACTCAGTGGGTGACCATAGTAGAGAGTTCTGTACACACTGCTCTCTCCAGCAACAACGCTGCGAGCTGAAGGATTCGATTAAATCAATTGTTGGTGCCGACGCGGCCATAGCAACCGCTCTTGGTTACCAGAGAAAACCGGAAGAGTAATAGGAGAAAAACTTCCCTTCTGTCCGTAGCTTCTTGGTTGGGAGGACAGGCAGTGTACTAGACAGTGAACCTGCCCGGAAACACAGCGGACATCCTGGAAGAGTATTTTCTCCTACACTGAATTTCTGGCCGCAGGTACTCTTTATTTTTATTTAACCCTGCACTCGTAGAGAGTGCATGTTGTGTCTTTCGTTGACCTCTGCCGTTGTTTTCAACCCACCCCTTTCTGCTCTCCAGTGTTTTCAACCTACACCTCCCACCTCATTCACGCTTTCATTAATTTATATTGCTCAACTGGTCACTACACTAAAACATACAAAAAAAGCCTTATTAATAAACACATAGACGAAACCTAATGCATGTACCAATGCTTGTTTTTTTGTATAATGTGAACTCAAGCGGCCCTAAGGTGTTGGAGTGCTTTATGTGAGCGCTAGTTACATTACACAATGTCAGATTCATTTTGGGGGCATTTTTATAGAGCGCAAACTCGACTGACCCAAGGATATTCAAGCGCTTTACAAAAGCATCAGTTACATTACACAAGGTCAGGTCAATTGTTTTGTTTTTAGGTACGCTAAGATTAAGTGATGCCGACGCCATCCCGGTTTATTCATTATTTCCCCTCTACCTGACAAATGTGATCATTTTGTTGTTGCTATGTTCAGTGCTCCTACACAGGAGACTGGGACAGAGGACGTGGCAGTGGCTTGCTGGTAAACAGATGATGCAAGCAGTGCTTTGAATTAAAAACTCCTGAGATGGGTGCCTGGTGAATAGAGGCTTGGGGTTGGAGGAATGTCACGTCTCCGCTATTGGAAAGTTCTTCAATGCTTTTTCATAGGCTGTTCAATACTCGTCTTTCTGTCTGTGCGTTAAAAAGCCTTGGAATGTGTCCATAAATGTGTCCTGAAGCAAGCATGTATTCCTGTATCACACTCCATGGCCCAGTGTGTAGTAATTGTATAGATCATCAATCCATGGCGGCACAGCACCCATGATAATGTGCTGTATGGCTAAACACTTATAAGGTCCCAAAGGCGAGACCTATTGGCTATGCCAATGCTTGTTTAAGTGTTCAGGGACTCGGCTGAGCCAGCCAGTGACTTCTGGATGATGGATCACAAAATGTGACCAAGGATGAAGCCGGGACCGGAACTCGGGCCTCCTAAATCAGTTTAGACACACTGCATCCACAGCCCAAGTCAGTCCCAGCTTCCTCTCAGCAGAGATTCGACGAACTGTGCGCCTCTCAGAAGTTTACTCTGACTGTAACTCACTGCACCGAGGAGAGCTCTGAGTTCCGGCGAGGGCAGTGTCACTAGCAGCGCCCGGCCCCTCTTCACCGGCAGTCTGGAAAGCGGGTGACTCACTTGCCACGAGCAGGATGGCAGCGAGATCTCGTCCCGGGCAGTGGGAGCAAGGTGACTTGTCTGTCAGCTGGCAGCGCGCGTACTTTCTCCTGTGGCAGAGACGCCCTGGGCGGCGAGCTCCCCTTCAGCGGCAATGTGGGCAGATTGTGCCCTCTGCTCTCCTTCTGGGGGTTAGAGTTGAGGGAGTGTTTTTTCTCCACTGCCAGGGCTGCAAGTCGTGAGCAAACTGATACGTCTGGAAGGCAGTGCGTCCTCTCTGGCAGTTGTCCGGTCGAGCCTCTTTCCCTTGAAACTTAAAGTGCGCCTCGGCTCTCTTTGCAGTCTGAAACCTCTTCCCCAGGCACCTCTGCTCTACCCCTCACACTGCTAGTTTGTTGCTTGTGTTTTTTTCCCAGTAACTTTTTTAAAAATATATCTATTGAGTCTTCAAGTCTCCCTTTGACGCAGAGCCGGGCTGTCTGTGCCATATATCACTAAAATAACTCGTTCTGCTATTGGCGAGCAGCCTATCCCTTTACAGAATCATATTTATTGTAGCCAGAGCATTTCCAACCTGATGTTTCCTCAAAAATAGTGTCAGGTATTGGATGCATGGACATTGGCTGGGAACGTCTGACGGTAATTGGAAAGATTCAGCCGAGCCTGTCACAAACTTAAAACCTCAGCCGCTGAAACCGCTGCCTTTTCCGAGGACTCGGAAGCTCATTTACTGAATTAATGTGCTGCAAATGCAGGTAATTTACCTCTTGTCCAGCCGTATTTAGCAACCTGTCTTTTCACCCCAAGTCCTCTTTCATTATGAAATGGTGTCTAGCATATGATGCCCTCTGCGGTGATTGGGCTTGAGAACATAATCTGCGTGAATGTGGAGCGCTTTGGTACTTTTTAAAAAAAATTATTTTTCATTTACTGTTGATTAGAGTGAAATTTTAATGTCGGTGATAACTAAAGACCAAATGAACGAATTCCGTTTCCGTTGCCTTTGCATGTTGGGTCGCATGGAAGGATTTTGGAGCGAGTGTGTAGTTCTTGAAGGCTTTGTCAGTGGTGCTTCATCAAATGCTGGTTTTAAAGCAATGCTACACAGCATCGGGGATGCTGTACGGCAGAGCTCAAACGTTAGCAAAGCTGACAGGGGCCAATGGCGAGATATAAGAGTTGTTTTTATAGAGCGGATGATAAACTCCCCATCTCCATTCATCTCTTAGAAATCTCGCACTCATCAGCAAATCTCACGTTGCGGCGTAACCCAAAGTTCTTTGGTGTGGCGATCACTTTTAGGTCTTCTCTCTAGGATTTTGTTCGTCATAAATGTTGGTGATATTGAGAGAGCCTTCAGTTTCTATGTATCATTTTACAGTTGTTTTATCTACACCCTGTGATTTGTTTCACATGTTCATACTGGTGATACTAAGGACTCTAATGTTTCTGTTATGCTTTACAAGGATTTCACTACACTCTGTGATTTGTTTTACATTCATGTTGTCAATACAAGGGGGTCCCATTTCTTTTTTTATGATTAACAGACGTTTTTACTAGGCCCTGTGTTTTGTTTTACATTCTCACATTGGGGATATTGGGAATTCTAATGTATCTGTATTCCACTTTTAAAAGGTCTTACTATACCTTATGATTTGTTTAACCCACTTGCTTTGGCGTGACTGTGGGTTCCAGTCCTTATATTTTACACTTAGAGCTTTCGTTTTCCTGAGCTCTGTAATTTGTTTACACACTCGTGGTGGTGATACTTGGTGATCTGCTTTCTCTTTACTCTCTCCTGAGATTTTTACTAGACCATGTGATGCGTTGTACACACTCCGTTGGTGATAAAGGAGGAAGTCACTTTCATTATTGTTATTATGCTTTGGAGATGTTTTTAGCGCACACTTGTGTTTACGACCTATGATACGTTTGCACACTCACGTTGGCAATACACTATTCTCTTTATCTTTTTTTGAGCTTTTTACGGAAATTGAAAGCAAAAGAGAATGTATAAGGAAATGGATGTTTTCCTGTGTCTTTTTAATAGTGTCTGGGTGTGTAATGATGGCTAACCAATCCCTTATGGTTCAATTTTTTTTTTATCCAGTGCAGGCAATTAAGCACACACACCCACCTACAACCAGTGGCCAGTGAGGAAACGGCTACCACCTACCCAGCACCCTGTTCTCTTACGTCCCCCCTCCTTAAATTCAGCTCCACACATTTCCATTCCACATTACATAATTCAACAACAAACCACATAATTCAACTCAACCACATAATTACCCAACACACCACATGTATCCAATCCACACCACAAAACTCTACATCATGCCACATAACTCAACAGCATACCACATAATTAAACTGCCCTCCACAACACAAAATACCAATCCACATAATTACACTCCATGCCACACAATCCCACTCTACATAATTCCAGTACACTCAATACCACATAATTACTATCCACATAATTCCACTGCACACCATGCCACATAATTCCTCTACACAAATCCACTCCACACTATTCCACGCCACACAATTCTATCCAACTCACATAATTCCACTTCACACCACATACATCCACTCCATAAACATAAGTAAAAGGCATTGCCATTTACAATGCCAATAGCTCTAACTTAAAAAAATGCGAGCCCTATTGCATTTCCAATGCTTGTTGGATTTGGCTTTAACTTCTAAATCTGATATTATAATTAACAAGGACTCATAACTTTACTCATATGAATTCAGAAAATAAATCTAGTTTGAATGTTAGGAAAGGAGAGAACAGCATAATCCTTCCACAACTGATTAACCCAAATCAAACCTTTATCTCACCAAGCCTTTCAAAATTGATTTTTTGTTTATTTTAATATATTTATTATACCAGATAGATACATTTAAGAACTCAGTTTGAAGCATGTGTGGCGGTAGATACACAAGCTCTGCATACTTCTGCCATCTAGTGTTGGGTCCAGATGTGTGCAAGTTGTTTTTCTTTGAAGAAGTCTTTTGAGTCACAAGACAGTGACTCTTCCTCTTGGTGATAATATGCATGGGCATCAACTCCATTGTTAGATTGTTTTCTTTCCGCCGTCGGGATCGGACGTGTTTTGTGGCGCTCTGGTTCAAGACTGTCTCCGGTTCCTTTTGGTTCGCTCTTCATTTCCATCCTCTTTGGTATTGTTTGTCGCATTTTCCATCCATGCTCCTGGAAGATCAGAGAACTTACGACGAACGCCCAGCCCTCGGGCTCGGCACTGAAAGCCAAGCTGAAACACATGGCTCCTGCACTGAGCCGATCGGACTCTGCACGAGTCGACCATCTGCCTCTTCAGCTCCGAGCAACCCGCTTCCACCGCCTTCTCCTCTGACCTCTTCGGATCCGAAAAAGAAAACTGCTTCAGCACCGAAAACTTCGGCTTCCACATCGAGGTTGGGTCCAGAACCCATCCTACAGATCATGCAGAAGGCCGCTCAAACCGAAGCAGAAAACACTACATATATATCCTCGAGCTAGCCTTATTTTAGCTAGGCCTGGGCCCTCGACGTCCAAATCATCTAAGTGGCAGCTTTCCTTTGCGGAGGCCATAGAGGTACCAGTACCTGCTAAAAAGAAGGACATTTCAATCAGACCTTCGCATCCTCCTCTTCCTCCTTCTCCACTGCCCTCTTCTCCACCACCACCTTCACCACATGATTCACAGGGTGAACCAGAAGACTTCATACCACAAGGGTCTCCACAGTCTCCTACCAATGATCGAGGGAGGAGAGGGATCATATTCACAGCCCACAGATCTCTGGGATAATTAGGATGTTGATCCCCTGGGCAATACTGGCCCAGAACTCTACATGGCCAGACCATCACCTCCGATGATGCTTCATCTTTCCAAGACCTCATCACTAGGGCAGCAGCTTATCACCAGGTTCCTCTACACAAAGACCCTATTGAGGATGATTTTCTTTTTGAAACCTTGTCCAATACACATAGAGCATGTCAATACCTGCCTATGCTTAAAGGTATGCTTAGACATTCTGACGACATTTTCAAGGACCCAAGTGCGCACATGCATAATCACACCCAGGGTCAACAAAAAAGTATAACCCTGCAACCTCAGACCCTATTTATGTCAAAGGTCAGCTCTCCTCAGACTCATTAGTTGTATCTAATGCCCGTAAAAGAGCCAATTCTCAATCCTCAGCAGATACTCCGCCACCTGATAAGGAATTCAAACTTATTGATGCTTCAGGGCAGCGGGTGGCAGCTCAATCCTCCAATCATTGGCTGATCGCTAACACTCAAGCCCTGTTAGCAAGATACGACAGAGCACATTGGGATGAAATGGAGGAACTCCTCCAACATCTCCCAGAGGAATATAAGAAAAGGGATCATAAAATTGTGAATGAGAGAAAGTCGATCTCTGATAATTCTATTAAATGTGCCCTAGACTCAGCAGACACAGTCGCCTGGGGAGACAACACATAGGGGGAGAGGACACAGCCGCCTGGGAAGGCCACACATAGGGGAGAGGCATTGGCCTAACGGCTAAGGCGGTCGACCTCGAATCTGGGGAACTGGGTTCGAGTCTCGGCAATGATGCTGAACATCCTGTGATTCTGGGCAAAACACTTAATCTCCCCGAGCCTAACAAAAAAATGAATGTGTCCTCATGTAATGCAACTGGTGCTATGTAAAGCGCTCTGATACCCAATTCGGCTCAAGTTCGCGCTATATAAAACTCTGTGTAAAAAAAAAAAAAAAAACACAAGTGTTTTGTTGCATAGACATGCTTGATTATGTATATCTAGTTTCAAGCCAGAAGTGCAACAAATAATATTGAATTTACTTTTTGATAAGGAGCATCTATTTGATCCCCAGGTGGACCCAGCATTAGAAAAAATGAAAAAGGACACTGAAGTAACTAAATCAATGGGGGTGCTTTGCATGGCTCCTTTCGGTGTCCCTTCTACAAACAGGGTGCCAAAATAACACCACCTGATACCTCTACCTCCTCCTATAGGCAACAACTTACCTCCCCCTCGAGGGGATACTACAGGGGTACTTACAGAGGAAATATTTCAAAAGGGGTGGGGTGCTTCAATACGCTCTGCCCCCTCCACCTCCAAGCAGTGACTTTCTGCTTATTCCCCCCGACCACTTAACATCTGTCAGGGGACGACTACAACATTTCTTCCCCACCTGGAAAACAATAACGTCAGATCAATTGGTGTTGGACATTATACAACATGGTTATTGTTTGGAGCTCATAACCACACCTCCAAACATTCCAGCTTGCAGACACAATCTTTCCATAGAACACCAAAATCTGCTCAAACAGGAAGTGGAGGCTCTTTTACTCAAGAGTCACAGAACCTGTCCCTCTTGAACATCAAGGCACCGGCGTTTACTCCCTGTACTTTATAATTCCCAAAAAAGACAGCTCACTAAGGACTATATTAGATCTCAGGCCCTTAAATCATTACATATTATCAGAAAACCTCCATATGGAGCACACATTTTGCCTCCAGATTTACACAGACACTATCCAAAGGCAATGCTCTCTGGATGAACTGGTCAGGGATATTTGCCTTTGCTTTTCCACTTCTCCGTCTTCTTCCGTTTGTGGTTCGAAGGCTAAGGCAAGCATCTCTCACCGTCATTCTAGTAGCTCCTAATTGGGCTCACCAACCATGGTTCACAACACTGCTCGAACTCTCAGTAGTTCCCCACCAGAAGCTTCCCCTCAACCCGGACCTTCTCACTCAGAACCATGGAGAAATCAGGCACCCAAATCCAAATGAGCTCAACCTTGCGATTTGGCTCCTGAGGTCATAGAATTTGGATACCTTAATCTTTACCCTGAATGTATGACCATTCTTAAAGAAGCATGTAGACCTACAACTAGAGCATGATATGCAGCAAAGTGGAAAAGATTTGTTTTCTACTGTCACAGTAAACAAATGAATCCGTTTGATGCAACTGTGCAAAACATTGTTTGCTACCTTCTACATTTACCAACCTCGGGCCTCGCTTATACTTCCATACATCTACATTTAGCCACAGTTGCTGCTTATCTTCGAAACAGTCAAAATTTGTCCTTGTTTAAAGTATAAGTTATTAAGGCATTCATGGAAGGCCTTAAAAGAGTAAGTACCTTGTTCTACCTGCACTAGTGTCTAATCTCAATATAGTACTTACCAGACTTATGGGCCCACCATTTGAACCATTGCATAACTGCTCCCTAAAATTCTTGACTTGGAAAGTTGCTTTTTAGTAGCCATTATCTCACTTAGACATGCCAGTGAGCTACAGGCATTAACCTTAGAAGAACCTTTCTTCCAACTACACAAGAATAGGTTAGTCCTTAGAACCAACCAAAAATTCCTTCCAAAAGTGGTTTCATCTTTTTACCTCAATCAATCAGTTGATTTATCTGTTTTTTTCCCACAACACGATTCAGTTGCGGAAAGACCTCTGTATACACTAAATGTCAAAAGATCTCTAATGTATTATATTGACAGAACTAAAGAGTTCCGTAAAACTAAACAACTCTTTGTTGCTTTTTCGCCCCTCACACCGGAAAGCCCTTAACTAAAACAGGCATTTCTAGATGGATAGTTAAATGCATTCAAACATGTTATGCCTAAGCTAACAGGACTTTGCTTATACCCCCTAGAGCACACTCTACTCGTAAGTAGGGGCTTCCATGGCTTTTCTGGGCAATAACCCAATAGCTGATATTTGTAAGGCAGCTACATGGTCTATACCACACACTTTCACTAAACATTATTGTGTGGATGCTGTAGCACGCCAACAAGCCAATATAGGACAGGCAGTGCTATGTACTCTCTTTCAAACACTTGCAACATCCACAGGATAGCTGCCGCTTTTGGAGAGTGACTTTTTTTACAGTCTATGCAGAGCATGTGTATCTACAGCCACACATTCCTCGAACAAAATATCTCACTTACCCTGTAAGCATCTATTAGTGGCATGTAGTGCTGCAGATTCAAATGCGTCCACCCTCCTCCAGGACACCTGTGGCCATTGCAGTTCCTTTACATTATTTTATTTGCATGTACATCTCTTTACTGATACTTACTTTCACTCCATTCTCCCCCGCCTGCGGAAAAACAATATAACAATGGAGTCGATGTCCATGCACATTATCATCTAGAGGAGGAGACGCTTAGTCTCGTGACTCGAAAGACTTCTTTGAAGAAAAGCAACCTGCACACATCTGGACCCAACACCAGATGGTGGAAGTATGCAGAGCATGTGAATCTACAGCACTACATGCCACAAACAGATGCTTCGAGGGTAAGCAACATATTGCTTTTGTTGCAAGGATCCAGAGAATAAATATGTCTTTTGCAACCAAGTATTTTTAAAAATTGAAAGGAATAAATTAGAAGGCTTCATGGTAAAAGAACAAAATTCTTTTAAGTAGGGGCGTGGCCAACAGCCGACGGAGATGGCCGCTTAGTGAAGCGGCTTCGAGGCCCGCCACCATAAATCCGTAACTAATCCGAGCATTAAGCACCCCGGACAACGATGGAAGATGGTCTGAGGCTGCTAAATGGGTGCTGCCCGCCTGTAGCTTGCTAACATATGCACAAACTATTGGGTGTCGACTGCTGGGGGGACCGTGGGCAGAGTGTCTGGCCCCCCCTTCTGCGGGGGAAGAGGAGCACGGCGAGCCCCCGCTGCACAGGGAGCTCTCTGAAGCCACATGGCGGACCACAGGAGGCCTCGCAGGCCTGAAAAGTAAGCAGGGCCCAGGGCGGTGGTGTAGGGATGCTGCCAGTGGAGACCCAGGAGGACTGATATCTCCCTACCCCACCTTCCCCCCCGTACATGGCAAAAAGGTGAAAAAAGACAAGACGGCCCGGAGGCCCTGTGGAGCTGTGGCCTTGATTTGTTTTGGATGCGGGGGACCTGCCGGATGGTATCCCCCCAAACCGGCATCTAGCACCAATGGTGGAAACCGATCACGTGGGGGCCCAGAGAATGAGTCTCCGGCCCCCTCCTGCAGTGAGGGAGGAGTGCGGCGGAGGCACCTGGAGCCGCGAGAGAGGAATAAAGACGCAACGGCCTGGAGGCCGTAGAAGCTGTGGCCTGGGATCATTCGTCTGACGGAGGACCTGTCATGCGGTGCTGCGCCCCTGGATCCACTCAAACTATTGAGCGTGGACCGTGGGGGGTATTGGAGACAGAATATCCGGCCTCCTACATGTAGAGAAGAGCATGTCTGAGCCCCCGCTCCACGGGGAGCTCTCTGAAGCCACGAGGCGAAGCAAAGGAGGCCTTGCAATGTAATCAGGGCCTGGGGCTGTGGTGCGGGGAGGCTGCCCGTGGATACTCAAGAGGACTGGTATCTCGCAGCCCCCACCTCCCCCCCGGGTGTCTGACGAAAAGGAAATAAACACTGCGTGCCTGGAACGGACCTCCTGCCCTGGGGGAGCTTGCAGGGGGCCCTGAAACTCTATGGACCCACAGAACTGAATGACCCTCCTATCTGATGGTGGGGTGGAGAAATTACTCACTCTCAACCTGAAAAGCCGGGCACTGGTAGAACACTCACGGAACAGCACACACTCCATTAATAGTGAGAGGTACTATCACATCCTGGGCACCGCAAGCACACCTGGACACTCCACAAGCGAGCGCATGGCCCAGACTCCGATTTCGTACGGCCAAATATACTGCTTGGAGTCGTAGGATAAGGGAGTAAGGACTTAAGCGTCAAAGGCGCGATGATGCACTAGCCCGAGGAGTACTGGGGTGATACGATCTAGTCTCCTCTCCCTCATGGATATCACGCTATTCGGCCAAACTAATAATACCACGATCAGGTGCTAGCAGAGCTAAAACTTAGGTGCCAATCGGACTGAAGGGTGCTGTGCGGGGGGAAAACACGAGTGGCCGCGTTGGACATGTTGGGTCCAACAGCCAGGTGGTGGTGAATATCCCCCCCCTCATTCCTCCTCTGGGCTATATTGCCACTCTTACAGAATGACAGGTGGAAAAGCCATGAAAGGGTCCCATCAAACGAAGATAGACAAATGTACCCAGGCCAAGGGGACTGAAAGCTTGCAGGACCCTCAGGACCAATCAGTCTCCGACACTCGCCAGGGGCCAGAAGGGGCCTCTGTCTCCTTACAGGACATCATGGCCGCAATACAGGAAGTCCGTACTGCACTTGAAGTCCGTATAGATACAGTCACTACTGAAGTCTCTCTGAAGCGCGCAGATCTGTGCAACTTGGGATCCTGCGTTAAAGAAGTTGAGGACTCAATGTCCACCATCTTGCAAGACACACGCAGCCTTAAATCACAGGTGAGGGACCTGCAGTCCTCCAACAGACTCCTAGGGGAACAACTGGAGGATTATAAAGGAAGATTCCGGCGCAACAACGTTCGAATTTTAGAGGTCCCGGAGTGCGCAGAGGAGCCAGCAGCTGACTTGTTTGTGGAGGACCTTGTCTTCAAGTATTTCCAACCCCGTCGACTCTCCCAATTCTTCTCTGTAGAGAGAGCGCATTGAGTGCCTGGGGGTCGCCCCGGTCCTGGGGCTCCACCGCGACCACTACTTGCTCACCTCTTTCACTTCAGAGACCGCAATGCAATTCTTCAAACGAAAAGAACAGCTCCACCTGTCCTATACGAAAACGCGTGCATAACCTTCTTCCCAGATTTCACGCTCAAGGTCCATCAACAAAGATGCAGTTTTCTTGAAGTCAAAAAGGCTTAGCAAGAAAAGGAAGTGAAGTACTCGATGCTCTTCCCGGCGAGACTACGCATCGAATTAGAGGGCAAGGTATGGTTCTTTACCACCCCAGAGGAGGCCTGGGAGTGGTTGGAGGGTTGGCGACCTGTAGGAGGCACAAAAGGAGGAACACACCATGAGAACCTCATAAGGACCAAGGGCACACAAGGATCACGAACTGAGAGAAAACGTCTGGCACAAGATGAAGAAGCAGAGCAAAGGCACAAAGACTGATGAAAGTGGTGAATACTACCCTGAAGAACCTCACACTTTCTTTAGCTCCACCTTTAGCTCCACAAAGAGACACTGAGGACTGGCAGGCTGGCCCGGGGTGGGTGCGGGGGGGGGGGCAGGGGGCCTCGCAGTGGATCAACAAGAACTTTGAAGGTCAGACTTTTAACTATTGTCTCAGTTGGCGCTACAAACTGCATTGAACATGGGGAGGGTTTGGCGGGCTGTGGGGATGGCCTACGACCCCCAAAGTTTAAGATGTTGGGCTGGGGCGACAGGCACTCTGCAGAGTTGGGTGGGCGGGCAGTTCTACGTCCGTCATGCAGTGAAGCAGGGAGGGGGGGCCTTTCTTTGTTATTAATGTTCTTTCTTTTTTTGAGGAATGTTACTGCAGGGCATTGCTGTTGGCATCCATAGGTAGTACCACCAGTTCTCTGAATAAATATTGGTTGACAGATTCACCGCAGGTATGAAATAACAGTATGGATAATCCAGAGGTAGGGACTGGGGCAGAAGGAGTAAGAAATCTACATAGGTGAATGACAAAGGGAATGGACATTAGGCTACCTGAGCTGTGTATTCTGTCATGGAATGTAAACGGATTGGGGGATAAAATTAAAAGGTGCATAGTATCACAGTACATCAAACAACATTCCCCAGACATCGTCCTAATGCAGGAGACGCATCTCCTGGGTAACGCCTGCAGGGCTCTTGATCGCTGGGGCTACAAAATGACAGTACATTCAGGGTATACCTCCAGCTCCCTTGGGGCGGGTATCCTCCTTAAGGAGAACTTCCCAATCTCAATCCAAAAGACATGGTCAGACAGACAGGGCAGATTCGCTGCACTAACAGTTGTTTGGGAGGGGGAACAGATGAATATAATATCAGTATTTGTACCTCCGGGCCTCCATTCTGTTACACTCCCAGATCCAGGAGCGCTCGTGCTCCAAGCACCAGAAGGGTGTTGTTAATAGGAGGAGATTTTAACATGACACTGGACGATAGCGTGCACCGACACCCCCGAGATGAACTCCCCCCGCTAACACTCAACTAGCAAACTTTCTAATAGCGCTGGGCTGGTGGATGTCTGGAAGACCTGCAACCCATTTACACAACACTTCACCTTCCACTCTGGGGCCCATGGTAGTATGTCTCATATTGATCTCCTCATCTCAACTGCCTCTTCTCTAACAAAATTTAGAGATGTGAAACACCTAGCAAGAGGGATATCAGACCACACACCCATGTGGGCGTGATACTGTAGGGGTACTCCAAGGGTAAGGGACACAATTCCCATAAATCCGTGTTTTTTAAAACTCCCAGCAATAAGGGAGGGATCCTAAAACACACAATCCATTATTCTCAGGAAAATAAGCATTCCGTCACTTCCTCCCTGACACTCTGGGAAGCCTACAAGGCAAGCCCTATCACTGATGGTGGGACACAAAAGAGATAAAAATGCGACTTTGGAGATGCTCGAACAAGAGATCCTACAGCTCGCGAAACAGTTGGTACAGGATGTACAAACAGATACACAACACCGCCTGCGACTGAAACAGCAGTAATATAGGGACTTAATGAAAGATGCGGCTAGGATCAAAGATAAGAGATAGGCGAGAACGTGCTAACAGATGGGTGGCGGAAGTGGAGTCACCTGACGGAGAGCGTCTGAAAGACCCACAAGCTATTGCAAACACTTTTTCAGCCTACTACTCACAAATATGCTCGTCTGATGCATCGACTTCGGAACAAGACTCCTTGACTTTTCTTGCGGATAGACCCCTTCCGACCCTATCATCAGATGAGGTGACTCTTCTTGAAAGCGACCTCAAGGAGGAGGAAATCAAACAAGCCATCCGATCACTACAGCCGGGCAAGGCTGTTGGACCTAATGGAATGCATGTAGAAATGTACAAACTTACGGCACCCACTATAGGACCTTACCTCCTGAAAATGTTTGAGGAAAGTAGACAAGTAGGCACACTTCCTGAGGAACAGCAACTGGCCTCAGTGGTAGTAATTCATAAAGAAGGTAGGCCCCCTGATCAATGCGCCTCCTATAGGCCCATATCCTTGCTCAACGCAGAGCTGAAAATACTAGCCAAAACCCTTGCACTCAGTTTGACTCCACTGTTGACGAAACTGGTTCATCCTGATCAATCGGGGTTCATTCCTGGCTGAAAGACGATGCTAAACCCATGACGACTCCATGGAGTCTTGGGGCGAGCACATAAAATTAAAGAGGACACGATGATTCTCTCACTTGATGCGCACATGGCTTTGATACTGTTAAATGGCCATATCTTTTCGCTGTGCTCCGTCATATGGGCTTTGGCCTAAATTTCCTTTCCTGATTGCGACTACTATACTCGCAGCCCTTGGCACGAGTGGTGGTTAATGGTAGGGTCTCTAAGGTTTTCCCCTCCACAGAGGAACGCGACAGGGCGCCCTGTCTCTCCCCTAATCTTTGCCCTGATCCTCGAGCAACTAGCGGCATGGGTCAGGGAGGACGCCCTGATCCGGGGCTTACAAAGGATGGAGGACTTGGAGGATAGAATATCGTTGTATGCTGATGACATTCTCCTGTACATTGCCTCTCCCAGGTCCACTGTCTCCAGGCTAATGAACATTCTTTCGATTTTTGGGGAATACTCCGGGTACTTAATGAATTTGTCCAAATCGGTGATGTTCATCCTCCAAGGTCCGGCGCCCCACCTTCCACCTGGATGTGAGATCCGAGTGGCCAAGGAGAGTTTTTGATACCTAGGTAACCATGCAACCATTGATCCCAAGATAGTTATAGCCAAAAACCTGGCGGGCCTCTTGACACGCCTCAAAAGTGATGTTCGACACTGGCGATCCCTCCCACTCTCCTTATTGGGAAGGGCAGCGCTATTTAAGATGATGGCGCTGCCCCGTTTCCTTTATATCCTACAGAACTCCCCCTTTCGAGTGCCAGACACTTTTTTCAAAGCAGTTAATAGCGAACTTAGGAAACTGCTCTGGGACGGAGGATCCCCTTGTATAGCTTTGACAAAATTGACCTGGGGATGGTATGAAGGAGGGATAGCCCTTCCCGATCTTCAAACGTATTATACAGCAGCCCAGCTTACAACTGTCAACTATTGGGCCTACTACCCCAGAGAGGAACCCTCCTATCTCATGGATCATCTGGTCCTCCAGAGAGGGGGCTACCGCCGTGCATTATATACCAATCCACACCATTTATCCCTAGGGGGACCAACTGCCCTAACAGTCTACCTCTGACACTCAACCCTACGGAAACTAGGGTGGGAGAAGAGAATCACACACACTACCCTATTATGGAATGCAGAACTCTTGGGCACGATGGCAAATAGACAGAGTTTTAATAAGTGGGATCTGATAGGGATCTCCATTGTGGGAGACATATGCACAACCAGAGGGGTAATTCCATTCGCTGACTTACAAAAAACATACGAATTAGCCCCCACAAAGGCATTCCGATACCTACAAATCCGGCACGCTATCCTGGCAGTATTTCCGTCCGATGAAGCCCTACCAGAATCGTCTCCTCTGGAAGACAGATTGTTGGAGGAACCCCTCTCCACCAAGGCAACCTCACTCACGTACCGTAAACTCATTAATAATTCCCTAGACACTTCTGGCCAGCTCTGTGAGGTCACTGGCACTATCATAGGATCATCGGCCAAACTATGCCTACTCAATATAGGGGAAGCCACAGACCTGACTCGAGCAGACCAAATGTGGGTCACGCTAGGCATGTTGGTAGCTAAACATAACATAGCACAAATGTGGGAGGCGGTGATGACTCCATCCCTGAACGACTGGTAAAGAGACCTGGATTTGTGCATGTTGGCAGAGAGATCTGTATACGAGAGTAGGAGGTGCCCAAAGAAATGGGAGAGGGTTTGGGGCAGATAGAATACATACAGAAGTAGCCCATGTACCGCCCCGTGAGCAAGAGCTTCGGATGCGACAGTATAGGTATTAACAATATAATAAAAGTAGGGAGGATGAATGTGTTGCCTTGCCCACCTGGCATTGTAATAATATGTATAATAGACTGTTGTCTCGCAAACCTCCTTATACCAATTGTCAGAGACAGAATTTAACCAGAAATGTGAAATCATTTATGACCAAATGTACAGAAATTAGTGCTCGTGGTACAACCAACATATGTCAAGTGTTGCATACCTTTTTGTTAATAAAAAGAATTTTAAAAAAATTATCTTTTAAGTAAACATTTTCATTGAGGATGTTTCAATATCAACCCATGAAGGAGGAAATGGATTATCCTCATCTGACATCCAATAAGACAACTGTTTTAGACAAAAAGAATTGTGGTGCAAAAGTGGAAAACTTACTCTACCATCTTTTTTCCCCTTCATCTTAATGTGGACACAAATATTGATTGCTTTTTCCTAATCCATAAAAACCTAGTCAGAATAGAGTCTAACTTTACAGTGGCTATTAGGTGTTTAAGTTTAGACAAATTACTCAAAACTGTAAAGAATGACCTACTTTTAGCAGCGGTCAGTCTGCCTTTTTAAAGCCCGATTCTTCACATCCGACAAGAGTAGGTAAAAAAGGGTCCAATTGTAATACTAGAATCTTTGCAACAATGTTATAATTTATAATCACTAAAGACCTAGGAATAAGACATATTGCTGCCTCTTGAAAAGATCTCTGGGCTGTTTTAGAGAATGGGAAAACATGTAAGGGTTCCAAACATTTAAGAAATTAAGGACTTAGAAAAATAAGAATACAATTCAACCGAAAAACCATCGAGACCAGGGGTTTGGCTCTTTTTAATAAACAGCTTTACCTATAGAAATATCTTTTTCTTGTCAGAAGAGAGCCTCAGTTTTTGTTGGCCTTATTAAAATTGAATCCAAGTGTAAATCTTTTCATACTTAGGTGAAATATCTGAAGTAAAAATCTGTTTATAAAAATCAACATACGCATTGATGATATCCGTATCCTTGTATGACTAAACTACATTTTTATCTGTTGGGGACTCATTTTTAGTCCATTTCCTTTTAGCTTTAAGATGGTTTGCTAGTAGTTTCCCAGATTTGTTTTGAACCCTATAATGTCTTGCACTACTTTTCACTTAAAAGATTATGAACATTATCTATGAAATTGCATTAAATTGAACTTTAGCTTTAACCAATTCATCCAAAGAATACTTGGTATTAAGAGTATAAAATGAGTGTTTGAGCTTCTTAATAGTGTATAAATATATGTAGATTCTTTCTCAATTTTCCTCTTTTTTTAGAAACAAAGTTTATTAAAATGGACTGGATATAAGATAAATCAGTCTGTAGCAAGTTATTAAATCTGAAGCAACTTGCATTTTTTTGAAAATGGATAAGGTCTAACTCTGTAATATACTGATGGTGGTCAGAGCTTAGGAATGTGCCATTCTCTAAGCTCAATAACATTTGAGATAAGTTTGCTTAAAAATGTCATCTATCCTTAATTTGGGAGTTATGTACCAGAGAAAAGAAAGTATATTTTCTCAAATCTGGATTCCATCATCCACATGAATTACCAGATATGTTTTATTAATAGCTAAATAGAATTACTTTTGCTTTCTCCTAGGGATACATCCAGATTTTTAAATTGCTGTATAGAAATTGGTGCACAATCTAATTTCAATACCGACCAAAAATTCAAAGTCTAGTGATTTCTTTGCAGTGAAATCCCACAAAATATGACCAGCTTGAGTAAGACCATCAACAATAAAAATAGTGATTGAGGTTTTAATAATAATTTATTCAATGATGATTGACCAATTACAATCATCGTCAATTTCTTTAAAGTAGGGGAAACATATATTACCAGCCAATCATGTTTTAAGTTTTAAGGCTTCATGGTCAGCCTTAAGTATAGATAGATAAGAAAGTACTCTTCATCTTTTTATAGGATTATTCAGACCTTTAACATTTCATGAACCACACTGAATTATTAGAGTATACATAAATATACATAAGCACAATCCATATATGTTACAATATAAATTAACAAAATAGATATAAGCACTGAAAAGTACAAGCAAAGGAAGGGGGACCATCATACAGTATACATCACATTGTGAGATAGAGGAGAAGGAAAAGAAAAAGAAGTTAAAGATAAATGAAATCAGTAAAAAGCAAAAAAGTGACAGTACAAGCCAAAACTATGGAGACTCAAAAACATGCCACAAAACACAGATGACACATCTCTAGCTAGGCAGACTGAGGGATGTCAAGATAAGATCAGGAATGCAACAACAAAACACTGCAAATATATTAACCTGTAATGAAAAATGAAACAGGGCCAAAATACATATAATCAGAAGTTATAAAAAAAACAAGAAGATGGGTAATCATTTAAAGTAATAATCAAAAAGATGTTAAGCAGAACAAATTAAAAAATAAAAATGAATTTCAGTGATTTGGATATTTCCATTTCCCCATCTCTAATCTGCTGGAAATTTAGCAAGCTTGACTGGATAATCCTAAGGAATTGCCTTATCCTTGTACGCTACTTAGAAAAAGCAAGATGGACCAAGCCAAATCTTGCATTTAATGATCAACGTGCTTGTCCAAGTTCAAGAAATTATATTCTTTGTCTGCAGTGACATTAGAAACATCTTTGTGTGAAGAATAACTTGTTGCCTGATCAGGATAATGGCTTTTTTCACTGTTCTGTATTGATGACTTTCAGTAGGCTTAGAAAAATAATTAAAACACACCTAGGTTTGGTGGACGATGCATTAAGTTTTCTTCTGTTACTCAATTCGTGTGTACTCTGCATAGTTAATGTTGTTGACTCCAGATTTGTGGGAATAAAGAATTTGAAAAATGAAATTGGATCACCTCCTCGTCATTTTCTAGAAGACCAAATTGTTACTTCAGTTAGTTCCTATTTTCTAAATCCTCTGCATGTCTCTTTAGAGTTACTATTTCTTCTTGAAAAAAGTCGATCTTCCTGGTAGCATCTTTTAAGCGACTCACTCTTTGCTTCACTTCAGCCACCCTGTTTTCCATAAACGGCCATGTATCATCCAACCTTGAAGTCTCTTGTTTGTCTTCACTGCATAAGGGTGCATTTCCCCTAAGTAGACCTCCATTGCGATGAAAGATGAAGTCTTAACTGGAAAATGATGGCCATTTATTAGGGAGACCAGAAGTGCTGGTTTATTTGAAGATATGGGTTGAGGAAAAGCTGACGGTGTCCTGTCTTGCTTCTGAGAAAGAGAACTGTCCATTGTCAAAAAGTGTCAGATAAAGCCCTTAGTCAAAGTTGTACTTGGTGTAGAGTAATTTGAAAAATATTTATTAGTCTGCTTTAACTTTCTTGTTTTCCAGTATGGAAAAAAACAAAATCACAAATGATATCAAATGAACAAAACTGCCTGCGTACTGAAGGTCTCCAAACAGAGACTCCAGAACTGCTGTGTACAAGCTAAGCTTCATCTGTACAAAACAACAGGATGATATCAAAACAATTCTGCTTCCCACCTCTTGGAAAACTAAAGGTTAATGCACTTACAGAACATAATAACACTAATATCAGTTTCTTTCTGTTTTCATGTGGGTAACAAACATTTTTTACGACCACTCAGGGGTGAGTAGCGAAAAGATACTCATTAAATTACTTTATCATTTTAACAGAAAGTTAGCACCAGATCCAGGCCAGAACATTAAAAAATCTATTTCTACTTCATATGCCTAAAGATTTTTTTTTAAATATTGCACTGTTGCGTGCTTTCAGCACAGCGTTACATCCAGATAAAGTGCGACAAAATGGCAGCCATGCCAGAGGTCTTCCTCCGAGTGTTGCATAATAAGGTAAAGCTGCCTCAAATATATGAAAATTAACAAAAATAGCTCGCCCCTTTTATCTCCTGGGCCACAGCTTCACCAGTGTTCACATCTTCTGCCATGACAAGCTCAGTCTCCATGCTAATAAAAACAAAACCACAGAGTCAGTTGGGAGGTAGCTATCTTCGGTGGCATCCAAGTTACACCTCCTCAATGGGTGAGCTCTTTAACTGAGAGAAATAACAAAAAGGCATGTTTTAATTGGAGCTGTTGTTTTCCAGGTAATGTCTCTATCTAGGACTAGTTTTTTAAAATTGGTCCCAACACAATTTTGGTCATTTTGATTTCATTTCAATCACTGTGTGCTGCTTTCTCAAAGGTTTTTTTTTAGTGGTGATTTGTTGCTATTGTTACTTAACGTCTTTTACGATATACTGCTGACACTTGTTCAGCCTCATAGCTCTCATTTTTGTCCATTGTTCGACAAGCATGCATGGTTGGAAGTGTGTGTAGATGCATGGTATTTATGTGGAGAGAATCTGGTTCTAAGTGGTATGTGCTGACAAGCACATTTTCTTATTTAGGGTTATTTCAGACTTTTTTCTTGTTCTTCTTTCATTTCTTCTCATACGATCAACAATGGAAGTAATTGAAGGACAGCAGACACAAGGAGTGAAAGGAGTGTTTAAGTAGGATTCATAGGCATTGCAAGCTAAACGTATAGAGTTAGAAATAAATGTTATGTCTGCTAAGGCAGAATGTGTCATTCAACACTGTAAGGTGGTATCATATTATTCCTTTTGTAATTAAGAGAGATCTGATTTTCCATGACAGAGAAAAATTAATGGACTGGAAGGATTTTCTCTTGGTGAAGAGCACTAGGAACATAACACTGAGATCGTATCCTTTTTCTATTTTAATTACCAAGAAACAGGTTTGTAATAAAAGGGCCACAATCCTGTCAGTTCGTGTGCAGGATGTGGATCAATATGCTTAAGTGAATGTCACCTCAATGACAAAATAGTTTGAGGAGGGCAAGCTTCGATTACAGAATATGTTCATTAAAATTATTATATTACTTTATAGAAACTGTTTACTAAGTAAATACATATTGCCAATTTGTTGGTCTTCCTTGTTTCTGGTAATTCTAATTAAGGTACGTTTGTATGAGGGACAGGTAACTGTGTTTGCTAAATGAAATGTAGTTTTATTTCCTCTCTCTTGGTTATGTCTAATATCTAACTACTTGCAGAACACTCCAGTTTGTCTCCAGCAATTCGAAGCCAATCCAGAGATGCATTATGTCAACTCAGGCCAGGCTTTTTGGGTTTTCTTCTTATGGCTCAAGGGATCAATATTCAGACTTCTCTCCTCTCACCTACAGATAGCTAAGGGAATGGGATGTTACATCCTCCTCCTTATAATGCATAAGCAATCAGATGAGTATTGGATGACCATAGACGCAAAATGGCAAATGGATTGATTTTACATTACCAATTCAGTATTAAAGATGCTTACCCTGAAGCTGTTCATACCACAGATCCTGGGAGCTCCTGGAAGCTGTCAAAGTTGGATTAGAATATGATTATATACACATAACAATCCTTCCACGTTGTCAAAAGTTTCTTTTTTTCGTTATGAGGTAACAGAATTTCCTGTCTATTTTGTTACCATTTTTCTTGTTACTAGCATTATATCTTTTCACCAAAGTATCAACAACCTGGGTTTAGTGACTCCTGTGCCAGGAATTCAAGATGTTTTCTTGCCTGGATGATTTTCTAATTGGGCTCCTTCACTGTCTCTATTGAGGTCGAGCTCCAGCAGACATGCCTTCCTTTTCATGCTCATTGCTCCTTGTCGAACATGAAGCATCACCTAGTCACAACACAGTGCTATCATGGTTTGCAACTGCATTGGCTTGGGTCAGATGTTCCTTCATCTGGATCGAACTGCCTTGATTCAGCATCATTCTTTCCTTGTTTAGCAGTCATAAAAACTGACTCAAGGAGCAGAGGACTACGGTGGCCTTGATCTTAATGTAGTTAACTATGGTAGCCTTAACCATAGTGTGTTCACCTATATTTGAACCAGGAGGTTTATCCCTTACTCACATATTGAGATCCCAGCTCCAGGAAATATCAAGCCCTGACTTCAATCTCCCCATATATTTAAAGGGTTTTTACTTTATAGATATCCGTTGAATTTTTCATTGGCATAGCATCGGTCTCCTCTTTTACTTGTAGTGATGACCGATTCCAGTTTGACACTTTGGTGAGGATGTGTGGGCTGTCTCAGTACCAGGTTTCTGGTCCTCAAAGCAAGGTTCCACTGTTTAAATTTAAGAATATTGTTGACCACCTTTGCTTGTCTCTGTGAGGTTTCCTTCACAGTTGCAGGTCTTTGTGGTTCTGGTTTGAGCTGGCAAACTCATTACAATGATGTAGATGAATAATCAAGCTGTAACAAGGTCTGTCACTGAAAGATCTCCCCCATTCAAATGCACTGTAGCCAGGTTAGATGCATTTTTGACCCTGGCATTTGTTTGTTCAAATAGAAAGATATTTCTATGGCTGTAACCTGCTTGGAAAGGAAGGAAATCCTTCCCAGATGGGCAAGGAACTGTGAGGATTCAGAGATTGCACATAACAATGTTCTTGTACAACCTCTTTACATCTTTTTATTCTAAATGAGAAGAGCACAATGGGTCTCTGTTGGACTTGGCCCTTTTTGGCTAAAGTTCCTTAAACTTTTTGCTTTCCCCCTAGACCTTTTTTCTGACATGGTGTTGCCAACTTAGATGCTTTGGGCACTTTGCCACTGTTGATCAGTGTCAAAGTGCAAGTGCTCCCTGTGTAAAGTGTAATGGTAATTGGTTGTCCATGATTGGTATGTTTGCCTTACTAGTAAAGTCCCTAGTAAAGTGCACTGTGTGTGCCAGGGCTAGTAATGCAAATGCTACTTGTGGGCCTGCAGCACTAATTGTGCCACCCACACAAGTAGCCTTAAAGAGAGAATTCAGGCCTGCCACTGCAGTGCCTGCACGCAGTTTGTTAAACTGCCATGTTGTCCTGACAAGTGCACCCACCTGCCAGGCCTTATGCTTTCTATGCACATCCGACACCCCTATGGTAGATCCAGGGTACCCCCCTGGGCAGGGTGCAGTGTATGTGAAAGGTAGGACATGTACTAAGGTGTATCCCATGTCCTAACAGTGAAATACCCTGCATTTCGTTTTTCACTGTTGAAATGCCATCTTGCCCATAGGACAGAATGGGGAAGGCTGTGTAATATGTTTCCAGCCTATCTTCCCAAAGGCTTAAGATGGAGAGGTGAAGTTTAGTGTGCCTGAACTCACAATTTAATAACACATCTTTTTGTGAAGGTGGTTTTTGAATTGCGTGTTTAGAAACCACTCTTCTAGAAGTGGCTGGGTTTTTGTGCTCAAACATTTCTGTGTGTCTCTGCCTGGTTGTGGATTGACTGTCTGGATTTAAATGTGATAGGCTCTGGGGAATGTCTTGACCCAGGGGAGGAGGTGAGACAGCAACAGGCTGACCTGCATCTGGAGTGCAGGGGGGATGAGTAGCCCCTGTAGGTGAAGAGGCCTGGGTTGCTGCCATAAACCAATGGCTCCGTTCCCTGCTGAGTGATTAAGGATCCAGACCCCCACTATCAAAGGCAGAAGGTGTCACTGGCAGGGAGACACCCAGAACTGGTTTAGACAGGGGTCAGTGCCCCCCTGAACACAAAGTCTTCAAAGACATTTAGGGGTATAACTATGAGAGCTGAAACCCCTGGACTTTGGAATGGAACTGTTCAAGACTGTAAAGGATTGAACCTACTTCGTGGTCAAGAGGAACCTCTGCCAAGGAAGAAACAGCTGAATAGACTGAAGGAAAGGACTGATCCTTGCTCTGTGTTCTGGGGCTGGCCTGCAGTTTGCTGCTTTAACCAAGGAGAGGCTAAAGGGACTTTGCTGTGTGCTGTGTCCCCCTGCTTGAAAGGACTTTGCTGTGCTGTGTCCTGAAGTAACTTAACCCCAAGGGCCCGAGGAGAGCTGGCTCCCTGTTGTGGAAACTCAGGAACACAAAAGTTTCCAGAAGTGTCTCAGCGACGCTGTGTGCGTGTGCTTTTTGCAGCCTGAGCCCTTCGTAAGAATTGCCCTGTGATCGTGGGCACCTGGAGTCCAAGCGAGCCTCAGCGACGCTGTGTGCGTGTGCTTTTTGCAGCCTGAGCCCTTCGTGAGGATTGTCCTGTGATCGTGTGTACCTGGAGTCCAAGTGAGTCTCAGCGACACTGTGTGCGTGTGCTTTGTGCAGCCTGAGACCTTCGTGAGGATTGCCCTGTGATCGTGCACACCCGAAGTTCAAGTGTGTCTCAGCGACGCTGTGTGCATGTGCTTTTTGCAGCCTGAGACCCTCGTAAGAAGTGCCCTGTGATCGTGGGCACCAGGAGTCCAAGTAAGTCTCAGCGACGCTGTGTGCGTGTGCTTCGTGCAGCCTAGACCTTCGTGAGGATTGCCCTGTGATCGTGTGCGCCTGGAGCTCGAGGGAGTCTCAGCGACGCTGTGTGCGTGTGCTTCGTGCAGCCTGAGACCTTCATGAGGATTGCCCTGTGATCGTGCACACCCGAAGCTCAAGTGAGTCTCAGTGATGCTGTGTGTGTGTGCCCTGTTGCGGCCTGAGATCTTCGATATCGCCATCGGCCCGGATTCAACCAAGTCACATCGGAGGCCCAAGTCGCGAGAGGAGAGGAGAGCGAGGTTGCACCCCCCAGGTAACGTGTGTCGCCGCCTGGGGCGGGGTGCGGGCTCAGAGAGGGACGCTCTCGGCCTCTCCCATTCTTGCAGCACGAGCCTCTGCTCAAGCTCGTATCGCGGCCTGTACGTGCCAAGGAGTGGCAGTACCGGGGCCGGAGTGTGGAGCTGTACTTTGGTTTACACCATACCCGTGTTGGGGGCATATTTTGGCGGAAGCTGACCGCGAGTCAGTAAGAGAGGCAGAGAGACCGTCTAAAGCACCGTGATCGGTGCCGAAGTGCCTTCCGCATTGCATTGTTTCTGCATTACGAACTGCCTGATTGTTACATTGCGCATTGCATTGTGTTTGCATAACGAACTGCCTGATTGTTGCATTACGCATCGCATTAGTTTGCATTACAAACTGCCTGATTGTTGCATTACGCATTGCAGTATTTTGGCATTACGAACTGCTGGATTGTTGCATAACGAACTGCATTATTTTTACATTGCAAAGTTCCTGATTCTTGCTTTACGAACTGCATAGCATTTCAATAGGATTGCATTGGATCACCTAGAATTGCTCATTAATACCGCCAGACCCTACAAGGGCTGGCTGGCCTAATAACTGGCCAGGAGGAATATTACAAATACGCATATGTTGGATTTTTATCGTGTGGTCTCATCGTATATCTTTCTATATAAACATATACTTGTTTTTCTATGAAACTCGTGTGAGTCCTTTTGTGGTGTCATCATTGTGTCACTGAGATCGTGGTTGCAAATACTTTACACATTAGCCTTGAAGATAAGCCTGGCTGCTCGTGCCAAGCTACCAAGGGGGTGAGCAGGAGCTATCTGAGAAGGTGTCCTTCCTTTCCCTGACGTGAAAGCGAGGGTCCCTACTTGGCCTAAGGTACCTACCTCAGCCAACTAGGGAATCCCGGTTCTAACAGTCTCAATATGAATTACCGATTATTTAGTGCATATACACCCCCGAATACCATATTTGTATGCCTGCCCTATATAATGGGCATTAAAAGTTATTCCATTTGAAATTTGGATTAACATGCTGACACTTGAATACCAGTTGTTTTCTGCATGAGATTACCTTTTCTGGGCAGAATAACATGTTTTTCCACTGCTCTGAGCAGGTGATAAATGGCAGTGGGGGATTATTGTAGGTTGGTGTCATAGAAGGGCAATTCAGTGCTTGGGGGGGGACATGTTCTCTTTCGATGATGGTGCTTCAGGGGCCAAGCTATGCCTCTGTCCACATCCATTCCCCACTATGTCATTGTTACTAGCCTACACCAGGTGAAACTTGGCATGGTATTTCCAAATCTGAGATTATCACACCAGGTAGTCCCAAGTGCAAACACACTAGACCATACAGAACTACCCAGTGCAGTATTCCCATAGAGATACTGATGTCATCCTTGTGTTTTCTGCTTAGTTACCCACCACTGCATTAAATATATATGTCATATATTCGTTTATTTGAGTGGACATTTCTGATCTATGAATGCATGCTGCGCTTAGTATTGAATAACACATCAAATTTGCTTTATTAGAGTTGGATCAATCAGTTAGTCATATATATATATATATATATATATATATATATATATATATATATATATATATATATATCTACTGGCGGTCGCCAGTAGATAGTTATAGTTACAACCTATTATCCATAGGAAATCCGCGACATTCTATTTGAAATAACTCTCTTGCCAGTTGACGTATCTTCGCAAAATTTTCAAACTTTATGGCCCGCTCCGGTCCGCTCCTACCCTGAAAGTCTCGGGGGATTCGTCAGCGGGGGCCGAGAAAAAGGGGGTCCCAAAACGCGTTTTCCCCATGCAATTTTCCATAGGAAACTTTAGACACGGCTACAGCCTCGAACTGCTGAACGGAATTACACCAAATTTGGCAAAGAGGTAGTTCTTGGTTCAGAAAGAACCCTTTTTGTTAAATGGTGTACATCCGTTCAGTAGTTGCTGAGAAAATCAAAAGTAAAAGATAGTGATATCTATGGCCGAGTAGGGTCCGCGTACCCTCAGCGCACCCTGCGCGCACCGTCCCGATCACGAGCTGCATGTTAATTGGCTGTCAGCTGGCTGTCAACATTCCGATTCAGGAAGTGTTGGCAGCCATTTTGTCCCTCGGTAGAACCGAGGGACAGAAACAAGTGCGCAAAGCGCACAAAGGGGGCAGGGTAGAAACACCCTGACCCCTAGGTTTGCTCAGGGGTCCCACAAGGACCCCCTGGGCAAAAAAAAAAAATTTAAAAAAAAAATCGGCAGGATGCGCTCAGGGTGCGCGAATCCTGCCGAGAAAAACGAAGCGCGGTCTCCCGCGCTCGATGTTAATGGCCCCCGGGTGGGCCAAGTCCCGGGGGCATGCTGGGGGGGGTTAATTTTATGTGTGGGGGCCTCTAAGGGCCCCCAAGCCCCGGGGACCACCACACCCCGGGGCTTTATGTGTAATGGTGCGGAAGGGCTCTTGAGCCCTCCCGCAGCCCCGGGGACCGCCACCTCCCCGGGGCTTCTTTTTTTATTTTTGATTAACCTGTGTGGGGGGGCTCCAGCCCCCCCACACGCCCCGGGGACCACCACCTCCCCGGAACACTAAGAAAAATTACAATGGGGGTCCGTTTTGGACCCCCAAGCCCTGGGGACCACCACCTCCCCGGGGCTTTCAAAATGTAAGGAGGGGGGCCGCGCGGCCCCCCTCCTGGAGCCTGTGGTGGCCCTGGGGACCGCCACCCCCCAGGGCCGGCTCCTGCAGTGTCCCGGGGTGCCTACCCCCGGGACACTGCTGATTGCAATGACAGGACGGGAGCCTCGCGGCTCCCGTCCTGTCATTACAAACTGCTTGGCTATTGGAAGAGAGAGCAGGAAACCTGCTCTCTCTTCCAATATCCAAAGCTGATTGCTTTCCACATGGGGAGCAGCATCTTAGCAGCTCCCCATGTGTAGAAGCAATGCTGGCTCCCGTAGGACACGGGGAGCCGGCGGGACTGTGGGGGATTGGGGACCCCCCCACAGTCCCCAACAGAGGGCCAGCCCCGGGGGATGGGGTCCCCGGGGCAAGTAGTGGCCCGGGAGGGGGCCACGCAGCCCCCCTCCCCAAAGGTAAAAAAAGTTACAAAAAAAAAGTGCAAGGCCGGCCACGGGGATGGGGTCCCCGGGGCCTTAAATGGCCTGAGGAGGGGGCCACACAGCCCCCTCCAAATAAAAAAAAAGAGGCCATGCCCCGGGGATGGGCTCCCCGGGCCAATACAGGCCCAGGGAAAGGGGGCCACGCGGACCCCTTCCCGTTTTTTTATTTTTATTTTAATTTAAAATAAGGGGTAAGGCCCTGGGGGATGGGGTCCCCAGGGCCTAAAAATAGGAAAAAGGAAGGGGGCCACACAGCCCCCCTTCAGGGGAAAAAAACGATCAGGCCCGCAGGCCCCACCCCTTCCTTCACCACTCTGCAAACGCGCCCCTGGCGCGTTTGCAGAGGGGGAACGAATTCCCCTTGAATACTGGGGTCCCTGGGGCCAACTAGCCCACCAGGAACCTCCAGTATGCGCCAGGGGCTGCCTTGCAGAGAGGTGTACAGAGGCCACGCCCCTTTTACACCTCTCTGCAACGCAGCTCTGTGGCGCTTTTGGAGGTATATGGTGGGCTAGTTGCACCCCAGGGACCCTCAGGATTCAAGGGGAGTTAATCCCCCGACTTAAAACGCGCCACGGGGCGCGTTTGCACAGTGGTGAAGGGAGGGTGGGGCTTCAGGTGACATGTGTGCAAACAGGCCCCGTGGCGCGTTTTAAGATGGGGAATTAAATCCCCTTCAATCCTGAGGGTCCCTGGGGCTAACTAGCCCAACAGGTACGTCCAGAAAGCGCCACAGGCGTTGCAGAGAGGTGTAAAAGGGGTGTGGCCTCTGTACATGTCTCCTGCAACGCAGCCCCTGGCGCATACTGGAGGTTCCTGGTGGGCTAGTTGGCCCGTAGGGACCCTCATGATTCAAGGGGACTTAATCCCCCAACTTAAAACGCGCCACGGGGCGCGTTTGCACAGATGTCACCTCAGGCCCCGCCCCCTCCCTTCACCATTGTGCAAATATTCCTCTAAAATCAGCCGAAATACGAATTCTGATTTACTCACCTGTTATCAGGAGAGACCTCAGTGCTGCATCTTTCAGCCCAGTACTAATCCTGAAAAGTAATTTTAACCGTACTTACCAGTAACTTGAATTTCCTTCCATAGGCTAACATTGACTGGTTTCACTTGGAAATTCTTCTAAGTGTGGAGTTTTGGAACTTTAAAATATTCCTCTAAAATCAGCCGAAATACGAATTCCGATTTACTCACCTGTTATCAGGAGAGACCTCAGTGCTGTATCTTTCAGCCCAGTACTGGTCCTGAAAAGTAATTTTACCGTACTTACCAGTAACTTGAATTTCCTTCCATAGGCTAACATTGACTGGTTTCACTTGGAAATTCTTCTAAGTGTGGAGTTTTGGAACTTTAAAATATTCCTCTAAAATCAGCCGAAATACGAATTCCGATTTACTCACCTGTTATCAGGAGAGACCTCAGTGCTGTATCTTTCAGCCCAGTACTGGTCCTGAAAAGTAATTTTACCGTACTTACCAGTAACTTGAATTTCCTTCCATAGGCTAACATTGACTGGTTTCACTTGGAAATTCTTCTAAGTGTGGAGTTTTGGAACTTTAAAATATTCCTCTAAAATCAGCCGAAATACGAATTCCGATTTACTCACCTGTTATCAGGAGAGACCTCAGTGCTGCATCTTTCAGCCCAGTACTGATCCTCAAAAGTAATTTTAACCGTACTTACCAGTAACTTGAATTTCCTTCCATAGGATATAATTGCCTGCTTTTTGCTGAAAAGTTTCTAAGTGTTGATTTTTGAAACATACAAATATTCCTCTAAAATCAGCCGAAATACGAATTCCGATTTACTCACCTGTTATAAGGAGAGACCTCAGTGTTGTATCTTTCAGCCCAGTACTGGTCCTGAAAAGTAATTTTAACCGTACTTACCAGTAACTTGAATTTCCTTCCATAGGCTAACATTGACTGGTTTCACTTGGAAATTCTTCTAAGTGTGGAGTTTTGGAACTTTAAAATATTCCTCTAAAATCAGCCGAAATACGAATTCCGATTTACTCACCTGTTATCAGGAGAGAACCCAGTGCTGCATCTTTTAGCCCAGCACTGACCCTGAAAAGTAATTTTAACCGTACTTACCAGTTACTTATCTTTTCTTCCATAGGAATCCATTGTCTGGTTTTCAGCAGAAAAGTTTGTGTCGATTTTCACAAACTACAAATATTCCTTAAAAATCGCCTGTATGACTTAAACGCATTTTTTCAACTGTTTACAGGAGATGCACCAGTGCTGGATCCAGGATCCAACACTGAGTAAGAAAAAGTAACGATAACAGTTTTTACCTGCTAAGTGAATTTCCTTCCATAGGATAACATTGGTGATTCTATGAGGAAAAGTTTCTAAGTGTCAACTTTTAAAATACAATAATATTCCTTAAAAATCACGACTGTAACCAAAACGCTTTTACTCAACTGTTTACAGGAGATGTCCCAGGACTGAATCTAGGATCCAGTCCTGTGGTTAGAAAAGTAATCCATAAAGTAACTAATTGCATTTAACTAGAAATTCACATTGAGCTGAATGTTGCATTGTGTTTGAAAATGTGTTGCCCATTGCAACAACTGTAACTACTGTACTTAAAAGTCTATTGCCTATGTGCTAAGTATTTAAACTAAAGTAATTCATTCTGAGAAAGTATTTTTGTAATGTAATGTATAATGTAATTACAATGTAATTTAAAAAATAAAATATGTAAAAGAAATTGTTTCTAAAAATGTAGTAAATCAGTATGAAAAAAATAATATAAAAATTAATACATTTAAAAAACCTTTGAAATTCACTGAAAAAACCGTAGGTTTCAGGCACGTTATAGTTACAAATTAGCATTTAAAAACCTTTGAAATTCACTGAAAAACCATAGGTTTCAGACACGTTATAGTTAGAAATTAGCATTTAAAAAACCTTTGAAATTCACTGAAAAAACCATAGGTTTTAGGGACAGTTATAGTTACAAATTAGCATTTAAAAACCTTTGAAATTCACTGAAAAAACCATAGGTTTCAGATATGTTATAGTTACAAATTAGCATTTAAAAAACCTTGAAATTCACTGAAAAACCATAGGTTTTAGGGACAGTTATAGTTAGTTGGACATTTCACTCGTACAAAACCCGTGAAATTCCCCCGTTATAGTTAGTTCAGCTAACTATAACTCGCGCCCCGCAATGCACTGCTGATGACGTCACATATTACATCACTCATGACATGGTCAGTGACATCACTGATGACATCACTGATGACATCTCAAATGACATCACTGATGACATCATCCACGTGATAATCTGATGCAGCTCCTCACACCCTAATATAACCTTTGATACACCCAATCTAAATTACAGACTGCCATTCGCAAAACTATAGACACTCCAACACCAATAACTACATACCCACTCACTGATTCTTAGGTCTACACACACACATCCACTCACTCACCCGTACAGTCACTCATACTTATGGTCACTCAGTACAGGACTATCATATGCACTCTTACTCCTATATAGACACTCAAACACCGCCACTCATCCATAGAGGTACTCACACACCTAGTCAGTCATGCAAATAATTAAACACACTGCCATTTACTCACCTATACAGTTATACACACACCAGCTCACTTAATCATACAAATACTAGCACATTGTTACGCTCTTATACAATCACTGATACAAGCACACACTCATCCATACAGCCACTATCACAATCACTCACTCTCGCTTATAGCTATTTATATACTCCAACACACATATATACTGGCTTTCACATATGTAGTTACTCACACATGTACCACTGGGACATACATTCACTCACTAACACACTCTTACACACACTTACCCACCCATACAGTCTATCACAGATGCACTCTTGAAACCATCCACCCAGTGAATCACCCACTCACACATCTATGCACAGAGTCACACACACCCCACCCACACAAACACTCAGGCACCCATACAGATACTCAGACAACCAATCAATAACTCATATAGACACTCATGTAGCTATTCACAAACCCATGCAGCCACTTACACAGCAACAGACAGACGGATACAGACATTCACCCAGTTTAGTCACTAACCCATGCATTCAGTAAGATACGTTAAATCACTCACTTATAGAGTCAGTCACGCACCTACTAAATCATCCATACAGACACTTACACACCCACTCATTCTTCAATACGTCTTTTCCTATATATATTAAAAATATTTAAACTTTACAGAAACACACAGTCACTGGATGATGTCATCAGTGATGTCATTTGAGATGTCATCAGTGATGTCATCAGTGATGTCACTGACCATGTCATGAGTGATGTAATATGTGACGTCATCAGCAGTGCATTGCGGGCGCGAGTTATAGTTAGCTGAACTAACTATAACGGGGGAATTTCACGGGTTTTGTACGAGTGAAATGTCCAACTAACTATAACTGTCCCTAAAACCTATGGTTTTTTCAGTGAATATATATATGTATTAAATGGTTTATAATGCCTTTTAGAACTAAGTAAAGGTGCAACAAGATTAATATGTTCATCTTTGTACTTGACATTCATTATGAGGCTTGCCCTTTTCAAAATAATCAGAAAGGTGTATTTAAGCTGGGTACTGACAAGTATTAGTCCTGGGAGACTAGATTCAAACAAGCACAACTGTAAACATACTTAGTGAAGACCATAGGCGGGCATCTCAGAGCCAGCCTGGCCTCATCTGCTTAATGGGAACGCCATACCTTGTTGAGGGCAGAGACCGGGAATGACCCTCTCCAAACAGAACAAACACTTCTGTTGCTTAGCTAAAGTATGCGGGTGTAAGGCCACCTTTGAAAATCATTTAGGCCCTTTGCTTTTAAGACAGCTAAGCTAGATGCAAGAAGGGAGGAGTTGAAGAACAGATACCAGCTCCGTCTTTTCATGCAAGAAAATTCTGAAACACCATTATAGCGGTGCAGTTCTTTTGAATATTTTGTTTATTAATCAATTTCATTGCCACTATTTTGTTTATCCTTATAGTGACAACTAAACGCATTATTTGCAATAGAGTAGGATGTGGATTTTAAAAGAATCTTAACATATAATCATAGTGTGTATCCTTGAGTGTGTCTATGATGAAAAAACATTTGGAACCCAATAACAATGAATACTCCTGCAAGTCTCACAGGACTGATCATTGCCCAGAACTTGATACTCATATAATGTGCAGGTGGTTTGTGGGTTACTGTATGCCAGGTTTCCTGTTTCAAGCTGGTAACTTGGCATTGAAACTGCACTTTTACCAGAGTGCCCACAAAACCTAATCCTGTGCTGTATTTTGTATGAAACTACAAAACAATGCAGTAATACCACTCCAGGTGACTCAAAATGATACCTAATGTATATATATATATGTGTATATATATATATATATGCACACACACACACACACACATATATGTGTGTGTGTGCCTATTTTAAAATTAAAAACAACTTAAAAGCCACTGGAAATTCACCAAATACAGGTAGCTGTGCATCCATAGCCCCCCCCTCCATCAAAGGTACTACTTATAACACCACATATTACATCTCAAATGATTTCACTAATGACATCACTGATGAAGACATCATAAATGTAGCTTGCATAAGGCATGGACTTTGACATCACTGTCACTTCTTATGTTATTGACATGATATCATCTGTGAGGTAATGTGCAGTGGTGGAAGATTCATTGTTGTGGTGTTACCCAGAACGGGCAAATTTCAATGTTCTTGGATCCTAACCATAATGTACATTAAGCAGAAATGTTTTCAGGGATTCTTTTTATTAACCTATGATCTTGGTAGAGTAACATTATATAATGAATCCATAAAGTACAGCATTTTCAAAATTAGTGATTTACTGATATTACATGCATGAATTAGGGGTCATCATTATTAGAAATATGCAGAGTTTAAACTTCACCTGAGAAACTGAGAAATGTAAAGTAATTGTCCCTTTGTGAAGCCACACAAATTCTTCTGACTTGGAAGAGGCAACATTTTATTTCTTCAGCACCAGTTCTCAGCAGATAAATGTCCTGACTGAAATGGGTGGGAAACTAGTCTGCTGGATAGTGGATTTGCAGCTGTCCCCTTTACCACTGAGGAATATTCTGAGTGGTAGCGAAGAAACACTGCAGTGTCCACACACCATCCATTCCTTGTATCCCCCAAAGTCCACCGCAAGAAGTATGTGGTGCAGCAAGAGTTAGCTGTTAGACTGAAAAATCGTTCACTTTGTGATAGAAAGCTGAAAGTTGGTACAGACATATGTCTTTGTAAAAGTAATCACATTAAAAGCAAGACCCCAAGTGGATCTTGCCTATTACGTCACATAGTCTAATCAAAATCCAAGATCAATCAATCAGGGATTTGTGAAGCGCACTACTCACCCGTGAGGGTCTCAAGGCGCTGGGAGAGGGGAGGGGGGTTTGGCGCAGCTACGTCTCATCGAAAAAGCCAGGTCTTGAGGCTCTTCCTGAATGCTTGCAGTGTGGGGGATCGTCTGATGCTGAGAGGGAGTTCCCTCCAGGCCTTGGCTGCGGTGTAGGAGAAGGATCGTTCCCCCGCTCTGCGGATGCGAGGGATTTCGGCCAGGGCCAGATCGGCGGATCGGAGGCTTCTCTTGGGTGCGTAGAAGGAGATTCATTCTTTGAGGTATTGGGGTCTGATGTTGTGGAGGGATTTGTAGGTGTGGGTGAGGAGCTTGAAGGTCACTCTCTTTTTAATGGGGAGCCAGTGGAGTTCTTGTAGTTGTTGGGTGATGTGGTGTTGTCGTGGGATGCCGAGGACCAGTCTAGCTGCAGCGTTTTGGATAGTCTGGAGTTTGAGGAGTAGAGATTTGTTTATTCGGGTGTAGAGGGCGTACCCGTAGTCCAGTCTGCTGGTTATGAGTGCGTAGGTGACGATCTTTCTGGATTCATGGGGGATCCATTTGAAGGTCTTTCAGAGGATGCAGAGGGTGTTAAAGCATGTGGAAGATACGGCGTTGATCAGACGGTTTATTGTGAGGGAGGAGTCGAGTATGATGCCGAGGTTGCGGGCTTGGTCTGTGGATTTGGGAGGGCTGCCGAGGGTGGCGGGCCACCAGGTGTTGTCCCATTCGGATGGGGTGGATCTGAGGACGAGGACTTCCTTTTTCTCTGAGTTGAGTTTTAGGCAGCTGTTGCTCATCCAGGAGGCGACGTCTTTCATGCCTTCCTGTAAACTGTGTCTGGTGATGTCGGGTTTGTTGGTGAGGGAGAGGATGAGTTGGGTGTTGTCGGCGTAAGATACTATGCTGAGTCTGTGTTTTCTGACGATGTTGGCGAGAGGGGCAATGTAGATGTTGAAGAGTGTGGGTCTGAGTGAGGATCCTTGGGGTACTCCGCCGCTGATCTCTGTGGGTTCGGAGTGGAAGGAAGGGAGTCTTATTCTTTGGGTTCGGCCGGTGAGGAAGGAGTGGATCCATCTGAGGGCGGTTCCCAGGATGCCAGCGTCATGGAGTCTGGTGGTTAGTGTGCGGTGGGAGACGGTTTCGAAGGCTGCTGAGAAGTCTTGTAGGATGTGGGCAACCGTGTGGCCCTGATCGAGGAGGGTGCGGATGTCATCCGTGGCGGCTAGGAGGGCGGTCTCGGTGCTGTGGAATCCGGATTGGGAAGAGTCGAGGATCGAGTTTGCTTCTTTGAAGTTAGTGAGCTGGTTGTTGACGATCTTCTCAGTGACTTTGGCTGCGAAGGGGAGGAGAGAGATGGATCGGTAGTTTTTGAGGTCTGCCTGGTCTGCGGTGGGCTTCTTGAGGAGGGGCTTGACATCTGCGCATTTCCAGTCGAGGGGGAATGTGCCTGTTTTGAGGGTGCAGTTGATGGTGCATCGAAGTTCGGGTGCTATGGTGGAGGCGGCTCTGTGGAAGATGTGGTGCGGGTAGAGGTCGGTGGGGGCTCCTGAGTGTATACCTTTCATGGTCTTGGCGAAGTCTTCTGTGGTGACAGGGGTCCAGGCGGTGATAGTAGGCTGGGTTGCGTTGTCGGTTGAAGGAGTAGGGTCGGTGTCTAGGTTCTGCTCGTCGAAGTTGCTGTAGAGCGTCTTGGTCTTGAGATGGAAGTAGGAGCCGAGTTTGTTGCAGAGGTCCTGGGAGGGAGGGACATCGGAGGATTCGCTGGAGGGTCTGGTGAATTCTTGTATGATGCTGAAGAGTTCCTTGGAGTTGCGGGAGTTGGAGAGTATTCTGTTCTGGATGAAATTCTTCTTTGTGGTTCTGATGAATTTGTGGTGTTCTGTCATGGCGGTCTTGTAGACGGAGCGTGCCTCAGGGGTTTTGCTGTTCCTCCAAGTTTTCTCGAGTCATCGGCACGTGCGCTTGGATCCTCGGAGGTCGGTGGTGAATCAAGTGGCTTTCGTGGTGTGTTGTCTGTCGGAGTCCTGGAGAGGGGCGAGACTGTCTGCGCAGTTGGTGATCCATCTGTGGAGTGCATTGGCCACAGATTTGGCGTCGGTTGTGGTGGGAGGAGGAGCGCGTTTGAGGGCGGAGTTGAGATGGCCGACAAATATCAAAAAATAATTTTAAATCTTCCGATTTGTGTCAAATTTGGCACAGAAATTAATGTGTACACATCAGTGCACATCATGTGCCTGCCCATGTTGGATCTAGACTGTGACATCATAAATATAAAACCAATATGGCTGCCAATAAGGATGTCAGAAATAACTTACACACACAGTTGCGAAAGTAAACTTAGAATTTGCATCATTACAACACATACTATGAACATGTGGATAATGTTTCAATTGTAATTAAACAATACATTACTATATTAAACCCTGGTAACATTTCTATAATATGAAACAATGATGATTTGAGTTTGTATACTGTCTTAATCTTAATAACAGTTTCCACTGCAAAAGCAAAGCACGGGAGACTCGCCTTTGAGCATTTGCATTGATTTGGGCTTTTTGCACCCACAACAAATAAGTCCATTGCATGCCTTTGATGCCTTTGGGATAGTTGTCCAATGTGGTACTATTACTCCATCAATTTGCTTCCAGCCCCAATCATTTATATTTGGCAATCCTTGCATGGGCAGTAAAGTCTGACCCCAAACACAGCCCCAATGGTACGCAGATTGTTTAACATGTTGAACAACAGCATCTTGTGTAGGTGGGATATTTTCAGTAGTTCTTTTGCCTCTTGCAAACATGAATTGGCGGGCACAGTTTTTCATGCAATGGACACGTGCATCTATAAATTAGTACAATGAATCTCTCGATATTTCCGGAGTGAACAGGATCAACAGAACTTGGTCGATCTGACAGAAATTTAAATGGGGGAGTAGCAGATGATGGTGTCATCCAAGTGTCATAAGTTGCTTTCTTCCCTATCCCGTGAAATGCCTACTTGGTGTCGCAACCGGTAACAGCATGGAAAAAGGGCAGAGATTTACATACATTAAATCCTACATTTGCTGCAGTACTGTGAGCTGGTATGTAGAGGAACTTTTTTCCTATACCAAATGCTAACCAGAATTCTTGACATCCAATGTTTTTAAAATTAGCAATCGAAAGAATTACTACATCGGTATCTACTGTATGAATCATTATTTTGGAATGACCTTCAGTTGCTGCATGGAAAGAATGAAGCATAACTCATGTGTCCGCTTCCTCATGATTGAAAAGCAATATCATTTTATGAACTCTGTAATTGGCGTGGTACTTGCAACTTTATCCTGACAGGTGACAATTACTTGCTTCCCTTCGATGTGAATAAGCTGCACATGCCTTCTCAGTAAACCTAACAACTCTGTCTTGTTTTCATCTCATCTAAGGAAACTATGCCAGTCTTTGGCTACAGGAGTGATAGATTGAACTCGCTTGTGAAGACCCTCACTTCTTTTTTCTCTAACAATTTGCTTGATGGTTCCAGTAATATATATATCCCACACAAGATCGAATCATTTCACATTTCTTGCTTGAGTTTCTATGTACGGTATAAAAACTGTAGAAGCGTAATCATCAAATGTTTTTACAAGACTTGGGAGGTAGCATATTTACTACAGCTGCACCATCTAATTTATTTGCATCTACCTCTGAAGCAGTGTTGATTTCGGTGGTATTTCCGGCAAAGCAGTCCAACAGCTGCGACTTCTGTCGTTGTCTGAGTTTTCCATTCACAGATATAGATAGCAGAAAAGACTGATTCTCGTGCTAGAAAAATTCTTCCAAATTACCATTTCTTGCCTTACACCCAAAATATAATCTACCAAACAGAGTGCAATTACTTTTTAACAAGGATAGTTTGTCTTTAGACTCAGAAATTTTACGCAGGCTGGTGCTGCGTAATTTAAGTTTGTTCCTTGGTATTGGTTATGGGCTTCTTTGAACACGTTTACAACACCTCGTGAAAATAGGAGTTATACTGCGATTTACCTATTTCATTTGCTGTTTTCACCGACATGATAACTAGCAGGCATAACTTCGTTGCTGTCCAGACTAAATAGATCACTGCTCTCCCCCATAAACAAAGTTATGGAACTTGTCTATAAATTCTCAATTTCTCATTGGACTATTGACCGAAAAAGCAATGCATATGGACAGAGGAGTTCTTTGTTGCTGTTATGTCTCGAAACTGAAGAAGAGTCTGTTTTTGAATGCTTTACACTGTTAAACATCAGTAATTCAGAAATAGACAACGCTATATTGATAGTGGCTGTTTCATAGGATTACTGATCTCTTATGCGGGATCCATCAAGTGTAATTTTAACACGGGCAAGAAGTATTTCCGGAACTGATCGGTTTCTACAATCATCCCCAAACATTCCATTGAAGTTTTCAGATTTCTGCATCATATCCCTTCTAAGAATGTTTGCTGCATATGCAATTTTAACAGCATCAGAATCTGACTTGTCACAGGCAAATACTAATGCGGATCCTATGTCATCTTCGAAAGCTAACAGGACATCTCTTCCTTCATTGTATACCTTCAAACCTCTTGTATTTAGGCGAATCCTCTCTTTTAGTTTGGTCGAGTTAACCTTACCTGCAGTGGAATCAAGCTGCTTTACTCTCCTTATGTAAGGGTTTACTAAGTCACAGACCTTGAAAATTGTTTCAGATAAAATACAAGTTTGGCTACAGCTATTCCTTCTACTTAGATCTCACTAGGTGATTTGTTTTTATTCTTTCATACACTGCATGCTCTGTGTAATAGAGTTCAACTAAACATTTATGATGGTATTCGGCATCTTATGTGTTCATATCACCCATAGCCAATTTTGCAATAAGTGCTGTATCTTGAACATACTGGGCACACTGACGAAGATTAGCTTCCACATCATCTGTTGTTGCTTTATGCATTACAGATGTATCTGATTCGTTGCTAAAGAAACATGCTTTTCTTCCAGGAATTTTTTTGAGAACTGGAATTGCAGAACGTGTTTTAACTGGGCTACCATATAGATCCGCATCACTATATTTTCTTTTCTGACCCCATTACAGCTTTAGATTGTCGCACTTGTCAAAATACTATCTAAGCACACTGCATTGTTAGTCCTTAATGTCTGCTCGATACCAGAACCATCATTAAGCCATTCTAGTTCGATATTCATGGGTACGCATTCCAATTCTTTAAATTTCTTCAGGTTATGGTCTAAAACACTATGGGGCACATGCATCAAGGTAATCATTTGGATTACCAAATAGCGAATTTTAAGGATTCGCTATTTGGTAATCGCAAATACCTATGCATGAAGGATTCGCAAATATTTTTGCGAATCCTTAACATTCCCTAATAGCGAATCGCAAATTGCAATTCGCTATAGGCCCATAGGAATGAATGGGAATGCATTCGCAATTTGCGATTACCAAATTGGTAATCGGAAATTACGAATGCAATTGCAAGGGTGCTAGGGGGCCTAAGGCCCCCCAGATGCACCCCCAAAAAATGTAAGTGTGCACATGTGGTGCACACACATGCCCTAAAGGTGATGGTAATTTGCGATTCCTAAATGCAAAGTCGCAGTTTGGAAATGCTACATGCGTCGCATTTAGGGAATCGCAAATTGCGATTCCCTAAATGCATTCGTAAATTAGGTAATCACAAAAATTGCGATTACCTATTTTGCAAATGCAATGCCTTTGATGCATCGAAAAAGGCATTATACCGGTCGCAAACGGGCCGATTCTGCAAATCGGCCCGTTTGCGACCGGTAAAATGCTTGATGCATGTGCCCCTATATCCAGACCCATAATGTTTGCGTGTAGCATTTGCTTGGCTAATATGTCTTTCTGAAGTGATTTCCTGACAAAGAACACAGATGGACCAATTTGCTGCAACAACATCATCGTGCTGGACAGCTTGAACACTGTGGGTGTTGCGATAAGGTATTGATCCGACATGCTACTCATTTTCAGGCATTACAGATGAAGCTGGATAAAATGAAAGGTACATATTAAAATATAATACATATTAATAAATATTGATACATATCAATAAGTATGAATATTTACATCAAATTTATAACAGATTTGAATTTTAAAGTTTTCTACATGATTTGGCGGACATTTTAGTTTTATATTTATGACGTCACAGTCTTGATCCAACGTGGGCATGCACAAGACATGCACTGGTGCGTATACATGAACTTTTGTGCCAAATTTTATGCAAAACGGAAGACTTGAAATGATTTTTTGATATTTGACGGCCATCTTGGACTTCGATTAGACTATATGACGTCATAGGCAAGATCCAATTGGAGTCTTGCCCTTATATGATTACTCTTAGAACGATGAATGTCTGTACCAACTTTCAGCTTTCTATCACAAGGTGAATGATTTTTGTTAGGAAACAGGCTTAACAGCCGTACCTAATACAAAAGATGTGTGCCAGTAACACTGTGATGGGGTAGCTAGTGGTGACACTTAGGCTTAAGTAGCAGTGGGAATATTTCAACTGTTGCACAGAACTCTATAACCCTTTTTTTTTTATAAGTTAAGCACAAATCTTGAAACAACTCAGCAAAAGTGTGAGGCCAATGTCTTTGCTGAGCCTCACACTGCTAGTATGTCCCATTCATTCAGAGTCCATTGTTAGCTCAACATTAATTTCCCAACAACCGACAAATTTTCACTCCTGAAAACAAAGAATTCCTTTAAAGGTCTGTAACAGTAAGTAACCATCTCACTGACAGAATTCATTATAAACTAAATTGTTTTGTATTATTTTACTAGAGTCTACCTAGTAAGATACTTTCCTAGTTAGTACTGTAAAATGTAATGTAAAGATTCTTCTAATGGAAATTAAACTTTTTGTAGCATATTAAAGTTAGTTCATACTGTAAAAAGTACACATGCCACCTCTGGGTTATGATCACCCCCAACCCTCAATGAGTCCCAACATAGTCACTCAGACTACTACATTCTTGAAATTCGTAGCAACCCGTTCATTATTATTTATTCTTTCTCTGGCTGTGTCGATGTCTTTGAGTCATTCTTTCACTCTTTCTGTCTCTATCGCTATTCTTGTGGTCTACTTCCTCTCTTTCTCTCCCCTATTATTGATTTCTTCGCTCCCTCTTGCTGAATATATTTACCAACACATTTATGAGCATTTCTAGTTCCCCTGTTTAAATTGTATTTGGGTCCTTATTTTAAGATCAGTGGTCATTGTTTTTGCTTTTTTCCCCATCTTGGTCATCTATTTTCACTCCCAGAATTAAACAAGCTGCAATGTGTATATTGGAAATACCTTCCTTAACGTCCACTCACATATATCTGGATGATTTCCCAGGTCTGGTGCATTTTATTTATGTTGATCGAACTGCAGGACAAATGGTTGCTCCATCCATTAATATCAGTGATCAATCATCTTTTGATCTTGGAAATAGCACCCTGGCCAATTTCATCAAAAATAAGGTATTCTGGCACCAAGTAATCTACTGTAGAAAAATAAGGTATTTATTTAAAGCGTTTGCTGTTTTGAAGCGATCCAGTGGTAGCACCTGCTGAGAAATCGAGGACTAAGCCTAAACTGTACCTCTTACTGGGGCTATGCTCCACTGTGTGGCGGGAACGTTATTTCATAACCTAAGTGACTGCAATTCACACAGCCACCACAATCCTGACCCTAGCCTCCAAGTAGGCAGGAACCTAACGTCTGCCAGTCTGTCTACTAAAATTCCAGTCCAACTGTATCACACTTACAAGCCCGAGAGAAATAGGGAGACATATACCTACAAATACATGCACTCCACCCTCTCCCAGATGAATGGGAATACACATAGCATACTACACAGCTAACATTAGAATTCACACCCATGTCACCACTGTTAACCTTCGTAGATGACAGCCTGATTCCTTCCTAGGTGTATTTGGCAATGTACATTCAAGTCAACCATGAGCCGTGTGGCAGTGCACGTTCCAAACAGCGCAGAGTCCTGTTATAATGCACAGTCCAAACAGCCAAGAGTGCTAAAAGCCCAAACTAATTGCAGATGTGCACACTACAAATATGTCTTGTACGTGATCAGGATATTGGAAGTCACTTAGGAGTTCTGGCACCATAGAGAGGCATGAGGCTGCAGACTGACTGACTATAATGTCATGGAACTTCAAGGTGACATTGGTTCCTATTACAACCTAACTCTGGTGTCAAAATTCATGTGCAATAAAAAAATAAAGGAAACATTTGTGTATTGGTGTTTAGGTATTCTGCGTACTATTACATTATTCTTGGTGTCTGATGGTATTTTGGCCTGCTCTCTTTTTTAGGAATTCAAGCGCTGAAGCTCTGCGCACTATTTTGATGATTTCATTTGAATATATAGTCAAAGAACTTCACATTTTAACATTTCCTTTAAAACTGTTTCAATGGTGATAATAGATTTTATTAGAACAGTCTCAAAATTCAAATTAAATGATGAACCCTAACATGCTTCCAGTGGTCGTACGAGAAATGGGAGCCCTGTATGGTGAGTGAAAACTCAAGAAAGTTGTGTTGATAAATTGTCTTCACTTGGCCGAATCGCTCACCTCAACACAAAAATAGTTGACTTGTTTTCTGTTAGTTATTTTACTTTAATTTGTGGTTTATTCCTCTGAAACAACTTCATGTACACACTTGATAAAATGATTAAACATTTAAGAGAAATCGGGGACAATGCTGTAGATGGCAATTCATTATAAAGGAACACTTGGCAACCAGACATCATGTTACTGAAATAGAATGGCAAAAAATGCCATTGGCACAACTAAAGCAAACAAAGGCGTTGTAATAAAACCAAACAAGTTATTACTTAATTGCCCAAAAATACTGTGAATACATGCACGCCATTTATTTGATGATTCAAAATTTCAAAGGTATGTTACTGTGCTTAGGAATCGGACTAGTTGTCTTCGGGGTTCATATGTTCTCTTATTTCAGCGTCTTTCAGCCACTGGTCATTATGAAATACTAAAATGTTTTTATTATCTCTCAAAGCCCTGCATGGGTAAGTAAATGTAGGCAGCCATAGGCACATCTCCCCCTCTGGGTTCTATAAATAGAGGCCCCAGAAAACCAGACTGTCCTGTTTAGACTCTTTGACCTGGTACCTTTACACGACAACAGCAGAAATCGACATCTAAGATCACAGAGCATTGAGCGGTTTATGGAAATAGTGGCATGTGCATTCCTAGGAGAAAAGGAAGGAAATATGTGGATGACAGAGGTGAAAGACCCTTGAAACAAAAGTAGTTTCTACTCCAGCAGACAGACACAGTGCGGGCAAGTTTCCCTTATCTCTAATATTTGGACTTAGCTAGTGCTCAACAGACTGTTGGGCATGCACCTGCATGAGAAATTATTCTAATGTTTGTAGGGGACATAAATAGGAAAAGATTAGCATATGTTAACAGGAGTATCAAAAGTAGCAGAAGAGTTAGATTTAATGGGTTTAATAGTCTTTGAAGAACAGGGAAGGACACAATGTTTCCCATTGCGAAGAATTAATTCTCTTTGCCGAGAGCAGAGTTAATTGGGCAAAAAATGAATGATTTGCTATTTTCCTTGGATCATGGTTTCAGAAAAGTCTTCTCAGTTTGCTTTTGACTGACTGTAATTATCGTACTCTGTGGTCTACACTGACCATTCTCAAGCATTCTAAGCAGCCTCTATGCAGACCCAGAGTAGTGAATGTTATTAAAAACACGTGAGAAACCTATTTCAGACATGCACAATTTCAGAATAAAGATCCACAAGAAGACTTTCAGGAGGATGCTTATAAGTGGCGTAGAGAAGTGTCTTCATTCAAGGAGTAGTAACACTAGGGACTGTCTTCCAGTGGGATTACAATGGTCAAAATTATTAACCATTGCACATTTTATCAGCTACTAAAATATTTCTGTTTCTGCTTTATGAAGGCAGACAGGAAACTGGACACTGTAAGGGGACATACACATATCTCTGGCAGTGCACTTGTGTATGTCTGGGGGAAAAAGCAAGCTAATGTCTTGGCAGATTAGAAAATTGTAAAATGCTGGTATTGAGCCCAATATACTGAGGTTTGAGTCCGAGAGACATTACCCTTCAGCGTAAATAAAATGTTGCAACTAAAAATAGGAAAGCGGTGGATAGTGCTGAGAACTATTTTGATGTTTTTGTAGGAGATGGCTAAAACTGATTGAATGTGGATTTTCCCTGCACAGATTTGGTCATTGATAGGAATGACACGGCGTTACCTCCAGAAGGGATACACAACTTTAACTTTTCGGGAAGGTGACTACTACTGCTCCTACTTTCTGTGGTTCGAAAATGAATCGGTATGCAATGATTTCTTTGGCTCCATTGTAAATACCTTTTTCCAACTCGTAAATTATGAATCTATGTATTGTATATCCAGCACTGTCTTGAGTGCATAGTGGTGTGTTATAAATATGGCATTCTATGACAGGTTTCTTCTTGTTCAACATAACATATTTGCTACATTTGCGCTGTTGAAAGGTACAGCTGCTTGTGTTGTGTCAAGAGCGTTTTGTATTAGATGCCAGTTTTAATTTCATGCAGGTTGCTTTAACAATAGACAAAGTTAACAAAGTTTGATTCTTAGATCAGAGGTATGTCCTGGTTGAGTCTGCTGTGTCTCTTGCTTGTTTCATAGCTGTTGAGTTCATAGCATGAATTTAACAAGTAGTAAAATCAGTTAAGAGGTCCCTTTTGGGCTTTCTAGATGACAATAGTGTTTCCTAGTTGAAGCTTGAAAGTTCTCTCTTTTAAATTTCTTAATCACTGCTTTTTGTTTTTCATTTTAGGGTGATAAACTGGAAGCAAGTAAGATCCCAACACTCGGTGATGATTCTGTGCCCATTGGCATGCTGGCAGGAGATTATTATAGGTGACTGCAGAAGGAGTGGTTGTCTAGCATTTCATTGGCACGCGATTGCATGCATCACTGTCATTTGGAGAATGATGTAAACAAATAATGGATATATTGCAAACTTTTGTTCTTTCATCTTATGAATCCTCACTTAAGGAAGTCGATTGGCGAGTATCACAAAGTTTTGCAATTGCACCATTTCTTTTCAGAATTTCAGCATGAGCACTTTAGGAGACTGGTTACTTGAATGTGAACCCGGATTTTCATTGTGTGCCTAGGACACTTACATTATCCTCAGACTGAAAGAAGGGTCTGAACATTGTGTAATGAGCCTATCCAGATTTCGATTTACCTACTTTCTTAGAACTGAATCTTAAAGCAAAGGTGCTCTTAACTATTGTCAATTCTGCATTCTAGTCCAAATTTCAGTACCCTGCCACCATGATAAACTGTTCACACACTAACCAGACAGTAAGGAATCTGGGCATACTCTTGGAAACCAACATTAGCTTCAAGCAGCTGCGTTTTTCATTTGAAACTTTTGACATGCATCGTGATCTTTCGTCTCCATTGAAACAAATATCATAGTGGACAGTTAATCTGTACAGTCACAGATTTTGACAATAGCATCTAACTTTACGCTCCTGCTAAAGAAAACCTGTCTTCAAAATCTGCAGATGGCTGGAGCCCATCTGGTCACATATCTGCACCACTTTACTCATTGTGCTGGCTCTCAATGGAAAACATGATTTTCCCATGTTTTTCTTCATATACATAGGATTACATTTTTCAGAGGGTGCTTCACTTTCTGCCTTTTAAGTTTAACCAATGCAAACTAGGAAAAACAATAAGATCTTCCATCGTACCTCGTCTGTATAACCAAGTTAAAATATTTAAGCGCTAGTAGCCAAGCATTTATGATGCGATCTTCCAAGAAAATGAATGTTCTACCTCTTTGATTAAGACAGGAAACTCAATTTGAGAGCAAGACTAAAGGCCTGGCATTCAGATCCATTTTGTTTCCTTTCGCTCCATGCTAAAAAACTCTGTTTGACATGCACTGCTTAGGAAATCGTTTAAATAATCTAGCCGCGATTATGGAATTTTAAATTGTTATCTTGATATTAATAACATGCTTTAATAATGAACTTCATTCCTCTTCCCTTTCAGGAAACTATTGCGTGACTACATCAAACATCATCCCATGGAAATAGTGAAATGCTATGAACTTTTGACTATCCACTTGGGGATCATGCCCACTGATTATGTGATCCAGCAATGTTGTAACCTTGCTCGAAGACTGTGGGAGCCTTCTCGAATTCCACTGCTTTGAAACTTGAGGGGGAGCAATAGCGTATTTATGTCAATGAAGAAGCTGCTGTTTGGGGCGGTATGTCTCAAAAGGGTTTTGAAGCCATTAACAGCGGTACCAAAGAACCAACACTTCCTTACTTGGATTATGACCATGTATTGTTGACTTTACTTTTTGTCAACTAAACAACCATTATCAACTCTGGGTCTGTTGCAATAATCTGTTACCTTTGTGCTTTATTGTTCAAATTGTGCCCTTTCTTATTCCAGTGCATTATAAGCAAACTAGTTACATCAAACCTACCTGCTGGAACACCTCATTGCCTTTGAAATGCAATGGCTGAGGTAACTTGCCCATGGCAATGAAAGAATAAAGTGGATCATAAAGAAGCTTTTGTTGGCTGATCATTAATCTCCTGTGCTTGTTGCTTGAGTGTAAGAAATCATTGTTACTAAATGCAGAAATTGTGAAACTTGTATTAGAGTATATAAAGCTTAATTTCATGTTTTTTGTTATTCCAGTATTCTGTTTGTTTCCCTCAACAGCCCCCGGCAGCATTGGCCAACATTGACACAATATGTTTTTGATTGTTCGCTTTAATAATAGAATTCTTCCAGGAGGAGGAACTTTATGCATAATATGGGATGGCCCAGAATACATGCAGATTTAGGATGTGAACTAAATTGTTTAAAAAAACTGTTGTAAACTCTTTGGCATCTGTGCTGTAAGAACCTTTTTTCAAAGAAATAAGGGGAAAATGGTTGTTTTGTGATTTAATTGATTCTTACTACAGCTGTTCTTCACCTGGATGATTACTAATCCAATTTTAAATATTTCTAACTAAATCGAGGTCTTATCGTGGTACTTCTGAGATCATAGTCCTTTGAAGGCAGATCAAGGAGACATATCTGGGCCATTTCTCCTGAATCTGAAAGCAGCAAATGTCATGGTAAAACTAGATGTGGTCACATATTCCATGTGACTTCCTTCATTTTGAATGATTATATAGCCATTGGCGAATAAAATCAAAAAAGGCCACTCACTCATTTGCAAACTGTAGTCATTATGGAGCACTAGTGATCTAGGAGAATCATATTCTATGGCTGAACAACATGTCATAATTTTTTGTGCTTTGTGGAATGAGTGAATCAGCATAAAGCTCAAAGAGTTTCCCATCGAAATAATCTCTCTTTATCTTATTAATGCTTTTTTCAAATAACAATTGAGGTCACATCTACTTATGTTTAAACACTGACTTTTTGGACCAACTGGACATATTTGTATGTGTTTGACAGAGGTAGCCTAAGATTTTTAGACACCTTAACCCATATCTTACATATTATTGGCAGATGTGTGGCAAAACTCATACTGCAGAGAGGTTAAGAATGAAAGGACCATCAATGTTTTAGGCACTATCAGAATGTTACTCAGGATAATTCCGAGGTCTGAGTTCTCAACTGCAATCCAATATACCAAAGATAGCATTTTGGGTGCTTCATAATCCCATCAGAAATAAGGAACTGACATACCCCCATTATGTCATGTCAATCTAAAGACCATCATTACGAGATTGTCGGAATTTAGCACAGGGAATCCTGAGGGCAGGGATCCATGATTCCAGCCACCATACCAGCACCAATCACAAATGTTCTCCACGGACTGAGGAATAACCACATGGACATAGAAGTATTTGGCCCTTTTCCATGTGGTTTTCTCTAGTTCTGCCAAGAAAAACAGGTATTTTTCACCTGCTCAGTGTATAGGCCCAGTAGGAGCTGGAGGGATGGCGCTTCAGGATGGACCTGTGTCATTCCAGGAGGAGCATTGGTTACTTGAGCATACTACTGCATAAGTCAGCATTATAAGTGATGCCTGCAACCACTGCCTCTACAGCAGCAAAGATAGCCCCGGTCTCTCCAGGCCTGAATTGATAAGTTCCAGAGCTTGCAAACTCAGTAATCATGGGCCCAGAGAGTCATGGAATTGGTGGTGGTGGAAATTAACCGCCAAGTTAATGCTCTGGATGAAATTCTGCCACTCGTAATGAAGGTCTAAGTATTGAGTGTAAGAGCTTTTTAAACCTATATGTGTCCAAGCAATGCCGGTTTAGGTTTATAGTGCTGCATAAATTATTTAAAAAGGAGTAGGGAACCGTGGGTAATTCCAACGTTTTAGGTGGATAGCAACTCCTTTATATGGAGCACTTTACAGCACCACAAACATTAAATCTGCTCACTTCAAATGTCTGTTTTTCTAGCAGAATATTAAAGCATAGGATAAGCCCAATGTCATCCACGGTGAGCTAGGAAAAGCTTTGTCACATTTAAAAAAATCCTTTTTAATGTAGTTTTTTAAATGTTTTTTTTTTATTTAATGAAATTTAAACGTATTCTTTTAACACTTTGACAGCTCCCTGGATTCAAGTAAATCTTTTGAATTAACCTGCTGTCCTCTATCCCACATCACACTCCATAATCTCAAATAATTTTTACACTTCCTCCCATCACCACTACTTCATCCAACCTAATTGCTAGCAACCTTCCAAAATTATTTTACACAAAAATAAATACATACTTATTAAACTACTCATGCCCCCTTGCATGTTTGATCTATCCCAAAATACTCATCACCTTTCACAGTTGATTGACAACAATACCTCCTATGGAGATGGCACCAATATTCTGATCCACCTGCATATCATATGCTCCATTAAGCACACAGGTTTCATTAAATGGCTCACACTCCTTTAGAATTTTAAACTGCCTCTTCTCGCTGTTAAAATAAAACATTTATATAAACTGCTTCAAATGTGATACCATCTTACCTTTATTTAAAAATCTAGTGTGTTTCCACCACACTACAGCCAACTACTAAGTTAAGTTTTTAATATTTTTTATTTGTTTCTTTAAGTAGACCTTAGTGTATTAGTGACAGGTATATAATACAGATTACAAATAATGTGCACTACAACAGTATTCAATAAATAGATGTAAAAAGGAGATGTACACAGATAATTATAAATAATTGATTAAATGGTGGATCTTAAAAAAGAAATAGCCAGATAATTACAATTAATAGTTGAAAAGTGATAATCAATATATCTCATATAAGCATCCACAAACATTCGCGCATATTTCAACTACTGTAAATTTCATACATATCTTAGGTCCACTAAAATTATATCAATAAAACTACAACATCGATCCCCCCCACCCACAGTTACCCCTTATTAAGCAAAGCAGTCATAAATAAAGTGCCAAAATATTCCACATATACAAGTATACCACAATAGTACTCCTTATCACCCAGTATCTGAATTAAACTATATTTACCTTACTTCACCCTCAAGGACTCGGGGAGCTATTCGACAAATCTGTATCTGCTTCCAGGGCCAACAAGCTATCTACCAGGTGTTCCCATGCTTTAACTGTTTCAATTTTTCCCCACCCTCTCTTCATCTCATGAAACAAAACAGCACTCTCCAAACCTGCCCATTTAATCATTTATTTACGCCATCTAGCAAATCGAGGACCACATGCTGATTTCCAGTGCATTGGTAATTCTTGCCTTGCCGGAATCAATCCTAAATCTGTAAATCTATTAGTAGTTTTCTTATTTTTGGGGTGCGGGTATCCCCCTAGGAGGCAGATCAAGGGTGTACAAGGGATATCCTGCAAGGTAATTCCATTAATATAATCTATTACTTCCTTCCAGAACCCCGCTAATGAAAGGCAGGACCATATCATATGAATCCTTTCTGCCCCTAACTACCCACATCTAGGGCACTTTGAAGCAGCAGTCACATAGAACCTTTTGATCCTGCCAGGTGTTAGATAAGCTCTATTCAGGATATAGAAATTAATTAATTTGAACCTATAATTTCTAGAGACAGCTGAGATATGTACCACAATCCTCTCCCAGTCCATATCATTAATTTGGAGCTCTAAGTCTCTGTCTCATTTCATTTTCAACTTGGCAAGAGGAGAAAGAATATTGGCATGAATCACACAATATAGATAATTGACCGACACTGCAACCAACTACTACCTGTATCTCAACTCCCCTGTGTCTCTATAAAGTTTAGCGCAAATATTTTCTAAAGATTTAAAGCTTTCCATCTACTCCTAAGCTTATCAGTCTACTGCAACCTAGCTTTACTCGACTGAGACTGCTCTCGCTAGTTTATCTAACAAAACTAAACTTTGTTAACCTTGGCACCAAGGTAAGAGGTGCGTAATGTAGGAGGAATACTTGATTTACAGTTACTCTCTCCATTACGGAGGTTACTGTAGAGTTGTACTGTTGGCAACTTCCTCCCCCCCCAACAGGTGCTATAAGGGTTAATCATCTGATTTAAATTTACAAGTAGGAATAATTATTCCTGTCAAGTGATCTTAATTAAGATCATCATGGATCTTGCTGATAGCTTGTGACATTACCTGCATGGGATCAACCTCAGATGCCATTTTTGTTGTTTTGGTAAACTGTCACGACCTCTGGCTGAGTGCAGAGGTCTAGACTAATCTATCCTTCTCTCACAATTAGTCAACTCACTCCCTTGGAAAATATGTCAGGAGATGTGAAGAGGCTTTATGCATAGGGAAAAAGGCATTGAGGAGAGGGAGAAAGTGAGACACTCCTATAAGTTGGTGGTTTGAAAATTTGGACAGGATTTTTTATGGCACCGCGTCTCTGAACACAAACCTGAATTGGCGGGTCTACACCTATTGGTGAGAGAACAGGGATAAATGAGGGAGTCACTCAACGGTGAAACAAATATGCACAAACAACAGAATTCAGAAATACTGTACTGAACTGAATCTAGTCACACCAAAATTCCTGCTCGGCGACTGAATTGCGATGCAAGAACAACTGCAGCAGCAGGGAAGCAGGAGCCCTGGAGAAGAGAGGCAAGAGGGCAAGGAAGAGAGTGCAATAGGTAACAGGAAAAACACAACTGAAACCATACATTAACAGAGAGAACTGAAGGCAGGAAAGTAATAAAGGTGAGGGTTTGGAATAAGCCAAACGATAGCAGTGAGCGAGAGAGTCATAAGAACTGATGTTGCCAGATAGTCTGTTACTGCACAAGTGAGTTCTTATATACCTTGTGTGCTCCTAGTTATCCAGAAGTGTACCTCTTCGGCTTGGCTCTACTGTGAGCTGAATAGTAGAGTTCACATTCTGTATCTTCTATTGCCCTCTCTTCTATCGTCTTCAAATTTTGTGTTTATGAGCCCTCTTTTGCCCAAACCTGCATTAAGCCCTGAAAACAACAGATCAAACTTTGGTAGAAACAGCCATCTCCTGTTATATCCAGACGTCTTGTGAAGATGTTCCTCCATCTTTTTGCAAACGGGGTCAGAGTTGACTTTATACAGTTTGGTTTCAAGCCCATGAGCACGTCTTATAGATGCAAAAGTGTCCAAACTGATATAATAATAATAAGGCCTCCAACAGTGACAAATTATGCTGAAATAACCGTTACTTCCAGTTATTCTTTTAATTCTTTGCATATTAAATTAATGATAAATATTTTTGGGTCAGTTAATTTTATCAAGCACACAAAGGGTGATGGGAGGAATGAATGATTGCAAATTGTCTAATCACTGGCAATCGCTTGGGATAGCTTTCCAACCCATCTTGCCACTTCAGATTAAACCCAGCCATATGCAAATCAGCCTTGGCCCTGCTCCAGTAGGAACTGTCCTGCCCATGCTATCAACCCAGACCCTCTCCAAACCAGAACATAAGAAATCGAAGACGGGTTTTGCCCTGGTTGGGCCTCTTCAGTCAGATGCAGCTTGGTTCCATTGACACAGTGCACATGGGACCCATGTCTAGGCATACCCTTGGCCACTTAGAGCCTTACATCAAACACACAAAAGGTGATGGGAGGAATGTTTGTCATTTGACCAAGCACTGGTAATTGTTCTGGGCAGCATTCCAAGCCATCATTGTTTTGCCAACCCTGCCACTTCAGATTAGACCCTGTCATATGTAATTCAGATTTGTTCCTGTTCCAACTGGAACAGTTCATCCCAAACTGCCAAGCCAGGTCCTCGGAGAATCAGAAAATAAGCAACCCAAGAATGGTTTCGGCCCTGCTGGATCTCTTCCAGTGGCACAGGTAGCCTACTGGACCTGCTTGTAGGTATGCATGACAAAATGGACTAGTGGTATCATTGGATGCAGATGATAATTGACGTGTGACGTATTCTGCATTTTACACCATGAAATAGGTGGCCAGGGGTATATCTTGAAAGCATGGCTAATGAAACCACGCAGCCTTTTTATCATTGAGCCCAAAAAAGAATATAGCACTGCAGACAGAAAGATAGGCAGAACTTTGGAGGGGGAGTTTGGCTGTTTTCAAATCATGATTGAGATGCCTAAACTTTTCTGGTAGCAGACTGTTGTAGAGACCAAAAATGTATGCGATAGGATTGTGGTCTATTGCACTTGACCCAATCAGTCCGTAAAGAATGTCCCTTGATCTTGACCCAAAAACTGATGCACACCATTTCAGTAAAACATCTTTATTGAAAATTTAAAATAATGTGATAGTGTAAAATAAATATCTTTAAAAGTCTTTTGTAACATAAGAGAATGAAACGAGTGTATAAAGAAAACAAAACAAGCAATCCATCAACACATTTTTCATTTATGTTCTTTTTTTAATTATAATAAAGCGTGACTGTCACCCCTACTGGGCTATGCCAGTAATGATGAAAAAACAGAAGATTAACAAGTGTATGTCAGCACTTTGAAAATTCAGAAGGGACTAATTCCAAATGAGAAACAACTGGCTTTTATATGTATTTCGCGAGGTTTGATAAAAGAGAAGCAACCTGTTCCACCTCGACTGCAACCAAAAAAGGTCTTCCATCTCGTGTTTTAAGTCAGAATTTAGGAACGAATCAATTGGAATTGATGCATAAATCTTAGTACTCGGGAAGGAATTTACCACTTGAATCTGGAGTGAAGAGGTGGCTTCTCTAGTGTATACTGTGCCTTATGTACCAGACCGATTTAAAAAGAATACGTTCGTTAACTGGTAGCCACTGGAATGAGGCTAAAACAGGTGAAATGAGGGTATGTTGATAACAAACACTAAGCTAGCAGCATAGTTTTGAATAAGCTGGCATTCTTAAATCAAAGAAGGTGGTAGATCAAAATTTATAACATTCTAATAGTCCAAATTGGGGTAAACAAACACATTCATGATATAGTTTTTCTCTGTCAGAGAGACAAGATAGAGTACACTACTGTTTTGATTACACAGCTGGCTACAGATCACACATGCTGCTTGGCAATTTCAAATATCTTGTTGCAGTTTGCGGCAAGAGCCACTCAGGGAGACTATGAGACCTCTATACACATGGGTCGATCCTGGCCTCTCTCGCTTGTAGTTGGTTGCTTTCTTTGCTTTTCCACACACCTGAAGCAATGGGCTTCTCCTCTTGGGCACTTTCTCCTTCAGCAGGACCATGCATTCTCCATCCCTCTCTTTCAGCAGGAAGGAAGACTTGTAGGCTCTAGGCAGACCTTCATCTCCTCCAGTAAAATGTGCAAACTTCAGGTGATGTCTCCTTACCTCTAGGAAGCTGACTGTATTGCAGTCACCATCCCTGGTATCTTGGCAGTTCTTCAAGAAGTATTTGCAATATGCCCTTCATTGTTCATGAGGGACCTGGTGGTTTGGATGCTATTTGTATATACATTTTCCAGACAGGGGGTGTGAATCCACTTTCTAAAGTTTCAGACCAGCTTCATTTGCTGGCTGTTCCCCAGGCATAACCTTTCTGCAAGATGATGTACAAAACAAGTGCACAATGCTATATGAGCTATATGCATCTGTCTCTCATCAGCCTTCCTGAACCCATAATTAAAGACAGATAAAAAGTCAAGGCCTGCCTAGAAACTTCAGCACCACGAACAACAGAAACTATAGACCAGCCACTCCCCAAATGGCAGTGTTCCGAAGAGCTAACCAGCAGTCCTTTGTTAACAAGGACTTCATTGAATTTTTAAAGGGAGTTATTTCCCCCTCCTCCTTTATTTTGCTGTCTATAGTTTCACTGAAAAAAACAGGGGTTAAAGTGACAATGCCAGTTGCAAAATAACATTTTAAACTAAAAAAAGACACGGAAATTCTCCAGATATGGTTAACTAAAGTAACTATAACTTGAGCCCTGACGTAACTATAACCCCACCATGCAAAGTTTTGTCGTAAATTATGCAATTTGAGATGTCATTAATGATATTATCAATGCAGTCATTGAACATGTCATGAGTGATGTACTATATGAGGATATAAGAAGTGTCTGCAATGGTGTGAGTTGTAGTTATTTCAGGGCTGAAGGCATAGTTACTTCGATTAACTAAAATCTCAAATATGTTGGATCCTTGGTGCTGGTGGGAGCTGGGAACAAGTGTGACCCCGCTGTAGGAGCAGATTTTAATTCTGTTTCCACAGTGGGAGCAAACGTTTTTGGAAATGTTTGCTCCCACCCAGTAGGAGACATCCAGACCCAGGGAATGGGGTCCCCATGGCTGTACTGCAGCTCATGAAAGAGTGCCCCATATGCCCCAGGCCCCTCAAAATCAAATCTGGCCACGGGGATGTGGTCCATAGGCCTTTTGAAGGGTCGGGACAGGGGTTCACATACCCCCCTCCCAAAAAAATGTAAAAATGCCCCAGGGAAAGGGGCCTGAGGCCTTCCAAAGGCTCAAAGGGGGGGGCTCATGACCCCCTCCCCAATCAAATTGACAGCCTCCGCGAATGGGGTTTCTAGGGCTTCCAGAAAACACAGGGAGGGGGGCTCCATGCACATTCACCCCACAAAAAAAATGTAAAGAAAGCAAACTGGAGACCCCCTGAGCACTGGCCCACCCAAGGGGGCTTAAAAAAGAGAAGAGTGGAAGCCCGCTTTTTTTTTTTTTGTCGGCACTGCAGATCATTATTATCAATGATGCACTTTCAGATATCATTAGGAATGTTATCAATGCAGTCACTGAACATGTCCTGAAATATGTACTATCGGAGGCTACAAGCAATGCATAGCGAGGGCGCAAGTTATAGTTACTTTAGGGCACGAGTTATAGCTACGTGCAATAACTATTACTGGTGAATTTCAGTGGTTTTGTTAGTTTACAACATTGATTTAAACTGACATTTTCACTTCACTGTAATGTCCCTTTAACCTTTGTTTTTCTCACTGAATTTCTAATTTTTTTTTAATGTAAAGTAAGATGCTATTACCATACCTAACTATAACATCACTTTCACCTTTGTATTTTTCAGTGAATTTCTGAGTTTTTTAAAATATATGTAGGGTATCCTGTTTTCGGTATAAATGTTAGTCCAGCAAATTGGGAACTCCTCAGAACCGGACTGTTGCTCAGAATGGTCCACCTCCTGACATCCCCCAACTCTATGACCAGAAATAAACATAGAGTAGTGAAGCGGTCAAGTGAGGGATAAGGAAGAGGAAGGGGACTGCTGGGAATTTGGAAGCTGTGGAAGAAACAACATGAGAGTAAGTACAAAAGGCACACTACCACAGTCTACTCTCTTTAAGTCTCGCTAGTACCATTAAAGATCTACCTTAATACGTAGAAGCACGGTTCTTATGTGTTTTGTCACTCAGGCCTATAATCACCAATCCGTCCCTTCCCGTAGTTTCACATAAATGAGAAGGCACGACTTTGTACAAAGATCCCAGTCTTGTGCGGAGAGATTGAAATCCCTGTGATCCAAAACTCCAATCCACAACAAGAACAATAAAGAAAGTCAAACACAAAAGATGTCCCCCGGGGGGAAGGGCTCTTCACGTTACTACGAATGCTAATCCAAATAGTTAGGCATACGATAATTCAAAGGATGAAAGAATGCCAGAAAACAAGATAAGAGAGTGCCAGAAACAAAGGTTACGTCACCTAAGCTTCCGCTGAGCAGCTAAAGTAACTTAATCCATCCTAATCCTCCAAGGTAGGTAGAAAGTCTCGAACTCTGCACAGAACTAGTCTTTTGCTCGGAGAATTAACACACCCCTCCCTTCATACCTCTAAAGAAAGTCCTCGGGTGAATGCAGCAGGAAAGCGGAGAAGACTCCTCCGTCTTCAGTGCGCGCGCGAGCAGGACCTCTGCCAACACGCCGCGCTGTTCTCGCTTGAAACACGGTCCCAGCCGTGCTCTTGTCGGGAAACGAAGAGCGGTGCAAGAAAGAACCCGCAATCAGCCGATGCGGTACTCCGAAGTCCAGAAACCGGAACTAGAATTACGCACGTCGGTACGTGCGTCTCTGGTCATAAAATACCCATGAGCCTCCTCCGGGCATCATGGGAAATGTAGTCTTTTACTCTGCCGCGGTGAGGAAGGCGCCTAGGCTCACCGGCCCTGAAAGTATGCCCCCTTCCCCATGTGCCTCTTCGCACCCGGCTTGGCAGGGTGAGCAACATGGAAAGCACGAAGTGCCGCAGGGGCGTGGATATTCTGAACGGGCTCCCAGGAATCGTCTTCTGAGGAGTATCCCTTCCACGAGACCAGATACCACAGCCGACCGCCCCTGTACTTCAAATCCAGAATGCGACGAACTTCGTATTCCAGATGCCCATCTCGCACCACTGGGGGAACAGCCCTTCTCCTCGCCCTCTTAGCAGGTTTCAGAAGACTACAGTGGAACACCGGATGGATCCTCAAGGTGTTTGGCAAACGAAGCTTATACGCGACAGGATTGATACGTTTCAACACAGTATAAGGACCAATGTACCTGGGGTGGAAGATACTGCGCACTCTGAAGCGGATGTTTTTAGTGGACAACCACACCCTGTCCCCTGGTTCGTACGTGGGGCCATCCCATCCCTTCGATGCTGATCTGCCCAACCTTTATATTGTAGCTTTGCTTGAATAAGATGGGTTCGGAACTTTCGATGGATGGAGCGTATCTTTTGTATGCGATCCTTCACTTCTGGTTGTTCGTCAAGATCACTGGGCCAGGTGATCTGCAGGATTCGTGCATGAAATCCATGATTCACAAAAAATGGAGAAACGCCTAAAGAGCTATGCCATGAGTTGTTGTAAGCCAGTTCAGCCAACCATAGCAAAGAACACCATGATTCTTCAGCCTCCTTTGCATAGCAACGTAGGTATTTCTTCAAGGTCTGGTTCAGTCTCTCAGTCTGGCCATCTGTTTGTGGATGGAAGCTGGTGGACAGCGCCGGAGACACTTGTAATGCCTTGCACCATCTTTGCCAGAAACGAGCTATGAACTGGGGTCCACGATCTGAGACGATGGTATTCGGCAGACCATGTAATCGCACCACATGTTCGAGTAAATGCTGAGCCGTTTGCCCTGCTGTGGGCAGGTTAATACAGGGAATGAAATGGCCCATCTTGGTGAGGCTGTCCACCACCACCAAGATAGCTGTTTTTCCATGGTCATTTGGGAGGCCTGTGATGAAATCCATACTAATATTTAGCCAAGGTTGTGTGGGAGTTGGCAGAGGAATCAGCTTTCCTCGAGTCTTTGAGGTTTCCCCTTTCGATCTAGCGCAGACCTCGCATTCCGCCACCCATGACTGTACGTCCTTGATGAGATCATCCCACCAAAAGTGTTATTGTACCAGTTGTATAGTTTTTCTGCTACCTTGATGACCTGCAAGAACTGAACTATGGCACCAATCGAATGCTTTGCGTTGTATCGGCTTAGATGGCAGATAGAGTTTGTGTTCAAAGAAAGGCAGTCCCTGTTTCAAGCTTCGGTGAGTATGTGTTCCCACCCATTTTTTCCAGAATTCTGCATGGAGCGTGCTTTCTTTACTTCCTCCAAGAAGTTGCTTACAGTCACCGCAAGCACAGAACTCGAGCGGGGGCTATGATGGCCTCAATAGGTGTTTTGTGAGTGGGACTGTCGGTACCCTGTCTCGATAAGGTGTCTGCCTTTCTGTTGTCTGTTCCAGGCCTGTAAGTGATGACAAAATCGTACTCTGCAAAGAAGAGCATCCACCGCATTTGTCTTTGTGACAGCTGTCTCACTGTCTTTATGTACTGAAGGTTTCTATGGTCAGTGTATACGGTCACTTGATGGATTGATCCCCACAGGTAGTGCCTCCATTCCTGAAAAGCCTTCTTTATAGCCAGCAGCTCCTTCTCTGCAATCGTGTAGTTGAGTTCTGCTGCACTAAGCTTTTTGGACATATATGCCACCGGGTGTAGTTGTCCTGTTTGTATGTCTCTTTGGGATAGCACGGCCCCTAGAGCCACGTCTGAGGCATCGGCCTCTACTATGAAGGGAAGATCGGTTTGCGGATGCTGAGAACAGGAGCCGTAGTAAATGCTCGCTTTAATTGGGCAAAAGCCTCTTCCGCATCGCTGATCCACACAAAAGACTCCCTTTTTCTTAACAGTCTCGTTATGGGTGCTACTACATGTGAAAAGTGCAATATGAACCTAAGGTAGTAGTTAGCGAAGCCCAGAAAGCTCTGAACATCATGCACGTTTTGTGGTATGGGCCATTCCTGGACTGCTTTCACCTTTCGTTCCATCATACATAGCCCTGACGGGCACCACATAACTCCTAAGAATTCTACCTCTTTCACATGGAAGCCACATTTACACAACTTGCAAAACAAGGAGTGTTCCCTCAACTTCTGTAATACCATCAGAACATGGTGCTCATGCACTGTTTCATTTTTAGAATAGACGAGAATGTCGTCTATATATACAACCACAAAGGAGTCTATGTAGTCTTTTAATACATCGTTCAGAAAATACTGAAAGGCCGAAGGGGCATTGCAGAGCCCGAACGGCATAACAGTATATTCAAACAACCCATAGCGGGTTTTGAAAGCAGTCTTCCACTCGTCCCCCTCTCTAATCCTGACCAAATGATAGGCACCACGTAAATCAAACTTGGTATAGATTGTAGCCTCCTTTACTTGATCCAAAAGCACTGACACTAGAGGAAGGGGGCATCTATTCCTCACTGTTACCTGGTTCAGTCTGCGATAATCAATACACGTTCTCAGATCCCCATTAGCTTTTGATATGAAAAAAAGGGGGGACGCTGCAGGGGACTTCGAGGGGCGAATAAACTCTATCTCTAGATAATTATCCAAGTACTCTCTCAGGTGTTTAGTTTCGGATACAGATAGGGCATATACTCGACATGAAGGTAGAGTGGCCCCTCCTATCAGATCTATTTGACAGTCATAGATTCTATGAGGAGGAAGCTGTTCTGCCTGGCTTTCACTGAATACATCTCGATAATGACCATATGCTATGGGCAACACTACAGACTTTTCCGCCGCCGTGGCAAGACACATGTGGCAGGCCAATGCGGCGACTTGAGAGGTGTTGCTACTCATACATGTGGTTCTACACTCCTCTGAACTAAAATGCACAGATTTCTCTCTCCAATTGATGGTAGGGTTGTGGCGCCACAACCATGGCATACCCAAGATAATCTTGTACTGTGGGGCAATGATGATATTCAAGGACAGATGTTCTACATGACTTTGGGTCCCATCCAGGACGGTCAGTCTCACTACTTCAGTCTGTTCTGTCACCGGCCCAGATGTCAAGGGTTTTCCATCAACTGCTAAAACAGTCTCAGGGACATCCCTACTGACTCTGTTCAGTGCTAGTTTCTGCACTAACCCTTGATCGATGAAGTTGCCCGTGGCTCCTGAATCAATCATTACAGTGACTGAGTAAGAAGACTCCCTCACATCTAACCTCATTGGAACCAAAATGTGGGCTTCCGTCTCCCACCCTTCAGAAACCGACAATGACGGCACCTTCCATTGAATACAGTCATCAGCGGCCTCTGTAACAACAAGCAACTTGTTCTCGGGGGTTTGGTTATTTCATGCATCACCGTAACTGCTACTTTTTTTCCTGACGTAAAATTAGTAAAGGATTTAGGCCTGGTAGGGCATTCACGTGCAAAGTGCCCCTTCTTTCCACAGTACATACATTGCCCGTTGACCTTACATGCCTCTCTTTCCTCTTTGGAGAGCGGTGTTCTAATCGCTCCAACTTCCATGGGCTCGATACTAGTTTCAGACTCCACTACTGATTTCCTGACACCCTTATCATATCTCGGACTCCATCTCTCACTTCTTCTTCTCTCACCCCCTCTCTCCGACATTCTATGATCTAATCTGAGTGTAAGATTAATTAAATCAGTGCAATTAGTGGGTTGTGGATCGGTCTGAGCGAGGGTGTCCTTCATATCATCTCTTAATCCCTGATAGTACAAAGACATCCTCTTCTCCTCAGGCCATCCCGCCTCTGCTACCAATCGGTTAAATGATGTTAAATATGTAACCAAATCCTTTCTTCCCTGTCTCAACTCTAACAGCTCTCGGTCGGCGCTAAATGTGGTGGCTCTTCTATCGAACACCCTCTCTAGTTCCCTACGGAAGGCGTCCCAATCAGACAATCCTGGGTCATCATTCTTCACCAGACGAACAGCCCAATTGGCCGCATCTCCAGCCAAATATGATATAGCAAACGCTGGAATGGTTGGGTGGGAAGGACGAGGGTTTACACGAAAAGTGGAGCATTATCTGTGTCAGGAAAACTTGGATCTTGTTTGGATCTCCTGTATACCTTTCGGCAGTGGCGGCTGGTGACTTTTGAAAAAGGTGGGGCGTAAAAGTTGTGCATGAGTTCTGTGGCGAGCGAGCGAGCCTGACCGCCAAAAGAGAGGTTCAGGGAATTTCCCCGAGAAAATTTTGAAAAAAAGGAGTGGGCAAATGACGCATTTTCAAGCAAATTTGAGTAAGCAAGTTGCTTAATAAATCAATAAAGAGATCTCATATGATTATGACATAGGTAGCTACTTATTCAGTATATCCATAGAACTTCATAACAGACTTTGCGATAACACCTCTGAATATGCTAGTGAAGTATCTTACATCTGATGCTGTGATGGCAGCACTGACCAGTGCCTCATTACAGGAGCAAGACTTACTAAGTGTAATGATGCTGCTTGTTTTAATATTTATTTGCAATTCTTTTTACTGGATTTGGTTTCAAACTTTTAATGTTTTAAGAGCTGTATCCGAAATAAGCTTAAATTGAAATCACATTCATACCACCAGTTCCCTTTCAGACAATTCAACTCTTTGGTAGTTGAGTTGACATTATTTTCAATTTTGCTTTAAAAACAACAGATTCTATTTGTGAATCATTTTGGTGGTCAATCCCCCTTCAACCGATTTACTGAATCTTCAAGTAATAATGTCGCTATTATGGGCAGTACGAGGCTGAACACTAGGGCAGACCCCGATGAATCCGCAAACACCAGTGGCCTAACTGCTTGCATGTGCATAACCTTGTATGTGCATCTTTGATGCATTCACTACTAGTATGCCATAGCGCTTCAGCTCCTTATATTTCTAGCAGCACTACCTACCCGTGTGTAACATTCTGTGTTTTACTTTTCTGGCACCATCACTGTCACATGCTGTAATTCCTTCGTATGTGATTTTTATGACCCAAGTACAACCATGTTTCCTGGATGGACTTTTAAGATGATTAATTGATGCAGCGCGCGGGCTGGGCAGATGTAACCAAAATGTGATATTGCCTGTTGCATGCAGTAACGGGGCTAGCAGTGACTACTCCTCACAATATTTGGCAGTGACATGGATTATATTTCTGCAGCAAAGTCAATAAAACTTTATGCTGCTGCGGTAACTTTTGTACATTTGGGACCATGTATATTTTACACAGCAATCACTTCTTTGTTCACATTATCAGTTTAGTCAACTGCTACCGGCTCTGCCTACTTTCAACCACGCAGGAAAAACCCCTCAGTGGCCAGAAATGCTGACAAATAAAATTAGGCGGCAATTTACAGATTATCTCGCCTTGACACGACTGATGCGGAAGGGCAGTTCATCTGGGGACCTCACTAATTTTTTAACTTTAAAAGCGGGGCGAGAGTGGCAATAGGGTTTCCTTTGATGCAATTCGCACTGGCACCCTGCAGCATCCGTGCACTCCAAATGCTTAGCTATACCGTGTACCTGCCATCAGTTCCATTAATAGGAAATTTCTTTGAAGCAAAAGGTGAAATATTACAGGGCGGCTGCCTAGGAATAAGAAATGCTTCCTCACAAAGGCTGCTCCTCATGGTAAAATGAAACAAAATTAACTTTGAATTGCCACCAATACACGAGAAATAATTAAGCAAGCACGGCTTCATTCTTAATCAAATGGACAGATGCCAGCCCCGGGGGCTCCCGCAGCTCCCATTTGACGAGAGGCCCAAGCACAGAACCCGGCGCAGTCAGGAGCTCCTCTACTTCCTCGCAGCCTGAGGCCCTGGGGGTTGGGTAGAAGAGGGTGACGCAGTGAGGCCCGTTAGAGATTAGTCTCACTTTACTCCATGCTGCCTATGCAGAACCGGGGAGCAAAGGCTGCTCCTAACCAGCAGTGTTACCCGAGAGGAGAGGCTTTGTCAGGTCTCCTCGACGCCGTATTGGGCATTAATACCGCTCAGTTTAGGCCCTGATTCCCGAGTGGGGTGCTGCATTTCGATCCCGTGCAAACTCCAATTTGCTCAGGGGTCGGAATTTCGGGTTCCTCAGAAGAGACCTGCCCCGCGCCCCACCCTCCGCCTTCATAAATACCTCTCCTCGGAAAATCTGTAATTACTGCCTAAAATTTCCCCAAACTCTTCATCAAGGCAACAACTGTGTTTATTTTAACGCGCGAAATGGCAGACTCAGGCGGCCTTGCCACTGTTAGCACAGTGAACGTTTCAATGACAGATGGCTGACCCCTCTTGTCGGTGTGTGATTTAAAATGCCAAATGCCAGCCTGCCCTTCGTGTAGTGCCTTATGTCAAATGCCAGGGCTAATAACGGAGTATACGGTTTCTATCTCGGCGTTATTCTTTTAGGAGGCATTATTGATTTTTTATGAATCCAATTACAGCCTTGCGGTTCCCATCAACTCACACTCGCCATAGGTGCCTGCCTAGTTTGGTTAAAATGCACCACTACAATTCCCCAAAAAATCGTTGTGTGGGCTTCTCCAAAGCCCATTGTGAAGCCGTCTTTACGCCATTCGAGGTTTTGACCAATGTTAGTAGCAGCGGCGGCCGGCATACTCGAGGGAGGGGGGGGAAGGGGGTCGCGGGTGGGGAATAATTAATAAAACGTACCTGAGTGCCGGGGTACCGCACCGCCTCCGCTCCAGGCCGGCCACGCTGTACTGGTGGGTCCGCGTGTTCCGGCTGCAGGAAGCAGCCAGCAGGCAGCTTCCCTCCCCTACGCAACGAAAGCCAATCACAACGCTGATAGGCGCAGCAGGCGAGCGCCCCAGCCGGGACATTTTCTCTTCATAGAGAAAAGGGAGAGTGGGCGGTCCTGCTCGAGGGCAGGGGAGTGGCTTACCCACTGTTGTGAGTACTGACTGTTTGGTCGGCTCCAGGGCCGACCAAACAGTCAGTACCCACAACAGTGGGCAAGCCACTCCCCCTGCCCTCGAGCAGGACCGCCCACCCCCAACTAGGCACAGAGGCACTTCTGCTTTCTCGCAATGCGAGAAGGCAGAAACATAAATGGTAGTTTTTACCGTTTATGTTTCTGCCTTCTCGCACCGCGAGAAAGCAGTGGGGCGACGCCCCCACACCCCAATGGGGGAGCCGCCACTGCCTTTCGGTGTAGCTAGAGGAATGGGTGGTGGCACGTGTACCTGTATCTGGGAAGGAGCGGAAGACGCATCAAAAGGGTTCTGTATTTGCCTCTCTAACCTGTCTTTTAGTGCAGCAGTTTCTGCTTTGGATGTGGCTAGTTCCTGTTGTACCAACACTAACGCCTGCATAACATCATCCAAGGTAGCCATCGTGCCCACACCCCGGTCGGGAGGAGTTACAATTCGTGGGTGCGTAATTCTGTTAGTCCAGCAATTTGGGAACTCCTCAGAACCGGACTGTTGCTCAGAATGGTCCACCTCCTGACATCCCCAACTCTATGATCAGAAATAAACATAGAGTAGTGAAGCGGTCAAGCGAGGGATAAGGAAGAGGAAGGGGACTGCTGGGAATTTGGAAGCTGTGGAAGAAACAACATGAGAGTAAGTACAAAAGGCACACTACCACAGTCTACTCTCTTTAAGTCTCGCTAGTACCATTAAAGATCTACCTTAATATGTAGAAGCACGGTTCTTATGTGTTTTGTCACTCGGGCCTATAATCACCAATCCGTCCCTTCCCGTAGTTTCACATAAATGAGAAGGCGCGACTTTGTACAAAGATCCCAGTCTTGTGTGTAGAGATTAAAATCCCTGTGATCCAAAACTCTAATCCACAACAAGAACAATAAAGAAAGTCAAACACAAAAGATGTACCCCGGGGGGAAGGGCTCTTCACGTTACTACGAACGCTAATCCAAATAGTTAGGCACACGATAATTCAAAGGATGAAAGAATGCCAGAAAACAAGATAAGAGAGTGCCAGAAACAAAGGTTATGTCACCTAAGCTTCCGTTGAGCAGCTAAAGTAACTTAATCCATCCTAATCCTCCAAGGTAGGTAGAAAGTCTCGAACTCTGCACAGAACTAGTCTTTTGCTCGGAGAATTAACACACCCCTCTCTTCATACCTCTAAAGGAAGTCCTCGGGTGAATGCAGCAGGAAAGCGGAGAAGACTCCTCCGTCTTCAGTGCGCGCGCGCAGGACCTCTGGCAACACGCCGCGCTGTTCTCGCTTGAAACACGGTCCCAGCAGTGCTCTTGTCGGGAAACGAAGAGCGGTGCAAGAAAGAACCCGCAATCAGCTGATGCGGTACACGGAAGTCCGGAAACCAGAACCAGAACTAGAATTACGCACGTCGGTACGTGCGTCTCTGGTCATGCAATACCCATGAGCCTCCTCCGGGCATCATGGGAAATGTAGTCTTTTACTCTGCCGCGGTGAGGAAGGCGCCTAGGCTCGCCGGCCCTGACAATAAACTGATTACTACCCGTAAAAAATTCTGAGTTTTCAGTTGAAACTGAAAACTACAAATTCTGAACCATAGGGTGGCAGCAGGAGACCATATATATTTCCCTGCTCTTGTACTGCCCTGCAGATGATTTGATAGCATGGAAATGAGGATAAACAAAAGCAATGAATACAGGACCAGTGCCCCAGGGAATTTTTTTTTTTTTTTTTTAAAGGAAAATAAGGGTCAGACACCATTTAAATCAGAATTACCAGTGACCAAAAAGAGTGGGAAATAATAGGCCCTACTTTGAGAAAGCAATGCATGGAAACAGCACAGTCGGACCAATAATTTGAGAACCTGTGTGGATAGGGCTGTTAAGATGGCTGACTTTGAGCTGAGTCGCCAAGGTTAGTTATTCATGTCATGTTATTTCAGTTCCACAATAATGGATCTTGTGAAAATTATAGTGTCTCCTTGGTATCTCCCAGACCCTCCCCCAGCTCGCAGTTTCTGCTAAATATGTGCCGGTGGCCTCAAGTGGTGAGAACTGGTACCTATTTTTGGTAACCGGGAAGGATTTTTTAATCATCAGACTTGGACATGGAGCAAGATAGAGAAAAGAAGAAAAAAGGAGACGGAGGGAAAAAGAGCAATATAAGAAAACAGTGACAAGGCATTAAGCAGTGATAAAAAAAGATGTTGGAAGAGTAATATATAGAGATAGGAAGTATAAGGTGGTGGAAAGCAGATGAATGTGGTGTAATAAAACTAGGCTAACTTGGTATTTTAAAAACCGGCATTCATCAGTGCAATGGCAGGCTCCTAAAAAAATCTTTGTGCCCCTGCACTTATTTTTGTTTAACAAATTTGGTGCTGGCTCCCACACCAGACACTTAACTTCAAGATCAATAATTTATACTTACCAAATAGCTGCTGAAATTTTCTAAGAGTCAGTCCAAGGTGCATTAGCCTACCTTCATTTCAGGCGGCAATGACGCTTAGTTGAACAAGGCATATATCTCTGCTCTTTCTGACTGGTGATTTCACAAGCAGATTGGCTAATAGAGCAACCAAGATCCTCCAAAACTGTTGCCACTGAAGGGCAAGTTGGTTTGGGGAGGAGTTAGTCACATATCTAACTGCACCTGGGCTTGCAGTGAATACTGACTGTATCAGCTCTATTGTCGTTTCAGGAGGCACTATCTTAAGGGTAAGTCCTGTTAAATGTGCCATCCCCATAGGTCAGTTTGCTTGTTACTGCTACAGTTGTAGGCTTCAAACACTGTCTTCAGGCAGGGCTCACCAATGGAGCTTAACTGGCAGAAATTCCGCTTTTGTGCCCTCCTGAACTTAAATTTTATGAGTGAAGTTCTCTCCCAGATTTTCTGGATTTGGGAAAACATTGAAAATCACAAAACATAAACACTGAAAACAGGATACTCTAAATATATAGTAACAATATAAGGCTGTCATTTTTTGTAACAATTCTTTGATGTCTGAAATACTAACATAAATTTACATCAGCATGAACATGGAAAAGAACCCTATCACATCTTATAACCCACAATGAAGCCAATGTTTTCAACAGTAGGCATTCTCCAAGAACTTCTACGTGCGAGATTCGATCGCATGTGACAAACGTAATGCTATTCCACATTGCTTACAATAAGTGATTTACGTGCAATAAGGGTGCTTAGCAAAAAAGATCCAGAGTAGGAAGCAAGGGAGGTGTGCACCTACAATGCCCTCCCCTATGAGCCAATCTACCCACCTGCCACCCCCAGTCTTCCCAAGGGGAAAAAAAAGAAGGATGAAATTAGAAAAGAAAACAAAAACAACCATTCACTGCACCAGGCAGCCTACATGTTCAAGAAGTGCCCCTACAACTCCTCCAATTGTGCCAATCTTTTATTAACTCTTAATATCAGTGTTTCAAACTTCGCTATATCGTGCGTAATCCCTAACCACTGTTCATATGTTGGGACCTTATAAGATTTCCAAAATCACAGTATCTCTATTTTCGCTATTGCCAGGGTTTTCGACAACCAGCGCCTCACAGGAAGTCAAGTGTGGGAGAGCAGAAGTGTCATGTAAAATTGCTATTCTAGCAGTAAAATCTAGTGTTTCGTCAAATTCTCCTTGAAGTATGCCCCAAATCTGCTTCCAATAAATAACCACCTGTTCATATTCCCATAAGAGATGCGCAACATCTCTCCCATCCTTTCCACATCACCAGCATCATGAGTCCTGACACACTTTGGCTGCATAAGGTTTCATCGGGGACCCGTGTCATCAGTATAAAATCTTAAAGTAACTATACTTTTACCGTGCCTCTCTCAACATTTATTTCATGTTCCTTCAACAACACCCCCAAGTCCTTGTCCTGAAAGTGTTTGGAGGCAAGAGTCCCACCAAGATCGCAACTCCTTCAAGGTATCTTTAGAGAAGGTATGATGAATGAGAAGTGAGTATATGTCAGATATAGCACCCCTGAATTCTTTCCACGGATATGTGTACTTCTGAATGGGAGAAGGTGCAAACACATATAGTGTGATCCCTAGTGTTCCTTTTAGGCCCTTAGTCCGCTGTGTATATCTCCAGAGTTGTGTTAATGGCAGATTATATTCAAGATGTTGGTCCATAAAGGACTTGAACGCCCTATCTTTAATCAAGTCAGCCATGCAGTTAATCTTGAAGCTTATCCATGCACTCCACTTGTTCTATACCTGTCCGATTCTAATTGATGTGTTATGCCCTAGTGGTGCTTGTAAATGAAGGTGTCCAGCAGAGTATGAGCCTGCTGACCTTCTGGCTTTGTCAAATGGTGAAAAGTCCAAAATAGCAAAGGCAGGCCTGTTGGCTTTATTAGGGGTTTAATACATCAACAAATATAAAGCATACCTATTTGCTTTGTCAATAAATCACCACAATAATTTATCAATAATTATAATCCAATGTATGAGTAGTGTGGCCGAGTAGAAAAACATGGACGACGCCTAAATGCAGAGCTCTGACAACACCGCAGTTAAGCTTTGTGCTGCGCTGAGTTATATATAGTTCAGTGCCTCACATGTTCCCAGACCCTTTGCAGTGGTACTTTGCCAGTGGTGTGGTGGGGACAGAAGGCACGGATGATGGTGGCACAGCCAGCCGAAGCAAGATTGCAGCCTGCTCCTTGCATAGATCCTGACCCAGGAAACAAGCACCCAAAGGAGCACCTGGACCCTGTGGGGTGCGGCAACAGGGTGACCAACTGCTGCACAGGGAGAGCAGCCGCTGCCAGACGAATGCTATAGGCAGCTGAGGCAGTTTAAAATGAAATTGAGCTCTCTTGACTCAGTCATGATGGAGCAGGGGGATGGGCAGGCCTGAGGCCTCATAAGTAGTGACTGGTTTTGGGTTGTCTCACTTGTTTTTTTTCCCCCCACCTGCCTCTCCAGTCCCCGGTTGCGAGCAGAACTCTGCTGCCTGTCGTCCTTCGATCATTCTGTATGATATCAAATGCCGATGAAACCATACTATTCAACAAATAAATAAATAGACAATGTTGTCATCCCATTATTGACAACTGCCAAAGCTTTTTCCACATTTTCCTTATCAAGTTGTCTCAATTGTTCAGCAGCTTCTAGCTGAGCCATTTTCCAAAGTTCATTGTATGTGGCATAAATAAAACGCTTTGAACGAGGAGCTCTGGAACCTAATAAAAAATCTTGTAAAGCCATATCATCAGAAAGCAGTGCTCGGTGGTCTTTAATTGTGGACAAGGTGGAAAGTTCACAACATGCTATAGGTAGTAACTGCTCCTGAGTGTTGCCACTGACTATTTCGGGGTTCTGGCCTGCTTGCTGTACACCCTTTAGAAGAGTTTAAAAAACAGGCCTTGCAGCCATTGGTATCAATGGACCATAAGAAACACCCACCTGAACCAGAAAAGGACAAATTGTATGTTCCATTTTGCACCATCTCATTGAATTGTTGTTCTGTGAAATTAGTAAAATGTTGCCAATTATCAAATTTTGCAACAGAGTGACTACTTGGGGTATTCATAATTTTTAGCATTAGCCAATCCAAGATATGTAGTCTGTTGTACTGTTTGTTTAAAAAGATCATTTGGTGAGGGATCAGACAAGCCCTAAACAAAGCATCAGTGTTCTGGACCTACTAGTGTCTTGTACCACAAACAAATTTAAGCTCAATATTGTCCTTCCAGTATTCATAACCTTACAGGGTTAGTTGTGAAATAAATGAATTGGAATACATCAATTTTGTTTGTGTGGGCGTATTTTTCTTTGGTGGTGAATGTGTAAGTTTATAAAAATAAGAAACAGGATCTGTAGGGACAAGGACAGAAAAACAAGGGAACTTCTTTAAATATGATAAGGAACTACCCACAGGTGGTGTCAGGCAATGTTCCCACTGTGTATAATTAAAAACAGCATGTGGAGTACTATCTCTGTGTAAATAGTGATGTGCATAATGATGATAACAAAACATTTCACCATAATTTGCAGAATTCAACTGCAAATCCTCATTCTAAAAATCAGTGTACAATTCCAATTCAGCACATTAGAAACAGTCATAACATCCCATTTATCAGAAAGGGACCCCAGAGAGAGTATTTCATCCATGGCAACTTTAAAAACGTATGGGATTTGCAATGCTTCTGTTGGACCAAAAATGTCATAGAGAACCTTATCCCAAATAATACCATCATGGACTGGGATTGCAGTAATGTTCACCAGGGTCAAGTGTCTTCGACCTTATGCGATGAAGAATGGGGTGTAAGCACCTCAGCTACAGTTTCTGGTGAAGTATTATCTGGGAAATAGTGTCCATTCAATATTAGAAAAAAGACTGTAATAAATCCAATCCAGAAGAGGAGAAAAAAGAAGGAAAGAAAAATCCAACATTAGGACCATGGAAGAGTCAGGTAAGACTTTCAGGTGAAGGAAAAGTGCATGCACACCATGCAGGGAAGTATGCGAAGAATCAGAAGAAAAATCAACAATGTTGACAAAATAACCAGAGGCATTCTGAGTAAAAATGGGGACTTCATTGGGCAAAGGGGAGCTGCTAGGTACCCCCAAAGGTGGTTGATAGTATCTAACTTCATTGCAAGGAGTAGCAGTGGAAAATGGCAAACTCATGTTTGAAACACAACCTGTGTGTTCTCCGCTTTATCTGATACATTGAAAATTTCAACATCTGAAGACCTCAGCCAGGGTGTAGAAAGATTTGGACTGCTTAGAGCATGTAGAGGGATTTTGTGCAGGGTAGGAAGAGGTGTATAGGAACTACCCAGAAACCTTCGTGGCCTACTATGGAGAGCTGGCCACATGGTGTAATTCGATCAAATCAATTGAAACTAGTGGGTTATATTTACAACCAGCGAACAGTGACAAAATCACAGTTTGAGTACCTTTAACAGCAAGGACAGGCACCGGTGCACTGTAGGACGGGCCAAACTCTCTTTTTATCTGCAGTCTTCTCTCGGACTAGATCCCCAACTTAATCCAGCCAGAGATCACTGGTTTCTTCTTCACTTTGTCAGAGGCAGAATGTTCACAATTCACATTGGAGTGCTCAACTCGGACGTCTTGTAATTTCTCTAAGACAGTGAAACGTTCATTGATGTCAAAGGAAGCATCTCCAGCCACTGTTCCAGAGTTATCATGATCTGGAACATACATCTGGTCCCCGAAGGGGACCTCATAAGGGGTCCGTTCACCCAAAGACATTCTTGGCAGATTATTTAATGCTCTCTAGACTCCATACAGGTGATGGATCCAGCTACAACCTGAACCTAATAGTCTAGTTGCTAAAGACGGGTTCTTCTTGTCCACTTCCGAATTCCATTAGGATGATAGGGGCAGAGTAATGTGCAGCAACATCCAGGGTACCCATATGACCTGGTACGCCTTAGATGCGAAGGCTGGGCCATGGTCCGAGTGGAATGCTGCTACTGCATATGTGCTGATAAGGACCTGCTAATCTTTAATAACAGTTTGAGCATCAGCTGATCGCTATGGCCACACACATAAAAATCAAGAACAAGAATCAACAGCCACTAAAATACATTTGAAGGCATCAAACGAATGGTGGTCCGCAATGATCGAAATAGACACATTGTAATGACTGATTTGAAACTAAAAGAGGTGTCTGCAGTGAGCAAGCAGCATTGGAACATTTCATTTGCTGACAAACTTCTCAACTAAGGGCAAAGTGTTTAGTCTGTTTATAAATACCCTGCCACCAGTAGCATTTCTGTAGTGAAGAAACTGTGGCGTCACACCAGCATGGGCAGATGCTAATCCCTCATGAGCAGATATTATTAATTTTAACCTGAGGTCTCGGTTGGGTATCACTCACCCCAGGAATGCAGGCTACGGGGATATTTTGAGGACTCAATATGTTCATACTAGAGGTATTCCTGTGTTTGTGAATTAGGGTCAAAAACATAATCTACATCAATAGCTGTCAAGGAAGTGGCCTACTATATCCATCTTGGATGTAAGACTTTTGCGCTAGGTACGCTAACTTTGGTGACAGCCTCTAAGGATGAAATAGGGGATACCTATCTGAGCTAATGGATTTTCCTTTAGAACAGCAGTCCAAAAATTTTAAGTATGTGCAACATGCATTTCAGCATTAGAATATAAATGTGATTCATATGCAATTGGTGCTGTTTCACCTTTATTAAACAAAACATATGTGAAATCAGTGGAATCCGTAACTATGCAGATCACTACATTGGTAGTGTTAACCCAAGTATGTAAGTGTTTAGAATAAAGCATGTCTGTCTGCAGGTTTTTGAGAATATTTGATTGTTTATCGGTCCAATGTTCAATGAAAAAATCAGGACGAATTAGGTCATACAATGGTTTAACCAATTGTGAAAAGTTTTGTCTGTAAGTTCCACCAAAATTTAGAAACCTCAAAAGGGAACTAAGCTTTTTCAAGGTATTTGGTGGCTGTCAGAGAGCACATTTCTCCTTGCCTTCATTTCATAATTCATATTCCAGAAACAGGACACTGAGAAAGGCAATTTTAGATTTTGGAGAATGTCATTTATAGCCATGTTCAGTAAATCTCAGAATTATGTGATCCACCCTGGCCAAATGTGTTTTTAGATCATCATCTGTGATATATATGTCATCAACATATGACAACGCTTCTGTGTCAATTTCTTATGAAATTGAAGTTACACGGGCAGTAAACAGGCCTGAATAGTTTTTTTACACTTAGCCAACATAACCTTCTCTGGCCCTTAGCGATGTGAAGGCAGTTAAATAATGGCTTTCGGGTCCTATAATTTGACAGAAAAAACATTGGAAATGTCCAATGTAGTTTTGTATTTTCTACGAACAATATTGTTTATCAAGCCTGTGCTGTGAGAATTTGTACTGCAAAGGTGTGTGTGACTGTTGAATTATCTGTAGTCCAAGACTATGTGATAGGAATGATCTGGTTCAAGCACATGAAACAAAGGATTATTCATAGGGGAGACACAAGGTTCAATTACACCTTGATATTCTAATTGTGCTAGAATCTAACAGGGCACTTAGCTCCATGTTTAATAGAGTTTCTTGCTTGCACCTGTGGGCTGGACCTTCTAGGTATGAGTCTTTATCCCAGCCCGCCTGATTGCAATATAATGCTGGGGCTTGAGCAAGAGCCCATTCTGTAGCATATGCTATTTTAGCTTCCTCAGGAACAATAATAGAAAAGGAAGGCATGGTTAGATCTTTCCCTTGTGGGACTTTTCTAACAAACTCAGGTGGCCAATCTACCTCAGCCAGGAGAATGTCGTTTGCATTAGTTAAATTCTGCCAGAATAGTACGCGGTATGTCACCCTTAATTTGTAAGTCTAGCTCATAGAGTCTATCAGGAGGGCTTATTAGCCTCTGACCTACTTTTATCTAGTCATTAATTAGTCTCACCACCAGAAACTCTTAAAGAGTTTGGTGAAAAATGGTGACGTCTGCTGCGCTGTCGAGCAGAGTCCTCGCGCACGTTTTGTTCCGAAGAAGAGTTTGAAGTATTTGTGGCATATTAAACAGAAATTCCAGTCACTTTCTACATCTTAAATTGCTCTTTTTGTTATGTTATGTTATGTTATGTTATTAAAGACTTATAAAGCGCACGGCTACTCAATAGAGTGTCCCGGCGCTACAGATTCTGGGTGGGGCTAATCGTGAGCACTATCTTGCATAAGTCACACTATGACTGAAAAAGCCAGGTCTTCAATGACTTTCTAAAAGAGAGAAGATCCTGCATCTGTCTAAGTGCCAGGGGGAGACTATTCCAGAGTCGTGCTGCTTGCACCTAGAAAGAGCGGCCCCCAATGCGAGCATAAGAAGATTTAGGAATGCTAGCCAACTGAAGTGCGGCCGACCTCAGAACACGACGTGGGGAGTAGAATTGAAATCTCTTCCTGAGGTAGGGGCCCCCATCCCATGAAGGGATTTAAATGTTAGAACCATGGCTTTAAACATAATCCTTTTGCGGATCGGAAGCCAATGCAAGGATTTCAAGTGGGCAGACATCCTAGTTCTGGGCCCTAGCATAAGAATAGCCCTTGCCGCAGCATTCTGGACCACCTGCAGTCGAGTTAACATGTAGTCAGGGATTCCCAGGTAAAGACTATTGACGTAGTCCAACCTGGATAAGACCAACGCCTGGACCACCGTTTGTCTATGTGTTACCGGCAAAAGGGGCAGGACCTGTCTAAGCATTTTAAGCACTCCAAAACATGAGCCCACCACAGCTTGTATTTGGGAGTTCATGGATAGGTTATCCTCCATCCTGACTCCCAAATTTTTAACAGTCTTGACCGAGGTGCTGGGGGGACATGTCCTGTGGCCACCAATTCCGCCACACATTGTCTAAAGGAAGGCCAAAGAGTATAATTTCCGATTTATCGGGATTACACTTAAGTTGGTGAAGTTGGAACCAGGAAAACACCTCAGAGAGGCAGGCATTTATTGCCTCACCTCTGAAGTCTGACTTCTTGTCACAGGTGAAGAGCAGTTGTGTATCGTCCGCATAAGATACAATTTTCGCTCCGTGGGCTTCTGCCAGAAGCGCCAGGGGGGACATATACAAGTTAAAAAGTGTAGGACTAAGGATTGAGCCCTGCGGGACCCCCACCTTAAGGGGGAGGATGGGTGCTGCAAAAGGAGGGGACCACACCGTTTGCTGGCGATTGTCCAGAAACGAGGTAAACCATCGAAGTAGCGTGCCCCCACAGCCACATTCTTGAAGCCTCCGAAGGAGTAAATCATGGGGCACGGTATCGAAGGCAGCTGATAAGTCCAAGAGAATCAGCACAGCCTTCTCTCCCTGGTCTAGGGTCTCTTTAATAGTCTCCGAGACCTCAAGAAGCGCGGTTTCTGTGCTGAAATTAGACCTGAAACCGGACTGACTCTGGTGGAAAACTTGATTGGCTTCAGCATAAGTGGTAATGACCCTATTGACATACTTTTCCAAGACCTTTCAGAAAAGGGGGAGCAAGGATATTGGCCTATAATTAGAGGCTGGCTCTGGGTCTGCTCTTGATTTTTTTAACAGGGGAAGTATTTTGGCGTTCTTCCACCTGTCTGGGACAATCCCGGTCTCCAAGGATGTATTGAGAATCCGATTTAGCGCAGGGTTAATTACCTCGGCTAGTGACGCCAGAGTCTTTGCAGGGTATGGGTCAGATGGGGAGCCTGATTTAAGGGCCTTCATAATTTCCAAAGAGTTGTCCAAAGATATAGGGGGGAACTGCGTGAGAAGCGGGCTCCGTAGCTGCATAGGAGGGGTGAGAAACGCTTGAGACTCACCCTCCGTCCTAGGCAGCGAAGAGAAGGTGTCTTGGATAGTTTTTATCTTCTCGTGGAAATAGGAGGCTAAATGGCTCGTCCATTCCTCAGTCGGAGTAAATGGTGTTGCCACAGCATTTGGAGATAGAAACTCCTTGACTGTTTTAAAAATTTCTTTACTTTGGTTAGCAGCCTGGGCTATTTTGGAGGCCCAAATTTTTTTTTTCTCTTCTAAAACTTTCTTATAATGCGCTTTTAGTGCCAATTTATATATTGTTTTTTCCGAGAGGTCAAAATTTTTCCGCCAGGTTCTCTCCAAGCATTTGCAGTCACTCTTACTTTTCCTGAGAGCGACCGTAAACCATGGTGCAGAAGCACGCGGGACCTTAGCGGATTGCACCGAGGGAGGAGCGAGCTCATCGGCTCGCAATTGGAGCCAATTGTCAAGACCTTCCGCATCCTCCTCCACCCTCCCAAGAAAGGGGATTGGGTGTTTACTGAGGGCCGTGGTAAGAGCCTCAGCTGTAATTTGATAAAAAGGTCTGAGACTGCGTGAAAGTGGTCTTCCCTGGACATTACTGGGATTAGACACCTTCTTAATCATAAAATCGATCATAGCGTGGTCGGACCAAACTATCGGGACTGGAGCTGAGGTCACTAGTGTATATGTGGAGAAGATCTGGTCCAGAATATGTCCTTTCTCGTGCGTCGCTAAGTGGACGGACGGTGACATTTTAAAAGGGGCTAATGAGTCGCGTAATCTGCTAAACTCTTGATCAGTGGGATTATCCATATGGATATTAAAATCACCTAAAACTAGACAGTGTTTAAAGTTGATGGCCAAGGAAGAGACAGCATTACTGATGGAGTCGAGGAACTGGCCCGCAGGACCCGGGGGTCTGTAAATCAAGATGCCTGACACAGATTGCTTCGCTGACAGTCTGACGTGAAAACCCAAACTTTCAGCACCCACTATGTCTGCTGTAGGGATCAAGGAGCATGCAAGTTGTATTTTAAAGATTATGGCTATACCTCCGCCCCTGCCCGTTAACCGATCCTTCCTGAGCATCCGGTAGCCGGGGGGGATGGCAATGGCGATGGTGGGATTAGATGTTTCACTAAGCCATGTCTCTGTTAGAAAGAGAAGGTCAAGGCCCTTATCTGCGAGTAAATCATAGATTTGAAGGGCATGTTTACCAAGAGATCGAGTATTGAGAAGCGTAGCCTTTAAATGATCAGTCTCCCTGGCAGGTTTGGTCTCACTACAGGGGGGATAACCCCTGGAACCTATTTTAGGGGGCTCATCAATGGCTGAATTAGAAAAAACCCAACTGCAAAGGTTGCAGACCCAGCTGCAACTGTCATTAGGAATGGGCGCATGGGGGCGGCAGCTTTCTTTCGAGCCCAAGGCCATGAGCTGCAGCCTGCTATAAAAAAGGGACTTGCCATCATCAGGAAGAACTCCGGTGGCGGGTCCTGCGCCGGCCGCTTCCGGGGCGCGGACGGGCGCAGACGGGCTTGCCTTTGGCGCGCCTTCGGCTTGCCTTTGGCGCGCGCCCGCTGCGCGGACGGCACATCACGGGTTTTATGGGCGGGGAGGAGTGAGCCACTAGCACGCTGACCTGAGCATGCGGTCCCGCTCTGACTGGCGGACACTGCGGTCACGTGACAAGGAAGTAATTCAGTATTAAAAGTTATTAAAAACAGTTCAAACAAATTCAGGTACAATGTGCAAAGCGCAGATACAGTTAAAACAGCCTAACGAACTATCAGGCAGCCGTACACGTTACCCGCTGCGCGGACGGCACATCACGGGTTTTATGGGCGGGGAGGAGTGAGCCACTAGCACGCTGACCTGAGCATGCGGGCCCGCTCTGACAGGCGGACACCGCGGTCACGTGACAAAGAAGTAATTCAGTATTAAAAGTTATTAAAAACAGTTCAAACAAATTCAGGTACAATGTGCAAAGCGCAGATACAGTTAAAACAGCCTAACGAACTATCAGGCAGCCGTACACGTTACCCGCTGCGCGGACGGCACATCACGGGTTTTATGGGCGGGGAGGAGTGAGCCACTAGCACGCTGACCTGAGCATGCGGGCCCGCTCTGACAGGCGGACACCGCGGTCACGTGACAAGGAAGTAATTCAGTATTAAAAGTTATTAAAAACAGTTCAAACAAATTCAGGTACAATGTGCAAAGCGCAGATACAGTTAAAACAGCCTAACGAACTATCAGGCAGCCGTACACGTTACCCGCTGCACGGATGGCACATCACGGGTTTTATGGGCGGGGAGGAGTGAGCCACTAGCACGCTGACCTGAGCATGCGGGCCCGCTCTGACAGGCGGACACCGCGGTCTCGTGACAAGGAAGTAATTCAGTATTAAAAGTTATTAAAAACAGTTCAAACAAATTCAGGTACAATGTGCAAAGCGCAGATACAGTTAAAACAGCCTAACGAACTATCAGGCAGCCGTACACGTTACCCGCTGCGCGGACGGCACATCACGGGTTTTATGGGCGGGGAGGAGTGAGCCACTAGCACGCTGACCTGAGCATGCGGGCCCGCTCTGACAGGCGGACACCGCGGTCACGTGACAAGGAAGTAATTCAGTATTAAAGGTTATTAAAAACAGTTCAAACAAATTCAGGTACAATGTGCAAAGCGCAGATACAGTTAAAACAGCCTAACGAACTATCAGGCAGCCATACACGTTACCCGCTGCGCGGACGGCACATCACAGGTTTTATGGGCGGGGAGGAGTGAGCCACTAGCACGCTGACCTGAGCATGCGGGCCCGCTCTGACAGGCGGACACCGCGGTCACGTGACAAGGAAGTAATTCAGTATTAAAAGTTATTAAAAACAGTTCAAACAAATTCAGGTACAATGTGCAAAGCGCAGATACAGTTAAAACAGCCTAACGAACTATCAGGCAGCCGTACACGTTACCCGCTGCGCGGACGGCACATCACGGGTTTTATGGGTGGGGAGGAGTGAGGCACTAGCACGCTGACCTGAGCATGCGGGCCCGCTCTGACAGGCGGACACCGCGGTCACGTGACAAGGAAGTAATTCAGTATTAAAAGTTATTAAAAACAGTTCAAACAAATTCAGGTACAATGTGCAAAGCGCAGATACAGTTAAAACAGCCTAACGAACTATCAGGCAGCCGTACACGTTACCCGCTGCACGGATGGCACATCACGGGTTTTATGGGCGGGGAGGAGTGAGCCACTAGCACGCTGACCTGAGCATGCGGGCCCGCTCTGACAGGCGGACACTGCGGTCTCGTGACAAGGAAGTAATTCAGTATTAAAAGTTATTAAAAACAGTTCAAACAAATTCAGGTACAATGTGCAAAGCGCAGATACAGTTAAAACAGCCTAACGAACTATCAGGCAGCCGTACACGTTTTGTTGTGGAAGTTTCTCTTCCTTTTTTATGATGACATCAAAAGAGCGCTGTGAGTCTGTTCTCAGTTTTACATACTACTTCTGTTTGCGGTTGCCTCATCTTCCTCTCTCTGTTTGTCCGTGGAGCCCTGAAAGGAATGAGAAGGACATGTATCAGAATACTGATACCTATCAGGCTGTTTAAGTATATCTCGGTTATGCAAATTGTAAGGTTGCGGAGGTCCATTCTGTGTTTTTGCTTTTGCTTTGTTTTAATCCAAGCGTTTTTTAGAAGACTCAGGTGCCTGCTTGGTAGTTTCAGCATCAGATATGCCTTTAAGGACTGGTTTATTAGACCTGATTTCAATGCTGTCACAACATATCGATGGTCTGCTGGTGGAACTGCAGCGAGCCACAGGTGAGTCACCAAAGAAGCTGCCACCCCTTTAATATTATTTAAAATAATTGAGGGCACTGTGGCAAAGTTGCCAATGAGTTTCATCTACAAATCCAGGGTAGGGGCTGCTTCATGTTGAGCCTGAATCTGTTTAAGAACTTCAGGTAAAACAGCAGTTGACAGAGTACCGTGGGTGATAGTATAGATTGGTGCAAAAGAGGCACACCCCGTATTACACTCCTCAATGGGAGGAACCATACTAAGTGGAAGACACATAGTGAGAATATGGGGAAACACTACCTCGAGCCGATTTGTTTTTTGTACAATCCAAAATGGAATTTCCTCCTGTTTGGTAGGGATTTTACCTATAGTTGCATTAATTGTAATAGGACTAATTGCAGGCATAGCTAGATGAACCTGCCCAGCTTGAGGAGTCCTTGTTGGGGCAGTAGTGATTGTACGCAGAACATAATGCATCAGAGATCGATACAGTCTAACTAAATGGTTTAAAATTGCAAGTGTCTCATGCTGCTGTAATTGCTGTGCATTAAGATAAGGAATATACGGGTACATGCATCAAAATCTGATTTAGCGATTCCTAAATAGCGATTATTAAGGAATCGCTATTTAGAAATCGCTATCTGCAATGCATGAACCCCCTTGCGAATATTTACCGAATCGGTAAAAATCGCAATCGTTAATAGCGATTTGACAATAGAGACGCGCAAATCCCGAAAAAGACCTTTTGCGATTTTGCTTTTAGCGAAATCGCAAATAGCGAAAGCGCAAATAGCGAAATCGCAAATAGCGCGTCGCATTGGAAGCATGCTGATGACATCACAACCAGGAAGTCATCCAGCCCATGCTTCATTCAGTGCCCAGAGAAAGTGAGAGGAGGAAGCAGAGTGCAGGAGCTGTGCAGATTCACCATCCAACTTTGTCTGCAGTAACTTTCAGTGCACCAGAATGGATCAAACAACATCAGGGGAAGAGTGCCACGCCCAGGAAGCGCAAATTGAAATTCAGCGAGAGGGAACTGGAAAACCTCATAGAGGAGGTGGCCAAGAGCCATGACAAGCTCTTTGGGAAACTCTCACTGAAAGTGCCAGAGGCTGAAAAACGCAGGATATGGCTTCGTATCAAGAGCAAGGTCAATGCTGTGGGGTCACACACCGCAGTATAGATGACCTCAAGAAGAGATGGTACGACCTGCGTAGCCGTGCCAAGGAGCGAATAGCAGACAGGCTGAAGGAGGCCAGGAGTACTGGAGGGGGCCCATCTACACTTCCCGACAACACAGCCCTGGAGGACCTGGTGGAGTCCACAATCCAGCCAGAAGCAGTGGTGGGAGTGACCCAGCTGGACACATCCGGAGCAGCCAGTACCTCACAAGGTAAGATGCATTCAACCATACACTTCAAAGTACTATTCAATTGTGCACATCCCCTCAGTCCAACCCCAGTGTACAGGTCAAACTCCAGTCCACGTTTTCCCTCATACGCCAAATGCATTATGGGAGTTGTAGGCATGTCAGGCAAGTGGGTAGTCAAACACAACAATGGCAAGTAAAACACGCCAACACTGCATGGCAGTCAGTGATTGCAGTCAGTGATTTAATGTGAGCCAAGTATGCTTAATGTCACACAACAGTAGCCTTAACACAAATTAACATTGCACTGTTTCACATCACAGATGCAGCAGAAGGAGACTCTGAAGACAGTGAATGTCTACACATCTCGGAGACTCCTGCAGAGACTGACGTGGAGACACCCGTTGCCCCAGCAAGCACACCCCCCGCACCCACAAAACGCAGGGCCCAAGTTCCATCACTGCAGCCCATGGAATCTGAACCTGCTCCTGTGACCAGCGAGCCTCGTGTGAACACAACACCTACACCACAGGCACAGGTCCGACAAAGACGGAGGTGCAGCTCAAGGCCCGCATTGCTGCTCAGGATGACCAGGCTCCAAACATGTGGGGTGGCGTGGAGTCCCAGATGTTGAGGGTGCAGCACCTGCAAGCAAGACACATGGGGTCAATCCAGCTGCAACTAACAAAATTGGCCAGGAACATCACGGTCATGACAGATAGTGTGCGGGAACTAACTACAGCGGTGGTGGAGGGAAATAGGCAGACCAACGTAAGCATGCAGGTGCTGACCAGGGTGATGCTTGAGGGCCACGACACACAGAGGAGAAGGCATCAGCAGTTCATGATACGCATGGCTGGCTATACCAGGTCAAACAACAACCTCTGCAACACCACTGCACTGCTGTCACGTCGGTCCGTGGCCATGCAAATTGAAATGGGCCATTGTTGTGGGGAAATGGCCAGGGCCCTTGGCCAAGTAACCACTGCCGTGGAACAGATCCAGGCTGCTACTGTTGGTGGCAGCAATGTAACGGGGGAGGAGGCGAGTGAGGAGGCATCCAGCCTTAGCAGCCTGTTGGTGCCAGTGACCACTGCCAGGAGGCGCAGTACCCGCAGCACAACACCTTCTGGTGCACACCAGGGGGATGTTGCAGATGCAGGCGAAAGGCGTTTGGGTGTGCGTGGCAGGAAGCGCTAGACTGACATGTCCCTCTTCATTTGCCCATGGTGACGTAACCATGGACAAAACCATGACAGTGATTGAGTTCCAGGTCCTGGAATTGTTTAATTTTCTGTTTCTTGTATACAATCACTGTACTATTTAGCACCATTCGCTGTGTGGCTACACATTACTACATGGGCTCATGTTAGTAAAAACTTTTCTGTTCGGAATTTAAGTGTCTTGTCTCATCATTACATACCTCAGAAATAATGTTGTGTGATGTCTGCACGTCTCCTTTGCCCTTCTGCTGAGCTTGCCCCATGCGCTTGTCGTAGTGGTGCCGGTGGCTGGTTGTCCCCCTCAGACTCACTGTCGGACACCTCAATGGGTATACCTCTCCTGGTGGCGATATTGTGCAACATGACACATGCAGCCACAATCCGGCAGCAGGTCTCTGGCCGGTACTGCAACGCTCCACCAGTTTTGTGTAAGATGCGAAAGCGACTTTTCAGTAGTCCAAACGTGCATTCGATTACATTCCGTGTGCTGATGTGTGCTGCATTGTACCTCTGCTCATGTGGTGTGGCTGGGTTGAGGTATGCCGTCAATATGTAGTTCCGCACGGCGTATGCGCTGTCACCTACAGGGTAGTAAGCAAAGGGTTAGCGACAGTTATGCATTAACATTTTGTCTAAGTGGGTTGAGAATAAGTATATGTGTTTACCAAGCAGATGTCCTTCGCCAAATTCACCCCTGAGCAGACGGGTGTGGATGCCACTGTGTCGAAATATATAGGAGTCATGTGTGCTTCCAGGGTATTGCGCCACAATGTCTGTTATGATATGGTTTGCATTGCACACTACTTGCACATTGATTGAATGATAGGATTTCCTGTTCCTGAAAATGTATTCATTAGCTGCTGGGGGACAAATGGGAACACGCGTACAATCTATGCAACCGATCACATGAGGGAACTGTGCTACCTGGTAGAAGTCCAGTTTTGTCTTGTTCAATTCCTGTTGGGTTGTGGGGAAGGTGATGTGGGTGTGGATCCTTGTCATCATGGCGTCCAGGAAGGATCTGAAGAAACGTGAAAGGGAGCTTTGTGATACCCCTCCAGCTACAGCTACTACCCCCCTGGAAACTGCCTGAGGCAAGTAGGTGCAGGCAACATAGGACCTGGACATGAGCGGGGATGGCATGGGTCCTACGGGTCTGGCCCTGCATTAGGGGTTCCAATTCTGCTATTAGGTGTAGGATCATTGCACCGTTCAGCCTGTACTTGTCGTAGATTTCATCTTCTATTTGTCCCAGCAATGTGATGCGCACTCTGAAAATCCGCTCCTGTATTCTCCTTCTGCACTGGGCTGCTGCATGGATCCTCATCCTCCTCGCCATCACGTAGAGCGCTGCCATTGTGAAAAGCTTCAGGGGCCTTCTGGGTCAGTTTAAATAGGTTTCTGAGTGGTTGCACCTGTATGATTTTTTTTTCTCCACTTTGCCACCTGATTGTGATTCCCCTTAATCTGCACTTGCAAAATTGCGATTTTCCTGCGAATCGCTATTTGCGAGTTTACATGCATTGGTTTGCGAATCTTTATTAGCAAATCGCTATTTGCTACCGCTGTTAAGGGACTCGCAGATAAGGATTCGCATAATTGGTTATCGCAATATGTGGGATTCCTTATTTTTGTGAATTTGTTTGTTTTTTGGTAATTGGGTTCCTGCATTGGGAAGGGCTGAATTGCGCTCGCAAACAGGCTTTTTTTGCGATTCGCAATTTTTGCGAGGCATTTTTTGCTTGATGCATGTGCCTGATAGCCTGTTAAGACTGACTAGGTTGCCCCTTTGTTACTGAGAGGATCCATTCTAACATTTTGAACTACATGTGGGAGGGCTCACAGAAACCAATTTTGATGTTATTGGTAAGTTAATGGTATTTGTAAATATTCATAAGGTTTATATGCAGCTGAAGCTGCAGCCTCAGTGTATGTGTGAAATGTGCACGCCCTTGGCATCGACTGCTGGAAAATCTACCCAGGAATTGAAAACCTCATATCTGTATGCTTTGTGTGCCTCACCCACGAAGGTAACTTCTCCACCACCTATTGGAAACCCATGTGTAGTTAAATGTGCAGTTACTGCTTGCCTGCATACTAAGCTGAAGGAGTATGAATCCTTACTTCCACGGACGTCACCATATAGAGAAAAATAAAGTGCTTTGGGCACACATAAGTAAGCTACTCAGGAGACCCATTAAATAGGTACCAAAACCTTAAACATTGGTGGCACCATACTATATTGTTCCTACAAACCTAATAGGACTGTATGTAGATCAAAAAAGTCCTAATACAGGGACTGAGCCTTACCATATAATCAGTAATTGATGGTCTTTTTAGCTAGCTCACAGTACTGCATCTAAACTCCTAAACCTTCAGAGTTATAGATGTTGTCAGTAACTAAGATCACAACTCAGATTCCCAAGGAAATTGTGGAAACATATCTACACTTTCTTTTGTCACTCATGCATGCCCAAAGTCTCACAGAGAAAAGATACATTATTGCATTTTCAAATGTTTATTGTAAAGCGCTAATCTTTGTAAATCTAGCATGAACTGAGATTATGAAAAAGATGAGACAGATCCTTGCAATAAGCATTATTAGAATGGTCAAAAATACAAACAATTCAACCATTTTAATTGTTCATAATGTTACTAACATTACTCCTATCTAGTCCTAATATCTCTATAATAAAGAGAGTATGTCGGCAGTACCTTTTTTGCCTGCCCACCTATTGGAATGACCTAACCCCATACCTTGTACAGTATGGAGAAGCCAGCATTAGGTCATTAAGTAATGCAACCTATCTCGCGTGTGCAAGCCTGCACACTTCTTCTGCATGGCTATCTTCCTTTTGAGTATGAAGGCCAGGGGCAGCTGAACTGCATCTCAGTCACAGGTCACAACACTGTTCTATGACGAATCTGGCATGTAGTGAGCCTCTCACTGACTTCCTCATGGACGCTGTATTTATAATAAATTGTCAAGCTCATTACACTGTGCCGGAGGTGAAGAACAATGTTTTAATGAGACCGCAGCAGAGAAGTCGTCTCTTATGAGCACAGAAAATAAAACAATTTGTTGCAGTCTGAAAAGTACGACCCTGAAACTGAATTTGCAGACTAGAGGGCTGCAATTCCTATCTGAAAGAAATGCGTGCAAATAACATTTTAATAATAGAAAAAAGCATGTGCACACCACCACTAGAAAATGATGCTAAGTTAAAAATAAGAAGGTAAAATGGAGACTAAACATAGGCCACATAACACTTCCTAGCACCAGAGGAGCACCATTGCTGAAGGCTGGATCCTGCTTACCAGGGGCTGCAGACCGCAGATTCCCCCCACCTTTCCTCTTTTGGGACACCTTGACATCAAGCTGCTTCCAGGAATGTGGTGTCCTACCCGAAAAAGATGAAAGCAGTGCGATTCTCATATGCCCCTCCCTGAATACTGATACAGAGAACTCCTTGCTGGCTTACTATACGATGGGAAAGCCAAATATTAAAATTTTAAAGCCCAGCACGGTCAAAGAGGGCTCACCAACTGAGTCTGTGCCTCCTATTAGTGCCTCTACTGTGGCCACCCAAAAAAGATTTGATTAAAGTCTGTGTGCGATTCGGGCCTCCCGCAGAGCCCTGGAGCACAAAATTGATGCAGTGGTGCTTGATCTAGGCCTGCTTCATGCCGACCACCGTTAACTCTCAGGTAGAATGGTCAAGACCAAATTCATGATAGCAGTTTTGCTGCAGTCAGTCTCAGATCTGAAGTGACAGATGGCCTACTTGCGCAAAGAGGTACACGCCTACAAGACAGAACAAAAGACGAAGAAAAACGATTGTGATGGAATAACATCTGCATCATTGAACTCCCAGAAAGGATCGAAGAACCCTCTGTGGATCTTTTTGTTGAATCATGGCTTGCTGAGACAGTACTGTCAGAGAAGTGGTCAAGTTCTTCTCCATGTAGAAGGCGCATAGAGTCCGTGTGCTCCCCCTGACCCAGGAGCATACCTTCACCCCATGGTGGTATGCTTGCTGAACTACAGCAACAGAGAACATGGCCCATGGGATTTCGAGGACAGGACCCCTGCTTCAAATATACACAGCTCAATTACCTACATCACACCTACCTTTTCTCTGCAAGCATTAAAATATACCCCAGTGGAACATTGTCACACCTGAGATGTACTGGTGAGAGTCCAGACTGACAAAGTGTTTTCTGAGCAGTGGCCAATATTTTGGGGGACCATATAGGGATGCTGGCTACCACCCATTGTTTGCGTTGGTCATTGAACCACTAGCGTTCCTGACTACGAACTAAGGGTACAACATTTGCAGCTGCGTGGTACGCAGACAATGCTCTGTTGTTTCTGAGGAACCCGGGCCTGAGTCTTTCGCCACTGGTTATGCTTTTGATGGAATTCAATGAGATTTCCGGCCTCAAATTTTGTCTGTTCCCACTCCATATACCTGACACATACTTTGGGAGCCCAACACCTGTAAATATCTGAGGGTTCAAATGTATCATATGGATGTTCGTCAGAAAGTAGGTAAGCTAGACAAATGTGTGACTGGAATGCCTTTGTGGATGGGTCTGCCATTGTCCCCAAAGGGTAGAGTCACAATCATTGAGATGATTGTGCAACCTAGACTACTTTATTATTTAATGGCTCTCCTTCTGATCCTTCCACATTCCTCCGTCTGAGATTTACATTCCCCCCTTGGTGTGGATTGCCAGATCGATGGTAGTCGACCGATACCCTGAACAAACATCACAGGAGAAGCTGACTTGCTCTTCACATTGTTTACTATGGTGCCACAGTGCCCATCTCTACCCGCATTTCCTGCGTGCAGTCTGGTTCTGCTGGCACAACTTCACCTGTTTTTGGGCCCTATCATTCCATGTTCCCCTGACTTGCTGTTATAAGTTTTGCCGGATTAGCATCTGTAGCAGCCCGACATGCGACACAGGAGTGGATGCAGAGAGATATAATGGTTTTGGACAATATATTTGATGCGGGCAAACTTGTGCCTTTCCAGGCATTGACTTAACACACTGTTTTTAATCCAGGGTAATTTCTTACATACAATGCTGTGGTAGCCACAGACCACTGGCTCTGGGAAGCAGGCGATACCGAACCCACAAGTTCCGATGTCTTTTCCACGGAATACAGCAGAGTGCTGTGACATGCATGCATAAAATATTAGCGCCCTCCTTCTTCCCTTCTTTAGCTACCCTCAAGTTGACTTGGGAGCTGAAGTTGGGTGAGGACATACAGAGCAGGGAATAGGAGCAGATCTTAGAACACAGTAAAGCGGTTAACAGGACCTCGTTTAAAATATACACAGATCAGTTACCTACATCACACCTACTTTTTCCCTGCCAGCATTACTATACCCCAGAGGAACATTGTTACACCAGAGATGTGCTGCCTCAGATGTGGACTTAATTCACATAGTGTGGCACAGCCCAGAGATTCAACAATAGTGGATGGTGCTACTAAGCACACTGCTTGAACTCACAGGGAGGGCTCTTGAATTGAACATGGGGGCTTGTTTATTGGGCAGATTCCCCAGACCTTCAAAGACCAAAGCCGTGTCTAGGTTCCTCGACTTGGCATTACTATTTATTGGCTAAGCGTGCCATTGCCATGCACTGGAAGGTCCCAGTGGCTCCAACTGCTCGGTGATGACTTGGCGGTTTACAGAAATGGACGTCTACAGAGGGTAGCGTTCTCACTCTTACACAGCGACAGAGACGGGGTGGAGCAGCCATTACAGAATGAGATCAAATACTACTGGCAATATATGCCAAATCAAACGAGATGCCCCCCCTGATAACTATGTTCCTGCATTGGAGACATTTTCTTATTCAGTATCCCTTATACGAAGGACACAGGGGGGTATTCAGAGAGACTGTATGAATACTGTAGGGCCTCATGATGAATATGGTTTGGGGTGGTAAATCACAATGATATAATGTGCATGGTTCTGATGTTGATACCACCAGTTACTCAATGCTGATCCTTCTATAAGGATGCCGGACTTTAACCTTTCACTAATAACGAATTCCCTGAAAGCTTTGATGCTCAGCATAGCCTAGTAGATGGTTCCTATTTTGTTCTTTATATATTTGTAAAAAGTACAAAGCTGTAGTATCCTAGCACCTTGCCCATATTATATACATGCTTTCTCCACCACTTGCCCTGTCTGTAGAATGCTGCAGTTATGATGCGCATGAGAATGTTGGGAGTCTGTGGGCTAAGGCCTTCAGTTGAGTTTGGGCTGAGCAGCATGTTGGCTGCTCCTGGTGGGGCTGTTCCACTTGATCTACATATCTTCCAATAAACATCTTGAACATCATCTACTGTGTGTGGATTTAAATACTACAAAAGCATTATCATTGCTGTTGTTATCTCCATGAGTACAATACTTATGATGCGGCCTAACATGCTATTAGCACAAATTCTGTGCTATATGTCTCAGGCCACAAAATGCGGCCAGAGAAACAATCACAAGGGGTCCCTGCACTTCAGCTGAAGGGCATACAGGTCCAGCTCTGAGTACCTGTGAAAATAATGATAAACTCTCCTGGGGCCATGCATTTGGTGAACCAGGAGATGTAATGTGATTTGAAAAAATGTTAATGGAGGCTGCTACACGGGGGCCTAAAACAGATCCCTGTGGTGCAGGGGGGCCCCCAACCCTTCTCAGGGCCCTGTTAAGCCCAAGGCCATTGGGCTGAGATATGAGAGATTGGAGGGCCCCTCATCCCATTCCACAGTAAGAGGCATCCTTTTGCATTACACCACTGCTGCTGTATTCCGTACAGCTCACAAAACATTTACAAAAACAATGTTTGGCCTACAGCACTTGGTCACAAGTGTTGGAAGGTGTAATCAGTGATGTCAACAATGATGCCATATGAGATGTCCTCAATTATGACATTACTGATGACATCACAGATGGCATTTGACATGTCATGAGTGATGTAACAGGTGAGGTTATAAGCAGTCTTTGAGGAGGGCAAAAGTTATAGTTAGCTGAGTAAAGTATAACTGGTGAATAGCTGTGTTTTTTTGTTTCATAAGCATTAGTTCCTGTGTCACTTCTTCACCTAACTATAATTTCTTGTTAACCTTTATTTTTTCAGTGAATATCCGTTCTTTTAAAAAAGAAATTACATAATGATTTGTCTTATTTCTATCTAGGTGTGTTGTCTTTTCTCACATCTTTTTTAAATTGTTTTATAGTTTGAAGTTTTTAAAACTTTTTTTATAGTTCTGAACTACTGCTTTTTTTACTGTATTTTTTGTAACTTTTAAATATTGTTATGTAGCTTTTTTTCCTTTTGTTTTTTACGCAAGTCGTTGAAAAAAATATTGTATTTATTCTGCAGATGCCACATCTTTTAGGCAATGTCTGCAATATGCAGCAAAATGCTGCACCTTTTCATCATCCTCCTCTTGCTGTTGACGTGCCACTTCGTTTGGCACAGTCTGTTCTCCTTCTGTTGCTTCATTCCTCTCTACTGCAGCACGAGCTATGTTGTTGGGATGCACGCTACTCAGATGGGTCCACATCTTACTTGTTCCCGTGGAATGCTGGCCAGCTTTGCCCAAATGGAGCATCTGTTTGCACAACGCGCATGCAACTTCTTGTGCATTTATGTTTTTTAGGCAGCTGGCAATGTCAAGATCTGCCACACCACTGACTATTTACAAGCCGGTTGTGCTATTGTAGTGTCTAACGTAGGACAATTCCATCAACATCCTTCATTGGTCCACGTATGGAAGGTCCATTGGATGGTGTTGTCAGTGTCTGCTGGTGTGGAGTTTTGTCAGATGCCACAATGCATTCAGATTGTCTGCACAGCAATGCGGCTCTGTGTTATATCACTATGCTAATTTTATGAAAATTTGATTTGGTTTTTTCTAAAGGATGGGTGGCAGATCTTTCATGTTCGGGGCGTCCATGTTATGGAACTCCCTGCCTAATTCCTTGCGCCAGATTGCTTGGCGAGACGCAATTCAGGAAAGCAGCAAAAACATGGCTTTTTAACCTAAGATAATTTCCGGGGATCCTTGGTCATTACATGACTCTCGCGTGTCACCTGTTGCTATAGCGCCGGGACACCTCTTTGGAGGTAGTTGTTCGCGCTCTACAAATGGCTGTATTATTATTGTTTGAATAGTGTACCCTGAGTTGCCAATCAGATGGCTGCTTTAATTTTTAATTTTTTTTAGTGTCCCCTTGGTGCCGCAGTACTCCTGTCAGACCCGTGGAGCCAATGATTGTGTGTTGCATCACTCCTGCAATACCTTTATTTCGTTTTCCAGGTCCCACAGTGGCACTTAGGTTCCCAGTAGTTATTTTTAAGACAAAGTTCAGTTTACTAAGTAGGAGTAATTTATTTTCAGGTTTGAGTCTAGTGGTTTGCTAACAGGCCCAAATAACTAAAAAATGATGTGATTTTTATTACAATTATTGTGTTTTCAGGTGCTGTGGTATACGGTAGCCAAAAAATGGTATGACGATTCCAATGACTACTTATGAAACCACACCTGATTGTTTAGTGTCATTGTGTTCATCCAAATGGAAGTATTTACATCCCCACTTAGTACATTAGAGAAATGAAAATCAATTGGCTCACACCTTGTGAAATTGAAATGTATCCTTGTGTTTTTTGAACTTTTTTCTTTTTTGAGGGGACTATTATAAACAAAAATTGGAAAATGGCACCAGTAGGATATCAGGGTGAACCTCAAAACCCTGATGACCTGCATGAGAAAGAAGAGGCCCATCCAAATCCAGTGGTTGGCATTCTTCTCAATTCCATCCAGCGAGAAAAGAAGGTCACTTATGAGATATACCACAAGTTGTTTTGTCGAAGTACAGGGAAGATGTCCTCCTTCAGTACTACAGGCATTCACAAACACCTGAAAGTATGGGATTTCAAGCAGCTGAATGCTGCAAAAAGAAGAACACAAGAGGGAGCAGGGAACTTCAAAATATGGCTCTGCCTTCCAGCATATGGTGGCTCCTGAAGACACTCTTATGAGAGGTCACGTTTGGAGGGGAGTCAAACGATAACACCGTAGACAAATTCTGAAATATAAAACAATTTTTTTAAATAAAATATCAATCTCCAATTTAGCAGAGTTCCATTGTTTAAATACTACATTCCTTAACACAAACAATCCATAAAATATCAATATATTACTTAACATTAATCCTATTATACATAAAATTTTAACATATGGCTCTTCACCGTTGCTGAATTGATCATTAATGTGATATACCCCATAACTTCAACTGAGTCTTTTTCTGCACATTAGATCTACAATCCAATAATGCCGTGACCCTGAATAATTTTGAGATTAATATTGTACAGCAACCAACATGTGTTTAGCAGTTTTTGCAGGGCTATACTTTCATTAAAACATACAATCATAACACACAAACAAGAGAGAAAAAAGGAAGAAGAAAAACAATAGGAGAATCATTATAAGACATACGAAATGTTGATCCAAACATCACCATTATTAAAAAACTTCAGAAATAAACTAACATCAAATCATAAAGTCATTAATGATAACAAAACGACTCTTCCATTATGATACAGCACCCTCAAATTTACAAAGGACTAATTTGGAAAATATGACAGTTCCATTTAGATATTTCTATTACAAACCCCAATTCCTCAAAAATAGATGACACCAAACATATGTCTTTACATTTCTCTTCAATACCATATTTTATAACTTATATCCCCTTCTGTTACTGTCATTAATGTATATTTTCATTTTCATACCTTATTATCACTGCCTTAAGATTTCACATTGGTAGTAAGTTTAGTCCAATATAATGTTACTAATCATGCTATCCATCCTATATTTTGATCATGTTATTGTGAAATTTCCCGTCAATTAAAATAAACTCAAGTATGGGCAAATAGTTAGTATTGCAAAAAAAAACTAAGCAAATAGTTTGTGCTCATCTATGTTTCTAAGATCAAAAAGAACTTAAAATGTTCAATGTTTCCTGGCAGTGGTCTCAAGAAAGCATCAAAGGGTTAACATATTAACCTGATCAATAATAGAGATAATATCTCACATAAGATTCTTATTCATCACTCACAATTGACTGATTGATTCTCTTTTCTAATTAATTATATTACATTCAAAAACAAATATGATTATATTTTTTTACCCTAATATATTCGAAATGCTTTTTCAATTTTTTTTTATTGTTTGTTTAATATTTTCCTATTTTTATTATCTTTCATTTAATAAAATCCTGCTTATACAATTATTTTTAGATTATAATTCAAATGAAATGTTATCAAAAAGTGAGATGCCAACTATTGTCGGTTTCTCCAATATTGGCTTTTATTAACTCATAGGCAAAGCATGCACTTTCAAACAGTATACATTATAAGCTTAATTTACATCAATATCAAGATGTTTAATATGTGTCTGCCAAACTAGTTAAGATTTCCACATCACAAGTCAACACTCTGTGCCAAAGCAACTGCATTCCCATGTCATCAAAGCAATCTGCTCTTCTAAAATGAGAAACCAAAACAGAAAACAATACGTAAGACTTTGCTCTAACGATTAGAGGTGAGCTAACATCTTCAAGCCCTTTTCTATTTTCACTATAGGCTTCCTTTTTGAACATCTATAACTTACCTAGAGTTTTTGTCCTACATTGTAACTTTAAACACATTAAACACCTGATCATGCCGATAACTTCCTAAACACTGCTCTTATTTTCAGAGAGCTGACCTCAATCTAGAGGCTGGGCATAAAGCCTGTAATCTTAATAAACCCCACATTCTCATGATTATGCAAATGCCAGATTTACTGAAAAAGGCGAGCTATAAATGCAAACAATTGTAATTAACAATTCTAATTAAAACAAACTACCCCCTGCTTGTGGCACCAAAGTTATCAAGAAAACAAAAAAGGCCTTTACTATGGAAGCTCTGTCCTAACTATAACTAAATATTGGTGACCACCAATGTGTAATAAATATGCCCTGGTCAGAGCTCCCTGTGCCCACAGAGGGGTGTGACTATGATAATGGGAAAAACCTCTCTTGTGGTCAGTCCAACCCAGTTCTCAGGCGGCTCCCCCTCACTGGGTCTGCAGTAAAGTTGTCTAGGAAAGCAGATGGGAAGCAGACCTAGGTGTGAGCTACATCTGCCAGTGACAGGGCAGACATATTTTAAAGCTCAGGAAGGGGCGGGCACAGTCCCCAGGCCATCCAGCTCAAGGAAGAACCCCACACCCAAGCCCCTTGTCCACTGTCTGGGAGCAATCCAAATCTCATCACAGTGAACCATCAGCATTCAAGTAACTCTGAACACTGGCAGAAAGGCTCTTTTGGCTTAAGCAGGAGAATGTCAACCTTCTAAGAGTGCAACACACTAACCCTGGGGAGTCCCAGTGGAGGGAACTAGAGGCATGGGGTATTCAGGGTAAGCTGGCCTCCATACTAAACATGTATACACAAGAGAAGCTACCCTGAATGTAAAATGACCGAGGGTTAAAAGGGCTAGTGTGTTGCATGGTTTGTACAGCTGATGGCTGTGGGAACAAATAAGGGGTATTTTTTACTTTGAAAGATTGGCATTATCAGCCAACCACAAGGGTACCTTGAATATAAGGAGTAATAACCCACCCACCTCAAAAGTCCGCCGCAACACGGTGAGACTCTCTCACAGACCCCGTAGCCAACATGGAAATAAATAATGAACTCACATTCGACAAAGCAATGATAGCGGAAATACTGAAGGCACCCTCTTTACTGGCAGAAACAGTGGCTGCTCAGACTGTGAAGAATTCGGATGAATGGGATGCCCTTTCTGCGAACAAAAAGACCAAATTCGCACAGCCATACATGGTGCATTCATGACTGAATACCTCCGGAAGAACACGGCACCCTGAGGTCTAATAGTCACCAATGAACCTAGACTTTTCTTGAACAATAAAGAATTCCGAATAAATTGGTCATACATTGCGTGGAAATGCACTAAGGATTGGCTGGCACTAATAATTAACACAGCCAGGAAACTAGCTGATTCATTACTCGTAGAAATACAGCAGAGTGAGAGCAGACTGAAGACAGTGCACATTTCCGTCTTCAAGAAGAAACTTGAGGAAATCAACAATGACCACTCCCAATAAAAGGATTATCTAACACAATCCAAACTTACTAAACTTAAAAAGGATGTCCAGAAATTCAGCCACGAAACAACTTACCCATATGTCACAGACAAATACTATGGGAAACCACAATCACAAACCACCGGGAGAAGACAACAGAGGTTCAGACCCACCCAACAGGACTGACCTTCAGTTCAGGAGATGAAAGAAGTAGCAGCGACAGCAGCGGTGACGAGGGCACAAAACGCCCCCAGAGACATTACTTCCCAGACTATCAACAACCACCCATGCATCCACCAATGCACCCATTCGGTTACTGGCAACAACCCTATTACCCACCAGGGTTTCCATTCCAACAAGGTCCTCCTCCTTTTTAGGTCTCGCCTACGCAGCGCGCATGCGCTGCTTAGGAGGGGACCTTTTGGAATCGATCAGCATTTTGGCTAAAAGCGTGCACGTTTTGCATTGCTTTCTATTGCAACGCGTGCACGTTTGGCGTTTCCCTTGCGGGAGCGAGCATCGGCGCCATCTGTTTGTAATTATCTTGAAAACAGATGGTGCCACTGCTCGCTCCCGCAAGGGAAACGCTGTGTGTGTCTGGGATGCAGGCCGTGTCAGTTGCCTTTCAATTCGATGCCACGCCGCATGCCGCACCTCTACCCCCTTCTGCCCTTTTGGTCTTTGCCCCTCCCGTGCTGCGATTGAACTGCCTATGGCCATGACAGACATACAGCACCCCTTTCTACTCGCCTGCCTCATTCTCACCCCCCCCACACACACACACACCGTGCTCCATTCTACCTGCCCACCCCGCGCGTTAGGGACACTGCTGCCAAGCCTGGTGCATTCAGGGACCACCCACCCAAAAGATGCATCGGGTGAACACGATATCCACCATGACAGAAAGTAATTGCCCACGCGTGTCAGCCGCCTCATGACGTGGAAGCCTCCGCCATGGTGGATGGGATAACTGGCAAGGTCGCATTCCTTTGTTACTTATCTGCTCCACCCTAGGGATGCACGCCACACACAACCCTAGGGAAGGTGTAAGGGGAGGGAAACTCTCCTCGTGTTCCCCTCGAGAATAAGGTGAAACACCGCCATCAACACCGGCATGAAAGGTGTACAATCCTGATAAGGCAGCTGAGTTAAGCACTGGATGCGGAAATATGCGTGTAACGTGTAGGACACAGCTCCAAATTCTTGTAAAGGCGACTCGCTCTTTCAACCTTCAGAGGACAATAAAAAGAGTTCTTGTGTAATAAATAATGGCGCTTGTTTTTTTGTTTTACAGTGCTGTGAAGCGGTGGGAATACGCGCTAACAAGCAGTGTATGCATTTTTTGTAGTTTATATATAGCGCGAACTTGGCCCAAAGGCTTTTTACCAGCACCAAATTACATTACACAAAGTCAGATTTTACTGATATAATTTCAGGCACGAGGAGATTACGTGATTGGCCAAGGAATCACAGGATGGTTGAGTCGACGCCAGGATTGGACACTGGTTCCCAAGTTTCAATGTCAGCAACTCAGGCCAGAGAGCCACATCTCATCCATCCCTTGGTTTTATTAATATCGCAATGGAACACTTGCCCTAAGCTCAGGGCGCCCCTATTTCTGAACAGAATGGTCCCTTCCAAGACCCAGGGTACTGGGGATCCCTCGTTCTCATTCTCCGCCTGTCACTAATACTGGCCGGACTGCCCCGAGCGGCTGCTTCCAAAGAGAACCAATGACCAGCCCGGGCCCCGACTGTCAACACCGCCGCTGTCCCCGTGAAAGAGGAAGCTCTGGGATGGGGTGTGTTCGCCGGGCTCAAGTGACGGCTGTCTGAGGACAGTCTCCCACACTCACTCACAAGGAGACGCTGCCGGAGCCCAGGGGCGAGAAGGGGCGCGGACAGGCGGCTCCAGACACCATGGCACCTCCAGCCAGATAGCGGCAGGCAGTAATTACAGCTTCTGCCGTGTTTGTGCACATGGAGGAGGGAGAGGGCTGGAAAGAAAGGTCTACACGCACCACCAGTAAATAAATCCACCCTCCAGGCCAGAGAGCAGGCCCTCTCAAGCAATACATGCCAACAGTTTCGAAGTGGAAAGTGGGAGATTTTAAAAAACATAATCGGGAGAATGTATTTTTTCCATTGACATATTGAAGTGGAGGCAATTTCAGGCGGGACAGAGCTAAAATAAAGCCACTTTTGGCTTAAAAAATCGAGAGTCTCCCACCTAACTCGCGTCTGTTGGCATGCATGCTCTGGCACTGTTTGGAGTCAAGGCCCTGGCCTGCTGTGCATCATGAATTCTATAGCTGGCTTCAGTACCCTGGACCTGCAGTACTCTAGGCTCGGTTCGTAGCACCCCTCAGTACCCAGGTCTGCGGTGCTCCTGCCCTCCTTAGGCCCTTGGGCAATAGCTCTCTGGTATTCATTTGCCTGGAGGGTACTCATGGTGTGCTGTGCTCCAGACCCTCTCTAGCCATGAAGTGCCCTGTCCCTGGGGTATTCCTGGTCCCTCAATAACCAGGGTCTGTGGTACCCCAGCCCCATTAACCCCTCAATGTCTAGGCTTGGCTGATCTCCTAGGCATCCCCAGGTCCCGTCAGCCCCTTGTCCCTGCGGTACTCCAGCCCCCTGTGCTACTCACCCATACTCCAGACCTCTTTTGCTACTCACCCATGCCTCTCTGTACTTTATTCCCCCTCCCTTCCATCATGCCCTCATCCAAGTTCTGCAGTACTTCAGGCCCTGTGAATGCTGTAGCCTACTCTTGATTGATGTACCTTATCCCTCTATTCTTACAACATCCCATTGTCACTCCATTCTCCGTGGTCTGACTCTCATTGATCACTTCCTGCTTCCCAGCCTAGGGTGACCAGATTTTGAGAAGAAAAAACCGGGGCAGGCCAGACATAAAAGTAGGACTAAAGTCTTTAGCCTCATTTATGACTGGCCTGTCCCGAATTTTGCATGGAGGGGCAGTGCATGCGTGTTTAATATATATAGCCACACATTTACAAGCTATGCTGACATAACATTAGCTATGGCATCACCTTTTGCCCCGAGCCCCCCTGCCATCCTCCCCACTCTGTCTCCCCTCTGCTGCAGCATGCATTCAGCCATCTCCTCCTACGCTGCCTGAAACAGACAAATTACTTAACAAGCGCACACCTTTTTCTCCTCCTTTACAGGTTGACTTGACCTTTTCTCAAAAACCGGGACATACGTTTAAAATTAAGAAAAGCGTCAGGACACGAAGTGTCATAGAGATAAGAAAATGGTCTATCCAGGCCATGGGGAGGGCAAGACAAACTTTTAGGGAGGGTATACTGGTGAAAACCGGGTCTAAAATTCTATTACATCAACTGCATTCAAGTAGACAGAGTGAAAGATCAGCTCTTTTTAGTCAGAGCTAAAAAGGACAATACGGTGACCAAGCACACCATTTTGCAGTTGGTTATAATCTTTATCAAGAGATCTGTGTAGCCAATTAAGATCCTATGGATGGTATTTTTATCCTTTTGACTAGGGCTATGGCTACATGTATAGCCCTTTCAAGAGGGTTCCCAGTTGCTGACATCTGCCAGGTATCTACAGGGCAATTCTTGCATACTTTTGCCAAGCACTACAGCTGTACATTTCAAGCAGACAGCGACAGGTTTTTTGCTGAGCTGTGTGCTTTGAGTACCTTGATTAACAGGCACTCTCCCACCCCACTACCCTGGAAGGCTTTGCATAGGGACTTAGTCATGATAAGGCAAGGAATCATCAGAAAGAAAAGTTACTTACTTTCAGTAATAATATTTATGGTGGTTATATGATCTCCCTGCAGATTCCTCACCCGCTTCTTTTCAACTGTGAGTTAGTGTCATGACCAATACGATCCAAAGATAGACAATAAGGTTATGTGCTGTAATTGTCACTGTTGTTAATATTTCTGCTCCTCTCTGCCGCAATGGAGAGCAGAACAAGTCATAGGAACTGTTGCCAGCATGCTGGTTGGTGCCTAATATATTCCGGTATTGTCATGTCTGGAGACAGCGTTGCGACTGAAGCCCCATGACACCACTAGTGGCACTGAAGAGATACTGCTGGCTACAAAAAAAAGCATTGGCATAGCCAATAGGTCTCGCTTTTGGGACCTTATAAGTATTTAGTTATGCAGCACAATATCCTTGGTGCAACAACATCAACTGTTGCATGGCTAAACACTTATAAGGTCCCAAAGGCGAGACCTATTGGCTATGCCAATGCTTGTTTATACAGGGGCAGAGGCAGGGGAAGAGGAAGACAAACACAATCAAGACAACAGGCCAGAGTACTTTGGGAAGACCAAGCACCCAACATAGTGGTCACACGGAGCAAAGGGAAAGACCAGGGACAGACCACGAGCAGGGACTTACCAACATAGTTAACCTGAGCATCCACACATTATCACCAGACGAGGACTCCATCCTTTCCAAAGGGCTAGGGTTCGTGCCAACACCGAGAAATTACCTCTTCGCCCTTCGCATTGAAGGATCAAACTGAAAAGCTTCTTTGAAGACTTGGAACCCGGCCCACAGGAGACACCTAACACAGGGCTAAGAAAGAAATCCACATTCTTACCACCTACACAATCCATCCCCTGCCATGTGATGGCCTTCGAACAGGCGGTCATTAAGGAGATAGACACAATTGACTGCCAGAACAACAAAGGGTTCCAGAACCTAAAGAAGGGTGAAGGAAAAGCACTCACAGACCTCAAAGAGAATACTGAACTTATTATAAAACCAGCCGACAAAGGTGGAGCTATCGTCATTATGGATAAAGAAATGTACCATGCAGAATGTATCCGACTGTTATCTGATGAAGACAGCTACGAGGTGTACCAGACTGATCCAACGCCAAGGCTTATTGACAGAATCAAAAGCATGGTTGATGAAGGTCTTATGAATGATTGGATTACAAAACATGAAGCAGAGTATCTAGTGTGTGAAAACCCTCGCACCCGAGGTTTTATACTCTCCCCAAAATTCACAAGAACAGAATTCCCCCACCGGGGAGACCTATAGTGTCAGGCATAGGCTCAGTTCTCGAGCCCCTGTCACAATTCTGCGACTGGTTCCTAAGACCAATAGTACAAACATCCACCTCCTACCTGAGAGACACTAAAGATGTTCTTTGCCTCCTCAGAGATTTGGAGATTGACCCTGTAGAGGACCTGATTATCACAATGGATATCGAGGCTCTGTACACTAGTATACCCCAGAGACGCACCTTAAGCGTGGTAGAACACATCCTACTTGAGAAACAGTGGGATTACATGACCCCAAGACATTTCATCCTGGAGTGTGCGGAACTAGCCCTGACGGAGAACTTTTTTGAATATGGGGACCCAACATACCACCAAATCAGAGGTACTTCCATGGGGAGCACATTTGCTCCCAGCATGGCGTGCCTTTATATACACTAATTTGAAGCAGACCACATCTTCCATCGGGACAACCCCTACAGGATGCAATTGAAGCTCTGGCGACGGTACATTGACAACGTCATCATAGCATGGCACGGCAACAGAGAGCAAGCCGAGGATTTTGTCTGATGGGTTAATACCAGAGACGAACATTTGAAGTTCACGCACACAATCAGCAAAGAAGAGGCTGTCTTCCTGGATTTGGTAATAACATTGAGCCAGGAAGGTATTAAAACTAAGGTTCACAATAAAAGTACAGATAGGAACAGTCTCCTCCTTTTTGAAAGCTTCCACCCAAAATCTCTCTGGCAAAATCTTCTGGTGGACCAGTTTCTTAGGATTCGTAGAAACTGCTCCTCTATTGAAACATATGACGAACAAGCTGAGACACCGGAGAACAAACTGATAACACGTCACTACCCGAGAAAACTGATCAAAAAGGCAAGGAAAAGAGCCAGAAATAATAATCGAGAGGCACTGCTTGAGAGTCAAGAGAAGAAGGAGAATGACAGACTAGTGTGTGTCACTACATACACTCCGATATCGAACAAAGTACAGAACATCATACGGAAGCACTGGCATATCCTCAATGGAGCAATGAAACATTGGCCCCCACCACTATTTGCTTTTATGCGAAACACAAGCTTACGGGACGAGCTTGTCCACGCTAAAACACCGTCTCCACAGACCCAGAATCAGAGGACGCTATGGGGCAACCAAAGACCAGTCGGTCACTACCCCTGTGGCAGCTGTGTAGCATGCAACTACACCAGTACAACCAAGGAGGTGGACATTAAGACTAACAGACCATGGGTGTTAAAGAATTACAGCAATTGCAACAGCTAGAATGTCATTTACCTGATTACGTGCCCCTGCGACTTGATGTATGTGGGAATGACCACCAGAAAGATTAAGATATGCATTAACGAACACAGGAGCACCATCAGGTGCAAGAAGACAAATACTAAGTTGACACAACACTACTTGGAAAACAACCACAGAGACGTGGATCTAAGATGGGTAGTGCTTGAGGTAATTAAGAGGATAAGTCCAGATATCCAGAAGAAACTCCACACCAGGGAACAACAATGGGTGTACCGCCTCCGGACATGGGACACCGGATTGAATGATGACATCCCATGGTTACATATTGGGAAATAGAGTAACTGTGGACACGAGCTTACTGGAACACATAACACTGCTGGTATGAAGTGTACACTCAGGGAACATGGTCCTCCAATGACCTATTATGCGAATTTTAAGATGTTCACTGAGTTAAATAGAATACTACCCCCTGGCCTCCCATACGTTACTTCATGAAGAGGGACGGGTCCGCTGTGAATGGCACACCCATAGATGTCACTGTCTAGCCTATCTGAGTGTTTACAAAATAGAAATGAATTTGCATTAAGCAGATTAATAGCCATTATGTCTGCTGGGAATTTGGCCCCATAGATGGGACACCCATCAATGACACTCTCTAGCTTATCTGACCATTTGTAATTGTTGGCAATATAATTTGAATTAAGCGGAGTAATAGTCATTGCTGACACTCCTCCCTAGGGTACTCAAATCCACCCTGGTTTATTGCTTTTATGTAATAAGTAACAAACATTTAGAAGTAATTGCCAGGGCGATGATTAAGTGCAAAAGGGTTTGCATTCCAGTCTCTCGTTTCACCTTGGTTTATTGCATTTATGTAATAAATAACAAGCATTTACAAAAATTGCCAGTGCGATTATTAGCTGCAAAAGGGTTGCATTCCAGTATCTCGTCTCATCACGTTCGCAATGCACGTGCCGCGACCCTGACGTGCGGTGCAGAAACGCGAAGCCCAGGCATTCCCAGGTGGGACTCCTGGGCTTGCACGCGGTCAGCAGAGCAGCGCCGATCAGAGCGCACAGCTGACGCGGTGCCCAGGCGGGCCCAGGCAGTCTCCGATGGGACACCGGGGATTGCACACATGTTTCAAACACCGGCAGCAATTGGGGCAATCCGCCGAAATGCATTTCTCTGACGCGAAGATCAGGCATTTGATCACCAACATGCAGGCTCTTTTCCGGACACCGGAAACCAACTTAACAAACCTGCGAACACACATGCTACCAATTTACTAATCAAGGGACCTACTTAAGGCTAAAGTCCCATGTCCTTCTTTCCACATCGGGGAAGAGGAGCGAACACAACTAGGCACACGGCGAGAGACGCACCTTGATGTAGTAAGAGTATGAGTGGTGGTGTGGATGCGTGCTTGTGTGCAACTTTACCATCCCCATAAGGAAATTCTGAATTTATTAAATTCCCAATCACTTTGAATTTTAATTTAAATTTTTCTTCCAGAGTGTGACTACAGGGGTCTCTCCTTCACCCTCCTCCCATGGGGTGTTTAGGAACCTTAATTAGGGTAAGGCTGTGAGCTGGTCTCACACTTCTGTGCAAAAAACAACTGTGTGTGTTTCACGTTTGCAGTGACACGTGTTTCACACAAAAGCCACTATATGTATATTGATGCAAGTGGGGCAATTTTCACTGCAATTTTCACTGTGCTTTGACCGAATTTCTCTCAGATTTATCTGTCTCTAATGGCAATCTCACTTTCTTTACAGTTACAGGTTTCAGGAAACTCTTTTAGGTAGAGTCTGACATAGGCCAACCTACCCAGTGGTAATTTCTAACCAACTTTTGGTAAGATAGGAGCCCTCATTCTTTTTCCCGTCCTGATGAATGCCGAGGACCCCTTGGACCATTTGGGTAGAAACATGTCGACGACTTTAATCACTACGGTGATGGGGTACTAATTCCCCTAATCACCATTCCTTCCATTTTAATACCAAGTAGTTGCCTGTTAAAATAAATGCATTTTGGCAATTAAATTGGCTTTTAATAATTACTCACTTTCACGGGCCCCCACTTAGATTTAGAAGTGCCTCCCTGTCTCCAGGTGTAAGCCCGCTCTCTACCAAACCAAGTTTCTAGAGAGCGAGGACTGCCAATGATGAAGCATGACACCTGGTGGTGTGTGAGGACAGTCCTTCACTTTTTGTGAGATGCCAGTACCCTATCAAGTACCTTTTAACCCTCGGTCATTTTTCATTCAGGGTAGCTTCTTTTGGGTATACAAACATTCTAAGACTGTCATCAATGATATATTCGCCCAAGCCCTGCACATAACCCCAACTTTTGGGCAACTATCCTTGAGCAGCCAATTCCGACTATGCAGCGGGGTTGACGCAAAGCCTGGACTCTTGCCAGGCACTGCAACCAATCCTTCACATGCAGTTAATCCTTGCTCCATATGGTCTTTGAAAATGAGCAACATAGGTTGGTCGGAGGACCTGGTCTCTGCCCAGCCCTGCACCCAAACCTCCACAAGCGGCCAACACTGCTGCACATACCTTCAGTTATGTGCAATGGGGCTTGGTCACAGGCCCTGGCCTGCAGCCAGACCCTGTATCTAAGCTTCAACAAGTGACCAAACGTCAGCAGGCAGCCAACCCCCTTTGGGCATTGCCATATCCAGAAGCCTGCCCTTTATTTTTGGATCTGCGGTTCCAGGAGCTAGCTTGTCTACCACGGTGCCACAGTGTCATGCAAGCTTCCTTCACTGGTGCTGGATCTGTGATACAAGAACCAGTATGGCAGATCCTGCAGCATGGTAAGGAAGCTTGCATGACTGGCATCACCAGGGCAGGGAATCTTTCTCCATTGGTACCATGGTAGTTCCCAAGTGCCAAATTGGGGCCTCACTAAGTTCTGCTGTAGTACCATGGGTGGATCCTGCTCCATAATACATCTATCTATCTATCTATCTATCTATCTATCTATCTATCCATATATATATATATTCACTGAAAAAACCATAGGTTTTAGGGACAGTTATAGTTAGTTGGACATCCAGTGACTGTGTGTTTCTGTAAAGTTTAAATATGTTTAATATATATAGGGAAAGGCGTATTGAAGAATGAGTGGGTGTATAAGTGTCTGAATGGATGATTTAGTAGGTGCGTGACTAACTCTATAAGTGAGTGATTTAACGTATCTTACTGAATACATGGGTTAGTGACTAAACTGGGTGAATGTCTGTATCCGTCTGTCTGTTGCTGTGTAAGTGGCAGCATGGGTTTGTGAATAGCTACATGAGTGTCTATATGAGTTATTGATTGGTTGGCTGAGTATCTGTATGGGTGCCTGAGTGTTTGTGTGGGTGGGGTGTGTGCGACTCTGTGCATAGATGTGTGAGTGGGTGATTCACTGGGTGGATGGTTACAAGAGTGCATCTGTGATAGACTGTATGGGTGGGTAAGTGTGTGTAAGAGTGTGTTAGTGAGTGAATGTATGTCCCAGTGGTACATGTGTGAGTAACTACGTATGTGAAAGGCAGTATTTTTGTGTGTTGGAGTATATAAATAGCTATAAGCGAGAGTGTGTGATTGTGATAGTGACTGTATGGATGAGTGTGTGCTTGTATCAGAGATTGTATAAGAGCGTAAGAATGTGCTAGTATTTGTATGAGTAAGTGAGCTGGTGTGTGTATAACTGTATAGGTGAGTAAATGGGTGTGTGCTTAATTTTTTGCTTGACTGACTAGGTGTGTGAGTACCTCTACGGATGAGTGGCGGTGTGTGAGTTTTATATAGGTGTATGAGTGCATATAATAGTCCTGTACTGAGTGACTATAAGTATGAGTGACTGTACGGGTGAGTGAGTAGATGTGTGTGTGTAGACCTAAGAATCAGTGAGTGTGTATATAGTAATTGGTGTTGGAGTGTCTATGGTTTTGACAATGGCAGTCTGTAATTTACAGTGGGTGTATCAAAAGTTATATTAGGGTGTGAGAAGATGCATCAAATTATCACATGGATGATGTCATCAGTGATGTCATCAGTGATGTCATTTGAGATGTCATCAGTGATGTCATCAGTGATGTCACTGACCATGTCATGAGTGATGTAATATGTGACGTCATCAGCAGTGCATTGCGGGGGCACGAGTTATAGTTACCTGAACTAACTATAACGGGGGAATTTCACGGGTTTTGTACGAGTGCAATGTCCAACTAACTATAACTGTCCCTAAAACCTATGGGGGCATATTAGCAAGACCGGCGATAAAATTATCGCCGTTTTAGCGGCAGGAAACTGCCGCTAAAACGGCGATAATGGGCTTGCTAATATGCGTTATAGAATTCCAATAGAAGCCCAGGTTAGATGTCCTGTATATCTAACCTGGGCTTCTATTGGAATTCTATAACGCATATTAGCAAGCCCATTATCGCCGTTTTAGCGGTAGTTTCCTGCCACTAAAACGGCGATAATTTTATCGCCGGTCTTGCTAATATGCCCCATGGTTTTTTCAGTGAATTTGTAAGGTTTTTTAAATGCTAATTTCTAACTATAACGTGCCTGAAACCTATGGTTTTTTCAGTGAATTTCAAAGGTTTTTTAAATGCTAATTCCTAACTATAACATGTCTGAAACCTATGGTTTTTTTCAGTGAATTTCAAAGGTTTTGTAAATGACAATTTTTAAATGTATTAATTGTTATATTTATTTTTTTGATACTGATTTACTACATTTTTTTAAACTATTTATTTTTAGATATTTTATTTTTTTAAATACATTGTAATTACATTATACATTACATTACAAAATATACTTTCTCAGAATGAATTACTTTAGTTTAAATACTTTGCAAATAGGCAATAGGCTTTTAAGTACAGTAGTTACAGTTGTTGCAATGGGCAGCACAATTTCAAACACAATGCAACATTGAGCTCAATGTGAATTTCAAGTTAAATGCAATTAGTTACTTTATGGATTACTTTTCTAACCACAGGACTGGATCCTAGATTCAGTCCTGGGACATCTCCTGTAAACAGTTGAGTAAAAGCGTTTTGGTTACAGTAGTGATTTTTAAGGAATATTATTGTATTTTAAAAGTTGACACTTAGAAACTTTTTCACATAGAATCACCAATGCTATCCTATGGGAGGAAATTCACTTAGCAGGTAAGTAGTGTTATCGTTACTTTTTCTTACTCAGTGGTGGATCTTGGATCCAGCACTGGTGCATCTCCTGTAAACAGTTGAAAGAATGCGTTTAAGTCATACAGGCGATTTTTAAGGAATATTTGTAGTTTGTGAAAATCGACACTTTGAAACTTTTCTGCTGAAAACCAGACAATGGATTCCTATGGAAGGAAATACAAGTTACTGGTAAATACAGTTAGAATTACTTTTCAGGGTCAGTGCTGGGCTAAAAGATGCAGCACAGGAGGTCTCTCCTGATAACAGGTGAGTAAATCGGAATTCGTATTTCGGTTGATTTTAGAGGAATATTATAAAGTTCCAAAACTCCACACTTAGAAGAATTTCCAAGTAAAACCAGTCAATGTTAGCCTATGGAAGGAAATTCAAGTTACTGGCAAGTACGGTTAAAATTACTTTTCAGGATCAGTATTGGGCTCAAAGATGCAGCACTGAGGTCTCTCCTGATAACAGGTGAGTAAATCGGAATTCATAGTTCGGCTGATTTTAGAGGAATATTTGCACAATGGTGAAGGGAGGGGGCGGGGCCTGAGGTGACATCTGTGCAAACGCGCCCCGTGGCGCGTTTTAAGTTGGGGGATTAAGTCCCCTTGAATCATGAGGGTCCCTGGGGTCCAACTAGCCCACCCTGTACCTCCAGTATGCGCCAGGGAGCTGCGTTGCAGAGAGGTGTTCAGAGGCCACGCCCCTTTTGCACCTCTCTGCAACGCAGCTCTGTGGCGCTTTCTGGACCTACCTGGTGGGCTAGTTGGCCCTCAGGGACCCTCAGGATTGAAGGGGATTTAATTCCCCATCTTAAAACGCGCCATGGGGCCTGTTTGCACACATGTCACCTGAAGCACCGCCCTCCCTTCACCACTGTGCAAACGCACCCCGTGGCGCGTTTTAAGTTGGGGGATTAAGTCCCCTTGAATCCTGAGGGTCCCTGGAGTCCAACTAGCCCACCATGTACCTCCAAAAGCGCCACAGAGCTGCGTTGCAGAGAGGTGTAAAAGGGGCGTGGCCTCTGTACACCTCTCTGCTACGCAGCTCCCTGGCGCATACTGGAGGTTCCTGGTGGGCTAGTTGGCCCCCAGGGACCCCCAGTATTCAAGGGGAATTGTTCCTCATCTGCAAACGCGCCAGGGGCGCGTTTGCAGAGTGCTGACAAGGAGGGGGCGTGGCCTCCGGCGCAATGCCGGATTTTTTTGGGGTTGATTTTTTTTTTAAAAGGGGGCTGTGTGGCCCCCCTTTTTTGAAATTTTTTTTAGCCCTGGGGACCCCATCCCCCAGGGCCTGAGCCCCTTTTATTTATTTTTTTAAAAAGGACCGGGAAGGGGACCGCGTGGGCCCCCCTCCCGTGGCCAATTTCGACCCGGGGACCCCATCCCCCGGGCCATTGCCACCTTATTTTTTTTTTTTTTTTTTCATGGAGGGGGGCTGCGTGGCCCCCCTCCTAAGGCCTCCTTAGGCCCCGGGGACCCCATCCCCCGGGGCCGGCCTTTATTTATTTATTTTTTTATTTATTTTTAATTATTTTTGGGGAGGGGGGCTATCCTTTGGGGTCCGTGGGGGGACCCCAACTCCCCCACGGACCATGCCGGCTCCCCGCGTCCTGCGGGAGCCGGCATTGCTAACATGCAGCTCCCCATGTGGAAAAGCAATTTGCTTTGGATATTGGAAGCGAGAGCAGGTTTCCTGCTCTCGCTTCCAATATCCAAAGCAGTTTGCTATGACAGGACGGGAGCCGCGAGGCTCCCGTCCTGTCATAGCAAACTACAGTGTCCTGGGGGTAGGCACCCCGGGACACTGCAGGAGCCAGCCCTGGGGGGTGGCGGTCCCCAGGGCCATCACTGGCTCCAGGAGGGGGGCCGCGCGGCCCCCGTCCCCACTTCTGCAAAGCCCCGGGGAGGTGGTGGTCCTCGGGGCTTCGGGGGTCCGAAACGGACCCCCAATTTAAAAATGTTAGTGCCCCGGGGAGGTGGCGGTCCCCGGGGTGTGTGGGGGGGGCTGGAGCCCCCCACACAGGTATTTTAAATTTAAAAGAGAAGCCCCGGGGGTGGCGGTCCTCGGGGCTGCAGGAGGGCTCAGAGCCCTCCCGCACCATTTTTATTAGAAAGCCCCAGGGGGTGGCGGTCCCCGGGCTTGGGGGCCTTAGAGGCCCCCATTAACTATAAACCCACCCCCCGCATGCCCCCGGGACTTGGCCCACCTGGGGGCAATTAGCATCGAGCGCGGGAGACCGCGCTTCGATTTTTTTTTTTTACGGCGGGATCCGCGCACCCTAAGCGCATCCCGCCGATTTGTTTTTAAAAAAAATGCTTTTTTCTGCCCACGGGGTCCTTGTGGGACCCCCTGAGCAGACCTAGGGGGTCAGGGTGTTTCTACCCTGCCCCCTTTGTGCGTTTGCACACTTGCGATTTTTTTTTTTTCTCAGCGGGATTCGCGCAGCCTAAGCGCATCCCGCCTATTTTTAAAAAAAAAATAATGCTTTTTTCTGCCCAGGGGGTCCTTGTGGGACCCCCTGAGCAGACCTAGGGGGTCAGGGTGTTTCTACCCTGCCCCCTTTTTGCACTTTGCGCACTTGTTTCTGTCCCTCGGTTCTACCGAGGGACAAAATGGCTGCCAACACTTCCTGATTTGGAGTGTTGACAGCCAATTAGCATGCAGCTCGTGATCGGGAGGGTACGCGGACCCTACTCGGCCATAGATATATATGTGACTTTACTTTTGATTTTCTCAGGATCTACTGAACGGATTTACACCATTTAAGCAAAAGGCACGACACTGAACCAAGGGCTACCTCTTTGCCAAATTTGGTGTAATTCCGTTCAGCAGTTCGGGCTGTAGCTGCGACTAAAGGTTCCTATGGAAAAATGAATGGGGAAAATGCGTTTTGGGACCCCCTTTTTCTCGGCCCCCGCTTGACGTATCACCCCGAGACTTTCAGGATAGGAGCGGACCGGAGCGCCCCAACAAGTTGGAAGCTTTCGCGAAGATTCGTCAACCGGCGCCAACGTTATTTCAAATAGAATGTTGCGGATTTCCTATGGAAAATAGGTCCTAACTATAACTATCTACTGGCGACCGGCAGTAGATAATATATATATATATATATATATATATATATATATATATATATATATATATATATATATATATATATATATACATATTTATATATGTATTTATTTTTTTCTTGGTAGTTATAGTAAGGTCTGCTTTTGCATAGAAAGAGTTTTTTTCAGTTTGCTAATAAATTTGACCCCGTTTGACGAATTTTCACAAAACTTTCCAGAAACAACCTCAGCTCCTTTCTGCAAAGTTTCTGGGTGATCCGTAAAGTGGGGGCCAAGAAAAAGGGAGGGTCTCAAAACACAAAATCCCCATGCATTTTCCATAGACTTGTTTAAAACTGACACGCAAAAACTGCTGAACGTAATTACACCAAGTTTGGCAGGAAGCTATATCTTGTTTTCCAGATTGTGGATTTTTGTGATTTGGTGTAAATCCATTCCGAAGTTTTTGAGAAATTTAGGGAAAAAAAAAAATGTATATTTAGGCAGTTGGGTCTGCGAGAGTCTCAAGAGACTCTCACAGAAGCGCCAATTTAAAATGAGTGCATTCTGATTGGTCCAGGGAGCTTTATTTCCCTTGGGCCATCTCGCTCCCATGGTCATCAGACTCCCGCGAGCACTCTGATTGGCTGCCAGCAACATGAGAAAAATGTTGCTGCCAGCCAGTACAGGGACTTAGTACTCTGTCCTGAAGTTATAAAAAATAAAGATATATGGTGGCAGGGTAGGGATACACTGACCAACTAGGCCCCTTGAGGGGGGACACAAAGTGACTCCCCATGGGGCCAAAAAGGAAAAAAAATGGCAAAAAATGCAGCGATCCCGCAAAATTCGCACGGAATTGAAAATATCATTTATAAACTATAAGCCATGGGGAGCCCTCCCCCAGGGTTGTATTCGTAATGGGGAGGGGAGCTGTGTGGCCCCCGTAGCTGTTCCTCCAGAATGCCAAGGGGCACACCCCCAGAGCTTAAAGCATTGTTCATGGGGCGGACGCATGGCCCCCCTCCCTTAGCCATCAAAGGCCCCGGGAAGCTCAACCATGGGGCCGAACATATTATGTGCGGAGAGGGGCTAATAACAACCCCCCTCCCCAAGCCATCAGAGGACCCAGGGAACCCACCCCAGGGCTGAATATATTCTGTATCAGAAGGGGAGATACGCAGCCCCCCTCCTGGAACCATGACAGGCCCCGGGGAGCCCACCGCAGGGACCAAAATTTTGGAAATGGGGAGGGGTGCATGGCCCCCTTCCCCAAGCCTGTAAAGGCCCGGGGAGCCCACAACCGGGGCCAAAATTGTTCAAAATGGGAAGGGGGCACCCAAACCCCCTCCCCAAGCCTCTAAAGACCCTGGGGAGCCCAACCCTGGGGCCGATTACTTTAAGGGAGGGGTCTGCGGTGCCGCCCTCCCTAAGCCAGCTCAGATGCTATGTTCCCTGTAGCCTAACCTCAGGATATAGAGGTTTCCCTGCCTGCAGCAGCGCAGGGAAGCCTATGCTTGCTCTCGCTTGTCAGGAGCATTTTCAGAACTCCCGCGAAGCAGAAGCAAACACTAAGTCCACTTCCAGTGGGCCAGGGCTTCAAAAATGCTCCGGCCAACCCAGAGCGGACTTTTGATCTGTTTCAGGTGAAAATATTGCTCTGGTCCATTGGGAGCAGCATTAGTAGCTACTCCCTGTGGGTGGGAGCAATGACGGCTCTATCTGTATGCAGGGAGCCGACTGGGGCCATGGGGGCTTTGCGGCTCCCCCTGCGACCCCCAACAAATGTATGGTGGGTGCCCTGGGTGAGCACCAGGACACACACTCTTAGCTGTGCAGGGCCCAAGGAGTTGTGGAAGCTGAGGCCAAAATCGGGACAGGGAAAGGGGCTGCCTGCCTTCCTCCCCCTAAAAATAATGCTGGGCCCTGGGGATGGAGTCCTCAGGGCCAAACTCAGGCCAGGGAGGGGCCACGTGCACCGCACCCTAAAAATAATATGATGATGTCTCCAGGGCCAAAATCAACTCAGGGACAAGAGCTGCATGGCCCTGCCCCCTCAAAAGGATGCCGGGCCCCAGGAGATGGGGTACCCAGGGAAAAAAATGCCCCACAGAGGAGGGCCACACACGCCCCCCTCCCTGTTATTTAAAAGAGTGGCGCTGGGAGTTGGGGTCCCCAGGGCCTAACAAGCCTTGCCAGGCGGCCACGACATGCTGCCCCCTCGCCATAAAAAAAAAAAGACCCTGAGGGAGGGGGTCCCCAGGACCAGGCCCTGTTGTGAACCCGGCACTGTGCACGGTCAAAGGCCATGCACAGCGTTTTGAGATTCATCAGTGATCATAAATGAATGTCATAGAACATGTCATTAGTGATGTCATATGTGAGGTCATAAGCAGTGTATGGCGGGGCCAAGTTATAGTTGGCGCTGCTAGCTATAACTGGTGAATTTCTGTGTTTTTTTAGCTCAAAACATAAATATTGTCACTGACAAATTCACCTATCTATTTAGGTTATTTTAAACTTTGTTTTTTTCAGTGAATACATATATATATATCATCTGGACAACTTTGGAGCTGAATATATATATATATATATATATATATATATATATATATATATATATATATATATATATATATATATATATATACACATTAGTGGTCGCCAGTAGGTAATTATAGTTAGGACCTAATTTCCATAGGAAGAGCGTTTTTTCATTTGCCAATAACTTTGGCATCGTTTGACGAATCATCGCGAAATTTTCAAAACTAGTGTGACGCTTACTTCAACTGCTGTCTTGAAAGTTTCATGGTGATCCATCAAGCAGGGGCCGAGAAAAAGGGGAGTCGTAAAACGCATTTTCACCATGCAATTTCCCATAGGGCTTTTGGGCGCAACAACAGCTCAAACCACTGAATGGAATTACAACAAATTTGGCAGAAAGCTAGATCTTGGTCTAGAAAGAGTGCTTTATATGTTTTGGTGGTGAGTTATTAAAGAAAAAATATATATAGATATCTAGGGATGAGAGCCCTCCGCGCATCTCACACTGAGAATCCGCAGATTCACGAGCCACCAGCAATGCCGTGATTGGGTGCCAGCAACCTAAGAGGAAAGTAGCGGCCGCCATTTTAGATAACAGGGAATGGTCGCCGGTTGTGAGAATTTACAAAAAATTGAATTGAAGTGATTAGGGTAGAGGTACCCTGACCCTATGTGTGGAATATAGGGGTCTATGAGGGGCTCATGATTGAAAAGAAATGGGCTTATAAGTATTTGTTTTACACATGTGGCAATACGCAGATCCACCGCAAACCTCAGCATGGCCCCCCCATGTAAAATCGTGGCTGATCCGTGAATTTGTTTGTTAATTAATAAAAAATACATCCACTCAGTGAGCCACTCAAACACTCATGCCCCCATTCACAGACACTCAGACACCCTCTTACAGACCCACAAAGACACTCTTGTAGCCACTCACATACCCACTCACTCACACACCCACTCACAGAAACACTCAGACACTCTCACACCCACTCACAGACCCATACACACGCACATACCCACTCATAGACCCACACAGACACTCACACTCAGACACCCACTCACAGACACACTCACACTGTCACACACCCACTCACAGATCCACTCAAACACTCATTCACCCATTCACAGACCTACTCTGACAGTCTCACACCCACACAGAGACCCATTGAGACATTCAAGAACCTACTCACAGGCCCAATAGATACTCACTCACTCACACACCCACTCACACACTGATTTACACACTTACACACTTACTCACAGCCCCGCACAGACACTCACACATCCACTCACAGACCCACACAGGCACTTACATACTCACTCACAGACTCACACAGGCACCCACAGACCTACTCACAGACCCACACAGACCCACACAGACACTTACAGACCCACTCACAGACCCACACAGGTACTCACACACCCACACAACCACTCACACACCCACTCACAGACCCATACATCCACTCACACACTCACTTACATACCCACAAAACCACTAACATGCCCACTCAACTACTCACATACCCACTCACAGACCCATACAGCCACTCATACACCAATGCACTCACATGTCCACTCACACACCCATACAGCCACTCACACAGTGTTATGAGCCACTCACCTGAATCCCAGGCAGTTTCAATAGGGTGACGCTAGATCCCTTTATTCCTCCTAGGGACTACTTCCGGTGACAGGAAATGGCACTGTACTGGTCGCAGGCCCCAAGGGGAAATGTGGTTTGGATTGAGAAAGACAAACAAGATGCTGTGGTGCTCCTCCATGGTAGCTACAGTGGGGTGTCAAAAGGCCTGTCACCCATCTTGTGCAAACGCCTGATCAGAGGAGTATCTGTGAATTGCAAGAACACAATATAGTTATTAAACAGAATCATCACAACTTATTTATATGTCCTTTGTTTATACCCCAACAGACATCTAGTAGTGCTCTGTCTTTCCAGTCAGAAGGCTTGTGTCATCGTGAAGTTGGAGCATTGATTCTTAATGAATCGTTTGACGGATGTCAACACAATTATCCTGTAGCATCCCAAGAAATCTTTGGAAACCCAATTATCATGCGCTGAGTCTAGGTGTCCCAATTGTAGTCCATGTGTCAAGCCGGAGTCCATCCAACTTGTACTCCTAGGGGACACCAAAGGTTTTAATACCAGGGAGGTTTATTCTTGACAGAGCCCTGCTAGTGCAAGAGTCTATTGCACGCTTCAAAAATCAAAGGGTCATTTTGTTTCTTAGAATCTACCACTACTGAGCTCAGGAGCTTAGGAAGCATTTTTTTATTTCCGTTCGGCAATAACTTTGGCGTCGCTTGACGAATCCTTGCGAAATTTTAAACTCGTATGACGCTCACTTCAGTTGCAGTCTTGAAAGTTTCATGGTGATCCGTCAAGCAGGGGCCAAGAAAAAGGGTATCCCAAAAGGCGTCTTCCCCATGTTAATTCTCATAGGAAACTTAGACACGGCTTCAGCCCGAACTGCTGAATGGAATTACACCAAATTTGGCAGGAAGGTAGATGTTGGTCCAGGTTAGTGCCTTTTTGTGATTTGGTGTGAATTTGTTCAGTAGTTTTAGAGATATAACCGAAATCCAAATTTATATATATATAGGGACGCAAAGACTCCACGTCCCCTCTCGATCTTGTGCTGAGATCTGATTGGCTGCCAACACTTCAAACCAGGAAGTGTTGGCAGCCATCTTGGGACTCAGCTTGAGCCAAGTCCCACAAAAATTGTTAAAGAGTAAGAGAAGGGGGTAGGGTATGAATATCCTCACTCCCTGGGGCTCTTGGGGGGTGTCCCAGAGGGACCCAGCCAGGGCAAAAATACTTAAAAAAAAAAAAAAAAATGTTGGTGGGAGTCATGTTGGAGCCGTGGCTCTCTACTGAAAAAAATTTAAAAAGAGAAACGCTAGCTCCCGTACTCCTCTAGTATTAAGTCTCCGGGTGGGCCAGGTCCCAGGGGCATGCGGACCTTATTATTTAAAACCAATGGGGGGTCTCACAGACCCCTCCTGTGCACTGCAGGCCACCACCTCCCCGTGGCTTATGTATAAGTAATGGGGGTCTTGCGGACTTCACATGCCCCAAGGACTGCCACCTCCATGGGGCTATTGTTTAAATTAAAGCAGGGGGCCCTACGGCATCCCCCGCAGCCCCAGGTACGGCCATCTCCCTGGGGCTTAAACAAAACAAATCAGGGTGGCCTCAAGGACCCCCCATGCCCCAGGGACCACCCCCCCCCCGGGCTGTTTGATGTTCAGGGAAGACCTGGCTTGGCAGTCCGGCTGGACTGTTCCCATGAGGCACAGGGTCAAGACTGATTTGCATATAGTTGGGTCTGAACTAAGGTGAGGAAGTGAGCTAAAGAATGATGATGGATTCAACCCAGATCTGTGACTGGGGGTGAGTGTCTGAATAGTTTCAGTGCTCCATCCATCATCTCTTTGTGTTTGCTGTGTTCGCCCTAAGTTGGCAGGGTATGCCCATACGTGGGTCCCTTGCTCACTTTGCCACTGGATTCAAGCTAGCCTGGCTGATGAGGGGTGTTACCCCAAAACTGGTCCCAGGATGCTTGTTTCTGGTTCAGGAAAGACCTGGCTTGGCAGTTTGGGCTGGACTGTTCCCATGAGGCACAGGGTTAAGACTGATTTGCATACAGTTGGGTCTGAACTGAGGTGGTGAAGTGAGCTAAAGAATAATGATGGATTCAACCCAGATCTGTGACTGGGGGTGAGTGTTTGAAAAGTTTCAGTGCTCCGTCCATCATCTCTTTGTGTTTGATGTATAATGGGGGGCTTCACAGAACCTCTGGGCCCCAGTGACCTCCAACTCCCCGGGGCCAAAATCAATTTTTTAGAATGGGAGCAGGGGCACGTGGCCCCCCTCCCAGGCTGTTCTCGTCCACCTCCATGGGCCAGGCCCTGCTCCAACAAAGGAGGGGAGTTGCACGGCCTGCCTCCTGGAGCCAATAATGGCCTTGGGGACTGCCACACCCCAGGGCCACCTCCTGCTATGTCCCAGGGAGCCCACGCCTGGGACATAGCTGTTTGCTGTGGCTTTGCGGGAGCTTCAATGCTCCCACCAAGCCACAGCAAACGCTCTGCTTCCAAGTGAGAGCTCAGAAATGCTCTCGCTTGCTGGAAGCAGAGCAGAATTGATTTCAGACACAGGGAGCTGCATGTTTAGCACCTCCCTATGTCTAAAAGCAACGCCGGCTCCTGCAGGAGGTGGGCAGCCAGCATGGACTGTGGAGGCCTTGAGGCTCCCCCGTGGTCCCCAACAGACGTGACTGGGTGCCCTGGGTGGCATGCTCGCCCCCTCCTCTTTTACAAATAAAGGAAAGAAAAGGTTGGGCCCTGAGGGATGGGGTCCCCAGGGCTAAATTTGGCCCAGATGTGGGGCTGCGCAGCCCCCTTCCCCACTTCGGAATGGCTGGGCCCAGGGGAATGGGGTCCACTTGGCAAAAATAGATGCCCCCCTCCGCATTAGAAAATAAAAAAAGAAATAAAAAGGCCAGGCCACAGGGGATGGGGTCTCTGGGGCCAAAATGGGTCTTGGGAGGGGGACCCCACGGTCCCCCTACCTGAATAAAAAAATAATTAAAAAGACACCAGCCCTGGGGAAGCTGCCAGAGGCCCTGTCCCCTTTCTGAACCACTCTGCAAAGGGGCCTCCTGGTGCAGAACTTGTTGGGGGTTGAATTCCCCTTGGCTGCTGAGGTTCCTTGGGGGACAACAACCCCTCCTGTTACCTCCAGTAAGCCCCACACAGTGGGATTGCTGAGAGGTCCTGGGAGGCCCTGCCCCCTTTCTCCATCAATCTGCAAATGCACCTCCTGGTGCATTACTGGTTGGGGATGAAGTTCTGTTGGCTGTTGAGGGTCCTTGGGGGCCAGGAACCCCTCCTGGTACCTCCAGTAAGTCCCACACAGTGAGATTGCTGAGAGATTGTTGGAGAACCCACCTCCTTTCTCCACCACTCTGAAAACGCACCTCCTGGCACACCACTAGTTGGGGAATGAAGTCCTCTTGGATGCTGAGGGTCCTTGGGGGCCAAGAACCCCTCCTGTTACCTCCAGTAAGTCCCACACAGCGGGATTGCTGAGAGCTGGTCGGAGGCCCCGCCCTCTTGCTCCACCTCTCTGCAAACATGCCTACTAGTTAAAAAAACATAGCAATTCACTTTAAAAAACCAAAGGTTACAGGGACCTTATAATTTGGAAATAGAATTTAAAAAACCTTAGAAATTCACTGAAAAAAACAAAGGTTACAGGGACGTTATAGTTAAGATCGGATTTCACTTGTGCAAAACCATAGAAATTCAGCAGTTATAGTTACCTGAGCTATCTACTCACATACCCATTCACAGACTCATACAAGTACTCCTACATCCACTTACTCTTCCATATTGCCACTCTCACACCCACTCACTCACTCATAAAGCCACTAATACAACCACTTACTCACCCATACAGCTGCTCATACAACTAGTCACTCACCTATACAGCCACTCAGACAGTCACACACTCACCCATACAGCTACTACACACCCACTTATTCACCTATACTGCCTCTCACACACCACTCACTCACCCATACAGCCTCTCAACACAGCCACTCACTCACCCAAACAACCAATCACACACACATTCACATACCCACTTAACCACTTACATACCCATTCACACATGCATAAAAGTACTCACACATCTGCTCACTCACCCATACAGCCATTCACATAGACACATACTCTCCAATGCAGCCCTCACACAACAACTCACTTAACCAAACTCCCACTCAAAGAGCCACTCACTCTCCCATACATCACACTTACACACCCAGTCACTCACTCATACAGCCATTCAGACACCCACTCACTCTCCCATACAGTCACCCACACACCCACTCACATACCCATACAGCCACTGACACACACACTCACTCACCAATACAGCCACTAAGACAGCCACTCACTCACCCATACAGCCAATCACACATCTACTTATACACCCATACAGCCACTCACATACCCACTCACACACCCATATAACCACTAAGATACCCACTCACACACAGATGCACACAACCACTCACATATTTTATATTAAAAGTAGTACCGCTCATTAGTAGTACACCTAGGGAGAGATTTATTAAGATTTTGAGCTGTGGTTGCATCACAAAAGTGATGCAAATCAGCATAAAATCTTTTTTTCCCAATTTACTTTCCAGCGCTATATATATGTATATATATATATATATATGTTTCCAAATGAATTGCTCCAGCAATTAGAGCCGCACTCTGTTGAAGGTAAAAAACATTTCTTTATTCTTAAACCGGGCAGCTTCCCTTCCCGTAATATTATCCTTTGGCCGACGCGTTTCGATGAACTCTCTTCATCTTCTTCCGAGGCCATAGTGAGCAGTTAGTCTAATCATGTGCTTCCCCAGCAGCCCCTGCATGCTAATTCAATTAATGTCCCTGGCCTCCGGTGTGCCTTTAATTAATGTAGAGTTCACGTTGCATGCTGGGCTCTGTAGTAATCCGCATATTTCAACCCTCCAGTGGGTTCCAATGCTCACTATTAGTAAAAAAGGACGATTCTTGCAGCCCCCATTGAGCCTCTGGAAAAGACTCTGCCCAGTTAACTTACAGTACCTCCAACACCACATTCAAGGAGATGCATTCCCCTCGAGTGGCCCCAAGTCCAGTGAGATAGGTGGTGCGTCGCTCTCACGGCCTGAAGCTCGCCGTGCAACATGTTTCCAAATGAATTGCTCCAGCAATTAGAGCCGCACTCTGTTGAAGGTAAAAACATTTCTTTATTCTTAAACCGGGCAGCTTCCCTTCCCGTAATATTATCCTTTGGCCGACGCGTTTCGATGAACTCTCTTCATCTTCTTCCGAGGCCATAGTGAGCAGTTAGTCTAATCATGTGCTTCCCCAGCAGCCCCTGCATGCTAATTCAATTAATGTCCCTGGCCTCCGGTGTGCCTTTAATTAATGTAGAGTTCACGTTGCATGCTGGGCTCTGTAGTAATCCGCATATTTCAACCCTCCAGTGGGTTCCAATGCTCACTATTAGTAAAAAAGGACGATTCTTGCAGCCCCCATTGAGCCTCTGGAAAAGACTCTGCCCAGTTAACTTACCGCTCATTAGTAGTACACCTAGGGAGAGATTTATTAAGATTTTGAGCTGTGTTTGCATCACAAAAGTGATGCAAATCAGCATAAAATCTTTTTTTCCCAATTTACTTTCCAGCGCTATATATATGTATATATATATATATATATATATATATATATATATATATATATATATATATATATATATATATATATATCAAAGAAACAGTCCTGTTACCCCTACTGCCAAGAGGGGTATCCACAACACAGGTACGGACCACAACGGCACTCCAAAATTGATTCGCAGATATTTATTTTTTCATTTTTGCATAACACCACGAAGTATATCGGACCAGTGTCCGCCCAGACGCGTTTCGATCGCTAACAGCGATCTTGCTCACATGTCTGTTGTTTTCTTAGAGCCAAATCTTCAATAAAGCTTCAACACCAATCAAATCGACTCCAAAACTCGACACATCTGAACTTTTTGCTTAATCCAGTTTATTTATTTAGATTTGTTCCACCAAGTGCATTAAAACAGCGTGAATCAGCCTACGCATTTCGGCCGTAGCCTTCCACAGGGCCATAGAGACGTGTATGCAGAGGATCCTTTTAAAGAAGACCTCCTCCCCCAACATAACCATTATATATATATATATATATATATATATATATATATATATATATATATATATATATATATACGCACACACACATCTATAGCATAGTATAGTGAACCGATTACTTTGTTAGAATGTTTCTATAAAAAGCTCAGTGAGACATGTATAAATATTTCCCCTTCAAGCAGACGCATACCAAAAAAAAAAAACAGGGACCATGCTCCTGAAACAGAAGTGAGAAGTTTGATGAAATATTGTTGGAGAGAACTCAAGCGAGATCAGGATCGGAAGATAATCTGTCATCAAAGGATGCTCTGAAAAATGATTCTCCAGCGCTTCACTTTGAAGGTAACCTTTCTATGAGTGGAACCGCCTTAGGTGATGAGCAGTCTAATAAATTCATGCACGCCACCCACTAACCAGGCAAAGCATCAAAGCTGTACTTTTTAGAATACTTTTTATGGTCAGACATTGTATTGGATTGATTGTTTTCATTTTGAAAGAATCTAGATAAACAGTAGCAGAAGCCACAGTGTTTAACATCGTGAAACAGTTAGTCTGCAGGAGCCGAGATACAAGGAGTACCTGTTCTGCTTTCCACACTACAATACAAATTATAGCCTTGCTTTTGAGTTCAACACATACAATTTTATCTTTGTGAAAAAAGCCGAGTGAAGAAACCAGGTGCGAAAACATGATATCGTAGCTATCAAAGTAGCCTTGAGAGATTATTTTAACACTAGCTGAAAGCAACAAATATACATAGTCTTTCTGAGGTTTTCTGGATTTATAGACAGAAGCACGAATATCTGGTGGCAAAATACAGTTTCCAAATTGCGACCATTACCTACTACGTAATTAGTGATCACCATACTATACAATACTACAGATGTATGTGTGTGTGTGTGCGGTGCGCGTGTATATATATATATATATATATATATATATATATATCAACAGAACAGCACCCCCATGAGCGTTTTTGAATTGCGAGTTTATTCCATAGGCAAAAAGATAAACATCAACACGTTGGGCGTTTATATGCCGTAACGCATGCCAAGATTTTCTTGTACCAGGGAAGAGCTGTTCTGATGACGATTATAGCACTCAGTGTAGCGCTGCCCTCTGGTGCGACCAAGGTTTGGGACCCCATATGCAGTGCGCCATTATTTCCGAAGGAATATATTTATATTTATATATATACACACACCTATATGTGAAAACAATGCTCTTTAAGGCTTAGAGCGCTGCAAAATCTGCTCACCTCGTATGTCTATTGTCTAGCAGAGTTTTTAAGCATTGGATTAGCACAGTGACATGCACGCTGAGTAGAGAGGCTGCAGAGTTGGAGTTGGAGACTGCATGGAGGAAGAGCGGGACCAACAACCAACCCAGCAATATAAAGCGCTGTGAACAGTCCCGCTGCTTGGAAGAAACAGAGACACTGTCAGTCGGGGGACTGTGAGCCCAATGACCAGTCCAGTCCTACAAAGCACCATTAGCAGCCCAGCTGCGCGGGACGCACGCCAGCTGAGCACGGGCCTAACTTCGCTCCTCATCGCATGAAGGAGGCTGGACTGAGCTATTCAACGCGGTTTTTTGCCCTGAGGCCTGCTTCAACTGTCTCGTCAGAGCACTGGGGTCTATGTTGTACTGCTTTTTTCACCTTTGGTCAATGCTTTAAATGGGCCGGGACTGTTCGGTACTGAGTAGCAGCACTTTTTTATTTTGAGAGGGAGAGGACCTGCACTTCTCAAGAGTGACGTAATACTTTTAATTGGAGAGTACCAGCACTTTTCAGAAACAAGCAGGCACTCTGTCACAGAGTACCTGCACTTCTATTTTCCCATTTCAAGCACTGCCTTTGGACTCATTAAACCCTTGGGCCTTCCATTAGTTACTAATCTCTGAGTGAGTGTTTGGTTCCATCGCCACAAACCTATCGCTCGGCTCCCACATTGACATTAACAGTAACAGCGCAATGGGGTAGAGGAAGGCAGCTGATATTCCTCAAGGTGCTGTTAAGCCAAAAAAACTTGCTAAACCATCTTCGAGGAACTGCACCTTGAGGTAGATGAATGTCCTCATAGGGGAAGTGGAAACCATATTGAATCAAGGGAAATCTTCTTGCCCATGCCCCTCCAATAAGCCCCTGGCAAAGCTATTAGAAAAGAGATCCAAAAATCCCCTTTATGTAAGGTGCAAATGCTCCACTGGTGCCTTGATAGGGCAGCCAATGATGAGCCAGCATGACTTAATCCCACGGCCTAATCCACTGCCACCTGCCCCAGTTCAGTGTGAGCTCAGTGTGATATATAATAACAGATTTACGGGCTTATTTACAAGCACCTTGCACCACCTGTGCGTCACTTTTAATATGGGAAAAAGTGACGTACTGGTGGTGCAAGATGCTTCTAAATAAACCCCTAAGTGTGCTAGCAACATTAGACTCTAATGGTAAAGTTAATGGTATGAGAGATGGTGGGAGTATGAGCAATAAAGTTTCACCAGGCTCAATAGGCTCAGCACATAATGATTTCAAAGCCGAGATAGTAGCACTCACGGACATGGTCAAGTCTCTCATGTCCAAGCTATCTGCACTTATTTCAGTTATTTCTGTTAGAGAAAGTGGGAGAGAGCGGGTGGACATGGCAATACTAACTGATGCATTCAAATTAACAGTGACCCCTCAAACTAAGGCCACAGGAAACAGTCAGTCTAAGAAAATGGGCCAGTCAGTCAGTCAGTCAGAAATAACGTTATTTCGCCGATACAACATTGGCATAAAAAGTATTCTACAAACACACGTACATCAATAGATAAAAACTATTATAAAAATTTAGAGTAACATGAAATAGAACATAATTAATGATCATAAGCTAAAAGAAAAACATTAGTTCATAAATATACACACAAATATTGCACACCCCAACATCTTAAATTTCATATTAAATATCAAGATGACAATTTGATCTCCTTTTGCTCAGATCAGTTAAAAAGAACGAGGCCAAAGAGAAACATGTAAAGGGATCAGACAGTAACTGAAGATAATATAAAGCTACACGACATTGTTTAAAATTCATTTTACGAATAAGGGGGACAATAAATCTTTTTCTTTCATCACTATAAAATTGACAAAAGAATAAAAAGTGAAGATGGTTCTGAATAGATCGCTTGTCGCAAGGGCAAAATGGGAGTGCAGTAATCGCATAAGAAAATGGGCCATATTTTACAGCCTGAAGAAAGAGCCCAGTTGATCGATCTTTGTCATTTGAATAAACGATCTGAAGATCTGAAAATTCTATCATGGAATGTTGCAGAGCTAAATTTGAAGCTGGTTGATCCCGACTGGATGTCCTTTATAGACCCTTTCCATATCTGTATATTTCAAGGTATTTAGTGCATAATCCTAGCATTGTTGATGCTGTATCAATGGGTCAGGTTAGACCTTCTGGTGGCGTAAAGATTTGGGTCAGAACAGCACTAAATTGTAGAACGGAGATCGTCTGGATTAACTCGCAAGACATTATAGGCATGAATCTTTAATTACCTGGATTGTGCATCTTCAATAGCTATAATCTTTGTGCTAATAAGATATGGAATCTGAAATATTATCTCTGTTTGTATCATGGAGCATCATACAGTAAAAGTTCATTGAATATAGCAGGGGAGTTTGATGTTACATTCAAGTCCTAGACAACTCAGACGGTGCCATTACTGAGGATGAAGAAGATGCAAAATGGCGCATCCTGAGCCTAGATTTACAATCCATTAAGAACGGGTTGCTTTGGCATTACAACTAATGCCGATGATGATTAAGTTAGGACTCAGAGCGTGTAATGGCCAGTGTTCTTCTGCTAGACTTCTTCTGGTACACTTTCAACAGGGTAACTCATATTGACAAAAATGAATATATAATTCTAGATCACTCTTTTAGCCATCTGTGAGGGAATTGGTGATTTTAGAGCGTGGAGATAGTAATCATAATGCTCTCTACCTCACAATGCAAAGATTACTAACCTCTAAAATAGGAGACCCTCAGTCCCCAATGTCAATCTCGAACAATAAGCATTCACTGAAATGATCATTGTTGGAAATTACTATTTTTTACGTGGTATTCCCCTAGATTTTTACTTTCGTTTGCTGAACCAATTTTTGATGGCCATAGGTCTCTGCACACATTACTCCTGCAAACCAGTGGTAAAGTTCTTGTGTTTCCCATTTTTAACCTGGTATATTTGGTATCTACCTAATTGGCCCACTTAATTTACATATAAGTCCCTAGTATATGGTGCTGCATGTACCTAGAACCTAAAAATTCAATATTACTAGTGGGCTGCAGCACTCGTCATGCCACCCATTAAAATAGCACAGTAAACCATGTCTCCAGGCATGCCAATGAAGCATGGTTCTACAGTTTTAAACTGCCATTTCGACCAGACAAAATAAGCCTTTTGCCATGCCTAAACCTTACTTTTTAAGGCTTAAAGATCACCCCTAATGTAGGTCCTAAATGCCCATAGGGCAGTGCAGGGTATTTAAAAGATAGGGCATGTATATTTAATGTTTTACATGACCTGACAGTAAACAACCTCCAAAGTAGTTTTTACTGTGGCAAGGATGGCTCCCATGTAAGAAAACACTGGATTAAACTATAACAACTTATAGTGCTTAATTACAGTTCGGGGGCAGCTACAAAAATTGTTAAAGGACTAATTTTAATAGTAATTTAAAATCAAACTTAATGGTCAAGTCATAATTTCTATTTCTATTTTGGAAATGACACTTGAAAGTTGTCATTTTACTCCCTACAGCAAAAGGGGCCTTTCTGCCAGTGTCCAGTGTCACCTGAGTAATGATGGCTTCCCTGTGGTGAGATGTGGATTGCTCCCAGACAGTGGACAATGGGCTTGGGTGTGGAGAGGTGTTTTTCTTCCTTGAGCAGGATGGCCTGAGGGGCTGTGCCCAACTCCTTCCGGACCTTCATAGGATGCCTCCAATTGTTGTGCTAGTCAGCTTGGCTGTGATAGCGTGGACTGGGCCCCAACAATAATCTTAAATGATAATACAATACGGTTCAATCACCAATTTACCATCATTTGCAGGGTTAGGCCTCGTTTCCGCGTTGGAACTTTCTCTCCTCCGGTGATGGACCTTTGAATATCGTATTACGAGTCAAGGAGCAAATCAGGCATCACAAACTTAAATTTTCAATAAATAGTTTTATGTTCAGTCAATAATGAGAGTTTGGATACGTTTTTTAAACCTTTATTGTCATTAAGAGATTAGTATTTGGTTGTCTTTATTTTGATTAGTCTATAAATCAAATAAGTGCACAGAAATCTCATAAAAAAGAATGGTTAAAATAAATCATCAATTAATGCATTAAGGGGCACATGCATCAAGCCCGCATTTTGCGATTTCTAAATAGCGAATTTTACCGATTCGCTATTTAGAAATCGCAAAATGCAATGCATGAAGGATTTGCCCAAAAAAATGCGATTCCTTAAAATTCCTTAATTGCGAGTCGCAATTAAGGAATTGATTCCCATTCATTCCTATGGGCCTGGAGGCCCATAGGAATGAATGAGAGTACATGCGCAATTTGCGAGTACTCCATTGGTACTCGCAAATTGCGCATGCATTTCAAGGGTGCAAGAGTGCCAAAAGGACACCCTGTTGCACCCCTGAAATTGTTATGTACACCCATGTTGCGCACACACATGCCCCAAGGGCATGTGTGTGTGTAACGTGTAACTTTGAAAAATGCACTTTTGTGCATTTTTCAAAGTTTCAGAAATTACCATCAACTTAAAGTTGATGGTAATTTGCATTTCTTAATTGCAAATTCGCAAATTTTTATTTTTTGTTGCATTGCATTTAGGGAATCGCAAATTGCGATTCCTTAAATGCAATCGCAATTTAAGAAATCGCAATAAATTGCGATTTCTTAAATTGCGAGTGCCAAACACTTTAATGCATCGCAAAAGGCCTTTTTGCGGGTGCAAACGGCCGATTTTTGCGAATCGCACCGTTTGCGCTCGCAAAAACCTTTGATGCATGTGCCCCTAAGCGTGTTGCATAAAGGAATAAATACCTAAACTAAAGATCGGGATCAGAGTTTTAGATTCGTAGAACCCATAAAGAGTTCAGATTCGCAAGGAAAAGAGTGAGATTAGAGTAGCATAAAGCTCTAAACCAAATTAAAGCAGCAGAACGTCCCATAAAGAGTAGTTCAGAGTCTCAATAAATTCAAAATATTGAATGGGGGTTGGGAGCACACTGCCTCACAGTCCCAGCACATTTCGCCCCTTTGCATCCTGGTAAATGCAGTACACAGTTCACACTTGCTTCAAAATTAACTGGAGTTTTTCACCAAAGTTGGTGCAGACATTGCTGTATATCTCTAGACACGTGTTTCTGGGTTAAGCCCTTCATCAGTAGAGAGCAGCAGTATTAGAGAGCAAAGAAAAATCATCTGGGGTTGCTGGAAATGCTGCCAAGTTCCTCACACGTCACAGTACCACTCACAGGCACGCAGGTGCATCTCCAAAGCTCGTCAGCTTGCTGGCTCAAGGGAGCCTTTTAAACAGAATGGGGGTTGGGAGCACACTGCCTCACAGTCCCAGCACAGTTCGCCCCTTTGCATCCTGGTAACAAACATATAATTGTAGGATATGCAGACAGGAGGGGTGAGGGGCCACTAATCAGCCCTAAGTGCGCTTTACAAGTACAAATTTCATTATCACCACCATCCTATATTCTCTTTTAACCCTGACCGGGAAGTCCGGGAATAAAGTATTGTCTTCCCCCTCCCTCGTGCTCCACCCCGGGCGTTGGTCTGCGCAGGGGTGTTGTAGCAAGACCAATGATGAAGCATGCCACAAAATTGTGGGTGAGGGCAGTTTTTCAAACAAATAATGTTTGCCACTTAAGCCTATAGCGTAACACTCATCATTGAACAGGTTCAACTCCTCCGCGTTCACACAAAAAATACATGTGGCTTGTAAAGTTTATCACAAAGTTAACTACAAACATTCTTGTGTAGTTAGATTCCGGAAACATAAGCCTTAGGGGCCCATTACGATACCCGGCGTAAATAAATCCGCCAGGCATGGAAGCGGCAAAAATCCGCCCGCACACACCGCCTGAACACCGACCACGCCATTACGATTACACAAACCGAAAACCGCCATCGGCGGAAAAATCACACAAAATACCGCCCGCCATCGTCCGAGTCGGAGTCAAACCGCCCGCCACGGACGGAAACACGCACGACAACACAAAACCGCCCGCCCACACGGCCGACACACCGCACGTGAAATTACGATCGCACCGCCATGAGCGCGGAAAAACCACAAATAAACCGCCCGCCAGCGCAAACAACGCCGATGAGAATCGACACGGCAGAAGCCATGGCGCCAACGTACCTGCACAGAAACCATCCGCACACAAAACCAATAGCACACAACATGGCCAACAAGTCCACACAGCAAGGCACGCACAAATACACAAGCACAGTACACATCCCGAAAACACCCCCCGGACAAACAAAAAATACAAAGGCCAGAACCCCAGACACAATACACCTGAAAACAACAGACCATGAGGACACACCCACATAGGTGAGTACAAAAGCAGCACTCCCACAGACCACAACCCCTTGCTACATTGCAAACCAGAGAGGAGAGGAGAGGACACAGTGACACAGCAAGGACAGCAGCACACCACAGAAACGCACACATCACTACCACCACCACCACCACCACCACCACCACCACCAAACACCACCACCACCACCACCACCACCAAACCCCGGCACCACAAACCCCCTGCACATTACACAACACACACCGCACCAGCACCACAAACACCATGGCACCACAAAGAATGCCCAAGTTCACGCCCATGGAGCTGACGGTCATGGTCGACGAGATCATCAAGGTGTACCCACAAATCTATGGGAACATGGTCCAGCACACACCACTAGCCACCAGAAACAGAATGTGGAACCGGATCGTAGACCAGGTCAATGCAGTCGGGACCCTGCCCAGGAACAGAGTCGAGATTAACAAACGTTGGAATGACGTAAAGAGCCTGGTCAAGAAGAAGGAGGGCAAAAACAGAGAGCTGGCTGCCGTCACTGGCGGAGGGAATCCCGCGCTCTTTAAGACCTTCAAAGCGTGGGAGGAGAAGGTGCGAGTCGTAATCCATCCGGAGATCCTCGCCGGATTAGCAGGGGAGTGGAGGCTGGTAAGTACAAACTAATGTATACCAGCACACCGCTATGTACTCACATGCACTACCACCATGCCACAGCTCCCAGGGACAAACACCCCCATGTCCAGCACACAATACACAACACATCACACACACATGCAACAGACACTACCACACACAGCCCAAACCGAACAACTGTAAGATGCGTGGGGACATGTGTACACTAAGCCAGCCACGTAACCACCAACAGGCCCACAAATATGCCAGAAGCGCCACAACGAGCACCCACCACACCCATGTGTCCGCCACAGCTGCACTAACCGACAAGTAACAGGTAAGTGGCAGGAACACAAAGTGCAGTGGGTGGGAGGGTGGACAGCCCAAGTACAACACACACCAGGCCCCAGTCCCACAGCACAGCAAGGAGGAGCATCCCCCACAGCCACGTGTCAGCCACCGCAGTGCACAACGACAGCCGAAAGGCAGACATCACGGTCCACAGCAATCGGTGTCAGTGGGTGTCCAGCCACCCCCACGACCCACAACACCCCCCACCCCCACAGACCTGCAACATGGAGCACCCCCGCTTAGAGCCATGTGGCATCCAGTACAGTGCACGCACGAACAACTTGCAGGTGGGAAACTGGACAGGGCTGGATTACTGGAGGCATGAGGACCATAACACCACCAACACATGGGACATGTCACGTAGCAGACGAACACGCAGCACCGCCCACCGTCACGAACAAGTGAACAATGTGCACACGGACATGAACCACAGACTCACACCTCACATGACCCATCACAGACATAGCAACACCCAAGGACCCACGTCTGCATGCACAAGCCACACTGAATATAGTCCCACACGGCAGCCACTGTGCAACTCATCACACACAACCGAAACACCATTGAAGTCCTGTCCATGTAGCCCCTACTGCCTGTCAACCACACACCCCACAACTACGCCTATGTAAGACAAACAACACTAGACGCAACAGAGCGGAACAACAGAAATGCACACGAACACCACTGAACCCATCAAACTCACTGACACACCATGCACATACAACATACCATCCATCCCATCCGTCAGCCCCAGTCTCATGAAAGGCATGTCATCCGCACAGCTGCCACACATACAGCAGTCACGCTAAGACACATGCCCATGACCAACCATGTGCCAGAAGTCAATTAAGCGCACGACACACTGTGAGCAACAACACACAACATGGGCCACACCCCCCGAGCACTGCAGTGATGCACATGGCACAGGGCAGCACGCACACCAAGGAGATGGGACAACTGCAATACGTTGGCTGGCACACAACTATCACTCACTCATAACGATGCGTCCAATGCCATGTCCAGTAATCACAACAGACAGCAAATATGCAGGCCATGTCAAGCATGCACACACCTCAAACCATGCACTGTCATGCTGCCACAACACATGTCACGTTCGGCACCCATGGCTCACAGCATGTACCCCAAAAGCATATTCCCTCCCAAATGCGAATCTGGGGCATGGCCCCCATGTTGCCATATGCGTTCCTAAGCGTTCCATTTGAACCCCAAAAGCATATCCCCTCCCAAATGCGAATCTGGGGCATGGCCCCCATGTTGCCATATGCGTTCCTAAGCGTTCCATATGAACCCCAAAAGCATATCCCCTCCCAAATGCGAATCTGGGGCATGGCCCCCATGTTGCCATATGCGTTCCTAAGCGTTCCATATGAACCCCAAAAGCATATCCCCTCCCAAATGCGAATCTGGGGCATGGCCCCCATGCTGCCATATGCGTTCCTAAGCGTTCCATTTGAACCCCAAAAGCATATCCCCTCCCAAATGCGAATCTGGGGCATGGCCCCCATGTTGCCATATGCGTTCCTAAGCGTTCCATTTGAACCCCAAAAGCATATCCCCTCCCAAATGCGAATCTGGGGCATGGCCCCCATGTTGCCATATGCGTTCCTAAGCGTTCCATTTGAACCCCAAAAGCATATCCCCTCCCAAATGCGAATCTGGGGCATGGCCCCCATGTTGCCATATGCGTTCCTAAGCGTTCCATATGAACCCCAAAAGCAAAGTACAAACCAGACCCAGGATGGGCCAGGAGCCCGCATACACCAGAGTCACAATGAGTAGGGGCACAGCAACACACCCATCGGCATGGCCAATCCGTCCCATGCCACATGTGCACAGCACACAGTCCCATTGCCTAGCACACACAACTACAGATGCCACAGCCACACACTCGCCTCCGGGAAACCCATGTACGAGATTGCACGAACTGCCAATGTCAGACGACAAATACATACTTCGCCAGGTGCAACACAATAACAAATCTCATTCTCTCCACAGGTGACGAACTGCCGGATGCTGGGGATGGAGACAGCAGCCAGCACAGCCAGCCCACAAGCCCCCAACGAGGACACACGGATCTGGAGGATCTGTCCTCCTCTTCGGACACGGACCACCAAGCAGACCCATCTGGTGTGGCAGGGCCCAGCCGCTCCCCAGGACCCCTCCTACCCACCAACCCATCATCCAGGGATGCTGAACAGTCCCAGCCCCCTGCTGCCACTGTGGTTGCGGCCACACCCACGGTCATTGCGGCCACTACCACTGCCGCAACCGCCACCATCGCCGCACCGACCACCACCGCCACCACCACCACCACGTCTTCGCTGGCACCAGCCCCAGCGCAGGTGGTGGCCCGGCCGACTGGATCCACCCTGGGAGCCACAGCGAGGACCGTGGTGTGCAATGTGGCTAGTGGGCAGGCCGGTGGCAGCAGGACTGGTAGGAGGAGCAGGGTCAGGGAAACGCCAGCCTCCCCTGGGAGCCATGCCCTGCCTCAAATGGCCAGAGTCCTTGGGGCCTATGAGGAGGCCCAAGAACAATGGGTCAGGTCTGCTACAGACACGCGGGAGGTGCTGGGGGTGCTGAGGTCCATGGACGCCCATATGGGCCAATTCGTGTCCCGTATGGACCAACTCGTGGACCTCATGGGTCAGCTGGTGGTGGCGGTGGGGTCACAGGCAAGGCCAGCAACACCACCTCCGCCACCACCTGCTAGGGCGCAGGGTCGGGCAGCAGTGTCCACTTCCCCTGCGTCCACAGCCAGTGAGCACACCTCACCCACCACCAGCAGGTCGCCACCACACACCCCCTCCCAAACGTGGAAGGGGCCGTCCGAAGAGGAAACAGATCTCCCGGGAGGACTTCGCACGCTCCAGTCGCAAGTGAGGCAGCCAGCCAGCCTTCCGCCAGCCTTCCTTGACCAGCCACTGCATTGACTTGCTCTACGATCCCACTCCACACAGCCAGCTGGATGGCATGTGTGTGTTGGACTATGGACATAGAACCAGTGGGTACACCCTGAGCTTCACGCAGCCATGACCGACAGCTCATTGTCACTGCACGCACCACTTTTGTCATCACCTTACACACAATCACATGTCACAGTTTGGAATAAATGCACCTTTTTCACTAACTGCTGTTTGTGCCCTGTGTTTTATTTGTACGAATACAACGGCCACCTTGGGCGGAAAGGCACCTGATGCGTGGCATGGCAATGGAATCCGGAGGGCCTGTAGGGACCTAGGGGTGGGAGACAGAACAGGAGCACATTCAATGAGTGTGTCACACACCCATCACACAGTACATGTCAACAACTACAAGCAATGTACACACATCGCACAGAGCAATAGGGCACAATGCCACAGTCACCAACAGTGGCATACTACCCTGGCCATGGAGCGTTGACACACTGCACGCAGTGAACATACGGCCACCCTGACACAGCACACACACACCTGCACAGATACAGACACATCATCCGTCGTACATGGACACTCACCGTCAAGTGAAGTAGCGGGCGATGAGCTGCTGGCGCACATTCCCAGCTTCCTCCTCTCCGCTGTCCACCTCACTCGAGCTGTCCTGGTCTGCGGGCTGGGGCCCTGGTTGATCTCCGTCATCCACAATGAGGGGGATCTGCTTCCGAATGGCCAGATTGTGCAGCATGCAGCACGCCACCACTATCTGGCACACCTTCTGTGGGGAGTACGCCAGTGCACCCCCGGTGCGGTCCAGGCACCTGAACCTGGACTTGAGGAGGCCAAAGGTACGCTCGACCACACGTCTGGTCCTCCCATGTGCCTCATTGTATCGATCGTCTGCTGGGGTGTGAGGATTCCTCAATGGACTGAGCAGCCATGCCCCATTCGGATACGCAGAGTCACCTGGGTGTGAGGGACACAGAGAACCGTTGCTATTCCAACTGGACAGGGGACAGCATCGCACAACCAGCACGCTACACCACTCCACATACTCACCGACAATACAGGCACGATCCTGTTGCATATTGGCCATCAGTCGTGGCAAGATGCTGTTGCGCATTATGTGTGCGTCATGTGCCGAGCCTGGAAACTTGGCACACACGTGGGTGATCACCATGTCCGCAAGGCACACCACTTGCACATTCAGGGAGTGCGTGTGCTTCCTGTTGCGGTACAGGTGCTCAGTGGCCTGTGGTGGAACAAGGCCAACATGTGTGCAGTCAATGGCTCCCACGACGTGTGGGATTCTGCCAAGGGCATAGAATGCACCCTTCACTGCAGCCAATTCACGAGCCCTGGGGAATCTGATGTACCTGTTTCGGTACAGCATCATGGCTGCCAGTACATCCCTCAGCACCTTGCTGAACATGGGCTGGGACATCCCTCCTCCACTGCCCACTGTGTGCTGGAATGACCCAGTGGCGAAGAAATGCATGGCGGCCATCACCTTAGCCGTGGGGGTGACAGCAGTCGGATACACCCTGCGGGGACGGAGATGGGGCTCTAACATGGCACACAGTCGATGCAGGGTTGGCCTGTCCAGCCGAAACTTCCTGATAACCTCTGTATCGTCCATGTCCGCCAGCAATTGGTATGGGCGGTCAATGTTCGGTCTCCGCCTGGGTTAAATGGCAGAGGACACATGTCAAAGCAACACGGCACATAGCAATTTCGCATACACATCACTGACATGACTGAGCAAGCACATGAGCCACAGCCCAGCTGTCAAGCTGGGACGGCACGGCCACAATACACTTACACAGGTCTCCCAACAATGGCAATGGCAAGTGAGACATACCACTGCCATGTGCATGCACATGGGGATCTAGGCCCCAATGACTTGCGGGGCGTGCTGATGGGGACTGACTGCATATTCGTCAAGCGGCAACGCCACGGCAACATGAGTGTCTGCTGAGCATGGAACTGCTTCCGAGGCTGGATGAGTATGGCACACGACGACGACGATGTGGGCACGGGCTGAGCGGCCAATACAAGTGGGACCTGTGGCACGAGGGGATATGAGACAGTAGTAGGTGTCAGCACTGCACCCTATGTACAGCACTGTACGGATCACAGCTCCCGAAACATTGACTGGTGTCCACATTGACAGCCCCATGCCAAGACGGCTGTGTGCTTGCAGTCACACGTCACAGGTGAGAGGTTACATTGCACGTGCCAGGTGGCAGACGTACATAGTGGGAGCTGGCATGTGTGTGCATGTGTCTCCTGTTCAGGATCCACCAGATGGGCGCTGACTCTGTACTGAGCATTGGACACAGCATGTTCCGTGGAAGGCTTGTGTGTGTGGGATGGTGGCACTGGATGTGCCTCCGTTGGGTGGGGGGCCATGCACAGGGCGGGTACGTCGATGATTGCGCATTGTTGGTCACGGTGGGTGCACCAACTAAGATGTGTTGCCCTGTGTTCAATTCCTATGTCCGCATGATGATGGACTGTGGATGTGGGCAGACTACACATTGGTCGATGTGCTGTCTATATGCATGTGCCTTCACACCAGGCACAGCTGCCCCTGCACATGTGACCCCTGCTGGACTCGCTGCTGGGTCTGTGGAGCTGATGCACCTTCTGCGCGTGGGGCGGACAGCTCTCCTCACTTCCCTCATTGCGCATGTCATGTCTTTGCCGCAGGTGACATGGATCATGGAGGGCCCACATGTACGCGTGGGTAGGCTACACATGATTGTTCACTGGTCGCCACCCCCAGTCAGTGTTTCGAATGGGACGGTTGTCGTGCTGGTGGTATGTTCGATGTGGCGGATGGGCGGGCCTAGGTGCGGGCTTACATTCCGGACATGGGGGGTAGTTGGATTGGCGACTAGTTGCAGTACACACGGGACACGTCTCTTCCTTTCCACATCTGGGTCATCCCTTGTACTAACTGACAGTGATACAGTCATCTTCGCCCCAGCCCTCATGTCCTCCCTCGCCCCCCAATATGCATGCTCACCTGCGAGGCTAGCGCTTGCACAGGCAGCCCCAAGCTCGCACCAGAGAGGGCAAGGAGTGTATGTGTGGGTCCAGTTGCACGAGTGGGCTGTCTCAGGGTATGATGTGTGGCGGGACGCCGTCCACCTGCGTGGTGCCCCAAATGGAGACCCGGCCTGCATGGACTATGCATCACAGTCTTCGCCTTCCGGATCCGCCACCTGCGACACCCAGTGGCTGTGGCTGCCCTTGCGGCCAGGCCGCGTCCGTCTGTGGCTGATGGCCCACACATTCACTCTTTGGCCTCTCTGGGGAGGGCTCAGGGGTGGTGGCGCACGCGCTTGCACTTAGTCGCAATGGCATGTGGCGTGGTTGGTATGATGGGCAATGGATGGGATGGTGCGAGCCACCTCCCGTGACGTCAGTGCTGCTCGTGCTGTGGTGCGTCCCCTACACTTCCATTTGACTTTTTGCCATGCTGGACGTTGAGGTTCTATTGCCTGCGTGATATGACCAGGAGGAGCGCGAGGAGACCTCTCACACACCATGCTCCACTGCCATCCCGTGCCCTGTATCGCCTGTGCGGATTGACTATGTTGGGGTTACACCTGGTCGACTGGGGCTGTGTGTGCCTTGTCAAGGGGCATGGCGGGCGCACAACAGGATCCAGCTTGTCCACAGAGGGTGGGCTGAGGTGCGCCTGGTACCGCTTTGTACGTGTGCCCGGCTGCTGTGCACACACGTGTTCACTCCCCCGACAGGTGTCCTCTCACAATGCCCAGGGAAGCGGTGGTGTACTGTTCATGACCCCTCCCAACACGGCGTGCTCCAACTTGGCATGTGCGCATCTACCCGTCACACCCACCCACCTGAGCACTGCGTCCATACGACTTCACACGACACATGTGTGTCTTCCACAGTAGTGCTACTCATTTGCGTTGACATCCAATACCAGTGGACTACATGGTCATGTCACGACTGCCGTGTACTTCACATACTCTCATCCTCTCTCATTCGTACTTGTGAAATGAGTCAGCGGAGACAGTTTTGGTTTCAATCATTATATTGAGTCTTCTGTCCTCTGTGATGCAGTATAGTGGACACTACTGGCAGCGGAATACATGTTGAGGATATACTGAGCATGATTACAAATGGGATAGGGTGTGGGGTTACATGTGATTGGCTGTTGCATGTGGGATGTGGGCTTCAGAGTTACATCTGCTTGGCCAAGGCTGTGCTAATGTACATTTACGTATAGCTGCGGAGCTGCGGACTTTGACACAGACGGTATACATGTAGCCTACCAGACCGCTCGGCATCATGGGCACAGTCCATCTCAGTTCCATGTGACAGGTTTGCTGCGGTTGTTCCTCATGCACGCGTGCATGTGAGATGACATCAGGGCATGTGCTTGCGTGCATGCAGCGGCGTGCCACTTGTTGTTGCACTGTGGTGGTTACTGGACATGTCACAGTCACTGGGGTCGTGTTGTTGTTGTATGCACTTGTCGTCCATGCAAAGGTCCTGGTATGGGATTCCCGGGGCGGGGGTGGGAGGGGTGCAGCACCCACAGACTCCAGGCGACCTATTCATGTCCACTGAGCGGTGTGTGTGTCCATGTGCGCTGGATCCATGTCGTGTCCTGGTTGTTCGTGCAGTTCCGTCCATGTGGGTGCGATACACAGAGCCCATGCCACTGCCTCCCACGATGCATGCGGTGTTCCTGGATGTGATGGGGAACAGTGTGCATGTCCCGGTCATATCCGATGTCATGGCGATGTCGTTGATGGTGTGGTTACAGTTGCCGGTCGTTTGGTATGGCTGTTGTGGTGGTGACTGGCAAGTCCGTGCGGAAGCTGAGCATGGGTGCGGGGTTGGACTTCATAGGTCACTCGGGGAACCTGCGTTGTGGTCCGACGTATTTACAGGTTGTCAGGTATGCGATGCCGTCCAGCAGGGCTTCCATGTCATTGGTGGTGTACATGTTTGCCAGCCAATGAAGCGGATGGTGGCTCTCAAGGTGTTGTTCGTAAGTTGTCCCTTGGAGGACCATGATGGGGCATGCTGGGTGACATTCGATGTAGCTGTTCTCGATGATCCGTCGTGTGGAGGCACAGTGGTCCCATTTCAGTGCGGGTGCGATGTTGGCCACATACGCCATGCCCCCATAGGCAGAGCAGGCCCTGTCATGTGCGTCCAGAGGGAGGAGTAGTGGTAGCAGGTCCGCCTTCAGACATGCCGGGTTGGAGAGGCATATCTCGACGGGATGCTGGTAGGGACACCTCCGACAGTAGAAGACGGGCATGACGCAGCTGAACAATGTGATGCGGTAAGTCAGTCGGTAACTTACGTTCAGCAGGGACAGGAGATCGCATCCCAATGTATGTATCGTGTTGGTTTTGTACAGCTTGAGCTGTTCGGCGTAGTTGGGTAGGTGTGTTGCGGTTGCCATTTCGCAGCGGTTCGTTGAGATGGCGTGCTCCGGCTGTGTGTGCAGTCTGCAATGTGCACGCTCCGGGGTTGCTGTGAGCTCTGTGTAGTCGTAGGGAGACAGGACTTGTGTTCTGTTGGCTTGTTTGGAGGACACGGGCCCTCTTCCCACATGCTTCTCAGACAGTTCAAGGTCAGTGCTGTGTGACTCCTTCCAGTTAACTTGCATGTGGCCGACATGGGGGAGTGTTTTCTTCTTTCTTCCCCGTCCGTTGTGTGCTTCTGTGATATGCGCTATCTGCCCTGTGGTCGGTCTCCTCGGCATGCCTGTGTTGGTCTATTCTTGGACAATGGCTGTATTCACCGGCTTCTGTCGTAGGGCTGTGGTTTCGGAGTTGGAATGGAAGGTCATTCAGTGCTGTCTGATCTCCCTTGTGTGGGCGGCAGGCTGCCTTTCCGCTCTGCGTTGGGCCTTGTGTGTGGATGTTATTCTTGGGCCACCTGTTGTCGGTCCCGGGCTCTTTGGTGTTCCGTTTCATATGTCTTGTTCATATGTGCAGGGTGGTATGGGTTTTTCAGTGTGGTACTGGCGTTCCTCTTCCCGAAGGAGCCCTGCTTCTCCTAGTTGGTGTTGCCGCCGCTGTGTGCTACGCCATGTTTGTTACACTGGGGTGTGTCCTGCTGTTGCGTGACTTCACTGACATGTGTGCGTCGGTTGTGTGGCGTTGGGTGTTGTCCGTGAATTGGGCGTTGGGGACATGTCTGTGGCAGGCCTGTCACGTGTCATGTGCGTTCGGGGTGGGGCTGATGTGTGTGCTGCTTGGTTGTGTCCCTGTGTCTGTGTGCAACGCATGCATGGCGCTGCGGTTGGCCTCTGCGTTGTGCGCATGTGTGGCGGCGTCATCGGCGCTTTGGGGCCGTGACGGGGTGGTTGGTTCCTAGTCCCAGGTGGTGTGTACACATGTGTTCCGCGATGTTAGGATTTGGCCTGTGTGTCATATGTGGATGCGATGGTGGATGTGTTGTGTACACGCGCTGGTGGGGGGTTGTCCGCTTTTTCCGCCCTTGCACTGTGTGCGCTGTTTGCGTGCACTTGTTGTGTGTGTGCCTACCTGCGTCTCCGCGGTACGTTGCGTCCTTGGTGGTGCATCAGCAGAAGCATGGGAAGGGCCTGCAGTGCTGGATTCATGCCCGGGGTGCCGCTTCTTCGTTGTCCGTGCTCTGCGTCCGTGTTACCGCCTCTCTTTCACGTGCGGTGTCTCTTAGCCGTGGGAGCCGTTTGTTTGCGGCATCGTAATTTATACGCCGGGCGGGACGTGTTTCGTCAGACGGTGTGTGTCAGTTGGGCTGCGCCGCTACGTGTACGGGCGCACTTTGATGGCGGACGGTGTTGCTGGCTTGCCGGCGGTGTTTGGCCTGCTTTCGCATCGTAATTGGGCGGGCGTGTGGACTGCTGCGTGCCGGCGGTAACTGGTGGTTTATGCATCCGCCAGCACGGCGGTTGTGCTTCCGCCCGCCATCGTAATGGGCCCCTAAGTTACCATAGGCGTTTGAGCACAGGTCGGCCTTATACATCGCATTTTGTTTCACTGTGAGAACAATGAACTATACTAAGTAAGAGACAAAATCACTGTTAGATAATGCATTCCAATTAATGAGAACAAGAATTATTGCCTATAATGCACAACTATCTTTATTCAAGCATTTATGTGAAAACATGAGAAAATAGGAAGTTCTTGACATTTATGAATAAAATGTTGCTTATAAAGTAATTCATTTGTTAAACTGAAATATTCTGCAGATATGACTAACATTTCTAAGCATGTCATTAATTCCTCTATTTTCTTACTCTCGTCAGGTATGTGTGAGCAGCAATGGGTTAATTTAATCATCTTGCAGTGTACGCCTTTTTCTGTGAGTAAAATGCCTAATGCTAAATGATCTTGCAAAAAGCTCAGTATTTACTACTACCAAAGCTTCAGATGTACTGGTTGCCAATTTTTGGGCAACATTTGACAGTTTTGTAATCTTTTCGTCATTTAGTATGACTCCTACAGGTGGAATTATTGCACCAAATATATCTCCCACTTATTGAGCTCCACTATCTGTACTATGTGTGTGTCTGTGTGCTGGTGTCATTGTTAATGCATCTATACTATTCACATGATTCATTTTTGGAAATAGCGCAGCTAAATAGCAGATACCCTTTCAGTCAGCAGGCAGCAGAAAATAATCATTCTGTCCACAAACAAAATAAACTCCTGGAATTGCAGATTCTTCACCTTGCAAAATTTGCCATGTCCCTGCCATTAATTCAAATGTGTGTTCACAACTACTAATCCCTACATGTCTGGTTCATTGGGTGTCCTTCTTCTGTAAAGACACATTTTCCCTTTGGTTGACTGTCCAATTCTAATTTTGGGTAAACCATTTACTTTCTGAAGTAATCTTCCTCTTTCTTCCAAACATTTTTCAAAACATCACTATGTTTGTCTCTACTGCGTGCCAGGTTAGTCTCTTTCTTCTAAAGTCATAATAAAAACGTTCTTTAGTGGTTGCACCAAACAGGTTAAATTGTTCTGATAAGCCTTAACACTATCTATAGGTCTGTGTGGCTTAAAATAATACCAAGCTGTGTCCATTTCTTTTCTTTCTGAGTGTAAATTCATGCTTTCTATTCAAGGCACTCTAGAAAGTATTAAGTCATAGTTAGAATAGAAATATTTAAAATGTTCGCGCCTATATACAAGGGTAAGCAGTATACTACATGTAATTCTGTAAGATAATGGAATGTGATAATAGGTGACTTCTTCTGATGGTGATGATGGTAAATGAGAGCAGACATAACAGTCCTTTTCTCCCATGGCATGTGTGTACGACAAATGAAGCCTTCTATTGCTCTTCATCATTCAGGTATGCATGTGTTTTTGTTGTGTTTGTATTTCTAATATCTTTCTCGAGTGCTTAATAAAATCCTACTAACACTATGGTAATCATTATTATTGTTATGACAAATGTTTGAGTTAAATAGTGATCTCTATTAGCACCAAACCCAGTGGGAGGGAGGAGCTTCCCCAGAACTGGTTTGCAGTGACCACAAGGTAGGGTTTGTCCACTATCATAGCCACCCCTTTGGGTGGGCACAAGGGAAGAAGGGTTCTGCCATGGTGGATTTAGGTAGAGAGGAACACTGTGGGATAGGTTACAGGAAAACACACAGGAACTGCTGCAAAAGTGGGTAGGGTCACCCCTGGGAACTTTCAACCCATTGGTTCGGGAATGGCCAGGAATTTTTCCCCACACCCAGGCTGGCATTGGACATAAATGTGGCATTCCCAGTACCCTCCTCAGAACACTCAGAAGAATCAAAAGAAGAACTGCCCTTCTATCTGAAGAACCTGAAGGCCGAGCAGCAACCTGTTGACATTGAAGCCTTCCTGGGCACAGACTTCAGACTTCTCCTGCTCAGAGCTTTCCCATCTTCATTAACAACTTCACCAGGACCCTGCTTTTCAGCCACCTTCGAGCCACAACTACTATCCAGCTTGCAGCTGGCCCCGCTAACAACTTGCCGACAACCCCTTTTTCTCCATAAAAGTTTCTAAGTCCAAAGTAAAAATTTCAACCGGGATGAACGTGGTCCCTGTAGCAGACCCACACTCCATCTCATCTCGCCTTAACTTTTGACTTTCACCTGTTCTAGCTCAACCAGATAGCAGTAGTTTGTGCTTTGTGCTTTTTGGTGCTATTCTTAATGTAAACTTTAAACATTCATATCTCTGATTCTACTTATTGGATTTTTGCCATTTTGGTGTCATTTTATATAATAAAATTTAATTTAATCTATCTTTCAGTATTGGTTTGGGATTTTTCTTGTGTTTTCACTTTATTAATGTTTGAGTGCTGCATAAATGCTTTACACATTGGCTCTAAGTTAAGCCTGACTGCTTTGTGCAACACTACCAGAGGGTTAAGCACATTTTTATTCAGTGACCTTTGTGGTTCGCCCTGACAAGGTTTGTGATTAATATTTGAGGTGGGTTCACTTCAACTAATACTCCAATTCCGTACTGTCATATGTAGTGAGCCATCCCAAAATATTATCACAAATCTATAGCAAAGTTGCAAATGCATGTGAGTCACTGTTCAGGAGCATTGATGTAGGACACAATAATGATATTAATTGAAGTAATACAGTGAATGAAAATTGTATGTTTCAATGAGGGGCATTCTTCACATAGACGTCAAGATGCCAGTTAATCGGTCTACTCATGTAACTTGGTTCAACAAACATTGTAAACAGGCTAAGCATGCTTTACTGATAGCACTAAAGAGTAAAAATAGGGAGACAATAAGACTTGCCAGGACTCCCTATAAACACATTCAGGTGGCACCAAGACCAAATGGGAGAATTCATTGTGGCAACAGTTAACAATAGCCACAAAAGCTTGGATAACAAAACCTTTTGGCACGTTGTTGCCCACGGTAGCTATCCTACCATAGCTTAGGTAGAATATCATATACAGCGCCAGATATGGGTATACCATTTTAAAGGGTTGCATTCAGTAGATCAGAAAGACAACAGCGGGATATTGGATGCATAGCTAGATCTAAGATTTAAAATGCCTGCACTACTAGAGATTTAGCTAAAAGAAACTTATGTTGCTATCCATGAAATCACATGTGGCAAGGCCCCGGGACCTGATAAAGTACTAGGTGACTTATATGTATCACAACCTCACATGTGGGCTCCATATGTAAATAGACTTACCAATTCCATTCTGGCAGATGCCGGAATAGTAAATTATTGGAGTGGGGTTGATATCATTCGATTCCATAAAAAAGGCACCTGAGATAACCCATGTAAATATGACAGATTAGCTTACTCAATAGTTTGCGAAAACTGCCATTGCATCCTAGAAATATTATTGGAGTGGGCCGAAGAGAAGAGAATTTTATCTGATTTACAATCTGGTTCTTGTAAGAAAACAAGCACAATCGATCATATCTTTAGACTTTGCACAATTCACTGGAAAAATATCATCTTGAGCAAGGTCCAGCTATAGATGACTTTTGTCAATCTTCAGTCATCTTTCGACCTAACCATTTGCCGTAACCTGTGGCTAGTCCTAGGAACACTGTGCGTATCAGATAACATCCTATCTGTATTAATAAGACTGCACAACAGCAACTATCCCCATGTGAGATGGGGAAGTAAGAGCAAAATGGGCAGTCGCATAGCAATTGAAAAGGGTGCCCAACAGGGATGCGTACTAGCTTGGACCCTCTTTTCTTTGTAGATAGATGAAGTGCTGAAAACATTTGACATCGACTGTAATGACACATCGAAAATAGTATCAATGAACTTCCCAGCATTATTATTTCCTGATGACATACTTGAACTTTCTGAAACCCTTTCTGCATTGCAGCTCTTATTAGATTGAATCGAGATGTTTTGCAAATAAAGAATGCTAGAACTAAACTCAACAAAAAAAGTATATGTCTTCTTTCTACCCCTTTAAGTTCTATAAGGACACTTTGAAAGGTGGGGAAGAAAATATAGAGTGTGTTATAGACTTTGAATATTTTGGTATAAGGCTGACAAACAGCATGTCCTTGGTAACACCCCAAGCCCAGAAAAGTGCACTGAAACCACAACACTTACCATTGCAATTGTAAAACTGCATAAGAAAATAAAAAAGGTTTCCTCTGCCATAAAAATGTACAATGTCAAGGTCAGTAGAACAGCTCTGTATGGGGCTGGGCTATGGGGCTACACAAAAGACTCAAAATTATTGGGAGTGGAGAATGAATTCTTAAAATTATTAGTTAATTTAACCCAGAGCACCCCTGTCTTCCATTGAATAAGCAGGTTGGGCAGAAACCCATAACCCATATTGCGAGATTGAGAAATTTACTTTAGTGGCGTGGATTGTGGCACACAGAATAATTAATTCTATATAGACTAGCCTTTGAAGAATTAATGAAATTGAAACACCATCTTAAAATTCCATGGCTGAGTTAAGTAAAATGTATGTCGTGTAAACTAGGGCTAGAGGCTTTGTGATTGTTTCTGTCAGAGACCTGTTGAGTCACCAAGGAATTAATAAAAGAGAAATACCGGAGTGATGCTTAGGAGGGAGATTACCAGAAATGCAAAAACAGATTTTTGGACCACATGTGCACACCAGTCTTTGGACCTTTTTTAGATAATTTAGTTCATCCTACTGCTAAGCAACTGTATACCAAATTTAGATATGAGATCCTACCACCTAACAGCTATCGTAGCAGATGGGATGAGAATCCTCATGCCAACGATAAGTGTTCAGCATGCATGGTAGAGATAGAGCCAGTTTCACACTTGATGTTTTTCTGCAAAGCATATGTCAGTCGACGTAGGAAATTGATTATACATATTTGTAGAAGATTAGGGACAATGCACCATGTAGATGCCTTGAGAATTTTAAGATCTAACACAAGAGGAAATTATTGTCTACTATGTGGCTAAATTTGTATTGATCATGTGGCCATTAAGAAGAAAGTACTGTATTGGTGATGCTGCTATCTTTAGTGATGAATTTATAAACTGATTGTAATGACGTATACCATTTTGCACTATGATGCATTTTAACTGGTTTAATCTAAAACAGGAAAAATGATTAATTGTAAATAGTTTTATGTGATTGCATTTTATCTTTTTACTGTTTTATTGGTTTTACTCAAAATAAACATACAATTGATATGATATGAATATAAATAACAGTATTCATGTGTGTGCTTAACTAATAACTTGTTATTGTTCTTATGTATATTTGAATGTATGGTATTCTGGCACACTTGGGAACTGAGGCCCTAATGCATGCTATATAAAGCAACAAAAATGAAATAAGTTAAATGAACGTTGGACACTCTCTTTTTTAAGAGATGCTGTATGATTTCAACTCTGAAAGAACTGTATAGATTGTGCCCAGAAGGTCTTCTGCCGTTCGCGCCTAGCTAAAATCCAGACCTGGATGGATGAGAATGATATCCTCTCTCCTCTCCAGGCGGGCTTTCGGCGGAAGACCGGCACCATCGATCAGGCGTTTCGCCTTGTTCTGCTGTATTGGAAGGTAGTTGTGCTGGGTAAAGGTAGTTTATATCTTGCCTTTATAGATCTTAAAACAGCTTTCGACCTCGTCCCCAGGGACCTACTTTGGCAAGTCCTTCGGGACATGGGAATGCCTTTGGAAATCCTAGAACCACTGATCAGGCTACATGAGGACAATTTTGCTCGTGTGAGGTGGGGAAATCAGGGGCAAACCACCGAGCCATTCAAGATCTGGCGGGGGGTACGCCAAGGGTGTGTTTTGGCCCCTACCCTTTTTTCCCTATATGTAAATCAAGTAGCAGATCTTTTGTGTTCCATTCCGGCTGACGCCCCCTCTTTGGCAAATAATAAAATAGCTACATTACTGTTTGCGGATGATACCCTTTTGGTGTCTAAATCCCCCATGGGCCTACAAAAACTTTTAAATCACTTTAAGGTCTTTTTTCTGATTTAAGGGGTTTAGTCATCAATACTACCAAAACTAAGCTGATGATGCTGAATCCCCACAAATCTTTTAAAGGTAACTTGGTTTTAGACAATGTTCCGCTTGAGAGGGTTGGTTCTTTTGAGTACTTGGGAATCAAGTTGTCCGAGGGAATGGCTTGGAAAAATCACCTAGAGAAGGCGTCCCTGAAATTTTCCCAGCTAACTGGGGCTCTGCGGCGGGAGCACTGCCTTTCATATACTAAGCCTGTAGCCCCCGCTCTCAAACTGTACAGTTGCAAGGTAGTGAGTAGTGTGCTTTACGGGGCAGAGCTGTGGGGTTCAGTAAATGTAAACATTCTTTCAATAGTGGAAAACAAGTTCCTTAGGAGCTTGGTATCACTCCCCCAAAGCACTCCTATTCTCCCCTTGAAACTTGACCTGGGTATCAAGTCTATTAATGACCAGGTGAGCTTACGCCCACTGCTCTTTTGGCATAGATTGGTCACTACCCCTGACCTGGCTCCCTATGCCGCTGCCTTCACCGAAGTTTCTGCTTTGGATAAAAACCAAAAAATTGGGTGGATTAAACACTTAGACACCATCCGAGCAGGCATAGGCGTGCCTAAGGAGCTTGCTGGTCTCCCGCACCCATACTCCAGGGACCAAATAAAATCTCAGTATTGGGCATGGGTAGAACAGAAGAATTTCTTGAAAATCCGTCATGGCAGCTTAACTGATGTTTTTACTGATATAAAATCCATCAGCCGGCTAGAATGCTATCTTGATATTATTAAGGTGCCGGCAGACAGGAAATTGTACACTCAGTTCAGACATGGCAGTCTACCCATTAATGCCTTCACTAACTCCTGGCTGATAAATAAATCACAGCCTAAGGGCTGTCCCTCCTGTTTATGCCCTCATGAAACAATAGGCCATGTCTTTTTTGCTTGTGTTGCTTATGCCAGACCCAGAAGGAATTGGATAGCTCCAGTATGTAGACAATTCGGGACACACAGCCACAAAGATGCCTTAAGTATTTTAGGTCATTGAACCAAGGCAGACAGACAGATGCTGTTCTGCTCCACAGATATCCTTGATGCAGGCACGAACATACTGATTCTTGAGTAAGAACCCCCATTACTTATCAACTGGCGACACAAAGAGGCGCATAGCCGTCTTAAATAATTATCAAGAGCCATAACACATGGAAGAAGCCTGCTACTTCTACTTAAAAACCCTATCGGCTCGTGCTTGATCTGCACACTCACCGTGCCCTTCTATTCCATACCTGCGGAATCCTCCTATTGTGCTAACCGAATTTTGCCAGCCGACAGCTACCCTCACATGGGTGCCCGGCCGGGTCCCATGTGAGTATCCTTCCTTTTCACTTTACTCACGGTGCCACAAATTCCACACGAGGCTGCGCAAACCCTTCCTTCAGGTGTCCCTATTATCTTAGGTCCTGAAGAGACCCTACATTGCACACAGGGTCGAAACGCCGTCGACAGTTTTTTCAAAGCGAATCATTACAAGCCAGCACTTATCATTGTATAAAAGCATGGTTTATATAATATATATCTTTCAATGGTCGCTTTCATGAAATATAGGAAACCTTGTATATATGTCACGAATATGTCACAAATTATTTAGGTTTATTTGTTTAGGTTCCTTTTTTTCCCTGGGACACCACTCACTACAATCAATTGATTGTTAAATGTCATGAATGTAATTTTGCTTCAAAGAACTATATAAACAAGAATTATGAATGAAATACTAATCTAAGGTGTGTTCGACTCCTTCTCTTTTTGACATCACAATAACCCATTACATTGCCATAGTGTGTTATTTTATTGAGATTTTCTTGCCATTAGTCCACAGGAGCCATTGTTTTTGATAATCATTAAGTATTTTAAAGTCAGATGCGAGACCACTCTATGCTTGTGCAACTGCAAAATTTTTAGGCCAGTCTTGGGCTATTAGAAGGAGGGCTCTAACTATTTCCCCGACTGGCATGGACAAAATAAACTGAAATTATAATGATTAGTCCAGATGGGTGTGTCCTTAAATTCTACTACCTACTTTGTAAATAATTGGTTTTTATGTTAATATTTTAAGCTTTTTATCCCTTTTATTGGTCATCTGGGGCATGGGCTTCAAAATGGCTGATGCTGTCTAATCGGGCCGTACACACTAGCAATGGTGATACAAACAATACTTATTAATGCACTAGCACTTTAGATTGCGTCCCGATAGGTAGAATCATTTAATAACGAGATTTGCCTAGCTCTGATCCTTTTCTGTGTTTGTACATTTGTATTATGAATTTATTCCTTTTATTCTCAAGAGTCTGTATATGGAGCATTTTATAGTACCTTTTATTCTGAATGCCATTAACCATGATTCATGTGTTTGTGTTTGTGTCTTTCATGGTACTGTAAAACCGAAATAAAGACTTTGATTGACTGGCAACTGTAAGAATGCAATATAATTTATATTTGACAAAAATCCTTAAATACCACTCCTGTTTCTGGATTCTGAAACCATTATCATGTTTCAATGGCACCCTACCTTGAAAACCAGACCCTAGACACAACACATTCGATCTGTGATGTCACATGGAAGCACAAAAGTTCCAGATCCTTCCGCCAATCTTACATTTCTCCAGAGGATCCTTTCTTATCAGTGGTACAGCCAGGATTGGACTGGTCTGTTGGAAAATCTGGTAATGCCCGATGGTGTGTGGGCCTTTCTTGGCTGTCTGTGGGCCTGTTTTATAGTCTGGTGAGGCATTTTTGTTTTTTATTGTTTGTTCCCCTGATATTACCACAAGCGTTTCCTGCAGCAAGCTCAAATGTATGCAGTCTTCCATACCTGGCGAAATACATAGGACCTGATTCTCAAACTGTGCTTTGTAGTACGTTTAGTAGCTGTAAAACATACTAAAAATGTAAGTTTTGCCTATGCTTATTTGTGAAGTGTTCTCTGCCCCAACTGCAGAGAATCTACACATGTAAGTATAGATTTTAGTAGTAAATCTGGGAGGAACACAAGAGAATTGGTGGGAAAAGAGGCAGTACTGCTAAAGGGGATGGAATTAGAGAAAAGTAAGAGAGGTTAGGGAGGGTCAGGAAGGGGTTTAGTGGGTAAAGTCATTGTAGCAAAATGAGTTCCACCCATTTAGTCCGCACAGATTTTTTTGCTTTTTTTTTCACCCAGTTTTTGGACCTTTACCATGGGTGAGTCTTCCTACAATAATTTTCCAGTAATTGGACTGCGCGTGTTTGCCGCCAGTGTCCGCCTTTTAAGATAAGACTGCTGTGACACAGCTAGGATAAGGGGCAGTGCTCTGGTTACACATGGACATGTGAGTTTGTGAGACTACCATCATGCGCCACCTAGTAATTGCACATAGGTTGCCTGGCGCAGATGGGACTCTGCCAGGATAGGTACTGACCAGAGGTAGGCCTATATTAGTGGGCATTAATAGATATGTCTGTAAGGTTTACTGGAAATTCTGTAGTGCTTCACTGTATAATGCACATATGTGAATTCTGCCTTAAAGCGCAGATTTGCTCCACTTAGTCCTGCATAGCCCAGCGAGGTGTCAAACTAGGGTGAAACAGGCACACTGAGTAGAATGTGCAGGTCCTAATAGCATCTGTGTACATCTTATGGGTCATCAAGGATTGTCATATTCTATGGCTCAGCTCATAATCAAAATCCAGGCCTTTTGTCCACTTGCTGGGCCAACTTAATTACTCCGTTTCCCAGCTAAGGGAACAAAGGCCTCACCATACATTGAGAGCAATTATCAATGACTGACTCAGTTCCTGAGAAGAAAGCGATGGAGAGGAAAATCTGCATCTGGTAATTAGCTGTCACACTGCTGTTGGTGTGGGACAGCTCAGACCCACTGAACAAAGGAGGAAGCTCTTACATCTGGAGCCAACACAGAAGGGGTACCCCTTTGAAGTTTTGGTCGGAAGGTACCTGGCTATGATGTCAGCTAGGGGTGGAGCTGAGGCCCTTAGAGGAGCTCTTCACAGACAAAACTTCATGGTGTCAAATTGAACTGTCCCAGAATGCTGTGCAGGAGGGTTAAGATAGGGGTGGAGCGTTGATGTGGCATCCTAGGATTGGCTAGGGGTACCTGGCATCCAGAACTTTCCACCCACACATAAAAACCCCTGCACTAAGGAGAGACAGTGAGTAAGGCGGAGAAGGAGCAGCCATCTGATGCCCCCGATGGACTAAGGACTTTATCTACAGCTGACCCCCAGGTCTAGATGGGTCTCTCCAGGGCAGTGACACTAGCCCCTTTATACCCACTAGGGAGCAGTTGGGGGAAGATCTGGGCTCAACTCTCACCCAAAGTGCCCTGCAGGACAGCCAGGATGCTCTGGGGCTTGTGAGTGTGGGCAGGAATGTGCTCTGCTGGCTAGTAGCAGTGGGCCTGCACAAGATGCCCCCACCAGCAGGAGAGGAGCACCAGGAGAAAGTAGAGGAAAAGATAAGCACAGAAAGCCAGTAAATTCAGCTCTCCACAAAGTGTGCCCCTTTAGAAGCCAGGAATCCTTCTGGCTAGAGCTCACTAGAATGAGCAACATGAACTTAAGATCACAAAAATCATTCCAATGGGGCCTGAGTTATGCACCTTGGAAGATTTGCCCATTTAAACATTCCAACCAGTGAAAACAAGCACGTAGCATTCCACCTTATTTTGGAAAACGTTTTCTGTGGAGGGCCAAGCCCCTGAGGCTGATGTCATTTGCCCCAGGGGACACAATCTGCCACAGCCAGACACAAAAGAGGTGGAAGGGGGCCACGCAACCCATCCCCTGGCCCTGCTGTTAGAAAGAGGGGGAGCGCTCCCCTGAGTGAGGGTGCTTCCTCCTGTTCTGTAATCCTGTGACTGGGGGCGGTGGGGAGGCCAGTACCAGTGGCAGCCTGTTCCTGAAAATTAACATGCCTGCTCCCAGGCTAGTTTGTGACCATGTCGGCCTGGTAAGGAGCAGGCTGGGCAGCGTGAGAGCGGGCTCCCCAAGCTACTCCAGTGTGGACAGCAGCTCTGGGTGCCCTGGGTGGGACCCGGAAAAAAAAAAGGCAAAAGAAAACAGATGCACAGCACAAAGCCACACCGCAGTGAACCATCTAATAAAATATGGATTTTTTTCCCCCCAGAAGCACCCCATAATGTCCTGCAAGGAAATATTTGCTTATGTTTCTTTTACTGTGGTGCCCCAAGAAGTGACAGGGGCACTACCAATGTACTTTTAAAATGTTGTGGGGGGCTGCAGTACATGCAGCAGTCCATGCCCTAGAGATGTTTACACAGTTAATCCTGTGTCTCCTCGGACCTTGTAAGCATGATCCCAGGAGACCTTTATTGTGAGTGTAAGCAATCTTGATGCTGGAGCTTTGACTCTTCAGCTTGGAAGTGCAGGGACCAGTAGTGGTTAGCTCTGTGGCTTTGTTGTATGTAGCCTGAGTGTGTAAAAGACGACTAATGCAATGTTTCTTTGAATGTAATGGTTTATTTACAAATGAATATTCAGAAACATTACAATGCTTTTATTAATGGTAACAATTGCATTTAAAGATGGGTATTGATTTCATTGGTGGGATGGTGATGATTTCTAACATGTTTATATAATGCCAACAGGCTTGCCTTATATATTGAGGTGATGACCTTGTTACAAAGGCAATAGGCTTGCCTTATATATGGAAGTGGTGACCCGTCGACAAAGCCTATAGGCCAGCTTTAGTTAACATTTCACCCCTTTATATTGTGATGTTGCATCTGGTACAGGTGGGGGGTTTTGTGATTATGGGATCATGACCCACTAGGGGTCAAATGTAACTTGTGCATGTCATTAAAAGTATTACCATCTGCCTGATGTATATATTTGTAAATTAATGTGTAATATTTAGTATTGTGTGTGTAATAAAGGCAAGCATTGGTTGGTCAATAATTGGAGGGTTGTGGTTGCATGCCAGCAAATGGCAATTACTAGCCCACACCACCTCCCTGAGTAGTCTTTGGACTGCTCTGCTTCACCTCCACAACTGTGGTTCACAACTGCCCTGATTTGCAAAAGTGGACCACTTTTTTAGCTATCGGATTCACTAAAGTGACCCACCTTTATTCTGGTGCCCGGGCCTATTTTCAGGCCCAATACAACCGTGGGTACAGCACACTTATACCTGGGCTCCACAAGGTTAATGGCAAACCTTCCATTTAAATTTCTGACTACAGCCTATCCTGCCATTTGCATGATGCCACCCTGTGGCAGCTTGGTGAACGGAATTAGTTCAACGGATTATTAAGTCTCAAAGCTGTGGAGACTGAGGCGCGGATGAGGCCCGGATAGTTTCAAAGATGAAAACCAAGTTACAGTTTATGGTTTAGTAGTGGTTTTGCTTTTATGCACAACTCCCTTGCCGAAAACATATCCAGCATTCCATTTTGGTCCTGAGAAGAGATTTCAACATTTACCATATGATGCTAAAAAATACATACCCAATTAATTACAGAAGGTATCGGCGAAGCTTTGAGTTAAATCATAGATTATTTTACTATGCCATTCAGCAGAGAGTAGGTTTTATGGCTATACAGAAGTTAATAAACAGAGCACTTTGAGCACAAACATTAAACAGGGAATGATGCGTGCAAATTTAAAGTAACTAATGTGATTTCACTGACTACACCACCGAATTAAACAGAGCAGAAAATGTATATAGCAGCACACTGATTATTTTTGTGTGACACATATAACCAATGGGAGTCTGCTGCCCCTTTCGGGTCACCATTCCTAACCTCAATTTGCAGCATTTCACAAGGGGTCACCAAATGAAATCTGCTTAATTAATATTCATCAGAGAGGCTGTTCTGTGACCCTGTGGGAATGGAAAATTTGTGGTATGAACTATTAGTACCAGAGACGTTTTAAGGCATGGGCAAAGTGGGCTCTGGCCCAGGGCCTCAGCCTTTCAGGGGGCCGCCCTGATAGAGCCAGCTCTGTTCTGCAGAGTCTTGCCCTGGTGATCTTGAATAATTCTTAAGACACACAATTGATGGACGGACTGCAGAACAAATCAACACATTCACCCCCAGTCAAGAGATCTGGATTAAATCCATAATTCTTTTGCTCACCATGCCACCCCAGTTTAGACCTGGCCATTTGCAAATCAGTCTTGAACCTGTGCCTCATGGGAACAGTCCAGCCCGAACTGCCAAGGTAGGTCTTCCCTGGACCGGAAACAAGCATCCTAGGACCGGTTTCAGGGTTTCACCCCTCATCAGCCAGGATAGCTTGAATCCAGTGGCACAGTGAGCCCGGGACACACGTCTGGGCATACCCGGCGCACTTAGGGCGAGAAAGCAAAAGGCACACAATTGATGGACGGAATGCAGAACAAATCAACACATTCACCCCCAGTCAAGAGATCTGGGTTAAATCCATCATTCTTTTGCTCACCATGCCACCCCAGTTTAGACCTGGCCATATGCAAATCAGTCTTGACCCTGTGCCTCATGGGAACATTCCAGCCTGAACTGCCAAGCCAGGTCCTCCCTGGACCAGAAACGTGACCCTATGACCGTTTCGGGGTTTCACCCCTCATCAACCAGGGTAGTTTGAATCCAGTGGCACAGTGAGCCCAGGACCCACGTCTGGGCATTCCCGGCGCACTAAGGGCGAGGAAGCAAAAGACACACAATTACTGGGGTGAATGTATGACATTGTTGTGCATTCTGTCCATCAATTGTTCTTTTTGCATTTGTCACCTCGAGTGGGACGGGTATGCCCAGACGTGGGTCCCGTGCTCTCCATGCCACTGGAGTCAAGCTATCCTGGCTGATGAGGGGTGAAATCCCGAAACCAGTCCTAGGATGCTTGTTTCCAGTCCAGGGAGGACCTGGCCTGGCAGTTCAGGCTGGACTGTTCCCATGAGGCACAGGGTCAAGACTGATTTGCAAATGGCTGGGTTCAAACTGGAATGGCATGGTGAGCAAAAAAACGATGGATTTAGGCCCAGATCTCTGTATTGGGGTGAATGTATGACATTGTTCTGCATTCTGTCCATCAATTGTTCTTTTTGCATTTGTCACTCCGAGCCCAGACGTGGGTCCCGTGCTGTCCATGCCACTGGAGTCAAGCTATCCTGGCTGATGAGGGGTGAAACCCCGAAACCGGTCCTAGGATGCTTGTTTCCAGTCCAGGGAGGACCTGACCTAGCAGGTCGGGCTGGACTGTTTCCATGAGGCACAGGGTCAAGACTGATTTGCATATGGCTGGGTTCAAACTGGAATGGCATGGTGAGCAAAAAACGATGGATTTACGACCAGATCTCTGTACTGGGGTGAATGTATGACATTGTTCTGCATTCTGTCCATCAATTGTTCTTTTTGAATTTGTCACCCCGAGTGGGACGGGTTTGCTTAGACGTGGGTCCCGTGCTCTCCATGCCACTGGAGTCAAGCTATCCTGGCTGATGAGGGTGAAACCCCGAAACCGGTCCTAGGATGCTTGTTTCCAGTCCAGGGGGGACCTGGCCTGGCAGTTCGGGCTGGACTGTTCCCATGAGGCACAGGGTCAAGACTGATTTGCATATGGCTGGGTTCAAACTGGAATGGCATGGTGAGCAAAAAAACTATGGATTTTGGCCCAGATCTCTGTACTGATGTGAATGTATGACATTGTTCTGCATTCTGTCCATCAATTGTTCTTTTTGCATTTGTCACCCCGAGTGGGACGGGTATGCCCAGACGTCGTTCTCGTGCTCTCCATGCCACTGGAGTCAAGCTATCCTGCTGATGAGGGGTGAAACCCCGAAACCGGTCCTAGGATGCTTGTTTCCAGTCCAGGGACGGCCTGGCCTGGCAGTTCGGGCTGGACTGTTCCCACGAGGGACAGGGTCAAGAATGATTTGCATATGGCTGGGTTCAAACTGGAGTGGCATGGTGAGCAAAAAAACGATGGATTTAGGCCCAGATCTCTGTACTGGGGTGAATGTATGACATTGTTCTGCATTCTGTCCATCAATTGTTCTTTTTGCATTTGTCACCCCGAGTGGGACGGGTATGCCCAGACGTGGGTCCCGTGCTCTCCATGCCACTGGAGTCAAGCTATCCTGGCTGATGAGGGGTGAAACCCCGAAACCGGTCCTAGGCTGCTTGTTTCCAGTCCAGGGAGGATCTGGCCTGGCAGTTCGGGCTGGACTGTTCCCATGAGGCACAGGGTCAAGACTGATTTGCATATGGCTGGGTTCAAACTGGAATGGCATGGTGAGCAAAAAAACGATGGATTTAGGCCCCGATCTCTGTACTGGGGTGAATGTATGACATTGTTCTGCATTCTGTCCATCAATTGTTCTTTTTGCATTTGTCACCCTGAGTGGGACGGGTATGCCCAGACATGGGTCCCGTACTGTCCATGCCACTGGAGTCAAGCTATCCTGGCTGATGAGTGTTGAAACCCCGAAACCGGTCCTAGATGCTTGTTTCTAGTCTAGGGAGGACCTGGCCTGGCAGTTCGGGCTGGACTGTTCTCATGAGGCACAGTGTCAAGACTGTTTTGCATTTGGCTGGGTTCAAACTGGAATGGCATGGTGAGCAAAAAACTATGGATTTAGGCCCAGATCTCTGTACTGGGGTGAATGTATGACATTGTTCTGCATTCTGTCCATCAATTGTTCTTTTTGCATTTGTCACCCCGAGTGGGACGGGTATGCCCAGACGTGGGTCCCGTGCTCTCCATGCCACTGGAGTCAAGCTATCCTGGCTGATGAGGGGTGAAACCCTGAAACCGGTCCTAGGATGCTTGTTTCCAGTCCAGGGAGGACCTGGCCTGGCAGTTCGGGCTGGCTGTTCCCATGAGGCACAGGGTCAAGACTGATTTGCATATGGCTGGGTTCAAACTGGAATGGCATGGTGATCAAAAAAACGATGGATTTAGGCCCAGATCTCTGTACTGGGGTGAATGTATGACATTGTTCTGCATTCTGTCCATCAGTTGTTCTTTTTGCATTTGTCACCCCGAGTGGGACGGGTATGCCCAGACGTGGGTCCCGTGCTCTCCATGCCACTGGAGTCAAGCTTTCCTGGCTGATGAGGGGTGAAACCTAGAAACCGGTCCTAGGATGCTTGTTTCCAGTCCAGGGAGGACCTGGCCTGGCAGTTCGAGCTGGACTGTTCCCATGAGGCACAGGGTCAAGACTGATTTGCATATGGCTGGGTTCAAACTGGAATGGCATGGTGAGCAAAAAAACGATGAATTTAGGACCAGATCTCTGCACTGGGGTGAATGTATGACATTGTTCTGCATTCTGTCCATCTATTGTTCTTTTTGTACTTGAATAATTCTTCAACAGATTGTTTTAAATACCCTTTTTTCCTTTAATTTATTTTTAATGTGTGTGATGTCTGTGTCTATTATAGACATTTTGCAGAGAAATCTTGTGCTTATGTTTCATGCAACACCCATAAAAAAGTTTCTTTTAGATCAAAACAGGATTTCACATATAAGAAATTGGAGGGTGTCACAGAGATTATCTGCAGTAATATTAGTGAGCTGCTGCTGTGTTACATTAGTGAAACCCACATCACTATCCCTGAATATTAGAGGTAAACACATTTAGAATTTGGACCAGTGCGCCTGTGCACTGTCTGTTACCAGGCCAAAAGAGAGCATGAAAGAACTGAAATTGGATCATAAATTCAAAACTGTTCTGAACAGGGGCCCCCAAAATACATTGGCCCGGGGCCCCCAAAATCCTTAAGATGCGCCTGATTAGTACATAGGTCGCATGGGACATTACACCCCCATTCTCATACCGGTGGGGCAGGAATTTGCACATGCCTGCTGGGTTAGTGCATCAGGCCTGAAGAGAGTATAATGTCTAGGAATGGTGGTATTTGTACCAACATGAATAAATTGTAACTTACATAGACTCAGGCGGCTGTTCTCCATCCATGAACCAATTTTGTCTTTTATAGGTATTTTGAGGATCTGTTCTGAAACCACCCTGTCAGGTTTATTAACAGATGGCTGTTGCCAGCAGCCTGCTCTAGGGCTGAGACCCAGGACTGACAAAACTCGCTTTCGTAGCTATTACAGAAAATTCATTTGATAAACATTTAGGGGCAGGCCCTAGCCACACCTGTCGTGATACTGAGGGGCAGACGCAGGGCTTGGTTTGAAAGAGAGGTGTTTGAACATAAAACCTTTATTGTTCTGGCTTTCCCTCTGTTCTATTCTGGAGCACCTTTCTGCATGGAAGCTCTTATAAAACAAGCATATATCTATTGGCGATCCAGGCGGCTGAGCGCTCCTGCAGTTTGAAATCTGAAGACAACACTTCCCTCACTACTGCATCTAACTGCTTTTAGGATCCTCCATGGGAAATAATTAAACCATTTTGGGTCTTAGAATGTCTGTACTCAGCTCAAAGGCTGGTCAAAGTCTCCCCTGATTAGAATGTTGCTGACCAGAGCATTTTGAACCATGTTTAAAAGCCGTGCAACTGCATGGCCTCTTGCACACCAGTTTTAGATGTGTTTAATTGCCAATGACAACCTCAACGGAGGCTTTGTCAAGAACCATGACGTCAGCTGCAGTAGCATAACATTCGTGAACGCAGAAATGTGAACCTGCTGATTGGAGTCTCCCAGCCATAGAAAGGAATTACCCTCATGCAGGGCCAGTCAGGGGCCTCTTGTTTTTTGCAGGGTGCTGGGTGAGAAAATGGGATCCTGGTCATTATTTTTTTAAACAAATAATTGCTTTTTAATGTTAGCGTCATGCTGGATGTATCATGCTTTGTGTGCGCTTTGTTTTACCCATTTGCATTACACATCTAAGCGAATTTTGAATTTGCATTTGAAATATTGTTGAAATGACACGTCACAGCTAAGGGTATGATATGTCATTACAAGAACAGGGCTCCTACGTGTCTTTCTGCTGCACATTTCGTCCACTGAATTGTGCTATACGATGAATGTGTGCTTTGAAATAACTGTATTTCAGCGTGTCAATCCTTTCAGAAAGAGCAGGGATGTGTGCGAAATTAGGTTAACTCAAGGCTTCTATAAAACACTGCTGCATTCCCACGGGTAGGTGAACAAGAAGAGACTTTCGGGCCCTTTAGCCAACAATTCTGTTAGTCTACATTACATTTTTATTAAAATATGTCTAGTTGTTTCAGAAGTATAATAAAGTGGATGGAGCAGAGTGATATAATGCACGCAGAATCCCTCCTGGGGCTTGCTGGGTCGAGAAGTATGCTCTTTGTTTTAAGGCAGTGATAGACAGATGCACATGTCACCAGATTATGAAAAAAAGCTCAGGCTCTCTGGAGAGGTGTCAGTATCAAGTTTTCCCATCTATCTGACATGCCTCGAATGAGGCAATGTACCCAAGTGTGCCAAGCTCAGCAGAAGTCTGATTAAGGTTCTCTGAGAGTTTATTGTGAGTAGGAATTTTCTGATTCTTAGAACTTAATGAAATCTTCATGTCTTAGCTTGAGCTGTCAGGTTTCAGCTAAGACTGGTGAGTGTACCCATCTGCACAATGAAAGAATTTCGGCCTCCTTCGGAGTGGAGTGAGGCCCAGTGACTGCTTCAGGGGGATGCAAACCGTTTGCACACAGTTATCGTGTCTTTTCTTGCACCTGATTCCGACACTGGCCCCAACAATGGGGTACAATGGCTAAAATGGTCTTTGCAAACATTTATTTCCCTTAACAGCCCTATTTAGTATTGGATCCGAGAGTTCCGACCTCTGTGGAAACCTCTGGTTGTACAGGAGTCGGAATTATGAGTTATGAGGAGTTCAGCACACATAATAATTACTGTGTGCAATAAAGTCCGCATCCCCAGTTAAAGTTTGACAGGCCAAACCTGCAGGAAATGAACTGCGCGGAAATCCAACTAAATGCAATGCATGTTTGGTGCAGAAAGCACCAAAATCCACATTTTATGCCACATTTATCAGTGCAGAACTGCCAACAGGTGATAATTATCATACCCAATAAACACTGAACCTCGGAGTATCACACTTTTTTGGGGTTTGATAATTATTGCCACCTCTCCTATGCGAGCATAGTTAGGGTTGTAGAGTACTCCTTACCACACTGTTTTGCCTATACATTAGACTCCTTTACTTCGAGGAAACTGTGCTTGCAAAAACCTAGGAATGTGCAACTGGTGCGTAAACCGTGATAGTATTTAGGCCTGGGCAGTAAATTCCGCTCCGCTCGCGGAATTTGCGGAATTTTGGCAATTCCGCGTTCCGTGGAGAACGCGCAATTGCCGAAAATTCCGCGATCCGCGGCATAGCAGAATTTTTTCCTTGTTTGCACTTTCAAAATGCGTGTTCGTGCGTGCGGGAGCGACTTACCGGGATCCCTGCATTCGCCGACGAGTTTTCCTATCCGTTCGCGTGCGCCACGAGATTTTGGTAGCCGGCCGCGCGATCCCGCGAGAGTGTGCGATCTCGAACACGTCTTTCGGACGCGCCATCGGACATCCGCGTTCGCGAACAGGAAACACGCATCGCGAACGGGCGGAACAAGCAATTCCGCGTGCTCACGGAATTCTGCGGAGCTCGCGGAGATTTGTTACCGCTTTGCGGAATTTTGCGTAACACGACTACGCAAATTCCGCCCACCCCTATAGTATTACCGGGTGCAAACACTTTTCGTGCCAGATTTTACAAAATGAAGCAGTTGTTTTTTTTTTACTGGTTCTCAGCTACAAAATATGGTTGATGAAACAATGACTTGGGAAAACAAATGGAAACTATTGTCCTTTGATAGCCATGCAATGCCTACACATTTGGGCTAAGATGTTGTACCTGGGTTGTATCACTTTTGAGTCCTGATGCCAAATCATTATTGGCAAGTACTAAGCCACACAAAGCCACTTCGCGTGGCTCTGCTTGGCTTAGTAAGTACAAAGTAACACAAATGCAGAGTGTTGCCTTGTGTTACTCTGTGTCAGGAAGGTGTTACACTGGTGGAACGCAGATGTTCGCATTCACCCACCCATGTGTTTTGATGCAAACCCAGATTTACTAAGACTTGTAAACCTGGGTTTGCACCAAATTGGTGTGCATGCTTGGCTGACAGAGGTGTAACAAGGTAAAATATTTTCATTTCTCCTCATTACTTCCTCTTTCCTTGTCTGTGGCACACATGGAAAGAGGAATATGTTTCGAAGGACTGTTTTTGTTCAGCAGGTACGCCTTCCTGTACTAAAATATATTCTGCCTATAACGAAGGTGGATCTGTTGGCACTAGGCAGCACACAGTGCGCCAGCGCAAGGAGAGAGCAGAAATGCTCCATATACTTGTAAAATACAGAGTATTTCTGCTCTCTCCCTTTCACACAATGCAGAAAGTTCCTGTGGTGTGCTGTGTTGCGTGAAATAATAAAAATATACCCCTTTGTACTTAACTGCACGTTAGCCACAATTGGAAGAAATTGGTCACTGAATGGAGACTTTTAATTGCAAATAGTGAAATTGAAAAGCAGATATTTTGCAGGTGGAAGAACTTTGAAATCAATTTCAGCAGCATATGAAGTTTGAAAACAATAAAAACATATTGTTCAAGTCGATGCAAGAAATGGAAACATTCTTAAATGGGCAAAAGAGATTCTTTCGATTGGTGATTCTATCACTACTTTTAGAAAGAATGTTCCCAGGTGTCTAGCCAGTAGCGGCTGGTATGCGGGCGGAGTGGCGGAGAAGTGGGATGATGGGGAGGTGGGGGGAAATGGACAACGAAGACAACATTTAAAAAAATAGGGAAGAAAAAATAACTTAACTGCCGCCTGACGCTCTTGTGCTCCATGTCCTCTCTGCAGCACACAGGCTCCCAGTGTCCCCTGCGGCCAATGCTAATGCTGCTCTCCTGCTTGAAAGCAGTGCCAGGATTGGCAGTGTCACCGTAAATCTGCACTCCCAGAGAGACTGGAGGCCTGTGCTTTGCTGTCTCCAACCCGGCAACGCAGCTGGGTTGGAGACAGCTCAGTGCGCATGTCGGTTTGGCCAGCCTGAGACTGCTGGCCAAACCGACATGCTCACTGATAGCAGTGCCCACCTCTCCCTCTCATCACTGCCCTTGCGATGGCCCCACCCCCTAGACTCGCCAGCCCTTAGAACCTGAAAAATAAAATGTTAAGAAACCCATATTTTTTATTTTACATGTTTTGAGGGCGGCGGGGGTGACGCACATCCGACATAGCGGAGGAGCCGCCACTGTGTCTAGCATTATAATGGAGCACTGGTATGCTCTTCTCTTAGACTGGGATTCAGGAGTGTACTTTCAAATGTTTGTGTGGTTACTTTCTGGCGAGAGAAAATCATCAAGGACCCTCCATGAAATGGTTTGTGGAGGGATGATATTTCAGACTTAGGAAGTGCCAGGAACTCTCTCACCACAGGGCAGCAGGACCTAGGCAGCTTCAGTGCCTGATTTGTAAAAACAATAAGTGCCAGTGCCTTCGCCAGGAGCCCACTGCAGCTTACCTCACCCATTACCCACGCCAGCACTGCCAATGACAGTTCCTACACAACTACTAACCATCACACTGCTGCAAGTATGACAATTCAGACTATTCCAGGCCCCCAAAGCTACAAGAATGGCATAGTCAGCAGGTATTAGTCGTTTTAAAGTATATTGAATTAATAATTAACTGTTTTTCTCTTCTCTTAATTATACAAACAGTGACACCATGTGGCAGACTGTCATAAGTACTGGTGCTGACAAATAAGTGCCGGTGCCAAGCACCGAAAACCACAGGCTCAAATTAAGCACTGGGATGCTTGTGCTTTAGCCCTTTCTGTCCTTGTGTCAGTGCCCAGGAGAGCCAGAAGTTGTCTACCCGGAAGAAGGTAGTGCATGACAAGGGTTATGAGTATGATGAAAGGACGTTAGTGGTGTGTGGTAGGCGCAGGGTGCACATTTCTCCCTATTTCACGCCACAATTGAATGAAGGACATGTCAGTAGTAAAATGAAGGTACATAGGGGTGCATACATGCCTTACCTCTGTTTTTTTTTTGCTTGAGACCGGGTCTTTGGGTCTCTGAGTCACCTGGTGCAAAACCGGCCTAAGAACAATGACCAAAGTGAGGCATGAGATGTTTTTCAAGGCACAGAGGAGAGAAAGGCAAAATTGTTCTGAGTAAGGGTTACTGAATGTCCATGGAGGAGCGTATCATTGTTTTGACAGTTGTGGGTCATTGACAACACAAATACATTCAACATGTAAAGCAAGTGGTTTGGTTTGATATAATAATTTGAACAATAGATTGTACCACATAGGCAGATCTATGTTATTTTGCTAACATTCAGTAATAGCCTAACACTGGCACCCTCCCATCGAGATAAATGATAAAAATTACCCATCTCGAATGCAGTGGTGTGTAAAGTTGCAAAGCTGACAGACTTCCAACTTTGTATAGTTTTTGCGGAGCAAGATGCTTTTCCGGATAAATAACACGTAGGACAGGTTTAGTCGCCCTTCATAGTGTTGGGTTATTATTCGAATTGCCTCTCAGAACAGCATGTTGCCTGCTACCCTTCTGCAACTCTCTCCTGTCCCCTGCTTCGAGCGCCTCCCGCTCCAAGTCCTTTATTGAGAGTTCCACTCCCTATGCTGTCATCTAACCAGAGCACTCAATATTCCCTGGCAGCTTTTACCATGGCTGAGAGTGGGAACAGTTGCATCCATGATTTCCTGCTTCAGAATGTCTCACCCACAGGACACCCTGTGGTAGGAAATTGTCACTGCTAATGGCTGGGCAGCTTAAACTTCAGCTTGAAGGAAGGCGAAGTTGAAGAACTTCATCCGCTTTTGTGAAGGGCAAAATATTCTGACTTTGCCAAACTTCACAGGCACAGTTTTAAGTTCGTTCACCTCACTTTTAAATGATCCATTAATCCCTGCAAATAATATGGGTAACAATACACATTAAATATCTGCATCAGCATTTGTTGTGTATCTTTTCATTATCTGGTATTTAGTGGAATGGTTCAAGCCATTAACATTCCCGGAAATAATCTTTGCGCATTTAGGCAAAATACCTGTTCACACCAGGTTTGGGTCCTCCCCACACCCTACAGCCACTGCGGAGAAAGCCCTCTCCACAGAAGTCCCTAAATATACCCTTAAGCTGCCAAGTATGGAGCTTTCCTGAATTGTCTACATGTAGAAAAGGATTGTTATTTGGGGTGGACAAGTCACCCAAACACAATACAATTCCACAACCAATTTTAAATTAAAGAGAAAACTTTTATGAGTAAAAAAAGCCCAAAACAACAAACATCGAATAAGGGGAACCAAGATGTATGAATTTTTAAAGACTTAAGAGAGAATAGCTCCAGAAAGCACAAAGCGCCAATAATAGTCTATGGAAGTGGTAGGCCAAGACCTAGGCATGATTTGAGGCAGATTACGACAGAGCCCTTGTCGGATACAACAAGTGGATTGGTCCCTGTAAAAGTCTGGAAGTCAAAAAATTGAAAAAGTTTCAAAGTCCTAATCCAAAAAGAAAACGTTGCCTCCCCAGCAGACAAATCTGAAATTGTAGCCTCTGCCTTGGAACTGCCATTCGGTCACTTACCGCAGGTTGGTCCCGCTAAGGTTATGGAGCTTTAGAGGTTTTTGCTTGAAAACTTTTCTAAGTGCCAAAGCAGAAAGGGACTTTGTCATTTTTTCAGAGATGTTGGAGCCTTTTGGCGGGATGGATCTGAAATTCAATCTGATGCAGTGGAACTGCTAGTTGTGTAATTTTGACAGTGGGTCCCCTTAGCTCTGGCACTGTGAAACAAAAGTTTTCACAAGTTTCCAAACTTTTTCCTGGTGCCCAAGCAACCAAAGGATGACACTTCTAAGCTCCCCAGGACATCAGGGGGGCACCTAGGGACTGCCAGAGGCAATCCGCAAAGTCCAGACCAAGTTTCAGTTGCCACCAGGGCTTAATTTGAGTCAGTAGTTTCCAGTGCTCAGCACCAGCACTTAGTTGTCAATATCGGTACTTGTGACAGTCTGCCACAAGGTGGCGCTGTCTGGCTAATTTAGAGATGACCACAACAACAGGTAATTATTAATTCAATATACAATAAAAATGACTATTACCTGCCACCCAAGCCATTCTTATAGCTTTTGGAGGCCTGAAATAGTCCATGTTGTCACACTTGTAGGAGTGTGATGGTTAATAATTGTGTTGTTACTATCATTGGCAGCATGACAGGGGCAACGTGTGGTGCAAGCTGCAGTGACCTCCTGATGAGAGCCCTGGAACTTATGTTTTTTTACAAATGAAGCCCTGGTTGCCACTGGTCAGCTCGGATATGTAGGAAAAAACTCGCTTGCAGCTTTTTCTTTGCTTGTCGCCACAGAGGAGGTTGGCCAGCTGACCCTTGGTATCCACTTGTTTGACCTGACTACCAGGAGGAGGACAGCCAATCCTTCAGAACTCCTCATAGGTCACAGACAGCAGGTCTAGGCCACTTCTGCTCTTCAGTAGATCCAGAAAGCATTCTGAGGAAGGCTGGGTGAGGGCCCAGCTTTGTAGGGTTCAGCAGTCTGTGGATAGGGAAGACGCCTGGGCACTCCATAACCAATGGGGTAAAAGTTCACAGGGACAACCATGGCAACTATAGCCAGTTTTTTAGCAGTTCCCTTCACCCTCAAAACCAAGATGGGGAAATCATTCTTCATTTGTGCAGAGAATGTATGCTCCCCAGAGGAGTAGCAAGGGTAATTAGCAATCTGCTCCTTTGTGGTTATTCAAAACTGGTTCTGGGGGTAGCTTTCCTCCTACTGAGTTTGGTGCCAGCCTGATAATGATGACAAAAGTTGGGTCTTTAAAAGTGTCACCTAACATTTGCTTTTGACAGAGCAGGCCCCTATGAAGTTAATTAAATCCTTGAGCCCACCCCAAGTGGTCTTTTGGCCCAGGGAAGAAAACACTTCCCCACTCATTGGTGGATGACATCACTGTAGCAGGTTGAACCGCCACGCTTGCAGCATCAGGAACGTGCTGAGCGGCCCAAAAACTATTGCTTTCCCTTCCATTTCGGAAGAAAGATTGTGTTGCCAGTGGAACCTTCAAATCGTGTGCGTTCATTGACATTAAAGGTGGATTAAAGTAAAATTTGTCAAAGCAACATGGAAAGCTGTTTTGCACGGTGATGTCATCCACCAATGAGTGGATATGGGTGGCCTACAGCTCTGAGTCCTGATAAGAACCTTGAAAAGATAAGGGTTCGAAACGCGTTGACAAATCATCAACCAATGTGTGCATAAAAATGCTAAGTGCTGGGACCCAGGGTTAGATGGAATCCAATGATAACACAGTCACTACCCGTGTTCCAACCAGCTTGGCACCGATAGGTTGAATGGTCCATTTATGAGGAGTTTATATTAATTAATTTAGAGTGTGATAAATAGCATTTTCTCTTGGACAGCCAAAATTCAGAACTGCTTCATTTGTCTGTTGTACTTTATGTGATGTTATGTATTGTTATCAACTGTGATTTGTTTGTAGTTTTGTGGGGTGAGAGAAATGTAATGTAATGTATCTTTATGATATGTTTATGTTTTGCTTTTGGGCACTGAAATCTTTATAACAAATGTAAAGAAATTGTCATGACTAAAGAATTAAAAAAATAAATGGTCTTTACTGTTATTGATTACAGCGGTCACGACGGAAAACAAAGGTGTGCAGAAGTAAAGTCAGTATTGGCATTTGTGTGGTGTTTGAACTTTCTAAAAGTGGCATTTTCAGAACTGTGACTTAAACTCCAACGTTACCATTAAAGGGAGTTTTAGATTACAGTTCTTTAGACAACAAACTTGGCATTCCTACTTGCTCCCAATTGAAAGTTATAACATATTAAATGTAATAAGGTGACCCAATGTTATCCGAGAGGTAGGCCTTACAGTAGTGAAAAACATTTGAGTTTTTCACTACCAGGACATAAAAAACTTAAAAGTACATGTCTGACTTTTTAAATATACCGTGCCCTGACCTCTGGCTGTTTAGGACCTACCCTAGGGTTGACTTATATGTATTAGTAAGGAAGGATTAGGCTTGCCAAAAGATTTATTTTGCCAGGCCCAAATGGCAGTTTAAAACTGCACACAAAGGCTGTAATGACAGGTCTGACACATGTATGTTAAAAGGCTACTTCAGTGAGTGGCACAATTAGTGGTGCTGGCCCACTCGTAGCATTTAATTTACAGGCTCTGGATACATGTAGTACCTCTTTACTAGGGACTTTCACGTAAATCAAATGTGCCAATTGGGTGTAAGCCAATTTCACGATGTTTGAGGGAGCGAGCACAAGCACTTTAGCACTGGTTAGCAGAGTCCTAAAAGGCAATAAAAATGAGATCAGAAAAATGGAGGAGTAAGGCAAAAAGTTTGGGGGAAGACAAGGGCTGACACTTCTAACAGTGTATTATCTATATATTGATTTTTTTGATGTACTAGCTACAGCCTGACCAGTGACAATGTTGCTTTGTGCCTACTCACTGGGGGAACATGCCATTTCTAATGTCACACATTAAAATTAGGTTTTACTACCTGTTTAAAGGGTGATTTCACACAGGTCTGTGCAGCAGGGTTTAAGCTGCTGCTGTCAGGCCACACAGGGTAGGCCTGAAACCATGTTTTCACTACCACTGTACTGAATAGCAGTTTAGGTACTGCGGTTCTCAAGTGGCATTTAACTTTTTATGCCATTGGTGTATTTCTGCACTATGTGTTATTGAATTGAATTGAAATAGCATTTATATAGCGCATGGCTACCCGGAGGCATCCCAGCGCTGGTAGTAGCAGTAGTGGGGAGTTTCGCCAGTTAGGGGAAAAGCGAAGTTTTTAACAATTTGCGAAAGGCTAAGTGGTTGGTTTCTACACGTAGGTGGGGAGGAAGGGAGTTCCAGAGTCTGGCCGCGTTAAAAGAAAATTGCCGACCCCCGCTTCTGGCTTTCCTGATCCTAGGGACGATGACAAGATTCATAGTCTTAGAGCGAAGGCTTCTGTTGGGCCGGTAGGGCTGGATGGTGCTCTGAAGAATGGAGGGACCTGTTCCAGCTAGAGACTTGTGGGTAATACATAGAGCTTTAAAATTGACTCTCTCCCGGATTGGTAGCCAATGGAGTGATCTCAAGGCAGGTTTGGCTGAATGATGTTTAGGAATGCCTAATAGAAGTCTTGCTGCACAGTTTTGTATTGTCTGTAGTTTGGAGAGGGTAGCAGCGGGGGCACCCAAATAAAGGGCGTTCGCGTAGTCCAGCCGGGACAAGATAAGGGCCTGGTCCATAATTTTCCTTGCTTGGAAAGGAAGAAGGGGAAGAACCTTCCGAATCATTTTCAGAATACCATAGCATGTGGCTGCCGTCATCCGTGCTTGTGTCTTAAATGTGAGGTCTTGTTCAATCCAGACACCCAGGCTTTTTAACTGGGTCTTAGGGGTGGGGGCTAGGCCGAGAGAGGTCGGCCAAATTGCTTTTAGATCAAGGGGAGAACGATTGCCCAGGATCATAACTTCGCTTTTTTCCCCATTCAGTTTCAGGAAGGACTCGTTCATCCAGTTGGCAATTTCTTCCAAGCATGGACGCAAACTGGGAGGGGAGCTTTCAGCTCTGTTGAGCCCAATCACAAGTTGCGTGTCATCTGCATAAGTGACTATGTGTACTCCAAAAGGTGAGACCACCTCTGCAAGGGAGCAAGTGTAAACGTTAAATAAGGTGGGACTCAGGGAAGATCCCTGAGGTACTCCACAACAGAGGGGCATCTGCTTAGAGTTCACCTCATTGTCAAAGACCTGAAAGGATCTGTTGCTCAGGAAGGACTGTAACCATGACAGAGCGATTCCAGTAACACCCAGTTTTCTGAGTCTGTGGACCAGGATGCGATGGTTTACTGTGTCAAAGGCCGCTCTGAGGTCAAGAAGAAGGACCACAGCGGTGCCTCCGGAGTCCACTATTTTTCTTGACTCTTCCACTACTGAGAGCAAGGCCGTTTCTGTTCCCTGGAGGGGACGGAAGCCTGTCTGGGACCGATGGAGAAGCTTGTGAGTCTCTAGGAATGAGGATAATATTGAGTTGAAATATTTTTCAGCAATTTTGCTGACCCCTGGAAGCAGAGATATGGGGCGGTAGTTTCCCAAAATAGAAGGATCAAGTCTGTTTTTTTTTTAAAAGTGCCTTTACCATAGCTTCCTTCCATGGGGGAGGGACCACTCCAGAAGAAAGTGAGGTGTTAATCAATTCTAAGATTACAGGGGAAACGACGCCTGCCACCTGCCTCAGTATCTTTAGAGGGGCAGGATCTTTGGGTGATCCACTTTTTACCTGAGTCAGGAGGCTTTCTAACACAGGCATTTCCATCACTGGAATAGTGGCCAAAGAGGGCTGGTTACTACAGGATTGGTAGGACAAAGTACAGTCTTTAATGGGGGAAATGAGGTAAAAATGGTTTCAATTTTATTGGAGAAGAACTCCGCTAAGTTGTTACACCATGCACCTGAGGTATCAGAGATAACTGGTGGGGGGGGAACTCTAGAGAGAGTTTTGGCAATACCAAAAATCTCACGGGCGGAGTTAGTTGCTGATAAGATTTTATTTTCGTAGTAGGCTGCCTGGGCTACTTTGATTTCGGCTTTGTATAAATTAATGCTTTCTCTATATTTTAGTTTCCTGTCAGTCGAGAAGTTTTTCCTCCAATCTCTCTCAAGCTTTTTGCAAATTTGTCTTAGGCCCCGAAGTTTGGCTGAGTACCATGGCTTCCGGTTACTTCCTATTTTCGCTTGAGTCCTTTTTACAGGAATAAGCGCATCTAGTGATTTTTGAAGCCAGTTGTTGAGATTGTCGTTGGCCATAACAGCATCTGAAGAAGACACCGGTTTGGTTTCTTCTAGTATTGTGGTCCAGTGTTCAATTGACAATTTGGACCAGTCACGTACTTTAGAGTAGATGGGTGTCGTGTGTGGGACCATGTGGGGCGGTGCCCAGGTAAAAGGTATAAGGAAATGATCTGACCATGGGACAGGGGTAGGTTTCTCTCCTTTTATGGCCTTATAGGTAAGTTAAATGTGCCAATCAGGTTTTAAGCCAATTCCAAAACATCTTAGGGGTAGAGCAAATACACAAAGCACTGTATGGCAGGTGAGTCCCCAAAAAAGAAAAACTGGGAATGACCACCCAAAAAGGGGTCACTTTGCAACACTTCCCATTTGTGGAAACATATGCAAAGTGTACATCCCCTGAGCATTATTGACTCAACCATCCAAATCTTCTGAAATGCTTGTATTAATGTAACCACATGGCTATTTTCTTACCTCCTTATAAATATAGATCAATTGAGGCAAGTAGTTGGGTTTACCTTTTGCACCATTTCATTGGTCTTATGAGATGACATACAAAAAAAACGTTTTGTCTTCACTTATTATTTTTCAGCATCTTTAAGATAAACCTACACATTTCTATGACTACACCCACAAATATTTATAGATCTTAATGCTCTAACAGACGTCTTGGTGTGGAAGATGGCATTAATTTCTCCCTGAGTATATAATTTTTAGGTCGAGCCTCGACAGCGCTTGTGCTCTGCAAAGACCTGGTGTATCTCTTCTGTGTGCTTTTGCCACACCCACCGATTGCCATTAGTTGTTATCGGTGGCATTCATAAATGCTGGCTTGCTATTAGTGAGTTGCTTTTCAAAGTCCCTCTTTTGGGTGCTTAGTTGACACCCCGACAATTTCACTCTGTGAACAGTTTTGTTTGCCTTCACTGTATTCACGCTTCTTCCTGTTCCAGCGTGTGATGCACCCCCTCCGAGGCTCTGCTTGTACTGCTGCAGACCCACACAGACATAACTGTCACCTCCCCCTTCACCTCAGCCCCCACCGGCCCAGCTCACGAGAGGCATTCCATGCAGCGTGAGAATATATTTCTGAAAGGAAAGGGGCACACAGCCAATCTCACGCTGTCTGTCACTGCACATTGCACAAAAAATATCAGCTTCGTGAAGTGCTGGAGCAGTCATTGGAGAGACCAAGAGAGTTCACATTACCTCATTTTGTGGTGACTTTTACTGGCTCCTTGTTACGAATGGTTCTGGCCTGTGTTTTATGCTGTTATTTATGTTTGTGTAGATACTGTGACGAGCACTGCGCATCTAGGCTGTATTTCTGAATGCTTATCGCTGGAGTTTTCTGTTGCATTGAAAAACATTTGGAGAAGCTAGGCGATCAGAGCTCAGCAAGGTGTGTGACATTCTACTTTTGCTCATATCTTACTTGGAAATTAAATACTTGATGCTGTAACCTGAACTATCCCCCAAAAGGAACTACATGAAGTTTTCTATTTCTGCGTGTAGATCCCTGCTTCATTACAGAAAACACGTTCTGTCCATCGGGCACTGAATGTCAATCAAACGACCTTCTAATCAAATGTTCTGCATCACCTGTTCGTCCAACCACAACTTTTGTGCTTAAGGCTTCCTGCTTCCGCTAGGCCATTTTCAAGATGAAGAAGGTCTCTGCATTATCACATTACTGTCTGTCCAGGCCACAGCCTCTGTGGCAGTGTAATTTTTAGGTCTCGCCTGGCGTTGCAGCGCGCATGCGCTGCTCGCGCTGCGAGGGCTTCTTGGAATCAATATACTTTCAGAAGTTGTGTTTCGGCTCCGCCTGTAATTTTCATTGGTGTGCGTCATTTTGCGTCATTGATTATGCTGAACGGAGTGTGATGATTGTACCGTGGGCTTTTTAGTCCCTCCTGGTTGCCACCCTGTCCTCTTTTGGCGCCGCCCACCCGGACTGGATCGTTTACTGGCGGAGTTACACGGTCTCCTTGAAAAGCCTGGAAGCACTCTTTCTTTTTCATTTTCATCGCGGTCAGCTTCAATTGCACAAGCGCGGTCCGCTTCGGTCGCGCTTGTTTATTTACTTAATTGCACAAGCGCGGTCCGCTTCGGCCGCGCTTGCTTATTTACTTAATTGCACAAGCGCGGTCCGCTTCGGCCGCGCTGCTTATTTACTTAATTGCACAAGCGCGGTCCGCTTCGGCTGCGCTTGTTTATTTACTTAATTGCACAAGCGCGGTCCGCTTTGGCTGCACTTGCTTATTTACTTAATTGCACAAGCGCGGTCCGCTTCGGCCGCGCTTGTTTATTTACTTAATTGCACAAGCGCTGTCCGCTTCGGCCGTGCTTGTTTATCAGCCTCGGAAGACGCACTAGTGAGCCTCGGCAGCCCGCCTGGACCCACCCCTTTACGCACAATGAGAGCGCTCTCGGTGCCTGGTACCCATCCGTTACTGCTCGCCGCGCCCTGCTGTGATGTTAGCTGGGCTGCCTGCCTCCTTGAATCCGCGCACAGGCACATTAGCATCTGAAATGAGGTGGCTTCTTAACTCCTGAGGGACAGCGTCGCCAACCGAAAGAGGTGAGGGCTTAACTTTTGGAATTATCTGGCATAGCGGGAAGTCTGGGCGTTGCGGTCCCCGTGGTAAAACATCCCTTGCTTTGGAAGGGAAGAAATGCAGTGCCCTTTATAACCAGCTCATCCTTGCTTTCAAGATTTTCAGATTGTAAAAAGCTGTTTCTTGTGTCTTGTGTATTGTGGGCCGCGTTCGAGCTGTGGAGGAAGCACGCTGAGTTGTGTTTTCTATTCCCTAGTTTGTCGCCGCACTCGGTTCGGGGTGGGAGGACGCGCGTGTCCTCCAGACTGTCGCGCGCGCTTGAGCACGTTGCCGGCAGACAGATCGCATCTGTACGAGTGTCTGTCCCAGGTTACCTCGGTTTATCTTCTCTGTGCGTGGATGGTGGCGTTTATAAACTGCATGTGCGAGATGTTTACATTAACCGGGTGCGGGGGGAGTGTGCAGCTATGCCAACCCAGGGAGCACGGGGCAGCTCTTTGCCTCCGGTGCATTTGGAGGCTGAAACAAGGGCAGTTACAGACGGAGGCTGCCGCCTCTTCCCATGATTTATTGCAACAGCAACAACAGCCGGCAAACTGTCTAAAGGTCATTTATTTCCAAGAGTGACTTCTTTTTAGTGCACACTTTAAAGCCCCTGTGCGTGTTGATCAGAAGTACTGCGCCAAGCTTTTGGCAACTGACGCATAGAGCTTATTCCTATAATACATATAACTAATAACTTGCATGAACCAGAGGCTTGTGCCGACTGGTGAATCGAGTTTACATCAACTGGTGCATGTAGCTTGTGTCAACTGATGTCTATAACTCGTATCAACAGGCGTATGGAGCTTGTTTCAACTTAAGCATGCAACTTGTATCCATTGGAGGCTCCAGCGTGTGCAGACTGGTGCATCGAGGTGATGTCGACTGGTGCAAATAACTTATATCGACCAGCGGTTCGAGCTTGGATCAACCGGTGCTTCGTGTCTGGATCAACCGGTGCCGTTTATGTCCTCTGGTGCTTCGTGTTTGGATCAACTGTGCTTAAAGTTTGCGTCCTTCGATGCATCGAGTTTGCATCCATATGTGCACGAAAAGTCAGGGCCGTGGATGCCATCACCACTGTTGGGGACTTCTTAAAGGGAGGGCAGGCCTGCAGGACATACCGAGCAGTGTGCCCCTCCTCGCTTCCATTGAAGGGCAGGCAGCGCGCGACGAACAGTTCTGGCTCAGATGTACTTCTTAAATTGTAAGTGATAGGAGGTACCCGACCAAAAAAAATACGGTCACGCTTTCCAACGTGGGCTTGTTTTCTTCCACGTCACAGGATGGCTGCTAAGTGCCCAGGTGAAGTTGTAAGATGGTTTACCCTGATGAGAGAAACAGTGCTGCACCGTGTGCATAAAAAGGCCACCTTTGAATACATGTCATTCACCCACTTCTCCAAACCAGAAATTTTCGTTCACCCTTCTCTCTTCTCCTCCCTTCTTATTCCGCATCCTTCCTATCATTTCCTCCTTCCTGTCTCTCTCGAGTCCATCCTTTCATCTCCTTTGCCTCCATCACTCTGTTCCGTCCTTCCCCAAATGCCTCTTTCCCTCCATACCTTCATTAATTAAACCCTTTTCCCAGCTCTTCTTCAGCCCCCCCCCAATTTTTAACATGCCTCTTTCGCACTCATCCTTCCCCAACTCAGTCTCCGTACTCTCTTCTTTTCTGCTTCTTTTCTCTCCTACCTTGCTTCATGTTTCTTCCCTCCTGCCTTTTATCTCTCCTTCGCCCCTTGTCTTCTGAGCCTTCCTTCTATCCCAGCCCTTCTCTCCTGGCACCCAGCATCGCCCGTCTGTTGCTCCCACGAGGTGGTGCTGTCCCACAGGCAGCTCTGCGCTAATCTCGCGAGTGCTTGCGTGTGGGTCTGCACACAAGGCCTTCCTAAACAGCGACAGACATCGTGCCTTTTTCCGTTTTAATGTGGCCGTCATTTGCCAACGGGGTCCCTTGCGCTCTTTTTTGTCCAACAGGGCAAGGCCCTCTGATCTGCACTTTACACTTAGCAGGAGATGCGTTTCTTAAGTAGTCAAATGAGTGCCTGTCAGACTGCTCCGTGCTCACGCCCTCTGCCTGCTCGGGCTTCTGTCCTCTCTGCTGCCTGCTTCATCCACCCTTACATGTACTCTGCCTACTCAGCCCTCTGGCCCCTGTGCCTGCTCAGGCGTCTGTGCTCTCCGCTGCCTGCTTCATCCACCCTTACATGTACTCTTCCTCGTACATGCAGCAACTCCTAAAGAAAAGAACATTTCTATTTATACACACACTCTGTAAACTTATTGTTTGTTGCAGTCTTTTACTTTTTCATGTAAATTTCCACCCTGCAATGCCTTTGGCGGTGGAGGTATAAGAAAGTCAGCAGTTCTTCTTATTGGTCATGTCTTTGGGTTAACAAAATATAGCTCAGTTTAAGAGGCAGCCGGTGCTGACCGATCAAAATAGATCTCAAATTAATATCAACGCCTCGTCAGAGGTAGTAAGCGCTATATACATGTAACACTTTCTAACAATCTAAATTTGGCTAAAGTTAATAACTTTCATAATAAACACAGTGAAATGATGCTTCAAAGAAATTGTACCTAAAATTTCACAGTAGTTAAGAACTGCATCACCCAGTGTACAGTAATTATATAGCTCTTCAATTCATGGCGGCACAGCACCAAGGATAATGTGCTGCATGGCTAAATACTTATAAGGTCCCAAAGGCGAGACCTATTGGCTATGCCAATGCTTGTTATCTTTATCGTGGCTGTGTGGAGTTTCAAACTAAAACTCCACACAACAAAAAATAAGTTTGGCGATAATAAAAAAGATGGTGTCTTACCATCTTAAGCTATGGCTCACACTTGAGTCCAGATAAAACCAATGAAAAAGGCTGCTGTAGTGTCACAATAACCAAGAGATACCCGTGCAGCCGTGTTTGTCTTTTTCATAAATGTCATTAAAGGTGTCTGTTCAGCGCACAGAAGCAGCAGCCGGGTTCCGCAGCTCCGCTTCGAAGCAGACTGCCGAGACAGTCCTTTTTAAATAGCTTTTCTGTTGATAAGAACACTAAAGGTACACGTGCCTCCTTGGCAGTGATGCCAAGTGGGGCTCTTTGGAGATTGTATTGCATGATTGTTCAGACGAGCAGAAGGAAGACACAATAAGATCTTTAGATGCTGCCAAGCTCAGCTCCCAGTCTGATATTGCTTAAAATAATACCTACAATCCCCCACATGAAACCTAATTTCTATCATTGCAGCATCATACAAGCAGCATCTTGCGCATCTTCCCGTCCCTGGAGCCATGCAGGATGAAAGGTTGAATGCTCCTCTTCTGATTAGAGTGCAGGTGTGCCCACTCTGTACGGGAGGGAAGCCTTTTCACTTTATCTGGAAGTGAGAGAAACAAAGAGGCTAACTGCCTCTTCTGTGCTGCCTCATTCTGCGATGAGCACTCAGTACGCCTTGCTCAAGAGCGGCAATCAGCTCCTGAAGAAAAGGCCTCAAAGTTATAACAAACTGCCCTATTGCGCTCTCACAATGCCAGCACAATAGTCATTGACTCCACTGTTCTGCACTGCTGCCTACTCGCAGGGCCTGGAGGCAAAATACTATGCGCCCTTTCTAAGGAAAATTCTTTTGGCAGGTATTTTGACTGGTTACCCCGGTGTCACATTACCATATTTTGTTCCTGAAGTACTGTGAAATGTTTCTTGTCAAGTGTTTGATTAAGGAGATTTTGATAACAATGGGAATGCGAGCAGTGCAGGTAACAACAGTACAGAGTCAATACATATAGCGTATCACTACAGTTCCATTTAAAGTTATGTTATGTTACTGATTATTTATATAGGTCTGCGCTTGCTTATTGCTTGGCCTCTAGATATTTATCAAATTTAACGGACTGAAGAGTGCCGTGAATGTCTCAAATGCTTTTTGAGATTTAATAGTAGGTTTTGAGTCTCGGGGTTAAAGCACTGGGTTGTGCTTCACTAACAATCCTTCTGTGTGTTGATAAATGTGTACCCTCTTCGTGTGAATAATTATTTTCCTTCATTGTCACATCCACATAGGTTATTAGCTGTTTGCCCCAATGTCTGACCGATTAGATCTACTTCAGCTGCGATTCAACTGTATGCGAAGGACCCCTGTTCTTTCTTTGAGGGGGAGGAGGGTAATCCAATACTTTGGACGACTTGGAAAGGCTCCTATGAAGAGTCTACTTTCAATTCATCTGGTCATTCGAGAGGATTTGCTATGATCAGAAGGGTCTCTCACTCTTAGGAATTCCGGTTTGCATTTTCGGCCCATCCAGGCATAGGTAGTCATCTGTCTTTCAGGCCACTTGAAATGATCTTGCTGCGTGCCCTGTGTTGCTCACTCATATCCATTTGGATAAAAATTTATATTTTAATTATGTTTACAAAGGTCCGTGCTTTGCAATCATTTGATTTTTTTACCTGTTCATTTTTTTGAACTTTTTCTTATTCTAAACCTATTGCCCATCTATTGCCATTCGTTCTTTACTATGCTTGTCTTGAATGCTTCCTTTTTATTGGTGCATTTTTGTAGACGCTGTCTACGAGAAATGCTGTAGTCAGTCTATGGCTGTTCCCTTCCTAATCCCTTTTACCTCGCCTGATCACCCTAAAACTCTGTGCTTTTCTGGTAGGAGGAATTTGGAATATCAAGAGGTGGAGCAATTTGTGCCTCGTTCGGATCCCGAGGAGTTCCTTTTGCGTATTTTACGTGGAAGTCTGACAGAATGATGCACCCACAAAGCTATACTCCTACCGATCAGGGCGATTCGCAAACATGGGCACTATGGACGATGTCCTTCAAGCTTTAACAGTGGTGCAACAGGAATTAGTTACTTCTTGTGCAGAGACAGCGGCTCTCAGAGAAAGAATGGAAAAAATGCAAAGAATTCCCTTTGATGCTTCTACTTCTCAGATACAAGTCAATGTACCTCCACCGATTCCATTGGCTACTCCGGAGAGATTTACAGGAGACCCCCATAAAGTACAGGTCTTCTTAACACAGATCATCTTGCATTTTTCTTTCAAACCAGCTTCATTTCCCAATAACCATTCTCGAGTGGCGTTTGCCATTTCCTACTTAGCAAGGGATGTGGCTAAATGGGCATTACCCTTGGTAAAGACCAATGATCCAGTTTTGTCTGATTGGAACACTTTTCGTTCCGAATTAGAACAAGTGTTTGATAGGAGGGCTACCACATTCAGTGCAGATAGAGAGTTATTGGATTTAAGACACGGGAGAAATGATTTGGTCACTTATATGATGTCTTTTAACCGCTTGGTAGCTGAGGCAGCTTGGCCGGAAGAAAATAGAATGTCATTATATTATCAAGGACTCAGAGACTACATGAAAGACATATTGGCTCAAATTGAGCCTCAACCGACCAATTGTACCGACATAATGAATTTAACTCTAAGGCTAGATCACAGGTTGGCAGAAAGAGCAGGAGAGAAGAAAAAGGGGAGAAACCAGTGTGTCATTTTGAGAGAAATTAACGAAAACCTACAGTAAGCCATGAGACTCATGGAGAACCAATGTAATTAGGGGCGATTAGATCTCCTCTCTCTAAGGAGGAAAAAGAAGCTCGCAGAATGCATGGGCAATGCATGTATTGCGGAAAGAAAGAACATTACGTTAGAGAATGCCCCACTAAGCCAAAAACCCAGTCCTCTGTTTATCAGAATAAAAAATTGGTGGTGCCGGTAATACAAAAAGAAACAGCAGACAGTAAGTCTCGGACTTTAGACACAGAACAAGAATGGAGAGTTCTCTCTCTATCTCTGATGACAGTTAAAGAAACTGAATCACACTTACTGGTCCCCATGGTATTACAAATCATGGACAAACAACAGTGTGACAATTATGATAGATTCCGGAGCCACTAGGAATTTCATAGATCAAGGACTGATACATAAGTTATCATTGGCTAGAATTACTCGTGTTTTACCAGAAAAGGTTTTGGCGGTTGATGGTAAACCATTAAAATCTGGTCCCATAACTGAACAAACGGTGCCAGTAACTCTAATGGTATGTGAACATATACATTGGCATGTGGAGTCCATTTCATTGAATATTATAAAAGCCCCTCAATATGAAATCATTCTAGGCATGCCTTGGCTTTGGCAACATAACCCCTCCATACACTGGAAACAAAAGACCATACATTTTCTTTCGGAGGGTTGTCAGACTCACTGTTTACAACAGTCCCCTTCGATTATGTTAGCATCGATAAGCCCGTTTCAGATAGCCACCGCTGCTGAGAAAGAGGTTGAATTGTCTGACTGTTATGTGCAATACAAAGATGTGTTTAGTGAAAGTGAAGTGGAGACATTGCCCACTCACAGAGTTTACGATTGTCAGATAGATCTAGTTCCTGGAGACACTATACCATCTTGCAGGGTGTATGCTTTGTCAGAACCAGAAACATAACATTTGAAGAAGTACTTAGATCATTAGTCCTCTCTGGGGTTTATACGTCCTTCCCATTCTCCTGCTGCTTCCCCTCTTTTCTTTAGCTCGAAGGCTAACGGTGATTTACGTACCTGTATAGAATCCCACTTATTGAATAAAAACACATAAAAACACTATTAAAAATAGGTACCCACTCCCTCTCATTTCGGTCCTTTTAGATCAAGTGAAGGAGGCAAGAATTTATACGAAACTGGATTTGAGAGGAGCGTAACATCTAATATGGATGCGAGAAGGGGATGAATGGAAAACGGCATTTAAAACCAGATATGGGCTTTTTGAGTGTATGGTAATGCCATTTGAGTTGTGCACTGCTCCCGCAGCGTTTCAGTATTTTTTAAACGATGTTTTGATGGAATATGTGGACGAATTAGTTGTTGTATACATTGACGACATATTGATTTACTCAGCCAATAAGGAAGAGCATGAGTTACCTGTGGTGTTGGTTTTGAGGAAACTGAGAGAACATCAGTTGTTTTGTAAATTAAGTAAGTGTGAATTTAATGTGTGGGAGGTTGAGTTTCTAGGGGTAATGTTGTGCCCCTCTGGTTTTCGTATGGCAGAGAGGAAGATGAACGCAGTGCAAGATTGGCCAGAGCCTTGCTGTGTGAGAGACGTGCAAAGTTTTCTGGGATTTGCCAATTATTACCAGAGGTTTATTCAACATTTCTTGCATGTGGTAGCTCCAATCACTAGATTACTGAGAAAAAGGGTGCCTTTTGTATGGACTTCTGATGCATCAGAAGCATTTATCTTTCTAAAAAGAGCAATCACCACAGCTCCAGTGTTGAGCCATTCTAATCCTGAAGCCCCCTTCATTGTTGCATCAGATGCCTCAGATGTGGCCATAAGAGCAGTCCTTTCACAAAGGGAGAGGAGCACAGGACAACTCCATCCAATTTCATATTTATCTAAAAAACGGAATTTCGCAGAAGTGAACTATACAATGGCCGAGAAAGAACTATTGGCTATTAAACGGTCCTTTCAAGAATGGAGACAATATCTGTGGGGCGCTTGGCATACTATCACAGTGTACACTGATCACAGGAATCTACAATTCATGAAAATAGCAAGACAACTTACGCAAAGACAGATGAGATGGATGTTGGTTTTTGCGGATTGCGATTTTGTAGTTACGTACAGGCCACGTAATGAGAATCTAAAAGCTGATGCTTTATCCAGACAATCTACTATAACTTGTTCAAAGGAAGCAAAAATGGAAACCATTATTTCGCTATTTAAAGTACTTTGTGTCATAACAATTGATAACTTTTCGGAAACTGTCAGATAGTTGAGTTCTCCCTCCTCTTGGGATAGGTGGGTAGAAAAAGATAAACAAAGGAGCATCAAACAAGGGCTACCTTTTCACAATGAATAACTGTATTTGCCCTCCAAAGAAATTAAATTCAAAGCATGTAGGTGTTGTCATGAGTCAGTATTGGCAGGGCATCCAGGGTAGCAAAAAACACTGCATTTAATGCAAAGACAGTTTTGGTGGAATTCCATGGGAGCTGATATAAAATCCTGGATAAAACAAAGTGAGACCTATGCAAGGGCTAAGACAGAAAATTCAAAGGCCTCAGGAAAACTAATACCGTTACCAACCCCTAATCAACCATAGAAAAGTATTAGTGTGGATTTGATCACAGGGTTGCTAAAAGATCAAGGGCACACAGCTATTTCGGTAGTAGTAGACAGCCTCACAAAAATGGGACATTTTATCCCTTGCAATACTCTGCCTATGGCTGGACAAACCGCACAGCTGTTATTGACTAATGTGGTTCGTTTGCATGGATTACCAGAAAATATTATATCAGATAGGGGGGGTCATAATTTACATCACGTTTCTGGTAGACGTGGTGTAAGGTTTTACAGATTACTTCAGCTATGTCCACCAGCTTCCATCCCCAGACAGATGGACAAACGAAAAGGTTAAATCAGACATTAAAAAAGTATTTGGGTTATTATGCTGAAGAAGCCTCAGAGTCATGGGTGTAGTTGTTATGGCTTGCTGAACTATCATACAACAATGCAGTGCATAGTGCTATTGGGGTTCTTCCTTTTTTGCCACCTATGGGTGTCACTCAAATATTTTACCAATCACCGTAAAATTGCGTAGGTGGTTGGCAGACATTTCTATTGGTGAGAGTCTAGATGTAATTCCCAAGTATCAGCTTTCATCATTTTCTAAAGATCCCCCTGGATTATATGGGGCTCCCCGGGTATTCATATTATTATGTCTACTTTGGTCAATATCATTTGTGTGATATGGAGGCTAAAATCTAGTAGGAACAATTCTTGGGGAGAGTCTAGTTATTTTTGTGGTATTCCATGGTGTAAAATCTCATCAGTTTATCTGAATCTCTCTTCATTTTTATAAGACAAGGGATATTGTCATTCAACTTCGTTTTGTGGGTTGACATCTGATAGATCCAGCGCTGTTCCTTTGCAAATAGATGTTTTTCTATATTTTCCACGGAGTTCTCCAATTGTTCAATTATAACCCAGGTCATGTCATTGGGTGTGTGTCCTTTAGTTAGAAAATGATCTGTCAATTTTGTTGCGTTCTTTTTGCTTCTTATGTTGCTAAGGTGTTCACAGATTCGAGTTTTTATTTTCCTCGTGGTCATGCCTACGTTTTTTAGACAGGCGGCGCAGATGATTAGATAAACGGCGTTCATTGAGTTGCAGTTGGTGTATTTGCGTAGTGTCCAGGTTTTTTCTGGTTCCAATTCTAAGGTCTTTGTTGTTCTTGTTAGGTGGCACACACTGCAGTTGCCACAGGCATTGTGTCATGTTACTTCAGGAAGCCCCCATAGATGTCGTACAGTCGTTCTTACATCGTTGGTTGTTGCACAGGGTCTAGTTTTCACTAGACTGTCCTTTAAGCTCATGGCATTTTTAAAAGAGAAGAGAGGATTTTCCCATTTCAAGTTGCCAGAATGTAAGACGCGACAATGTGTGTTGATGATTTTTTTTTACTTATTTGGAGATGGTGTTATATGTTGTTACGCACGTCAGGGGTATTGTGTTATCATATTTGACTACTGGTTCCAGAAGTCCTTCTCTGTTTTGGTTACTTGACCTTTTGTAAGACTGTTTTATAATCGTTTCAGGGTAATTCCGGTCCCTTAATTTCCCTTATTGATCTTTTGCTTGAGTGGTGAAGTTGGTATTTTTTGTGCAGTTCCTCTCAGCCTAACAAATTTGCCATAAGGTAGGTTTTCATGGAGGACTCTTGGGTGAAAACTGTCTAATCTTTGCAGTGTGTTTTTGTCTGTCGGTTTTTGGTAGGTTTTTGTTCCTAGTTTTCCATCCTCTACGTGTATGGTGACGTCCAGAAAAGTGATGGCTTCTTTGCTATGTGTAAACCTCAGGTTGGTCTCACATCTGTTGATCCAACTTATAAAATGCTCCAATGGCGTGTTGTTGCCTTTCCAAATCACCAGGATGTCATCTATTTATCGTTTCCAGAGTTGTATGTTCTCTCTATATGGATTTTTACACTGTAGGACATATTTAGTCTTGAACCAAAACACATAGAGTCCTGCCACACTAGGGGCAAAGGTACTGCCCATCGATGTTCCGAAGGTAAAAAATGTCTTTGAATTCAAAGAAATGTTCTTTTAGGGCAAGGCGGGCGCACTCAGTGATAAAATGTTTTGGAGTCATGAAGTTCCATTCCCCTTGATTCAGAGTCTCTTCTATTACTTTTAGTGTATCTTCTTGAGGGAGGCTGGTGTACAAGCTTTCTACATCTAGTGTTAGTAGGATATTAGTATCTGAGTCGAATCCAATGTCCTCTATTTGTCAGAGCAGGACTTTTGTATCCTCCAAGTAGGTTGATGTTTGCTTTAGGTAGAATTCACAGAATCGAGATAGGGGTTCTAGGTGAGATCCAATCCCCGAAACTATTGGCCGTCACGGGGGAGGATTCCTGTTTTAGTGAATTTTTGGTAGAAGGTTCTAGGAGATTTCCAATCCCCAAAACTATTGGTCGTCCCGGGGAAGGATTCCTGTTTTTGGAATTTTTGGTAGAGTATAGAAGTATGGAGTTATTTTGGTTCTGGGTAGTGAGAAATTCTGCTTCCTTTTTAGAAATCCAATTCCTCTCTTCCGCCATTGTTACTAGATTCCCGATTTCCATTTTCAGTCTTTTCGCAGGGTCCTCTAGTAGAACTTTGTAGTTCTTTTCATCCAATAGGAGGCGCCCAGGCAATGCATCATGGGAGTTGTAGTACACATCATTACCATGCTGTACTAAGTGTTGCCGACCAGACCAAACATATCTTTACAACACAAACATGTCACAGACCCATGCAGCAGAGACGCAACAATATTGTGGCCAAACATGAAACATTTATTTACAATAACTATATACATGCAATTCCACAAATCACAGCCTGGATGTGTCAGGACCCTTGGCAGCCGAAGGGGCTATGACAATGAGGTGGAACAAGAGGTCACAACGCCACCATCCCCTTAGACCATCACTCCAACTACAACTGGCAGGAGAGCCACCACCTCACCACTGTCAGAGTTTCAGGACAGCGACGAGGGAATGTCGCAAGGCAGGGACCCCACAACCACTGAGACCAGGACACAGGAAAGGAGTACAGGCCAAACCTGAGCAGTCTGTCCAGAGACTGTGTCAGACATGTCAGATGTACCTTCCCTGTGTGGTGGCCTGGAGAGGTCGATCATCTCCACGCAAACCCTGCTGAGAAATCAAATAGGAACAGTTAGTAGGCAGCTGCAAAGCATGTCCAGGTCGCTGCAGAACATGGAGAAATGGCAGGGATGGTGGCTAGCAGCAATGGAGAGGGAGCACCGTGTGTAGCATCAGAGGCACAGGCAGTACCAAGCCTGGTTTGAGTCATTCACCCGGTCCATCAACCGGCTGGCAGCCGCAATATCAATGCTGGAAAGGCGGACTGTCAACATCCTGATGGACATGGCACACTGCTGCCATGACATTGCACGTGGGCTAATGCAAGTCACCACCACACTGGAGAACATCCAGACCCACAATCTTGGCGTCCACAACATCCCAGCCTCACCAGAGAGAGAGGAAGGCTCTAGCCTCGATGGCATATCCGTGCACGAGCCATGCAATACCAGGTGTTCATGCCATCACACATCTGGCAATGAGTCCTCGTCTGTCCCACAACCCAGTGCTGCTGACAAAGCACCCAACCCATTGAGCAGTAAGAAGTTACTCCATAGACACTCAGTGGGATGGGTTGCCTTAGTTTATGTTACACTTTATTTACTTTGTTGTTCTCATGTCAACTATGTAGCATGCACAAGGACACTGTTGATCCTTGTTTGCAACTATGTTGTGCACACCTGAATAAAATGTGGTCATTCAGTTGTGCACCAAGCACTACCTTCATGTGTGATGTCTCATTTATAGGATGTTTAGATATCTCTTACCTCAGAAATAGTTGTTGGTTATCTCTGTGCGTTGTGCACGTCCCCATGCTGCACGTGTACCCTCCTACTGCACCTATAGTGGTGGTAAGTCATCATCAAAGTCGGACTCAGGCTCTATGGGGATGACGTGCAGACCCTTCCTCATAGCAATATTGTGCATTTTAGCACAAGTGGCAATTATCTTGCAGCATGTATCTGATCTGTACAGTAGTACCCCACCAATCTTGTGTAGGCAGCAAAAGCGGGATTTCAGGATCCCAAAGGCCCTCTCTATGATGGAGCCCGTTGTCCTGTCTGCCCCGTTGTACTGTCTTTCACTTCTTGTTTGTAGAGTCATGTACGGTGTGAGGATCCAGGGATGTAAGGCATATGCACTGTCAGGTTAAGGGCATAAGAAGGAACACCATTAGCTCATATTACACACACCATCCTGGCCACTGTACGCATTGAGTCTGCGATTCTCTTACCTAGTAGGAATCCCTCGGCAGAACATGAATGAGTCATGGGTGATGCCTGGGAATTTGGCCAGAAGGTCTGTTATGATACTGGAGGCATCACACACTACCTGCACATTGAGTGAGTGTGAGCATTTTCTGTTCCTGTATATGCACTCATTTGCGGAGGGGGGATATATGGCAATATGTGTGCCATCAACACAGCCAATGACATTTGGGAACAGCGCTACCCTCTATAACATCAGTTTGGTTTGTTGCAATAATTGGGGGGTATTGGGGAATGATATGTTGACTTTGCTCACCATGATGTCCAGGAACCTGCGAAGGAACCTGGACAGGGCCCTTTGTGGCACACCCCCGCCACTGCTCTGACCTCCTGTTAAATGCCAGAGGCTAAGAGGTGTAACTAACACAATACCTGCATATGTGGTGGAATTGCATTGCTTTTGATTGTTAGTGCCTGTAGCTGAGGCTGTAACTCAGCATCTAAATCAATTACCACCTGACTACTGAGTCTGTACCTCTCATGGATATCCTCCTCTGTCTGTCCAAACAGGGTGACCCTCACACTAAATATCCTCTCCTGTTTCCTCCTCCTTCTCTGCCTCACAGCCAAAATCCTCATCCTCCTGGCTAAAATATACAGGGGACCGCCATTCTGAAAGAGCCTGATTCATTTTAGGTGCCTTTTTATAGTTTGCACCTGGTTACCACCTGATCTGGTTCAATGGTAATTGCATTTCCTAAATGGCCATTTTGCAACTAGTCGCAATTAGGAAATCGGTTGTACGTGCGGTTTGCATTCAGGAAATCACTATTTGTGATTTCCTATTTAGCGATTTCCAAAATGCGATTTCTACAAGGTAGAAATCACATTTTGCACCATAGCGAATGCCTTTTGTACATACGAAAATGGCATTTTGCATTCCCTAAAGGCCCAAAATAGCGACTCGTACCTTTAAGAAATGTAAAATGCCTTAGTACATATGGGCCTTTGTTCGCACTTTGGAAAAGGCGGGTCATCAGTAGTATGAGCATGAAGGAAGGATTCTTTTACATCAACTTTGAAGTGACCATGAAAATGTCTCATTCTTCTGCTGAAGGATTGCTGGGATCTTTTGCTGATGTTGGTACATCACTCTTGATACAGGCAGCTGTGCCCTAATTATTGGTAAGGTCAGAGTGTCTGTATCTCTAAGCCTCCTGGCCTAGTGGCTTGTCTTCATTACACGGTAAAATACAACATTTGGCATCACTGGTTTGAAGACTGAGGTTCAGTGACTGTTGTAAAGTGCCCTTTTTGGATGGTCATCCCCCCACTTTTTGCTGCTAGATGCTGTGGTAATTGATCTGAAAGTGTGCTGTGTCCTGATAATCAGGCTCAGCACCAGTGCTCTTTCCCTTAAACTGTAAATGTGAATTGGTACTTCCAATTGGCAAGTACTTTTACACCCCTGTAAGGCCCTAGTATATGGCACCAGTGGTAAACAGGGCAAGTAGGTAAAAGGGGTAGCACGGCTGCAGCACTTATTGTGTCACCTTGAGTGACCCGAGTAAAACCGAGGTCTGCCATGTCAGTCCTGCATGAGTAGCTTGCCTGCTCGAGTTCAACCCTGCACACACCATGTGTGCCATGGCCACCTCACTGCATTTAATATATGTCAGTCACACCTGAAGTAGGCCTCCTATAGTCCAGGAGGCAGGGTGCATTATATTATATGTGTGGAAATATATGTGCAAGCACATATTGCCCTGTGGTAACATTCAAAACGTAATTCTACCACAAGTGACCAGCGGTCCATCAGATAACATGGGCTGGCATATGGGCATTAGCTATATGTCCAGGTCCATGATAGCCCGACTGATTTCTTTCGTGTTTGGTGCCAAACACCATGCTTTTTAACCCCTGACATGACAGTGGTTTCGAGGTTTAACCAGCATGTACCTAGGTGGCACTTTAGGCAGTATCCACCAAGTTAACCGTGTGCTTGTGTTCTAGCGCCTTGGTTGGCTTTTTCAAAGGTTTGCTGCCAAGACAGAAATCTGATCTCATGCTGGGGAGTGTGTGCCACTCTCAAAGGCCAGAGACAAAGACCTGTTTGAGCAGGAGGTGACACCTTTGCCCACACAGGATGGCTAGTAATTAGACCAGCACGGCGGTGAACCTCCTCAAAGGCTTCACTGGTGCCACTGGACAAAGGAACTTGTCCCCCACTTGAGGACAAAGCCTCTAAACATTTATCCCTATTTTAAATGATGATCTTATGTCAGGGAAGGCCCCTTTTTTTCCTATATAGTGTTGGAATGGGTGAATATGATGTCAATGAATACCATATGTGCAGGCCCGACAGCAGCAATATCAATAAATGCAATAGCATTGTGTATCTAATTTCTCTCTCAATAATTACTCACATTTTCGTGTGATTATGCATTTTGCAAGAGCCTGAAAATAAGAGATAATGTGGTGTAAATATACATGATAAAACAACAAAAAATTGAAGAAGAATTTAACCAATGTAACAAGTAGCCAGTGTGTTCATGAAGTTAAAAAGCATAGTACTATGGAGAAACTGTTATGAATATTCATTTGTCTGGAATTTATTCTTACAGCCCTGAAGAAGAGGTTTTTCACTGTGAAACATGTGTTGGCTGTATTCCACAAGTGACAGAGACTCTGGCAAAGAACTTTTTTCTTGCACCTGATGGATATTCATCTATGACTTCTGTCTGTGTAAAAGATCATAAATGCTGAAACTCAAAAACTGTAGAAGAAACTATTTTCTTTTTATAAAATATTTTTATTGGATTTTTAAGACAACCAACAAAAACACATAACAAATCAGGCAAAGCAACACAATCGGCTGCGACATGCGGGTCAAAGGACCTCATTAGGATAAACATTACATTGCCTGGAGCCCAAAGTAATCTCACCAAGGACCCCATATCTTACAGTGCTTGTGTGGGCAGCCCCCGGCTGCGTACATGAGCTCCACCATTTTGGAACACCAGTCCATTGCCCGCTGCCAGGCCAAAAAGTGCAGGGCAGCAGCCGAGGTCCAGTTTTGGGCTATATTCCTTTTCCCAAGAAGCAAACCCAGTCTCACGGGATATCTTTCAGCACCCCTCCCACCCAGGTCCTTCAACAGGCCCTGGAGGCCGATCGTTGGTGAACAGTGAATGACCCTTCCCAACACTCCCGACAAGACCCCCCGAAGTCAGGACCAATATTTGTGTATAATGGGGCACGGCTTGATCACATGATAGAAGTCTGCCTCTTGTGCTCCACATCTATGACATAAGGGCGATAGGAGCTTGCTCGCCCTCCACAACATCAGCGGAGTCAGATATGTAGTGTGCAAGATATTTACCTGAATCATCTGGAGCCGGAATGAAATGACCAACTCTTTCAGGGCCATGAGTGCCTCCCTCCATTCCCCATCCTCCAGTGCACAAACCCGGCCTCCCAATGGGTGCGGAGGCAATAAGCTAGTCCTGAGGGTTAGTGACCAGGGAGCGGTATATTTGAGAGACCCCTCCCTGCCCCCAGTAGAGCCATAAAAGCCTTGCCTTCCATGGGACTAAATTCAGGGACCACGTCCAAGGATGACCTATGGTGTGGCGGAGCTGTAACAATCTAAAGAACTCGGAATGGTGTCTTTGAAAGTCAGCCTGCAAGTCTGAGAAGGACCATATATCTGAACCCTGCCATACATCACCCAGACATGAAATTCTGATCGGATCCCACCTCAAAAACCTTTCCAAGCCAGCCACTTGACGGAGCAAAGTACCCCTCCACAGAGGTGTCTGGAGAGCAACAGTCCCTCTCCAGCCGGTCCACTTTGGTCAAGTCTGAGAGAGAATGGGGAATCGACGACCCATATAGACAGTCTACGATCACATCCCATGACATAAGGGACGTCTTCGCATGGTATGCCAGGTCCTCTCGACCTCCGAATAACCAGTCATTCAGGACCACAAGCTGCGAGGCCCAGCAGTAGAGGTGGAGGTCGGCCGCTGCCTGGCCGCTATCAAAAGTGGACTGTACACACTTACGAAATGCTATATGTGGAACCCGATGTGCCCATAGGAAGGCTCCCACCATGGTCTGTATGGAGCAGAACCAGGCTCCGGGATGGTATGGTAAAGGTTCTGCAGAACATACAGGAAGCGTGACAGCATCATCATTTTAAACAAGGTGATTCTGCCCATGATATTGAGGGGGAGAGAGGACCACTGCTACAGATCTTTACGCATGCTGGTCACCAGGGGCGTCAGATTCAGAGACACTGCCAGATCAGGGAGATGGGAGATGCATACTAGTGGTGGTTAACTTTGAGTGGTTAACCAGTAGGCCAGAAGCCTGCCGTAAAGGTCAAGCATGTGCAGTATTCTAGGGCCTATTACCTCTGAATTGTTCAGGAAAAGCAACACATCGTCAGCATAAAGCATGAGGTGGTCTTCCTTGGCACTCATCCCCCACTGGAACCCCCGAAGCTGTGCGTCACAGTGGACCCATGTCACCAAGGGCTCAACTGCGAGGGCAAATAGGAGGGGGGACAGCCCTGCTTTTTCGCCCTCTGAATCAGGGACATCCATAAGAGGAAGCCATTCACATGAATCCGCCCCATTGGGCCAGCATATAAAGTCTGAACATAGGATATGAAGGGGGGTCCAATGCACATTCGAGCCAAGACATCCCAAAGAAAATACTAGTCGAGGAAATCGAAAATATTCTCAAAGTCTATAAGAAGAAGAGCATTAGAGCCAGACAGTAGATGACGATAAGCCACTGCCGCTTGCATTCTGCAGATGCAGTGGCATGTGCCACGAAGAGGCATGAACCCACATTGATCGAGATGGATCAAAGCCGGGAGAAACCGAAGTAGGAGATTGGCCAGTACTTTGGCGTAGATTTTGATCTCGGAGTTGATGAGGGAGATTGAACAGTAGGATGCACAGTCCGCAGGGGATTACCCGGCCTTGTGCAGGACCACAATAGTCGCTTTGTTGAGTTCTGTCGGGATACAACCTTTGGTTATTATGTCATTCTAAAGTGCCAACAGGTGGTCTATTAGAGCTGTACAATATTTCTTGTAGTATTCTACTGGAAAACCATCAAGTCCCAGAGTCTTGCCCGAGTTCATTGGAGAGAGGGCAGTAGCGGCCTGTTGGAGGGTCAAAGGTTCATCCAGATCTGTGGTGGCTGCCGCAATGAGAGAGTGCAGTGGCAAATCCACAACCAAAGGTCAGGAGTACTCACGCGGTGGCCTAGGGTGGTGTGCGTATAATACACAGTAATAATCTGCGAATGTCGTCACAATGCTCCTTGTCTCAGTTACCAATCTCCACTCAGGGATCCGGATACTAGGCACCAATTTATTCGCCAGACCTCGAGATGCGAGCCAATACAGGAGCTTTCCCGATCTGTCCCCCAACCGTAGACCCTGCTCTGTCTGGCCTCGTCTAGGCAAAGCTGCTGCAGCAAGAACCTATCCAGTGCGGGCTGACATGGTTCGCCAGTCTCCGCAGCGGACTCTGCCTCCACCTGTGGTATGCACGCCTACAGATCCACAATCTGTGATGCCTTGGCTGCGGAAGTGCGTGCAGGCAATCCTCCTCATAAACGCCTTGCCGGTGGCCCAAAGTCTCCCTGCAAAGCCACTGAGCCCACATTTCCCTCCAAGAAGGTGTCTAGTTCCTGTGGCAGAAATTCCACTGCGCTGTTATCCACGAGGTGCCACGCATTGAGGCACTAGACCAGGCACCTCACGGCCCAGGTAGACAGTCTGGGGCATGGCCTGAAGTACCCTGAGGAAGAATCTCTGCAACCCTAGTGAGAAGCAAATCGTTTGCGGGCATGAAAACATTTTCAATACGGCAGCTAGTATTATGTGCCACAGAGGTGTGAGTGCAGGCTCGAATATGGGGCTGCCAGGTGCACCAGACATCACAAAGACTGAGGCTGGCTGTCTAGTTCTCAAGACGGGAGTCCGAGGGCTGGGGCCCAGTCCAGGTCCTAAAACTATCTACTGTGGATTACATTGTCATCTTGACGTCCCCACCCACGATGGTGGCCCCCAGTGAAACCCCACCAGGACCTGTTGCACCGCTGCCAACATAGGGCCAGGGAGCTGGGGAGGAATGTAGACACTCAGCAGATTATGGGGCTGCCCATTGATCACCCCCTCAATGGGGACATACCTGCCCTGTGAGTCCTATGAACTACGGGTAACGACCATGGGAAGGTGTTTATGAATCAGAACAGCCACTTCTCGAGAGCCCCTGATGTCGCCCACATGGTATTCCTTTTCAAATCTGTATGGAGCCAGGAATGGGCATCGGGTACCTATGAGGTATGCCTCTTGAAGTAAGAGCACACCAGGGGCATGACGCTTGGCAAATCCCAACATTTCACTCAGCTTCATGCAGTCATTACGGCCATTGACATTAGCAGCCATCGGGCTTCATAAGGTGTTCTAGGGTCCGGGTATTACCCATGAGAGACTCCTGTGAATAAAGGATACAGCGCTGCTGGCTCAAGAATACAGTAAAGTTCAATGGCCTTCATGAAAATCCCCCTTCAGGGCCCAGCCCTGTCTGTTCTCCTCTGTGACACAGAGGGTAGGATCATCAAGCCCACCAGGGGGATGAGCTCATCCGTGTCACTTGACCTCCCAGTACCTACCTCGTGGGGCTGGGCGCATCTATAGTAGAAGAGGCAGGGGACCTCATGGCCCATTCACAGCGCCTGCGGGTTCCCCTGCGCCTGCTGTGGCTGCTGCAATGGACAGCGCCAGTCCCTTTGAGAGTTTGCCACCCCCCTCACGGAGGAGGTGAGTTCTTACGAAGTGGCTGGGTTTCAGTGGCCCATTCCCAGGCCGCCTCAGGAGTATCGAAGAAGAAGGATTTGACAGTGTGAATTACCCGTAGGTAGACCGGGAAGAGGAGCATGCATCGCAAGTCCAAAGCTCACAGCTTCTTACTGACATCCTCGAAGGATTTCTGTTAACACTGCACCAAGCATCTGGTGGAGAGGTGTGGTGCAGCGGCCAGGGCAGCTGACTTCGGAGCACAGGGTTCACAGTTCGATCCCCGGCTCCGGCGGCAGCTTAGCTCAGCACTATGTGACTCTGGGCAATAGCTCACTTAATTTCCACGACGGCCCCCAGCGCCTTGAGACCCGTAAGGGTGAGTAGCTGCGCTATATAAAAACGGACTTACATTTTTAAGCATCTGTAATCAGGAAATACCAGGACCCGAGTTGACTGAAAGTGAATGGGGGTAAGGTCTCAGGCTGAGCGGAGAATCGCATCTCTATCTTTGAAGTTCAATATCTTCACAAATATTGGACATGGAGCGGGCCTGGAAGGGGGGCTGCCGCTAAAAGACCTGTGGGCCCTTACCACCACGAAGTACGAGGACAGGTGCCCCTCAGGGACCCATGACAAGATCCATTTCTCGAGGAAGTTCTTAGGAGCTGCTACCTTGACACCTTCAGGGAAGCCCACGAACCATAGGTTGTTAGGGCGGGCCCGGTCCTCTGCATCTTCAGCACGGATCTCCAGACTCCGGGACACCTTGGTCAAGCGAGCTACCGCTGCCTTCCAGGTTGACACAGAGTCCTTCAGGTCCAATATCCAGCCCTCGGCGCCTGCGATACTATCTGAGACATTGCGGAGATCCCGGCATAGAAGCATGACATCCACATCAAACTCCCTAATCCTGGACTCCAGCGCTGAACTGGAGGTCTGGATAGCAGGAAGATTGTCTGTAGTGTTGGGCTGTCCCGCCTGCAGAGGGGGAGGTGCTTCAGCAGAGTATTGTTTGGCCGCGGGCCTGTGGAGCCATGAATTTATCTATTTTCGATTGCGCCTGAGCAGGATGGGGGACCCCTCACTCCATTATGGAACTGATGCACAGTATATTCACAAGGGGCCGGCCTGAAGTCCACAGAGCTGCCTCCTGACAGAGACACCACTCACAAAGTGGGAAAACAGCCAAAGCGCAAATGTAGGCCTCTGATGAGCGGCGTAGACCGAGGATAAGGAGGAGGGGAAAGAGCCCCCGACCCGATTGCGCAGGGGGTGGTCCCCTCCCTGGCAGCTTGAGCAGTCAGACCCCCTCTCATCAGCCGCGACAAGCAGTGTCCTTTAAAGAGAGTCCCACTGGGGCATTGGGAGGGAGATCTGCAGACCCCAGCACCCAGGGAGATAAGAGCGGGCACAGCTTGACCTTCAGGGCCCACAGCAGCCAGTCTCAGTCCCGCTGAGAGCAGCATCCAGAATGTGGGGCGTGGGGGGGGGAGAGGTGCCAAGGCCTCCTGGGCAAATCTGCTTAATGCAGGCGGAGGAGATTCTAAACATGGCCCCGGCGTCCCCTCGGCGCCATGTGTCACTAGTTGGGCAACTCTCAGCCTGTAATATGGAGGTCCCGCCCTCCACAGGTTATCAGCGCCCAGATTATAGTGCAGCCGGGGGCCCGCGGCACATAGCCCAACAACGATCCGCTCCCACCACGTAGGCATCCATGGTCGATCCAGGCATGGGCCATAGCAGGCTCATCCCAGCGGGCTGCCCTTTTATGGCGGTCCCAGGCCACGCTCCCGTCCACATCCCTGGTCAATGGGAGTCGAAAGCTGGGTGCCCACGACTTTGCTTCCCCTACCAAAGCCCCGCAGGCCTCACCACATTGCGAGGCTGGGGAGCTGGGCCCAAGAACTGGGTACAGGGTCACACCAGGCCGCGCCCCAGGCCATGAGCCAGCCGCTCTCCGAAGTGGCAAGGAAATGCGAAGGACAGCGTCTGCAGGTCCTCGGCGGGGAATGTAGAGGGGAGCCAGCCCGAGGGAGACAGCTAGTCAGTGCCAGCAACAGGATGGGGAGGAAGTCTCATCCAGAGAGCAGAGAGCTCACGGAGGCGGGGTCCACTATCTTAGCCAACCAGGCAACGCCCTCGAAAAAACTGTTATTTTAATGTATACATTTCTCTTGTAAATTTAAGATTTAATAATGAATCTATGAGTCAATGAAAAGATTTTTATGAAAAATAATTACATTATATTATTATAAATATATTAAATATTACATGGTTTTATATAATTCAACTCAGAATATTTTAATTATTTAATATGCATAGTACTTTTGAGCTCCCCATATTAGATATAGTGTTTGCACTTCTGGCCATGCACTCCACACGGTTCAGTGTGCTGCCCATGCAGGCAAGCACCTCAGCACACCTTATGAGGGTAGGAAGAGCTATATAAAGGTTGCAATATAATACAAAACAATAAGTAGATGAAAACTTGAGTTCTATTATTTTGCTTAGCTGTCAAAGATTTTGTTGGATTTGCCTTTGACGCTATTTGGCCCCATTCAATAAATCTTTGTAACTGGCCAGAAGGGGTGGAAGGTGCTTCATTCAAAAGAAGGACTTGTGGCCTAATGGACAGAGCTGGCGACTGAGGCATTGGGGAACAACCAGCTTTGAGCAAAGGTGGTGGCTCAGCATCCTATGATTCTGGGTAATCACGTAATCTCTCCGTGCCTAAAAAATCAGAAGAAAATGAATCTGAACTTTTGCAATGCAATCTGGTGCTCATGTAAATCGGTCAGTTCCCTCGGGCCACGTTCGTGCTATGCGAAACTGCAAAAAAATATAAGTTAATTGTTTTCTTTATCGCGTGCCTTCTGTCTCAGTATAATTTGTAGGTTCCCCCTTTCTCGATCTTTAGCTTTTCTTTGAAAAAAGTGGCGTGATGTAAAATGAATGGCTCCTTCTGCAGAACGTAGTCAGGGGCCCCTGAGACTCACTCACATACCTCACAGAAACACATAGAGGTTGCCTGGTGCCCTCCACCCCCCCCCCCCACCCCCACTCCCCTTCCCTCGTATTGCAGGGCTGCAGGGGCCTGTGCATGCATGGCAACAGTGAGTTTTCAAACTGGTAAGTGGGAGATTTTTAAAAAAAACTTGGGTAATCCATGTTCCCTATTGGCTTCTATTGAAAGAGAGGCAATTTTAGGCGGTAGGCAACGAAAATAAACCCATTTTCGCTTTAAAATGGAGAGTCTCAGCCTCAACCGAGTAGATTGGCAGCGTGCCCGCGTTAGTCCCTGCCTTGAGGCCTCATTCTCTGCTCCTGCTACGCTGCTGCTTCCTTCTACCCTCAAGTTCATGTGCACAAGACACGTGACGTGACTGGCACGAGCTGTCGCCGAAGCTAAAGTGCAAAGGCGGGATCCCTGGCAGACTGAGCGTCCACGTCCCGCAGCGCAGCAGACCTTCCTGGTGTGAAGTAATGACGGCCGCAGGAGGTGCTCGGTTGGTGTGGCGCTGCGGGCCAGAGGTCTCCAAGTTCAGCTCCAGGAACCACTCCAGAGCAACAGGGCAATTGAAACTGAAGTACGATGCGGTCATCGTGGGAGGAGGTAAACCGGCAGCGTGGAATTTGTGGTGTGCAGCCCTGGGCAATGACCATGTGAAAACACTTAGCAAAATCGAAGCTTCAAGAGGCGCTGCACAACATTCATATGTTGCGTCCATAATACTCGATACTTTTAAAGTTGGCAAAGAAGGGTCGTTATCGTGTCGGTTCAAGGCACGCCAAATTATGCAATATGTAGTAAACAATTCACAGTGTGTATAAGATAGACTGCCGAGAGTGGGGGCATTCGGGTATTTTTTGCAGATTAGACTGACGTGTTCTCTGGCATTTGCAAGGCTAGCCGCAGTGCTAGGAGAGGGGCGTGGGGGGCTTCTGGGGATGAAGAGATCACGTTTCAAAATGTTGATGTCTGGGATTCTTCTTGCCTGCCACCACCCTTTATTTTCAGCCAATCGTGCCCTCACAATCAATTTATATTGAGATGTTGCACATTCAAGTTTGCGCGGGTGGCTATTCCAAACGCGCTTTGAATGGTTGCAAAGTGTGCAACACTTGTACACATCTGGTTAGAACCCAGATATTAAAGAAAAAGTGATTTTTTAAAAACATTTTCACAAAATGATTCGTTTCTAATTCTTTGTAGATTTTCAGCTTTAACCTGTATGAGGACAGGTCCTAGGTTTAAATCTTACATGTCCTTCTGAGATTCAAACCACTTTTTATACAGTGATCAAGTCACAAGGGCTCAGATACTGACAGGTTCTGTGTCGAAAGTCTCTGACATCAACATCCTCCTGGTGTCAAGGGCTTTGTTAATAAAATTTAGCACTATTTCGGCTTGGCGGCTGCTTTTGAAGCTTCTTACCTGTGACAGTAATGTTCCAAAACTGGTGTTTGCAATTGGTACCTATTACTTTTTTGCTCATTTCTGATAGCGATTCTGAATTTCCTCTCTTCATTAAGATCTTTTTTGTACCACATTTTGAACATCTGTACCCCCTTTTTGAACATCTGTATCACTTTTTGAACAACTCCTAATAGAGATCACCTATGCCTGCATTTTTAACTTTTCTGTTCACCATCTGACCTTACATCTCTCAGAAGAGTGTTGACCGCGTATAAGCTTGATTTAGTTGCTCAGAAAAAATGCAAAACAATTTCCAGCAGTTACCTGAGTAGATGAAGCACACGGTCTTGTTTCTATACCTTAAGGTGGGAAGATGAGCTCGAGGACATCGAAAGGCCGATTCCCTTCTACAACTGCCAACCTCTCTTTTTCCAGTTTGCAGTTGATTTATTTCTGAATCTCCCGATTCTCCTATATTTTTTGAATTGTCTCATTCAACAGAGATCTTGATGCTTATTGTAATTTCTCCAGTATCTTTTGTGTCCTTACTTCCTCCTACTTCCCAATGAGTGCTTTTAAAGCCTATCCTCTCTTTCAAGTATAGAATTAATTTCATTTTTTCTCTCACAAAGACTGAGTCCTTTCAAATACTAATAGAAACTTTGAAAAACCATTGCATGCCCTGCAAGTGGACAGAATCAGAAAGCAATTCCTTTAGCTTCCAGAAGCTTCCTTGAGCTTCCTGATGTCTGATAAAAACATGGTACCTCCTCACACGTTTCTGTTCATCCAAGAAATCAATAATGCCACTGTAGAAGGAAAGTCCTTTCTAGCTGATTGGTGCTGGTGTTGAAGGGAGTGACTGCGGATGGTCCCTCATCACTTATGATGCAAAGGACTCTTCTTCCCAGAGCTACTAACGCTGTTGGAGCCTGAAAATCAGGTGTGCCAGTAGGCACCACATATGGTGAAGGGCATGGTGGGTTCCAACACAGGATGACAGGCAGTGTGGAGGCCCACCTGAGGCCCTACCTACAGGCTAACACTGACTGAAGAGAGCCTATAAAGTTGCAATTAATGAAGTATACAGCAGTAGTCTCGCTGCCGTGAGTGGACCAGTTGCAGAGGGGAAGTTGTAAGGGAACTAATGGACAATCTCTCAACTAGAATCATGGATCAAGATTTGACACACATTATCCACAGAGAATTGTTAATAAGTGTAAGCATGCTGGGAATGTTGGGTTTTGCCCCGAAAACAAAGTCAAAATGTGGCAGGTAGAGTTCTTGCTGAAACGCCTCTGTCAGCTGCTTTTCGGCAAATACTCCGTTGACGGAGATGACGAAGGTTTGATGAAGTTTCGTTTGTCAAACCGCTACCATATAAATTGGGCGGTAAGACAGTCACAGCGGCGAAAGGATGCTATGTCAATTTTTGATGCTCCGGATGCATCCATCAAAATATATATCGGACCCTTAGGGGCCGATTCCGATTCAGGCCGGAAATCTCTCCGACCGTGCCGGACCCGGAGAGATTTCCGACCGAATCGGACCCGTGCAGCCCGACCGAACGAGTACGATGCGTCCGTATGCTATCGTACTCGAGTCGGTCGGACTCCCATTGAAGTCAATGGGAGCCGGTCGTACAACGCGTACGCGGGCTCCCATTGCCTCAATGGGTGCGAGGCGAACAAGGGCGCTCCCTACAGCGGGTACGCGGCGAAGCAACTCGCGCCATACACGCACAGGTAGGGGGGACCCATGGGTCCTTCCTGTGTGCGACTCGCGCGGCTACGCATACAGGGGGGTCCGACACGGACCCCCGAAGTACGGCTCCGACTGCTCTTTCGAGCCGGATGGCGCGTGTCGGTCGGACTGCTCGCGGCGCGCATCGTACTTACCCGGCCGGGGAACGTCTCCATTGCGCGGTGCGAGTCGTGTCCGAGCGAGTCAGTCGGTGCAGTTCGACCCGGGAACGAGTCGGTCGGAGCGGTTGGGACGCCCGAACGAGTCGGTCGGCGATTTCGCAACGTACTCGCTCGTCCGGACGCGCGTACGGATCGGTCGGGAAATAGGGCTCCGAATCGGATCCGGTTAAGCCAAATCCGATTCGGAGCCCTACCGGCCGAGATCGGAATCGGCCCCTTAGTTTTCAGCCATGTTCGGAAACACAACTTTATAACTTTTCACTTACTATAAATATATATGATTATTTGTTAAAAAATCGAATTTAAAACCTAGGTTTAAAAGTGCAGAGGTAAAAAGTGCAGAAGTATGGAAAATACAAAAATGAGAAGGTAACAAAGTTAAATTTTTATACCTATATTTGTGAATTGTATTTGGAAATTAATTTACCCTTACCTCTAATTTTTCCCCTTATACCATGTCACAAGGTGCACACACCTTGTATTACTGTAGCCCTACCTAAAAAGCCTCTAAACGTAACCCAACCTAATCATAAACCCTGGCCTAAACCTTACCTGATCATAACACTATACCTTGTTCCAAACCAGGGGTCTCCAACCTTTTCTGTAGTGAGAGCTACTTCTGATCAGTGAAAATCGCCGTGAGCTACTGAAGGCCAAGTAACTCGTGCATTGTTACCAAACACTCCCTCGCCCAGCTTCATTGCCTTTAGCCCTAATGTCCATGGGGCCCGATACTATGGTTTGAACAAAATGCTGGGACTAGGGCTGACGTGCATTAGTGAGCGCATGGTCTGCGGGGATGCATGAACGTGTTTGAATGAATGGGATATATGTGAATGGGTGACTTACAACCTGTGTTGTATGTACTTGTGGCACAGGACATACCTTTCACCATATGTGGCACCATTACATGTTCTCTCATAAACAATATGATTCTACCCTGAATGAATTTATACTATTCATTTATTGTTATAGTGATTCTAATAATTGTGTTAAAGTGTAGTAGTGTTCCATGAAATGTCATGGAAAAACGAAGTGTTTTTTAAATACCCCTCACACACTATGAATCCCATAGTGTCATGCTTCATCATGGGGGTCTTCCCGTCTCTCTACGGGACGGGGCGTGCTACAACCTGCGGATACGCGGGAGCACTATATTGGTGAAAATTAGGCTATGTGTAGTGTGGGTAGTGAGAGTGGTAGGATCTGTGATAAATCAAAAAGTTAAAAATTCCCTGGCTAGTGGAAAAAACACATTTTATTCACTTCCCTAGCTGGAAACATTAAAAGTTCAAAAGGGAGATGTGTAGAGGGTATACTCTAATGCGATCCCCTCTACTGGGTCAACATGTTTCGTAAGCAGTCCCCACTGCTTACTCTTCAGGACCTATTCTAATCTCTACTGCACTCAAGATATATTGCTTGATTTATATATGTTGTATGCCTAACTTTTGAAAAAGACATGAAAAAATAAACATGTCTGAAAAACGGGTAAAATGACCCCTAATAGTTTTAAAGAAACCAATTCGAAATCTGTAATGATGAAAGAAAACATTAAACAACTCATTAGATTGTTGTTTACAAACACAACACCATAACGTGGAATCACAATGTTGCTGTGATATATTTTATCGAGTCTCTGGTGCACAGCACTCGGTAATGTTTGCCAATAGTTGATGTGCCCAAATGGTGGTACCTTAATGATAATTAGCTGTAAAACATACTCCAGAAGAACACAGAAAACGATCACACACACACACAATTTTCGTTCATTTGTCAATGGTCCTGTATACTATGAACTTCAAGTGTGACTATTGAGAAAATGAACTCAATCATACATTTTAAAAGGGTCCATACGTGAGGAGAAACAGATCTACCTATCATGTCTAAACACTGTACGTGTTACAAATTTTATATCGTGATATATTTTTCTCACTTTCATATTACCTTGTGGCAATTTTAGATCGTTATAAACAAAGGAGAAAAAAGCACTATGTACATACGCTATTAGATTAATAACCAGGCTTCATGAGCTTGCACCGAAGAGGAGGTTGCCTTGAAATAATCACTGTAGGTAAATTAAAAGGTCACATAATATTAGTGTTTTGCCGATCCCTTCATGCATTATAAAGCGAGATCTGAAGAAAATACTTCATGTGCAAAAAGCGAGCAGCGTTTAAAGACCTGCTCAAGTCTTACTCACATGAAAGAGGCTATACCCTCGCCTGTAAATACCTCCGTACAGCTCTGTAGAACGATGTGAATGCGTTCACATCGAGTATTTATCTGAAGTGTAATTGAAAGAAAAACCGCAAACCGGTTTTCAGAACAACTAGAATGCTAAGCATTGAAAAAATGGCCGCCAATACTGTGCCGGTGCTCTATTGAAAAAAGAACCACTTCCTGACTGAAAAAAACGCCGTTTTTTTCTTGAAGGCTAGTATATATATACAATGTTCCAAGGGCATATTGCACAAAGGTACTTTGACTCTTAGGCATTATTATAGTGCCTCGAACGATCAATTAATTATTTATTAAGGATTGGCACTTATCGTGGTCTTATTGTTACTAATGAAGAGTAGATCCAAAATAGTTTGTCAACACTTGTTATTGTCGTTTCATGATTGAAAAATCATTTTGAGAAAAAAAGGGGGGGTTGTACATAAACGATGAACATGAGTTTTTATTTATACAAAGAGGACTGGCCTCAGATGTTCACTGGAACAAAAAAGGGGGTAAAGAGGAACACTATATATCATGTCAAGGACTACATATTCTCTGATAGTCCAGTGATCATAGTAATATTCATAATTGGCCCCATGGAATATCATCGTTTAAACCATTGATGTTCGTCTTTAAACGGAACACCCATCTCTGTTCTTTCTCAAAAGGTACTTTTCATTTGAGACCTGTTCGATCACTGTCCAAGAGATGTCCTCTGGTGTGTGTCCTTTTTCCAGGTAGTGGGATGCCATTTTTGTGGTGCTTTTTTGCACCTAATGTTGCTCTTGTGTTCTCCTATCCTTATTTTAACTGGGCGTGTTGTCATCCCTACATATTCCAGGGGACAAGGACAGATGATAAGGTATACTACATTGTTACTATTGCAAGTGGTAAATTTTCTTTGTTCCCACTTCGTACCATTGAGAAAAGTGATTTCCTTGTTTTTCTTTGTTAATTGGCAAACTATACATTTCCCACATGGGTGGTGTCCTTGTATTTTTGCCATTGCTGTTGATTGGCCAGTTGGTTCAACCTGCCGTGGTCTGGTGTGTACAACCATGTCACGAATGCTTTTTCCCCGTCTGTGTGAAAAAATTGGTTTCGGGAGATTCATCCCACCACTGTTCAGGATCCGCCAGTGCTTATTGATGATCTTGGTTACCTGATTAGAACTGGCGTTGTATGTTGTTATACAAAATGGCCGTCTGTCTTCAGGTTTGGGTTGGGCAGGTTCTAAAAGACTCTCTCTGCAGTTATTACGCGCTCTTTTATATGCCTGGTCTATTACCCTTTTCGGGTATTGTCTTGCATCAAGTTTCTTTTTGAGATCCTCTGATTGTATTTTGAAGTCAGTAACTTCAGTACAGTTGCGTCTAAGACGTAAGAATTGACCGTAGGGGAGATTATCCCGTAGATGTTTTGGGTGAAAGCTTTTATATAACAGTAAACAATTCTTAGATGTTGTTTTGAAATGTGTTGTGGTCACAAGTCTCCCTTCCCTCGATGATATATTCAGGTCAAGGAAGATCAGTTCTTTATTGGACATAACACTGGTGAAATTTAAGAAATCATCTTGGTAATTGAGCCAGGTAATAAAACGTTTGGCTGTCACCTCATCCCCATCCCAGATAATAAGTATATCATCAATATACCGTTTCCAGGTGGTTATATGGTTGTAAAAGGGGTTGTCTGGGTGCAAAATTTTAGTTTTTTCCAGATGATGAACATAGAGACCAGCTATACTGGGAGCAAAAATGCTCCCCATGCTGGTCCCATGCTTCTGGAGATATAAAATCTGGTTATACTCAAAGAAGTTCTCTCTCAGTGCCAAATTACAACATTCCATGATGACATTCCTAGGTGTTTGGTAATCCCAATCTGTGTCAAAAGTACTTCTTCGATGATATTTAAAGTCTCATTGTGGGGGAGACTGGTGTATAGACTTTCAACATCACAACTAATCATAAATTGATGTTGAGGGTCAAAAGAGAGATTTTCTAAGAGTACTAAGACATCTTTAGTGTCTCTTAGATAGGTAGATGTTTTTTGTACCATCGGTCTTAAGTATGCGTCTGCAAATCTGGAGACTGGTTCCAAAATGGATGCTATTCCAGACACAATTGGGCGACCTGGAGGTTTTTCCAGACTCTTATGTATCTTAGGAATAGTGTATAAGTACGGTGTTTTGGGTGAATCTTGGATCAAAAAATCACCCTCTTTTTTGGTCATCCATCCATGAGCCAATGCATCCTCAATCATGCTTGTTATTTTTACTTTTATCCTTTCTGTTGGATCCTGACTTAGGATTTCATAATTCCTCTGATCCTGGAGGAGGCGTCTGCATTCCTGATCATATTGGTCCGCAGATTGTATGACTATCGCCCCCCCCTTGTCTGCAGGTTTTATCACCAGCTTGGGGTTGTTACTCAGCTCTCGTATCGCTTTTCTTTCTTCATTGGTTATGTTCTGAAAAACTCGATTGGTAATAGGGTCTAAATTCTCCAGGGCCTTCATGACTGCTTTCTCAAAAGTGAGCAATTCAATGGGGAGAGTGGAGTCAGGCGGTGTAAAGGTGAATTTTGGTTTTAGGCCTGTGTCCCCTTCTTGTGTCTCAATTTTTTCTTTGTCCTTGAAAAAGATTTGCAATTTCAATCTTCTCATAAATTCTTGCATTTCCTTGCATAATAGGAATTTATCCATGTTCGACGTCGGCACAAACCCTAATCCTTTCTCCAGAATTGAAATCTGGGCAGTTGTGAGATTTTCATCTGTTAGATTTACCACCAAGTTCATTGTCTGCTTGTTGATGCTTTTACATGTTCAACACAAGCATAAATACATTTTCTTTTAAATGGGAGAAATTTAAAGTACAGAAATATCTTCTGCAAAAAAGTTCGTAAGAAGGAATATTTTTCTGCACTTGATGGAACATTTTTCTGCACGTTAAATTTCTCCCATTTAAAAATAAATGGCTGTATTTTTCAGCTATACATATGGCAGCGTGTCTACCAGCCACTGGGAGCAAGATGCCTGCTGGGTGCAAATGTGACACTTTGAAATGTGAGAACATTTAACTTAAGAGTTAACTTTCTATTGCGTTACATAAAACTCATCATTTTCATTTTCTCCCAAGTCAAAGTGTTTTTACAAACAGCTGGCATTTTACTCCCAGTGGCCTGTAGATATGGTGCCATATTTATAACAGGAAAATAGAATAATTTGTTTTAATGTGAGGAATATAAAATGAAGAAACATGCTTCATAAAACATTAGGACTTAATTGGCTTAATTTAAAGTAGAGAAAAACATTAAGACAATGTGTCACAGAAACATTTTTCTTCTCTTGAAATTTCTCCCATTTAAAAGAAAATGACTGTATTTTTCAGTTATAAATATGGCACTGCTTCTACCAGCCACTGGGAGCAAGATGCTTGCTGTTTGCAAATGCAACACTTTGAAAAGGGAGAAAATTGAAATGAAGAGTTAACTTAATCATTAAGTGAACTCTTCATTTTAATTTTCTGTCATTTAAAGAAACATCATTTTGTCGTATTGAGCTTAGAACAACGTTTATTTAAGAGTCAAATACCTCAGTGCTTCAGTTCTGAACCTTATGTGACCCACCTTGATCATAAATCTGAGTAGAGCACTGCTCATTATAAGACTCTGCTACCTGCAGCCTGATAATAATGTAAAATAAACACAGCCTTTCTTTGACTTTAAAAGGAAAACAAAACACTTATTTATTGCAGATTTTAGTTAAAAATAAACTCAAGGCTGGGAGCTACTCTGAAAGTTTCTGGAACTACTAGTAGCTTGCGATCGACTGGTTGGAGACACTGTTCCAAGTTAACTTTTACACTTTATGTTGTATTTTTCCTGTTACCACCACTTACTCTAGCTTTAACCATAACCCATCCCCCCCTACGAGATTGCAATCTACTACCCTGAACCTGACCCTAAATCATATCTCTACTCTAATCCATGCATTATACCTTATATCACCCCTTACACTGTACTGTCCACCAACCTTAACCCAGACACAGAACATTATCCTAACCCTCAGTCTCTCCCTAACCCCAGCCTTAAATCCAACCAAAAGCATACATTTATTTCCCAGAGTTTTTTCATTCTTTTTGTGGTCTAGTTGTTTTCTGTTCTGCTATTGTGTCTTTTCTTTTTTGTTACTCTTAAAATTTCATTTCATTTCAAGCTTCTGTGCTTCTCTTTTATCTCATTTTGCTTACCGTCTTAAAATATGTCTCTGATATTTGCAAGACATTAGGAAACTTAGCACCGAGAAGTGTGGCCTGAAACTCTGCCACTCAATCAAACAGTAACATCCATTATTTTCCTATATCAATAACTACCAGCTTATTTTCTTAAGGTTTACAAGGTCAAACCAGTCCAATACCATTCCATAACAAATTTTCTCATCACGATATTAAGCATATAAACAAGGTTTTATTTAATTAGCACACACAATCTTGTGTTTTGGGCTACCATACATACCATTTTTAAGTAAGCTTTTCAAATTTCTTAGTGAAGGCTCTGGCCAAAGTAGTTTAACTTCATTTTGATCAAACATTTTCTATTTTGTGTTCGAAGTTTGGCATTGGGTTGACCGGGTAGGTCTCCATATTTTCTAGGCAGAATTTAGTATAATTTATCTTTGCTGCTACTCCCATGAAACATAAATGTTGCATATATAAGTACTGTGACTTCAGTCTAGCAGCAATTAGCCATACTTTTGACCACATACTTGACAATGACTCAGGATAATGGTGACTAAAACTGGGCTCTTTTTAGATCTAGGAAAGTTATGGGTGTACGTTGATTGACAGTTCCACCCACAGTGGTGAATGTGAGGGTGAACTCTTTTTGTTCATATGCAAAGGAGGTATCTATGTCAGCGTAAATATGACTGAGCACTGATAAAATTCAAACTCCTTTTGAATAAAAGAAGCATTCTAAAAATAATTTGTCTGAATATTGCACTGCACCAGAAATAGGGTACTTGCTCATTTAAAATGATATGAAAGACCAGGACCTATCATCCTGAAGAAGGCACTTGACACTTGAAAGCATGTTGAGAGCACTGAAACATGCCAACAGTATAGATATTCTGTTTTTGTAGTTCAACCTGCCTGTATTTTAACTTTGTTGTAAGAAGGCACTGGAAATAATTACCTTTAGCCCACCTTCACAATTTTATATATAGGTCCCAAAGGAAAAAAAAAAGGCAGACATGACAGAAGAAGGTATAACACTGCTCAACCAGTTTATCTACCACTAGGATAATACACACGTCTCTGATCTACAGTGAGGCTGACTTCACTGGCTTACCCTGAAAGAGAACTTACAAACATCGATGGGGAAAAGCCACACAATCCCATCCTATCAGAGGACTTAATTAAAGTTATTACATCAGGGCGACACAATGGAGCCCCCAGCCCAAATGGCCTGCCACAGGCCATTTTCAAAGAAAATCCTCAGTTCTTGGCTGATCACCTCTATCATCATAACAAATACATCCTGCTTCATCAGGCTATTCCCAACAGCTAGAAGGGGTCGATTATTGCCATGATCTATTAAAAAGGAAAGAAGTAATTACCATCAAACTATCGACTAATAGCTCTATTAGAAGGAGAGGCAAAATATTTTGCCAAAATGTTATTGGCTGAACTAATTGAATGGGCAGTACAAAACTCACTGGTCATGGTGAACCAAACAGGGTTCAGCAAAAACACAGGGACAATCACAAACTTCTTAACGCTTACCCTGTTAATTGACAAGGCCAGATCTCACTCTCAAAACCTCCACCTTTGCTTTGTGGACTTTCGCTCTGCCTTTGATGCAGTATAGTGTAACATCTTCTGGCATAAGCTTCTGAGCTGGGGAATCTCTCCGACACTCCTCAGAGCCATTCAATTGGTATATACCAACACGTGGACGCAGGTAAGATTGGGCACCGGGTCAACTGTATCAAGAAAAATATACACTAACAACAGCCTGAAACAAGGATGTGTCCTAGTCCTGTTCCAGCTCAACTTGTACTTGGCAGAGCTGTCATCAATCCTTAATAAAGTCAACTTGCATGTCCCTACACTATCCGGGTTTAATGACTCACACATGCTGCATGCCGACGATGTAGTTCTGATCAGCTACACGAAGGTTGGCCTGCAAAGGCTAATTAACACCACAGCATCATACGTGGCAAAGCACGGGCTCCAAGTTAACCTCAATAAAACAAAAATGTTGTTAGTCAGCACTACAAGACACCCACCACCAAAGTTCGATCTTGGAATCAGTGACAGAGTACAAGTACCTCGGGGTAATCCTCGACTCAAGAGGCACATTCGCCAGGCACTGCCGTTTGATTCAAAGAAAAGCAATTTTCTAATGTCAGTCTACTGTTCCTTAAGGTACAATTGAAAGGGGCTTGTCTCTCCAACCATTACTGCAAGTCATGGCCGCAAAACACGTACCTTGAATAGCATATGGAGTTGAAGCTCTGTGTGGGAGAGCATACAAAGTAATTGAAATTCAAGCGTTGGCACTTATCGGCAGGTGTTCAGCCTCCCATGGCACACTTCCCCAGCCCAAATAAGACTCGAATTCGGATAATGGAGGCAGAACCTAGTAGTCTTGGCGCTTACTTAAAATCTGCTACAAACTAAAAGACGAGTCGGGAGGCACACTAAGCAGTGGTGTGTGGAGTGCTGTATCCGATCCTGATAACACCCAGGCACACTAATATCTGATCCCAGCTTTAACAACATTGCAGGCTGAGGCACTCTGGGCTTTATCTCTTCTTTAAGCTGCTTTCAACAAAGCCATCAACTCAGCAGCCAAGAAGCTCTCTTCCCTTACTGACGAAGCCTTGCTGATAAAAAGATCACACACATGGTTCATAATAGGCTGATATGGCCTCCTCAAGCCACAGCCATACTTAGGAGAACTGTTTGGGATAAGGGCAAAGGTCAGTTTGCTGAGTTATCGGTTGTGCAGTTTTTACACCCTAAGCAACTCCCCCGCTTAGCTGAGATGAACCACAGTGACTGCATGTTGGTTGTGTCAATATGTAAAAGACCACATTTGCTACATTGTCTGTATCTGTACTAAAGGCAGAGTGAAAGAGACTTTTGAAACATCATTTCCTAAAGAACGGAATGCGCATGTGCCGACATTTAGTAATAGCCTATCTACACGGAGTGGATTTAGCGCTCAGTGGAAAATTCTTGAAATTCATGTAACTGGCAGAAAGAAAACTGGCTAAGAAAGATTTATAGTGACAGGATGCAACTTTTATCACTAACGCACTGATGCACTGTGTTTTTCTCTGTCCATTTATTTGGTAATCTGCAATAGCAATTTGCAATCTATTTAGTGGGACTTTATTGCTAATGCACTGTTTGCACTTTGTTTACATTTTTACTCATTTATCTTAGAATCTGCAAATGCAATTAGCACATTATTCAGTGAGCGTTTAAAAATCACGGGTACAAGCCTCACAGTTAGATGCTCGCACTCTCCCGATTTCTTTCCCCTCATAAGAACAGCTTATGCTAATTGCCGCCGATGGGGCTCTGGCCTCTGGTACTGATGAGTTAAAAGCATATGGAAAGATGGACTTTTATTGTGGCTTTTTACAATAAGATGATAGTTTTAAAAAAAATTGTTTTAATTGTAAGTTTTAATTACAATAAACAATAAAGTTTATTCATTCTGTCAACTGATAAATCCTCAGGCTCAGGGCGATGCTCGGAATGGTCCACCTCTTGATAACCCCAAGTCTGAAGTGTTGTAATAGCACAGAGAAGTGAGGTAAGGATAGGAAGGGAACAGCTGAAATTAGATATATATGTAACTTTACACCTTTATAATAGATTACGTCCTATGTGTAAGAGTATTATTATCTAAAAACACGTGTCTTTCTGTACCTGTAAAATAAAGAAACAATACTCCACGTTCACTGCTGTGGGATCACCGGAATGGCCGCAACCAAAATCTAGGCTATAGTATGCTGCAAAGGGAAGAGTAAAATATTCAAGTCTCACTCTACCTTTAACTCTTCTAGGAATCTAATTAGATATAATAGGAATACACTCAACACATCACCTACCCTTGTATTTCAATCACCTTGTATCACAGGGGTGAAGAGCAATATATCCAGGGACTCTACATGACCCCTGTTAAGTGGCAAAACAAGAGCATAAAAAACATTATCCTCCTGAGCGCCATGTTCATAGCACTAGTATCAACTTTAAGAAGGATTCAAAGAGCAACAGTAATTTATCTCCTCAACCGGTATCAGCCATTCCATCAACGAGGGCTTGCATATTAATGCATATTACAGAGAACACTGTCAACAGTAGAAAGTAAGATAAAGATCAACGTTTGGCCACTTCAGCTCTTCTGAGCTCTGGAAAAGTATTCCATATACCCTTATAGCATAAGTACACTATTAGTGTTCCAACAATAGTGCAATCAGGATTTGCACCGTAACCAAAATTGAAAAGATGTATGTTCCTCTCTGCCTGAGTCACAGACGGGTGACTCGCCACTGGAGGAACTAATGCCAGCGTCTTCACAATACGGTACTGCACGATCAGTGCTTTAAATGGGCCGGTACTCACCGGTACTGAGTACCGACACTTCCGAATTTTTTTGCCGCCAGTATCGGCACTTCTCTGTAGCCAGGGAGAGTACCGGTACCCTGATCCATGACATGGCAGGCGCAGGTTAGGTTTCTCCACCAGTGCAGGGCAGATGCCACCCTGCTTCCGAGGATCATGCAATTAATCGAGCCCTTAAGTAGCCTTTTACAGAGTTGCTGGTGAAGATTCCAGCAGCGTCCATTTCAATGTCCCCAAACTGCAGGGGTTTGAGAGGGCTTGTGTCACGCTGCGATTATCAGGACAGGGTCTCTAGGCAGACCCTGCACTGTCGATCAGGTGCGCAGCGACCATTCGGGTGAAAGAGCCATCATGGCTTTTATTATGTGTAATGAGTTAATCTGTTTTATTGACATAAACGCATTTCTCGCGTGTTTTGATACCTGCTGCAACTTGTACAGAAGTCATTATGTATGATCATATCTTGCCCTTAGCCCCGCCCCTAGCCCCGCCCACTTGCCACACCTCTATTTTCATGAGTACCTGCATTTATTTTTTCCCATTTAAAGCACTGTGCACGAGTCAATTTCCAAACCAAAAGGACTCGCGTTGCCAAAGGGAATCAAACCACACACGGCTGCTGTTCAAAACTATTTGTGCGGTGCAAGAAGCACGCTTATTGGAGCGTAAAATCCTCGTGATTCATCAGCAGTGTGGCATCCAAAATAATCAGCGCATCTGAAATGCGAAAGCGCCTTTCTTAGGCAGCTCCGCCCTCACACACGTACGCATGTTCATCTTCACCACACAAGTAGTCTTGGGACATGTAGTTCTAAACAGTCCCGCAGACAAAGAAGTCTTTCTTCTCCTGCCCCAGGTGAGACTCGGCAATATTTACTATGTGAAAAACCAAGCAGCCTAATCATACGCATCCTGACAGTGTTCATGCCTGTCAAGCGCTTTGCCCTGATGCGCCGTGACACATACATCTCTGAGACAGCAGTACACTCAAACGTATCCAATTACTAAATGGAGGACTCCTGTAATGAAGCATGCCATATGGCAAACCACTGTTGTACCTTGTGTTTGGTTATACATGAATGGATGCCTGTTGCCTTCCTCAAAATTCAGTGTCGTGCTACTGCAACACCTTTCAGAACGTTTTTTGTGTGCCACTCTCCAGGCCTTTGATTCATGTAATAATTGGATGAACACATTTGTCTCAAATGTTTTGCCAAGAATTACTACCGTCTTCCCTCCATACATCCAGTTGACTACAGTAATTCTCACAAGGCCTTTGGTACAGTATATTTAAGATGTTTTCTGACAAAATTGTATCTGAGCTGCACATACCTATGAAAAGCAGCAGTGGATTGCAACCTCCTGATCAGGCTTAACAATGTGCGTTGCCACAATGTTACGAGTTTGTCTCCAAATTCTTCATGTTCTGACCCTCATGTAAGCCATCTCTTTAAAGACACTTGATCAGTTACCAAAGGTTCAGTTATTAGAAACAGTACCACAGGATAGATTGTCCAAGCCACTTAAAATATATCTTATTGCTCAGAGCTGTATTGCTTTCTGACAGGTATGCTTTAGAAACATATTCTTTGCAAGATGAATGCAGCATGGCTATTCATTTGTAAATTTAGTTTAGAAAAATGCAATCAAAAACGAATACAGTGCAGACAGACAAGCATGCGTAAAAAGACTAGTGGTGAATTTGATATCACTTACCACAAAATATTATAGCAGTATAGGCTTATGTTATGAAATATTATCAGGCTGAACAAGCCATAGTGTCTTCGTGTGGATGCACAATGCTGGTGGGAGAGTCCAACGCTTATGAGCTCTTCACAACTCTACTCTCCTGAGCTACAAAGAGCACAGACAGCGCAGAAGAGATGAGGATTGGGTTGCTCAGGGCCTGACAAGTTGACCTTCGCTGGTGAATGAATACAGCAGTCCTGTCTACTTTTCAGAGGAGAGGGCCAGGCAGACTCTCTGTAGTCTTCTCCAGGGGCTGGTTCCCCGTGCTATGAAAGGGAACCTTATGCTTTTTGCAGTTCTGGTAGCTTAACTGAGATGGTCATGAGTTGGAGAACAAGGGAGATTCTCATAACTAAGCCAGCGTTTATCCATGTTCGATTTTTACCGCAAAGATCTTCTGGTACTATTTTGACCACAGATCTCTTTACTAGAGTAGGAAACACATCCTAGTGCAGTAAAAGTGTGAACGTTTCATGTGGGAATCTTAAAGAATGTCAAACTGGAACTATTTCTGCCTACCACAGGAATATGGAAAGTAGTGTACATACCTCTCACTGCTGCTTGTGTCTCTTGCACTCTACTCCAAGAGTAGATAGAATGTTTTGAATGATCAATTTGATGCAATATATCTGTAGTGTGAGAAACATCTCAGTGCTAAAAATGATTAATCCTGAATTAAATTATGTAACAGTCAGTATCTCTTTCCCCGAACCTATGTTGTGGTACTTGAGAATGCTTATAAACACTCAGTTGTTGACACATAAAGCATAATGTCTGAAGTGAATTCAAGTTGTATATAAGATGAAATATTGGCGGTGCGTAAAAAAATCTTAGGTTTGGACTATTCAACTTTTTGTGTCTTAGCTGGATTAATGTTTGGAAGGCGGTTTTGAATGTGTTATACACACTTCCTCTAGGAGATGCCTTTCTGCATAGGCTAAGCTTCCAATCATGAGTTTTAGTGAAATCACTTTACTTGTGTGGGTCGAATATCTTGGCCTTGAAGCTCAGTTTCAGCTCACTGCATGTCTGTTAGCTCTGTCCCTTGTAGTATGGCATTCCGGTTGCCTACAATGCACAAATATTATATTAACAAAAAATGTGGTTCTTGCAGTCTATGCTTAATTTTCCAAAAAGTATAATTGACGTCTAAAATAGAAAATTGTGCATTTTATCTCTTGTGTTTTGGGTTTGTGGACAAGATAAGGATCCCTGCCTTGCATTTTGTGGTAGAGCTTGAAATATAGTGTCTTTTGTGACTGAGGGATCGTTACCAGTGGATGTAGCAGTACTTGCCAATGTGAATAAATAGTTGTCTTTTGTAAAGGGAATATTTGAGCTTTAGGTGTACGATAGAGTGTGTGATGGTTATAGCTCTACTTTGTTCCCTCCCTTACTCCTGTGCATCAATCTTGGAAATATGTCAGAGTTCTGTCTCTGTATTTGTCCTCAAATGACTGGACCTTGAGGTGAAGTCAGCCAGATGCATAGTTTGCCAACTGTCCCGTATTTGCAGGGACAGTTCCGGTAAGTTGGAGACTGTCCCGGGTAAAATTATTGCAGAAACTGTTCCTCTTTATTACACACAGGCATGCAAACAAGAACTTTCTATCTGCAGCAGCCCTGTGCTGCAAAGTGTCCCAGGATTTTTTTTTCATTTTTTTTGGCAACTATGCAGATGAAGGCCACTGGAGGTTTGTCACCACTTTCTCTTTTCCTTTCCATAGTTAGCTTGCGGCTAAGCTGCAGGGGATATGTAGTGTGTGCTAGTTACCTGGTATTGTATGCTATTGTAGAGAACTGATTGGTGAGCTCCCTATATAGAATTGAGTGGTGAGATCCCAGAGAGAGCATACACTGTGGAGAGGAGTGATACAGCATTGTGACTGTGTAAATAATACAAGACTGATAATGTGGGATAATGCAGATTGAACAGCAAGTGATGGTGAAAGTAATTTCTGAGGTTTGGAGGGATGGCCTGAGTATCAACCTTGCAAATTATCTTTGTAATTTGCCTTGTGCTACCATATACTTTGTGCAGAGAATTCCTTTGGTTTGGCCTGGTGTGGATGAGGCTCCCAACTCACAGGTCTCTCCCACGGTCGCTACAACAATATCAAGTTAACACTTCCCAAAATGTTGTGGACGTGTCGGAAGGCGTGATGTAAAATGCTTCCTGTGTTCTGCAGCAATATTTCCAAACACATGCTCAGCCCATACTAAACTGACATAGCCAGTCCCAGGCTACGTAATCCTTAATTTAATGTATTACATGTTGCCATATGAACTAACTTAAAGACTGGATATCATTGACTAGTGAGAAAACAGATGAAAAACAGAATCAGAAAACAAAAGGTGATAGGTGGAATACTTGAATAAAACTCTCCCCCTAGTCTGGGTCAAATGAAATCCAAATCTGAGATTAAATCAGCAGGCAAACTATCCCGTTATGGCTTTACTCAATGAGGTGCCTTGAGTGTGATGGGTATGCCCAGACAATGGTTCCACAGTGCAATGCCATAGGACTTAAGATAGACCTCATTAACACGGCTTAACAAGACAGAAACCTTGTAGGACTGTTTTTCCCCTTCAGAGACCTGGCAGCTTGGGCCGGACGTCTCCTCTTGGAGCAGGACCATAGCATAGTCTAAGTCACCATAAATTACTCTGTGCCCCTTATTCCATCTGTGATTTTGCACACTTTGCCACTACAGACCAATCAAATGCAAATCAGCCATGGAGCTGTGCAAAGTGTACTCTGGTCACACGGCGTAGCCTCCAACCAATGGGTGCATTCAGTTATTTTTATTCAGGGTTGACTGCACATTGGCTGTGGACGAGAACATTACTGGACAAAGAGCATGACCTTTGGCTATTGGAGATCAAGAATTCCTTCCGGTTTTAATGGGAAACGCTACTTTCAGTCATCTCCACTACTTTTGCCCCCTTGGCCCTTGATATTCAGTCAAGTGTCTGTTTATTAGTACAAGGTTAGTTAACAATAGGAAGGCACCTGAATGAGTATAATATTTTTTTTTAGTGTCTAACATTGCACATTTGATCTATTTGTTTATCTCGCGCTTGAAAAAGGTTTTGTTTAGAAATGTTTATTGAAAATAGTAAGTGGGAAACTGGTCTGTACTCGTTGGTTGCCTGCAGTAAAAAAAGAGAGAATATTAAGTAGTTAAGAATGTAGAACATTACAAAAAAAAAACTTTGCATTGTTAAAAAACACATTATGTTCCCCGCATACTCCCATTTATCAATCCTGCATTCACTCCAGCGTTAGCCCTGCGCCCCTTGGACACTTAGCAAGAGGGACACTGTTGCATGGGGAGTTATATGTATCACAGAGGGGCAATCAGATCATTTAGTAATTGTAAGAGGGAATTCCATTTGGATGAGAAAGAGAGGTTACACTATGTCACTCTGAGGCACCAAGCTTGCACCCCTCTATCAAGGAAGCCACAGCAAGACATCCTACTGCCACAGAGAAATTCATTTGACATGCCACTGGATCAAGGAGGGTTATTTCCACATTATATCAACTCCTATTAGATGCGAAGTTGTACAACTCCCACCCGTACAGTACAGATCGGACAATCTAATAGGAAGAGAGCTCACAGAAACCTAATGGTTTCAGATACGGAGAGAGCTTCCTAAAACCACACATAGTATCCCAGTTAGAGAGGTAAATTACCTACTACTATTTGCAGTGAGCCCGAATTGTCGGGGGTGGGGAGGTGGGGACTGTGGGTGACATGATCAGTGTGGCTCAATGGTTAGAGCGGCAGACCCTGATGCAGAGATCTGGCCCGGGACCAGGGTTCAATTCCCGCCTCGGCGGGTCTTGGGCTCAATTTCCTCGGACCTGATAATTCTCGCCTCGGTGCCTATTCTAATCATGGGTCCCACTCTGCAACTCTGGGCAATAGCTTGCTTAATCTCCACAACGGCCCCAACAGCGCTGGGATGCCTGGCTTCACCCTGGGGGTGCCCAGGAGTGGACATTTCACAGGGAAAAGCCAGGAAGGGTTCCACAGCGGTATGCGTACAGCGCCAGGACACCCCTTTGGGGGTATAAGTGCACTTTACAAGTACAAATTTCATTTCATTTCATTTCATGATCCACATATGGTCGAACTGCCCTAAAATTAAACCCTTCAGGAGGGAGGAGCTGTCTGGCATGCAATCCATGCTTGGCTATCCTGTCCTGGAGAAATTATGTATGATATGTGCTTATTGGGGCGGGAACACAGGAACTGCAACACCAGTCCAAAGGAGACAAAGGTCCTGATTGACAGTTTGGATGGCGGAGGTAAATCCATTAGTATGGCGGCGTATTTTTCTCCCGCTACACTGTGGGTCCTCTGCACGCCAAATGTAGAGATGCTGCCGGCCCATCAGACATCTCTTAATATTAGCAGAAAAAGCTGTCATGGCAGTTTCTTTCAGTGTATTTAAAATGTGATGGACAGTACTGTCCATTTTTGAAAATACAAAAGTAATGACCCCCACACCATGGGAGTTGTTTCTTATGGTGTGGCGGTTATTTTGCAGTTTTGTCTGCACCTTAGCACTAGGTTATACCTTACTGTAAGGGGAAATGAAAACTGACCATTTGACCATCCACTTTACGGTCCATATTTGCCCTTTTTTTCATGCAGAGCAATGCAGCATGCCACCTTGCTGCGCTATGTGAAAGGGAAAGGGCAGGAATCCTCAGTATTTAAGATTATACAGAGCATTCCTGACCTTTCCTAGTGCTGGCGCACTTTTGGCTGCCTAGCGCCAACACAGGCACCCTGGTGTCATGATGTAAGGGTGCCTGCGTTGTTGGCAGGATAGTTTTTGTCAGAAATGGACATCTTCCTGCACAAAAACAATCCTAAGAGGCATTTTGCTCTTTGTATGTGTGCAATGCAGCACACGCAGAAAGCGCAAAAGACGAGGAGAAATAAAGATATTTCTCCTCGTTACACCTCACCTGGGGAGGCCTAGCATTTTGATGCATTCTCAGGTCCACTATTAATGGTAGATCTGGGAATGTGCCAAAATCCATGGGAACACCCATGCTCCACCCATGGAACGCCTTCCTGGGTCAGAGTAATGCAAAGCAGCGATTTGTGCTGCCTTGTGTTACTCTAGATTTATCAAACCATGAAAGGCGACGCAAAACCTTGAGAAATCTGGCCCTAAATCGGGTGGGTGGACGAATCAGCAATCCTCTGACAGCCCTTATTCCATCAGGCCACCGGAGGAGTGTCAGCGACGGAGTAATTTCCTTCGCTGACATACTTAAGGTCCACCGATCTGTAAGTCAGGTGGGTGGATCTACAGTTTGGCAGAGTGTACACCGTTGCAGTTGCAACAGAGTACCCTCTCCGCCAAACTCTAAATCAGCTCCAAAGTACTAATATATGTAATTGCCTTGGGGCTGCAAAGACTACTATCACAGTTTTTTTGAAGTAGAAAGGTCCCCCAGATATTGCGACAAATTGCTCTCTTCGCCAAACTGTAAATCAGCCGCAAAGTACTGATACTGCAATGCCTGAGGGCCACAAAAATTACTATTGCCCCTTTTTGGAAGAAGAAAACCTCCCAGATATTGTCCACTGGATTTGGAAGACTATGGGGATGAGAAAGTAAATTTGGGGCTTATTTGAAATTTCAGTGCAATTTTTGATGGGAGGCACTCCATCACTGTTGTGCTCACTTACATTTAGAGCGCTGGAGTTATTTTAAAATTCTTCTGGGAAAAGAGACATCAACATGACATATAGTGGATGATATCTTTAAGTTGTGTAATACGTAAGGAATAAGTTGATTAGTTGAGAAGCTCCACCAATGTATGCCCAGATGACAGAAGAGATGATGCAGTGTAGGTTCATTGCTGGAAATTGGGTTACTGGTTGAGGGGGTGAAACCCTTCTCAAGCAGCAACCACAATTTCTTTTAGAGTGAGACACAACCAAACACCAAATTAACCTGTGCTTAACCCTCTAATATCTTGGCACAAATCACAACGTTTTCCAGATGGTGTGCTCCAGGTCATTATCAAGTAGATAATCCACAGGCATGGACAGACACACAGCTACCCTCAAGGAACCTGAAACCACCCTCATTCAGATGGAACCAGAGCCACTGGATAGTGACTCTGATGGTTGTCATCTACTACAATTGGTTGGACTATTTTAGGGACTACCTTCTCTTAGGACACTAGACGACATCTGACGGTTGTCATGCTGGCTCCTCTGTCTCTCAAAGCCTCCCTACTCTGCCCATTGATGGTAACCCACTGCCTGTACTTCTTGGTATTACTAGGCATATGGGCTTTTGGCACCATCTCCCCGTCACCCATGGTAAACAGTCTAAATATTGAGTTTTAAATATCGAGTGGACAAAATATCGAGTTTAAAATATCGAGTGGACAGAATATCGACTGTCAAAAATATAGTGGTACAGAATATCGATATGCAGGTAAGAAATATCGTTTGTCATAATATCAAAGTAAGTAATATTGTCAGTCATAATATCGTTGTTAAAAATATCGATTTTTTTAGTGTTTTAAATGTTAGTATATGTGTTAAAAGTATATATTATTTTTATAATGTATGTTAGAATTTTTTAAGTAATGAGTTTTATGTGAATTTGTTTTGCGTATTTTAGTTCTGTAGCGGGTTGTGGGTTTATAGGGGAATAGGGTGGGAAGTAATTTAATTACAATATATTAATTAAGATTTTTTTAAATTAATTAATCATATGTTAATTCATTTTTGCATAATTTTATTCCGTAGCGGGTTGTGGGTTTATAGGGGAATAAGGTGGGAAGTAATTTAATTTAAATTATTTAATAAAAAAATCAATTAATTAATATTTTTGTATTTAATAATTTATATTGTTAATTGTGTTAATTAATTAATTATTAATTAATTTTAAAGTTATTAATAATAATTACTAATGTATTGGTAAATATGTTAATTGTGTAAAAAAGGTATTAATTAGTTATTAATTTGATATTAATAATTAATAATTAATTTGTTAATATGTTATTTGTGTACTTTTTTAGGAGTGGGTTGAGTGTTGATAGGGTAGTAGGGTGGGAAGTAATTTAATTTTTATTAACATTTTTAATATTTTTATATAATATTTTTTAAGTTATTTTATATTGTTAATTGTGTGAATTAATTTATATTTGATGGTTATTAATTTTATTGTTAATTGTTATTAGTTAATTAATTAATTGATAATTATTTATGTTAATTAATTAATATTGGTGGTGGCGTTTATAGGGGAATATGGTGGGAGGTAAATGATTTTTTTAAATTAATTAATTGTTAAATAATGTTAATTATATTGCAGGAGTGGGAATACTAAATTAATCCCCTACTCTATCCAACACTTTCCCTACTGTTATACTTGGTGGAGTGGGAATAGTAAATTATTCCCACCCGCTATCCAACACTTTCCCTACTGTTGCACTCGCTGGAGTGGGAATAGTAATTTTTACCCACCCGCTATCCAACATTTTCCCTACTGTTGCACTCGCTGGAGTGGGAATAGTAATTTTTCCCCACCCGCTATCCAACACTTTCCCTACTGTTACACTCGTTGGAGTGGGAATAGTAATTTTTACCCTCCCACTATCCAACACTTTACCTACTGTTGCACTCACTGGAGTGGGAATAGTAATTTTTACCCTCCCGCTATCCAACACTTTCCCTACTGTTACACTTGGTGGAGTGGGAATAGTAAATTATTCCCATACGCTATCCAACACTTTCCCTACTGTTGCACTTGCTGGAGTGGGAATAGTCATTTTTACCCACCCGCTATCCAACACTTTCCCTACTGTTGCACTCACTGGAGTGGGAATAGAAATTTTTACACTCCCGCTATCCAACGCTTTCCCAACTGCTACACTTGGTGGTGTGGGAATAGTAAATTATTCCCACTTGCTATCCAACACTTTCCCTACTGTTGCACTCTCTGGAGTGGGAATAGTAATTTTTACCCACCCGCTATCCAACACTTTCCCTACTGTTGCACTCGCTGGAGTGGGAATAGTAATTTTACCCACCCGCTACCCAACACTTTCCCTACTGTTACACTCGTTGGAGTGGGAATAGTAATTTTTACCCTCCCGCTATCCAACACTTTCCCTACTGTTGCACTCACTGGAGTGGGAATAGTAATTTTTACCTTTCCGCTATCCAATGCCTTCCCTACTGTTACACTTGTTGGAGTGGGATTAGTAATTTTATCCCCTACGCTATGCAATGTTTTCCCTACTGTTATAATTAATGTAGTGTGAAATATTATTTAAATAATAATAATAATTTTAATAATTTAATTTATTATATAGAAAATTTATTTTTATATTTATATTACAGGTTTAGGGGCCCATTACGATACCCGGCGTAAAAGAATCCGCCAGGCATGGAAGCGGCAAAAATCCGCCCGCACACACCGCCTGAACACCGACCACGCCATTATGAGTACACAAACCGAAAACCGCCATCGGCGGAAAAATCACACAAAATACCGCCCGCCATCGTCCGAGTCGGAGTCAAACCGCCCGCCACGGACGGAAACACGCACGACAACACAAAACCGCCCGCCCACACGGCCGACACACCGCACGTGAAATTACGATCGCACGCCATGAGCGCGGAAAAACAACAAATATACCGCCCGCCAGCGCAAACAACGCCGATGAGAATCGACACGGCAGAAGCCATGGCGCCAACGTACCTGCACAGAAACCATCCGCACACAAAACCAATAGCACACAACATGGCCAACAAGTCCACACAGCAAGGCACACACAAATACACAAGCACAGTACACATCCCGAAAACACCCCCCGGACAAACAAAAAATACAAAGGCCAGAACCCCAGACACAACACACCTGAAAACAACAGACCATGAGGACACACCCACATAGGTGAGTACAAAAGCAGCACTCCCACAGACCACAACCCCTTGCTACATTGCAAACCAGAGAGGAGAGGAGAGGACACAGTGACACAGCAAGGACAGCAGCACACCACAGAAACGCACACATCACTACCACCACCACCACCACCACCACCACCACCCCCACCAAACACCACCACCACCACCACCACCACCACACCCCCGCACCACAAACCCCCTGCACATTACACAACACACACCGCACCAGCACCACAAACACCATGGCACCACAAAGGATGCCCAAGTTCACGCCCATGGAGCTGACGGTCATGGTCGACGAGATCATCAAGGTGTACCCACAAATCTATGGGAACATGGTCCAGCACACACCACTAGCCACCAGAAACAGAATGTGGAACCGGATCGTAGACCAGGTCAATGCAGTCGGGACCCTGCCCAGGAACAGAGTCGAGATAAACAAACGTTGGAATGACGTAAAGAGCCTGGTCAAGAAGAAGGAGGGCAAAAACAGAGAGCTGGCTGCCGTCACTGGCGGAGGAATCCCGCGCTCTTTAAGACCTTCAAAGCGTGGGAGGAGAAGGTGCGAGTCGTAATCCATCCGGAGATCCTCGCCGGATTAGCAGGGGGAGTGGAGGCTGGTAAGTACAAACTAATGTATACCAGCACACCGCTATGTACTCACATGCGCAACTACCATGCCACAGCTCCCAGGGACAAACACCCCCATGTCCAGCACACAATACACAACACATCACACACACATGCAACAGACACTACCACACACAGCCCAAACCGAACAACTGTAAGATGCGTGGGGACATGTGTACACTAAGCCAGCCACGTAACCACCAACAGGTCCCCAAATATGCCAGAAGCGCCACAACGAGCACCCACCACACCCATGTGTCCGCCACAGCTGCACTAACCGACAAGTAACAGGTAAGTGGCAGGAACACAAAGTGCAGTGGGTGGGAGGGTGGACAGCCCAAGTACAACACACACCAGGCCCCAGTCCCACAGCACAGCAAGGAGGAGCATCCCCCACACCCCACAGCCACGTGTCAGCCACCGCAGTGCACAACGACAGCCGAAAGGCAGACATCACGGTCCACAGCAATCGGTGTCAGTGGGTGTACAGCCACCCCCACGACCCACTACACCCCCCACCCCCACAGACCTGCAACATGGAGCACCCCCGCTTAGAGCCATGTGGCATCCAGTACAGTGCACGCACGAACAACTTGCAGGTGGGAAACTGGACAGGGCTGGATTACTGGAGGCATGAGGACCATAACACCACCAACACATGGGACATGTCACGTAGCAGACGAACACGCAGCACCGCCCACCGTCACGAACAAGTGAACAATGTGCACACGGACATGAACAACAGACTCACACCCCACATGACCCATCACAGACATAGCAACACCCAAGGAGCCACGTCTGCATGCACAAGCCACACTGAATATAGTCCCACACGGCAGCCACTGTGCAACTCATCACACACAACCGAAACACCATTGAAGTCCTGTCCATGTAGCCCCTACTGCCTGTCAACCACACACCCCACAACTACGCCTATGTAAGACAAACAACACTAGACGCAACAGAGCGGAACAACAGAAATGCACACGAACACCACTGAACCCATCAAACTCACAGACACACCATGCACATACAACATACCATCCATCCCATCCGTCAGCCCCAGTCTCATGAAAGGCATGTCATCCGCACAGCTGCCACACATACAGCAGTCACGCTAAGACACATGCCCATGACCAACCATGTGCCAGAAGTCAATTAAGCGCACGACACACTGTGAGCAACAACACACAACATGGGCCACCCCCGAGCACTGCAGTGATGCACATGGCACAGGGCAGCACGCACACCAAGGAGATGGGACAACTGCAATACGTTGGCTGGCACACAACTATCACTCACCCATAACGATGCGTCCAATGCCATGTCCAGTAACCACAACAGACAGCAAATATGCAGGGCATGTCAGGCATGCACACACCTCAGACCATGCACTGTCATGCAGCCACAACACATGTCACGTTCGGCACCCATGGCTCACAGCATGTACCCCAAAAGCATATCCCCTCCCAAATGCGAATCTGGGGCATGGCCCCCATGTTGCCATATGCGTTCCTAAGCGTTCCATTTGAACCCCAAAAGCATATCCCCTCCCAAATGCGAATCTGGGGCATGGCCCCCATGTTGCCATATGCGTTCCTAAGCGTTCCATTTGAACCCCAAAAGCATATCCCCTCCCAAATGCGAATCTGGGGCATGGCCCCCATGTTGCCATATGCGTTCCTAAGCGTTCCATTTGAACCCCAAAAGCATATCCCCTCCCAAATGCGAATCTGGGGCATGGCCCCCATGTTGCCATATGCGTTCCTAAGCGTTCCATTTGAACCCCAAAAGCATATCCCCTCCCAAATGCGAATCTGGGGCATGGCCCCCATGTTGCCATATGCGTTCCTAAGCGTTCCATTTGAACCCCAAAAGCATATCCCCTCCCAAATGCGAATCTGGGGCATGGCCCCCATGTTGCCATATGCGTTCCTAAGCGTTCCATTTGAACCCCAAAAGCATATCCCCTCCCAAATGCGAATCTGGGGCATGGCCCCCATGTTGCCATATGCGTTCCTAAGCGTTCCATTTGAACCCCAAAAGCATATCCCCTCCCAAATGCGAATCTGGGGCATGGCCCCCATGTTGCCATATGCGTTCCTAAGCGTTCCATATGAACTCCAAAAGCAAAGTACAAACCAGACCCAGGATGGGCCAGGCGCCCGCATACACCAGAGTCACAATGAGTAGGGGCACAGCAACACACCCATCGGCATGGCCAATCCGTCCCATGCCACATGTGCACAGCACACAGTCCCATTGCCTAGCACACACAACTACAGATGCCACAGCCACACACTCGCCTCCGGGAAACCCATGTACGAGATTGCACGAACTGCCAATGTCAGACGACTAATACATACTTCGCCAGGTGCAACACAATAACAAATCTCATTCTCTCCACAGGTGACGAACTGCTGGATGCTGGGGATGGAGACAGCAGCCAGCACAGCCAGCCTACAAGCCCCCAACGAGGACACACGGATCTGGAGGATCTGTCCTCCTCTTCGGACACGGACCACCAAGCTGGCCCATCTGGCGTGGCAGGGCCCAGCCGCTCCCAGGACCCCTCCTACCCACCAACCCATCATCCAGGGATGCTGAACAGTCCCAGTCCCCTGCTGCCACTGTCGTTGCGGCCACACCCACGGTCATTGCGGCCACTACCACTGCCGCAACCGCCACCATCGCCGCACCGACCACCACCGCCTCCACCACCACCACGTCTTCGCTGGCACCAGCCCCAGCGCAGGTGGTGGCCCGGCCGACTGGATCCACCCTGGGAGCCACAGCGAGGACCGTGGTGTGCAATGTGGCTAGTGGGCAGGCCGGTGGCAGCAGGACTGGTAGGAGGAGCAGGGTCAGGGAAACGCCAGCCTCCCCTGGGAGCCATGCCCTGCCTCAAATGGCCAGAGTCCTTGGGGCCTATGAAGAGGCCCAAGGACAATGGGCCAGGTCTGCTACTGACACGCGGGAGGTGCTGGGGGTGCTGAGGTCCATGGACGCCCATATGGGCCAATTCGTGTCCCGTATGGACCAACTCGTGGACCTCATGGGCCAGCTGGTGGTGGCGGTGGGGTCACAGGCAAGGCCAGCAACACCACCTCCGCCACCACCTGCTAGGGCGCAGGCTCGGGCAGCAGTGTCCACTTCCCCTGCGTCCACAGCCAGTGAGCACACCTCACCCACCACCAGCAGGTCGCCACCACACACCCCCTCCCAAACGTGGAAGGGGCCGTCCGAAGAGGAAACAGATCTCCCGGGAGGACTTCGCACGCTCCAGTCGCAAGTGAGGCAGCCAGCCAGCCTTCCGCCAGCCTTCCTTGACCAGCCACTGCATTGACTTGCTCTACGATCCCACTCCACACAGCCATCTGGATGGCATGTGTGTGTTGGACTATGGACATAGAACCAGTGGGTACACCCTGATCATCACGCAGCCATGACCGACAGCTCATTGTCACTGCACGCACCACTTTTGTCATCACCTTACACACAATCACATGTCACAGTTTGTAATAAATGCACCTTTTTCACTAACTGCTGTTTGTGCCCTGTGTTTTATTTGTACGGAATACAACGGCCACCTTGGGCGGAAAGGCACCTGATGCGTGGCATGGCAATGGAATCCTGAGGGCCTGTAGGGACCTAGGGGTGGGAGACAGAACAGGAGCACATTCAATGAGTGTGTCACACACCCATCACACAGTACATGTCAACAACTACAAGCAATGTACACACATCGCACAGAGCAATAGGGCACAATGCCACAGTCACCAACAGTGGCATACTACCCTGGCCATGGAGCGTTGACACACTGCACGCAGTGAACATACGGCCACCCTGACACAGCACACACACACCTGCACAGATACAGACACATCATCCGTCGTACATGGACACTCACCGTCAAGTGAAGTAGCGGGCGATGAGCTGCTGCCGCACATTCCCAGCTTCCTCCTCTCCGCTGTCCACCTCACTCGAGCTGTCCTGGTCTGCGGGCTGGGGCCCTGGTTGATCTCCGTCATCCACAATGAGGGGGATCTGCTTCCGAATGGCCAGATTGTGCAGCATGCAGCACGCCACCACTATCTGGCACACCTTCTGTGGGGAGTACGCCAGTGCACCCCCGGTGCGGTCCAGGCACCTGAACCTGGACTTGAGGAGGCCAAAGGTACGCTCGACCACACGTCTGGTCCTCCCATGTGCCTCATTGTATCGATCGTCTGCTGGGGTGCGAGGATTCCTCAATGGACTGAGCAGCCATGCCCCATTCGGATACGCAGAGTCACCTGGGTGTGAGGGACACAGAGAACCGTTGCAATTCCAACTGGACAGGGGACAGCATCGCACAACCAGCACGCTACACCACTCCACATACTCACCGACAATACAGGCACGATCCTGTTGCAGATTGGCCATCAGTCGTGGCAAGATGCTGTTGCGCATTATGTGTGCGTCATGGGCCGAGCCTGGAAACTTGGCACACACGTGGGTGATCACCATGTCCGCAAGGCACACCACTTGCACATTCAGGGAGTGCGTGTGCTTCCTGTTGCGGTACAGGTGCTCAGTGGCCTGTGGTGGAACAAGGCCAACATGAGTGCAGTCAATGGCTCCCACGACGTGTGGGATTCTGCCAAGGGCATAGAATGCACCCTTCACTGCCGCCAATTCACGAGCCCTGGGGAATCTGATGTACCTGTTCCGGTACAGCATCATGGCTGCCAGTACATCCCTCAGCACCTTGCTGAACATGGGCTGGGACATCCCTCCTCCACTGCCCACTGTGTGCTGGAATGACCCAGTGGCGAAGAAATGCATGGCGGCCATCACCTTAGCCGTGGGGGTGACAGCAGTCGGATACACCCTGCGGGGACGGAGATGGGGCTCTAACATGGCACACAGTCGATTCAGAGTTGGCCTGTCCAGCCGAAACTTCCTGATTACCTCTGTATCGTCCATGTCCGCCAGCAATTGGTATGGGCGGTCAATGTTCGGTCTCCGCCTGGGTTAAATGGCAGAGGACACATGTCAAAGCAACACGGCACATAGCAATTTCGCATACACATCACTGACATGACTGAGCAAGCACATGAGCCACAGCCCAGCTGTCAAGCTGGGACGGCACGGCCACAATACACTTCCACAGGTCTCCCAACAATGGCAATGGTAAGTGAGACATACCACTGCCATGTGCATGCACATGGGGATCTAGGCCCCAATGACTTGCGGGGCGTGCTGATGGGGACTGACTGCATATCCGTCAAGCGGCAACGCCACGGCAACATGAGTGTCTGCTGAGCATGGAACAGCTTCCGAGGCTGGATGAGTATGGCACACGACGACGACGATGTGGGCACGGGCTGAGCGGCCAATACAAGTGGGACCTGTGGCACGAGGGGATATGAGACAGTAGTAGGTGTCAGCACTGCACCCTATGTACAGCACTGTACGGATCACAGCTCCCGAAACATTGACTGGTGTCCACATTGACAGCCCCATGCCAAGACGGCTGTGTGCTTGCAGTCACACGTCACAGGTGAGAGGTTGCATTGCACGTGCAAGGTGGCACACGTACATAGTGGGAGCTGGCATGTGTGTGCATGTGTCTCCTGTTCAGGATCCACCAGATGGGCGCTGACTCTGTACTGACCATTGGACACAGCATGTTCCGTGGAAGGCTTGTGTGTGTGGGATGGTGGCACTGGATGTGCCTCCGTTGGGTGGGGGGCCATGCACAGGGCGGGTACGTCGATGATTGCGCATTGTTGGTCACGGTGGGTGCACCAACTAATATGTGTTGCCCTGTGTTCAATTCCTATGTCCGCATGATGATGGACTGTGGATGTGGGCAGACTACACATTGGTCGATGTGCTGTCTATATGCATGTGCCTTCACACCAGGCACAGCTGCCCCTGCACATGTGACCCCTGCTGGACTCGCTGCTGGGTCTGTGGAGCTGATGCACCTTCTGCGCGTGGGGCGGGCCGCTCTCCTCACTTCCCTCATTGCGCATGTCATGTCTTTGCCGCAGGTGACATGGATCATGGAGGGCCCACATGTACGCGTGGGTAGGCTACACATGATTGTTCACTGGTCGCCACCCCAGTCAGTGTTTCGAATGGGAAGGTTGTCGTGCTGGTGGTATGTTCGATGTGGCGGATGGGCGGGCCTAGGTGCGGGCTTACATTCCGGACATGGGGGGGTAGTTGGATTGGCGACTAGTTGCAGTACACACGGGACACGTCTCTTCCTTTCCACATCTGGGTCATCCCTTGTACTAACTGACAGTGATACAGTCATCATCGCCCCAGCCCTCATGTCCTCCCCTCGCCCCCCAATATGCATGCTCACCTGCGAGGCTAGCGCTTGCACAGGCAGCCCCAAGCTCGCACCAGAGAGGGCAAGGAGTGTATGTGTGGGTCCAGTTGCACGAGTGGGCTGTCTCAGGGTATGATGTGTGGCGGGACGCCGTCCACCTGCGTGGTGCCCCAAATGGAGACCCGGCCTGCATGGACTATGCATCACAGTCTTCGCCTTCCGGATCCGCCACCTGCGACACCCAGTGGCTGTGGCTGCCCTTGCGGCCAGGCCGCGTCCGTCTGTGGCTGATGGCCCACACATTCACTCTTTGGCCTCTCTGGGGAGGGCTCGGGGGTGGTGGCGCACGCGCTTGCACTTAGTCGCAATGGCATGTGGCGTGGTTGGTATGATGGGCAATGGATGGGATGGTGCGAGCCACCTCCCGTGACGTCAGTGCTGCTCGTGCTGTGGTGCGTCCCCCTACACTTCCATTTGACTTGTGCCATGCTAGACGTTGAGGTTCTATTGCCTGCGTGATATGACCAGGAGGAGCGCGAGGAGACCTCTCACACACCATGCTCCACTGCCATCCCGTGCCCTGTATCGCCTGTGCAGATTGACTATGTTGGGGTTACACCTGGTCGACTGGGGCTGTGTGTGCCTTGTCAAGGGGCATGGCGGGCGCACAACAGGATCCAGCTTGTCCACAGAGGGTGGGCTGAGGTGCGCCTGGTACCGCTTTGTACGTGTGCCCGGCTGCTGTGCACACACGTGTTCACTCCTCCCCCGACAGGTGTCCTCTCACAATGCCCAGGGAAGCGGTGGTGTACTGTTCATGAGCCCTCCCAACACGGCGTGCTCCAACTTGGCATGTGCGCATCTACCCGTCGCACCCACCCACCTGAGCACTGCGTCCATACGACTTCACACGACACATGTGTGTCTTCCACAGTAGTGCTACTCATTTGCGTTGACATCCAATACCAGTGGACTACATGGTCATGTCACGACTGCCGTGTACTTCACATACTCTCATCCTCTCTCATTCGTACTTGTGAAATGAGTCAGCGGAGACAGTTCTGGTTTCAAACATTATATTGAGTCTTCTGTCCTCTGTGATGCAGTATAGTGGACACTACTGGCAGCGGAATACATGTTGAGGATATACTGAGCATGATAACAAATGGGATAGGGTGTGGGGTTACATCTGCTTGGCCAAGGCTGTGCTAATGTACATTTACGTATAGCTGCGGAGCTGCGGACTTTGACACAGACGGTATACATGTAGCCTACCAGACCGCTTGGCATCATGGGCACAGTCCATCTCAGTTCCATGTGACAGGTTTGCTGCGGTTGTTCCTCATGCACGCGTGCATGTGAGATGACATCAGGGCATGTGCTTGCGTGCATGCAGCGGCGTGCCACTTGTTGTTGCACTGTGGTGGTTACTGGACATGTCACAGTCACTGGGGTCGTGTTGTTGTTGTATGCACTTGTCGTCCATGCAAAGGTCCTGGTATGGGATTCCCGGGGCGGGGGTGGGAGGGGTGCAGCACCCACAGACTCCAGGCGACCTATTCATGTCCACTGAGCGGTGTGTGTGTCCATGTGCGCTGAATCCATGTCGTGTCCTGGTTGTTCGTGCAGTTCCGTCCATGTGGGTGCGATGCACAGAGCCCATGCCACTGCCTCCCACGATGCATGCGGTGTTCCTGGATGTGATGGGGAACAGTGTGCATGTCCCGGTCATATCCGATGTCATGGCGATGTCGTTGATGGTGTGGTTACAGTTGCCGGTCGTTTGGTATGGCTGTTGTGGTGGTGACTGGCCAGTCCGTGCGGAAGCTGAGCATGGGTGCGGGGTTGGACTTCATAGGTCACTCGGGGAACCTGCGTTGTGGTCCGACGTATTTACAGGTTGTCAGGTATGCGATGCCGTCCAGCAGGGCTTCCATGTCATTGGTGGTGTACATGTTTGCCAGCCAATGAAGCGGATGGTGGCTGTCAAGGTGTTGTTCGTAGGTTGTCCCTTGGAGGACCATGATGGGGCATGCTGGGTGACATTCGATGTAGCTGTTCTCGATGATCCGTCGTGTGGAGGCACAGTGGTTCCATTTCAGTGCGCGTGCGATGTTGGCCACATACGCCATGCCCCCATAGGCAGAGCAGGCCCTGTCGTGTGCGTCCAGAGGGAGGAGTAGTGGTAGCAGGTCCGCCTTCAGACATGCCGGGTTGGAGAGGCATATCTCGACGGGATGCTGGTAGGGACACCTCCGACAGTAGAAGACGGGCATGACGCAGCTGAACAATGTGATGCGGTAAGTCAGTCGGTAACTTACGTTCAGCAGGGACAGGAGATCGCATCCCAATGTATGTATCGTGTTGGTTTGGTACAGCTTGAGCTGTTCGGCGTAGTTGGGTAGGTGTGTTGCGGTTGCCATTTCGCAGCGGTTCGTAGAGGTGGCGTGCTCCGGCTGTGTGTGCAGTCTGCAATGTGCACGCTCCGGGGTTGCTGTGAGCTCTGTGTAGTCGTGGGGAGACAGGACTTGTGTTCTGTTGGCTTGTTTGGAGGACACGGGCCCTCTTCCCACATGCTTCTCAGACAGTTCAAGGTCAGTGCTGTGTGACTCCTTCCAATTAACTTGCATGTGGCCGACATGGGGGAGTGTTTTCTTCTTTCTTCCCCGTCCGTTGTGTGCTTCTGTGATATGCGCTATCTGCCCTGTGGTCGGTCTCCTCGGCATGCCTGTGTTGGTCTATTCTTGGACAATGGCTGTATTCACCGGCTTCTGTCGTAGGGCTGTGGTTTCGGTGTTGGAATGGAAGGTCATTCAGTGCTGTCTGCTCTCCCTTGTGTGGGCGGCAGGCTGCCTTTCCGCTCTGCGTTGGGCCTTGTGTGTGGATGTTATTCTTGGGCCACCTGTTGTCGGTCCCCGGGCTCTTTGGTGTTCCGTTTCATGTGTCTTGTTCATATGTGCAGGGTGGTATGGGTTTTTCAGTGTGGTACTGGCGTTCCTCTTCCCGAAGGGACCCTGCTTCTCCTAGTTGGTGTTGCCGCCGCTGTGTGCTTCGCCATGTTTGTTACACTGGGGTGTGTCCTGCAGTTGCGTGTCTTCACTGACATGTGTGCGTCGGTTGTGTGGCGTTGGGTGTTGTCCGGGAGTTGGGCGTTGGGGACATGTCTGTGGCCGGCCTGTCACGTGTCATGTGCGTTCGGGGTGGGGCTGATGTGTGTGCTGCTTGGTTGTGTCCCTGTGTCTGTGTGCGACGCATGCATGGCGCTGCGGTTGGCCTCTGCGTTGTGCGCATGTGTGGCGGCGTCATCGGCGCTTTGGGGCCGTGGCGGGGTCGTTGGTTCCTAGTCCCAGGTGGTGTGTACACATGTGTTCCGCGATGTTAGGATTTGGCCTGTGTGTCATATGTGGATGCAATGGTGGATGTGTAGTGTGCACGCGCTGGTGGGGGGTTGTCCGCTTTTTCCGCCCTTGCACTGTGTGCGCTGTTTGCGTGCACTTGTTGTGTGTGTGCCTACCTGCGTCTCCGCGGTACGTTGCGTCCTTGGTGGTGCATCAGCAGAAGCATGGGAAGGGCCTGCAGTGCTGGATTCATGCCCGGGGTGCCGCTTCTTCGTTGTCCGTGCTCTGCGTCCGTGTTTCCGCCTCTCTTTCACGTGCGGTGTCTCTTTGCCGTGGGAGCCGTTTGTTTGCGGCATCGTAATTTATGCGCCGGGCGGGACGTGTTTCGTCGGACGGTGTGTGTCAGTTGTGCTGCGCCGCTACGTGTGCGGGCGCACTTTGATGGCGGACGGTGTTGCTGGCTTGCCGGCGGTGTTTGGCCTGCTTTTCGCATCGTAATTGGGCGGGCGTGTGGACTGCTGCGTGCCGGCGGTAACTGGTGGTTTTTGCATCCGCCAGCACGGCGGTTGTGCTTCCGCCCGCCATCGTAATGGGCCCCTTATTTAGATATATATTTAATTATAATTTAAATTATGTTTTTAACATTTTATAATTAAATTTAATAATTACTTATTAATGTTATTAAGTTAATATATATATTTAAAAAAAATTATGCATGTTTAATATTTTTTTACATTACATTAATTATTTATTAATTTTAATATTTTTTAAATAATTCTAATTATGTTTTATTTAATTATATTTATAATTTAATTAATTTTATATTATTTTTAAGACAATCAAAACAAATCGATATTTTTGTACAACTATATTTTTAACAACAATATTTTGGTTTTGATATTTTGGTTCTTACCTTTATGGAGATAGGAAGTCGATATTTTGTCCATCGATATTTTGGCGACGATATTCTGGTACCTCGATATTTTCACTGACGATATTATGTCAGTGATCCGTCACCCATGGACGTACCTCTGCACTACCCCCATACTAACTGGGGCAATCTCCTCCCCAAGTGCTACTCTAGCCAGCCCCGGTGTCTGCCCACCAGTGAAGGGTTGTGCCCGCTTGGGACACAACATCATCCTTTGGAGTGCCCAACCTGTTGGCACTCATAATACTTAGGGGTGAATTTCCCTGAGGACGTATGGTCAGGGAACTTACTCTTCTTCTGTTCAGGTGGAAAATGGGAATCCTTCCCCTTGGAACTATTTTGGGAACCTTTTGAGAACTTCTTGTTTTTATTTTTATCTTGCCCTCTTTCTTCTGGTGGGGACCCTGCCACCCTTCTGGTGATCCACTCCCCAATATAACTTCTTGTGGACCATGGTGCTGAGCCAGCGGTCCGCCTCCTTGGCAAGCTCTCTGGGGTCATATGTTGGCGCAGCTCTGCAACACAAAGACTGAACATGTGCTCTCTTGGCACCAAATTGTACAGCCCTGTTAATTTTTCACTTAACTGTCCTTCACCCAACCATCCAGTGCCTTGCAAAAGCAATCAACACAATCCACCCAGGATAGACGGGGCAGCTTCTGACTGTCCCTAAATGTTTGCCTGTACTTTTCTGGGATGAGGCCATACTTCCTGAAAAGGGTGACCTTCATGGGGGATTCCTCATCATGTCCGCCTTCTCTAGGGCCAGGAGGGCATCCCTCCCTTCACTAGGTATGTGCCTCCAGAGGCTGACCCCTCCAATTCTCCTCAGGGATCCTGTTCATCTCCAGAGTAACCTCATAGGCTTCAAACCACTTGTCAGTGTCATCTCCAACAACACAGTTAGGCATCAGATCCTTTTGAATGCGAACCCTCTTGTTTCCAGAGGGCACTGCAGGTATGCTGCCACCATTATTGCTGGACTCCACCTGTTTAGCACTGATGTGCAGCTCTCTGAGACTTAACTCATGGCCAATATTCTCACCTCCATGATTATTCTCTCCCATGCCAAGGATCTCTCAGCCTCTGCCTTCTAATTTTCCGCTTCTACGGCCAATTTATTTTCCTCCATCTTATCCCTGCCATCTGCAGCCTAAACTCCCAGTCAGCTTTCCTGTCTGCCAGCTCTTCTGAGTACAGACATGGGAGGAAACACTGCTTTCTGCCTGGGGAGTCATCTCTACTTCTGGAGACAAGACCCCCCGTGTGCTGCATTCGTAGACCTGCACTCATGTCCTCTCTTTGCCCTTCCATATCATCATCCCCTTCCATTGTTGTACCCAGTGAGTGCTGAACTTCCCCCCAGGCCTTCAGTGCCTTTTGGAGCTCCTTTTCTGGTGTTGCTTTTGGTGGGAAGTCCCCGCTCCTTGCAGAACTCCCTGAGCTTAGCCACAGCGAAGGCATCTATATTGGCAAGCTCAAACTCCATCTTTGCAGATGTGATTTCAGGCACAACAGTCAAGTAGATTGATAGGGAATTTGGAAAAAGCAAAAAGGCCAATCAAGGAGAATTTAAAAAAACCTCAAAGTGGTATCAAATTATTTATCTGGGATTTTAGTGTTACATAAAATCACTGTTTGGCTCTGCACAAACACAAGTCCTAATCCTCACCACTGAACATCAATGTTGGAAATTGGGTTACTGATTGAGGGGGTGAAACGCTACTCAAGCAGCAACCACAATTTCTGTTAGGGTGAGACACAAGCACAGCCCAGATTGACTTGTGCATAACCCTCTGGTAGCTTGGCACAAAGCAGTCAGGCTTAACTTAGAGGCAGTGGGTAAAGTATTTATCCAGCACTTCAAACAGTAATAAAGTGAAAACACAACACAAGAAAAATCCCACTACATTCCAATTTAGAAAAATAGATAAAAATTGAATCAATAAAATGATACCAGAACAACAAAAAACCTCTCAGTAGAACCTGAGATATTCCTTTTTTAAATAGTTATAGCACCTAAAAGCACAAAGAGCCGCTAGCGGTCACCTGCTCCTGCTGGACCGAGGGAAAGTCACAAGTTCAGGGCAACTGCAGTGGGGCATGGGCCGGATACAGGGACCAGGTTAGTCTGGCTGAAAAAGTTAACTTCTCAAACTCTGGCACGAAGAGTTCCATTTGCAGTGGAGGAGGCTGCGAGGAGCAGGGAGAGAGTTGCAGATGGTCATTGCTGTAGCACAAAGATCCGGTCAGGCGTCGCAGACGATTGTTACAGGTGCTTCAATTTGGCGGTCACCGCGGGCTGTTGCTGTTGTAGCAGGGAGTGCAGATCTCACATTGCTGGTTGTTACTGGCAGTCGCGGTAGCGCACAGAGTCAGGTTCACTGGAGATTCGCATTGGCGGTTGTCGCTGACCGCAGAGTCTTGCCACAAATGGGCCCATTCGCGTGTCGTAAAGAGCCCAAAACTCCAGGTTTTCACCTTCTTAGGTGGAGCTCAACTGATGCCAGCCAAGGGTCGTGGACTTGGAGAGGAGCCTCAGGGGATGGGGAACTCATTCCAGTAGAGGCCAGCAAGGCTTAGGCAGGTCCAGTTGCAGATCCAGGTAGGGCCATTGCAGCAGGTCAGCTGGGCAGTTGCAGGGAGGCCTCTGGCGCTTGTTGTGTCCCTGTAGCTCAGACATGATGTTAGCCAACTGAACCTTGGAGTCACTCAGGCAGCCATGGATGGCAAGATCAGGTCTGTTCTTCCTTCTCAGAGAGCTTGGCAGTCCTGAAGCAGCAGGGCAGCCCTCTGGGGTCAAGGCATTCCTCAAGCAGTAGTGCAGTCCCCTGGAGAACAATGCATGCCTCAAGCAGCAAGGCAGTCCTCTGGGAAACAAGGCAGTCCTTCTGTAATGTCCACAGGTCCAGGAGGGTCCTGAAGAGTGGCTCTGGAGCAAAAAAGATGGTGCACACTAAACAGACGTGGCAGAGAGGCCCAGGGGTGGAATTGGAGACTACCCACCCCTTGCCGAGCGAGGGGTTGGAGGCGCACACAGCAGCAATACTAGCAGCCATTGGAGACACTAAGGTAGCATTCGAAGGCAAGATTAATGCAGTGGCCTTGGACCTCGACCTTTTGCGAGTGGATCACCGCTAATTGGTGAACAGGGTGGGGAGACGAGACTGCAGTGCAACAGCTACAGCTCATGACCATAGACCACGGCAAACAACTGCAAACCTTGCAGCAAGAAGTGGGGCGGCTACGAGATATAGTGGAAGATGCAGAGGGTCGCTTCCGATGCAACCATGTACGATTACATTGAGGGGCCCAGTATGGAACTTTATATTGAAAACTGGCTCCTGAAGGTGGTCATGGATGGAAAGGCCTCTAAGTTCTTTACGGTCGAGAGAGCCCATAGGGTGCCCTGTGACCCTCCAAGACCGGGCGCACCCTCACAGAACAGTGGTAGTTAGACTTCTCAACTACCGATATAGGGATGACATCCTTCAACGAGCCCATGTGCATGGATCGTTGGAGGTTAAAGGGGGGGTCGGTGAACATTTACCCTGTTTAGCGCCACTGAGAAACATTTGTGGCCATAAAACAACAGCTGCTGTCCCTAAACTAGAAATATGCATTTCTGTTCCCTGACAAACTGCGAGTGGTGGACCAAGACGGCACCCACATCTTCGCTACAGCAGCAGAGGCTTGGACCTGGGTGGAGGGCAAGGGCTGCAGTTGGCCATCTGAGCAGGAAGCCCCAAAACAGGGATATTGGAGTGTGCCCAGACGTAAATCCTGCCATTGATCAGAGGCAATTCTAACGAAGGCCCAAGCAGCGACAGAAAGGACAACGATAGGGATGGAACTGCATTGCACATGCTCGAAACCCGGAAGATGCTGCAGAGAGTTAAGGATTTAATGGAGAGTAACAAACCAGGTGGCTTGGCCCAAGGTTTGACCCTGAAGATTCTCTCGTGGAACGTCAATGGCTTAGGGATACACTCAAGCGAGGGGAGGTGAGGGGGATCCTTGCTCCAACATGACCCCGACATAGCCCTGCTACAGGAGACCCACCTGCTATGTAATAATTGTGGATTTCTGGGTAGAGGCAGATACCTGTTGTTGGCACATAATGGGGTTTACGGGGGGATCCATAGGGGTGGGAATCTTGGTCCACCAATCCCTGCTGCTGGAGGTAATCAACACCTGGGTTGATAAGAACGGGTGCCAGGCCGCAATCCATGGCTGGTGGTATGGGGAGGACATGGTTCTTGGTTCATAATATTTTCCCCCAATCTTACAATCTTCAGGCCTGGAGCCCATGTGGTCCTGGCGGGCAGCGCTCCGGATGCACTGATCATTATTGGGGGCACCCTCAACTTGACTCTACAGGGGGCTATTGATAGAGTGATGAGAACGGGTGACATGCCGAAGCCTGACGTGCGACTGGCCACCTTTGTGGAGGCCATGGGCTTGGTCGACCTGTGGCGGGCAACACACCATGGGAGATGTCAATACTCATATGCAGTCACCTCGCTGGGAGCTATGTTCTGACTAGATTATTTCTTGGTGCCCAAACATCAGATGAGTAGATTCTGTGGCACTGCCTTTCTCGCCTGGGGCATATCTGATCACTCCCCGCTACTAACCGTGGTCCACATGGGTGTGCCAAGTCGGACAGTAACATGGAGACTAGACACCTTTGAACTCAGAGACAGGGACACCAAACAGCTGGTAACAACGGCCACCAATAGATATTTCGCAGAAAATTCGGGTTCTGTCCAATCTGCAGCAGATCTGTGAAAGGCCTATAAAGCTGTCCTGAGAGGTCAGTTAATCACACGGAGAATAGGCATGAGAAAGGAAAGAGAGAAGGAGTGTCAGAATCTATAGGAAAAATTGCCGCAACGGGAAGCCGAATATGTGGCTACCCCATCTAGAGACCGGGCCCATAGGGTAGAAGAAGCGAGGTGGGACTGTACAGCTCTGGTACGTCAGGAGGCGAGAGCCAATGTCCGAGGCCAGGTTATACAAGGCGGGCAATAAAACTGGCAAACTCCTCACATTGTTGGCCAAGAAAGAAGGGCAGAGATGGGTTAGAGGGACCAGAACAGAGGTGACAGGGCTGAGAGAGAACCCCCCAAGACATCGCTCGGGCATCTGCGACATATCTAGAGGAGCTCTATTGAGCGGGGACCACACCTGATCAGGGAGATTTGGAAACCTTTGTTTTAGGATGGAAGGACCCTCATCTCGACCCTGACCACGTTGAGATGCTGGACGGGGAGCTCACTGAGGGTGAGGTGGCTGCAGCTATCTCCCAATTGAACAATGGTAAAACCCCCAGTCCTAACGGCTTCCCCATAGAATTGTTTTTAAGTGTTTCATCTAAAGTGGTAAAGCCATTGTTCTATGTGTTTAACATGACCAGGAAGACAGGTATCCTGCCACGCTACCTCCAAGAAGCCATGATCATCCTGATCTACAAGGACGGGTAACCCACAGAAGATTGTGCCTTCTATTGCCCGATGTCGTTGATTACTGTTGTTATTACTGAAACGAAAATCATGGCCAAGATTCTGGTGAACTGCCCCATACAGGTAGTTGACTTACTTGTCATCCCAAACCAATCCGGATTTATGCCATACAGGGCCACGAGGCATAATTTGCGGAGGGTGATAGGTTGCCTGGCACACATTAGGGGAGTTCACGAGTCCGGGGTCCTTTTGGCCTTAGACTGAGAGAAGGCCTTAGAGTCCCTGAAGTGACCATATATGACGGCCATACTCCGCAAGAGGGGCTTTGGGCCGTGTTTTTTATCCTGGGTTGGCCTACTATACAAAGATCCTGTAGCAAGAGTCCAGGTCAACAGGGTCCTCTCAGAGAGCTTTAGGCTGTCCAGGGGCACCCGACAGGGCTACCCACTCTCGTCCCTACTATTTGCGTTTGCTCTTGAACCCCTGGCGTTGTGGATCCGAGTAGACGTACAAATGCGTCGCCTCCGCTGGGACTCAGGATGGGAGGATGTCATCTCATTATATGCTGATGATATCCTTATTTATCTTGCGGAACCTCCGCATTCTGTGCCAAGAATCCTGAGCATTCTGGAGATTTCTGGGACCTGCGTGGGGTTATGCATTAACTGCCACAAATCGGTAGCCTTCCCCGTGGGAGAGGGGGGTTCGAACGAGGCTCAGAATTGCCCCTTTCGATGGGCAACCCGGGGGTTGAGATACTTGGGTATTTTTGTGATACGAGACCGGGAATTGTATCTCCAGGAAAACCTGATGAAAATCCTGGATGCCTATCGCAGTGATGTAGAGAGATGGAGAAAACTTCCACTATCAGTCCTGGGCTGAGCAGCCCTCTATAAAATGATTTATTTTCTAAAATTCTTATACATTTTGCAAAATACCTGCTTCCCCTTACCGGATACTTTCTTTCATAGGGTGAACAGTGTCACATGGGTGCTGCTGTGGGATTCCAAGAATTGCCCTCTCTCTACTGACAAGATGCCAGGCGGAGAGGGGCATTGTCCTCCCGAATCTCCAGCTCTATTATTGGGCCTCACAGCTGTTGACTATAAATGATTGGGCCTTTTCGTCCCAACAGGAACCCTCCTTGAGGGCGGACCATACTGCCATGGCCCCAGAGGGATACCGCCACTGACTTTATGACGGGAGAGGGCTGCCCTCCCTCCCATGGAAACGGTGGTCAATATATGGAAGAGGGCGATGCATACACTGGGGTGGCGAGGAAGATTGACACTGGAGACCCGGCTATGGGACTCGGACCTCCTCCGTGGTCTGCGCGAGTTAGAGGGACATAAAAAATGGGACCTTTTGGGGATCTACCAACTGGGTGACATGTGGAAGGAAGGTACAGTGATCTCATTTATTGATTTGCAAGCTGAATATGAACTGTCAGGAAGGCTATTTCTGAGATATCAACAGATGTGATTTATATTGGGTAAGTGTGAGGCCCCCAGGGAGGGAGGTGGAAGAGGAGTCTCCACTGGAATACAGGGTACTGAGTTCCCCCCTGACATAGCATGCGGTGTCCTGACTGTACTCTATACTCTTGAGCAACAGCCTCCATCACTTGAACCTTTGCGAGAGAGTTAGGAAAGGGATTTGGGAAGAAGCGAGGAGGGTGACTGGGGACAGGCATGTAAGTATGCCAGAGAGGTCATGGTTCAGGTGGGATTCAGTTTGATCCAGTTAAAAATCCTCCACAGGGCAAATTATACACAGACCTGCCTTTTCCGTATGGGTCAGCCTACGGACGAACACTGCCTGCGGGGCTGTCGGCTGAAGGGCGCCCTGATGCATACATTGTGGGAATGTCTGAAGATTAGGGCCTACTGGAAATGGGTGGGGGAGAGAATATCAGAAGTCCTGTGCTATGAGGTGTGGCTCACACCCCAATTGGTATCACTAGGCATCAGGGGGGAACCATCCCTGGACCGCTATGCCCTGCTATTCTGCAACCTGACTCTGATGGTGGCACGTAGAGACCTACTGAAGTACAGTGGGGTGCTAACTCCTACCATACGGTAGTAGAAGGAAGGCGTGGATTGGTGTAGGGGGCGGAAAAACTGTTGTACCAGGCAAGAGGTTGCCCATGCAAATTTGAGAAGGTCTGGGCTCCCTGGAGGGAGGTGAGGGAAGAGGAAGAGTGAGGTAACACAGTAGGTATCTTGCTAAAGGAAGGCGGATCAGGCATGAGCCACAGGATAAACTGCAGGGTTTTGATATTGCTGTGAAAAAAGAAAGGAAAAAGACTCTGGCTGTTGCGTTTGTGTCGTGCTCCGGTCCAGAGCTCGGGAAGACTCAAGCAATGATTATTATATGTTTTGCTCTCATGTCCTCGACAGCTGGGGGGTATGTTATTTTGATTGTTTTTCTCTGTGAAAACTGAATAAAGAGATATTAAACAAAAGACTGTAGGAGCTTTTCACTGCTAGGACATGTAAAACTGTAACCCACATGTCCTACTTTTTAAATACAATTCCCCACTACCCTATGAGCCTTTTGGGCTTACCTTCAAGGTCACTTATAAGTATTAACAAGCATTTGCAATGCAATAGGTCTTGCATTATTAAAGTTTGAGCTATTGGCATTGCTAAATAATGCAACACCAATAGCTCAAACTTTAATAATGCGAGACCTATTGCATTTGCATGTTGTGCCAGCAGTAGGAGAAACGCATTAAAGAAAATAGTGCTTACTGACTAAATAAGACATATCGTGTAACAACAGAAGTAAAAGGGCCAGTCCTCAAGGGAGGTTACAAATGAAGACAAGGTGATACTAAGGAGGGACTAACATGCCTATTAACGAATCAGAAGCCAGCATTTACAAAGGACAATGACAAAAGCCAATAAAAAATATGGGCGGAGAGTTGGCGGGGCTCCAAGTCTATACTCGACTACAGCATGCCTCGCAGAGCAGCGCATGCGCTGCCCAGGCTCGACCTAAAAAGATAATTATTAATAGGTCTGGGAACATATATTACCAAGGACAAATCAAGTCGAGTAAAAATAAAGGCAGTACAAGGAGCACAAACGGCATGAATAGAGTCAATGGTATTGGCAAAAGCATTAGCAATACCAATAAGTGCAGCTTTTACATAGTGCAAGCAAAGAATATACAGAAAACTCAGGCAACACACACATACACATAAATGATGAAGTGCAGATGCACAGATATCCATCACACACATAAATCCACATGTAAAAAGAAAGAAATGCACACAGACTAACTATCGTTTGTGTTTGTCTAACCACAGCTCTTTGCTGCTACGTCTCTCACAGTTCACAAGATCAGAAAACCCACCACATAACCTCTAGTGCTCTTCAAAGACTCCTGATCAAATACCGCGCATGGGACACATCACTATTTTGCTTGGTCTTGCAAGGTAGTAATGCTCATCAAAACGCATATCTATATTCGTATCAGTACTAGAAACTCAGGAGATGGACTGGATTGTGGCCCAAAGTGATTACCATTGGCTGAGATTAATTCAAGCAATGCACCTATCAGATTTTTCCCTCACTGTATCACCTAAGTGACACGGGTATACCCAGACCTGGGACCCATGCTCACTCTGCCATCTGGCTCAAAATGCACCCTACTGATGAGGCCCAAATAGGCAGAAACAGATCTGCGGTTGATTGTGTTCCCTTTCAGCGGAGATCTACCCTGGCAATTTGGGTGGACGATTCATACTGGAGCGGGATCAAGACTGATTAGAATGTGGCTGGTTCATGCCTGAGGTGCTCCAGTGACCAAAAAATGATGGACTAGATGGCGGCCCCAAGTAATTACTAGTGGCTGAGAATAATTTGAGCAATCCGCCCATCGCTTTTATTTTCATCAGAAACTCATGTGATAGTACATTTTGCAAGCCTCTGGAGAAAAAGAATTACAATAAATGCTTCATTACCAGATCTCTCAGAAGTTTATTAAGACAGTATCCTTTAAAGATGAGGTTGAGATTTTTTTTTTTCCAGAAGGTAGCAACAGCAGCCAAAGGGGACTACAGTGTGGGCTTATGTATATAATTCCCAGGGAGCCCCATTCTGAACTTCGATGAGACCAGTCTCTACAACAGACCACGCTCCCCTCCCCAAAGTCTGTATGCAGCACTTGTGCACTGACCAGACTTCACAGTGTTTACACTTGAGGACTTGTAGACCGAAGACGCGCTCATCTGAATGTGTCCCTAGTTCTATTTGTCTGGTACAGAGAGAAGGCAGTGTATCCTACTGTCTGTGAATTTACTCCTCCCATGTGTCTCCCAGGTGCTGCTGGTACACGCAGTGGCTGCCTTTGTCAAAATTACTCATCGTCTTATTTCCAATGAAGAGCAGTCATGGTAATCCTGATCTCCAACTCCAGTATTCTGAAATCAAACCTGCATGTCATGACATTTACTGGGATACGGATACCCTGAAACTTAAGTAAGCGAGTGTGGCAAGAGGTCTGAAAAGCAGGCACTAGGCAAAGGGACTAGTTACAGGCCTATCCAAACTTTAGCAACCAAAGCCTAAGAGTCCAAAAGACAAATCACCACAACATGTCAAGCAACAAGTTAAACAGAAAGCCACTGTGTAGACAACATTAAAAGTCATGTGTGGACAAAAAACATACTTGTATGAGCACTAGAAAGGCACACAAAAACCGAAAGAACACTCCAAAGTTTAGAGCACAATACAGCACCTTGTAGGAGGAGGCTATAGATGATGTGGATGGCAGTAGGTGAATGGAATCACAGGTGGGGAATGTTCATAACACAATCAGGCATGTTTCAAATTTTCATGCACCTTTCTGCTCAGTAGAACTCCTTGGTGAATACACAGATTCCACTGTTAACATTCACAAACTGGCCAGAAAGGGCATTTTCAAAAACTACCCTTCACTACTGCACAGGAGAGCTGAAACCAGTGCTTAATTTGTGAAGACGGTTGCAGGTGGTGGGCACTCACACTCATTTATGGGGGCCAGCACTAATTTTTATTACCATACTTTGACCCAGAGCAAGCGAGAGAAAGAGGAAAAGAAAATATGGGGAAAAGAAAGACTGGCAAAGAGAGAAAGCAGAGATTAAAGAGAACCTGCAAGAATTAGTTAAAGAAGTGGAATTGTAGGGTGGTGGAAGAGGCATGAGGTGGAAACAAAACTCGACAGCCTTAAAATTCTGCAAGCCAACATTCGGCAGTGCAGGTTGTGGGTACTCTTAAGAAAAACTTTGGGCCCCTGCAGCTTTTTACAAATTCACACATCTCTCTACTCGCTGCACACACCACACTACTGCAATCGTTTTAGGATTTACGTTTAAATGGAATTTTGTTTTTATTTTTGTAATTTGTTCTTTTAAAACTTCATGTTTCTCGTGTCAGACTGCGAATGTCCCACTTTCCGACTCAAATGCCCTTTCTTTACATGTGCTAAGGCCAAGAGTCCGGCTAGAGAGGCTTCTTCCAAACAGTAGAACACGCATGACACTGATGTGTGAAACCAGAGACCAAGTTCTGAGGAGGTATAACCTGTTTAGCAAAGGCCGGCAGGGATCCATCACAAACCAGACACCCTTTGACAGGACGAAAACCAAAGAAAGGATCTTTTGATGCCTACAAGTGATTGTTTTCCTTTCTTTCCTCATACAAAATACAGGGCTTGAAATCCATTCATATATGCTTTGATTGAAGGAAGTTGGCAGAACTCTGTGAACACTGTCAAGCAGCAGATCCATTGTCACACAGCCATCGTGAGCGACATTTAGTTTGCTTCACAGACTACTACATAGTCGTGTCGGGCATGTAAAGAAACAACGAGAAACACCTGTAGCATACTTTTTTTAGTTTACTAATTTTACAGGTGTTGACCTTTGTGTTGCCTCCACAAATGAATAGTGCATTACAAACTGTTAAAGGTTGTGTTACAAAGCACTAAATACAGCACAACTGACCTGCACTGTGAACTCAGGGCGAGGTTACTGTACATTTCTGTCATTGGAGCTTAGCTGCAGGCACTGTAGGCTACATGTAAATAAGCTTCTCACATTAACCATAAACAAAGGGCTTACAACATCCCTGTTGTCTTTTTCAATGCAGGAAAACAAATGCTCTCTGGGGCCTGAGTGATCTTGCAGGCCAGACTGCAGTAGGAAGAAGATTTTTGGCACACGCTACATTTCAGTGTGGGTATACTGTGGTTATACTGCGTCAGTCAGACAAGGCTTATTGTTAAAGGTATGGTTTCATGGAAACCTCTGTAGATTTTCCGTTTGAGGCCTAAATAGCCTCAAAGGAAGAGCACTGTACCGGATTTTTACGCTTCATTTCGAACGACTCTGATATGAAGGAATCCCTCATTTTGCACTCCACGTATACCACAATAGCATGCGACTATGTAGTGTGCCGTTCTTTATAATCTGTTTTCACTGGTAATTTTTTTTTATTGTTCTTGCTTTCCTCTATCAAGTTTTTGTGTCATAATGTGTAACTACCTTTGTGTACAGACCTCTGACTCTCTAGAGCCCTGGTCCGCGCTTTAGAAGAATCATGTAAATAAATAATTAAACTAGAAACTATTTGCTGGAGAAAATCCACGTATACTGTTTTTTTGGGCCAAGTGTAGTGTGTATCTCACTCAATCGCAGTATCCTTTTATTTCAAGATCTTGTCTGTGTTAGATTCTGCAAGTTGTGCAGGTGCCAATGTAAGCTTTGCTTGGCAAAACAGCATCTGAAAAGAGTTAAAGAGTTGTCTGGTCCGTTTTCAGTATATAGCACATTTTAGGCATAGGGAGATTAGGCGATTTGCCTAGAATCACACACTGTTAAGTCAAACATTAAGGACAGGATTTGAATCTAGGTCTTTGGGCTGTAATGTAAGTAACTTTAACCAATTGGCCAAATCCTCCTACCACTGTGACACAAACTTCCACTGTACAGTAGATTTATTATCATCAAAGTTCTTGAAAGTTCAGTTCTTCAGAACAGAGCTAAAAGGGAGAGGGTGTGAAGGGTCACGCGATTTGTCTAGAATCACACTATGTCAAGTCAAACACCAAGGGCAGGATTTGAACCTATGCCTCTGGGCTCTAATGTTAGTAACTTTAATCAATAGTGAATAGGCCACATCCTCCCATCTCTGACGCAAAATTCTACTTGTACAGTAAAATTAATATCTTCAAAGTTAAAAGTTCAGTACTGCACAACAGAGCTAAATGGGAGAAGATGTGATGGGACAGATTCACCATGCCATTGCCGGCGTGTAAGCACATGTTCGCCATTTGCAAAATTACATTTTAACTGAAGTCCAAAGTATCAGTACACTAGAAACATTTTTAGTTGCCCATCCTGGGGGCTCATTAGATAACCTACAAAAGGAGTATTTAAGTAAAAATGATAACTTTGATGGTGCACACATGTAATGTCTGACAATGACAAAGAAACAGTGGCACATTGGTCAGGCTCAACAAAAGTAAGGCAAGTATGTCATTCTAAACGCAAAGTGTAGGATAGAATTCCAGGATCATAAACTCCCCATGAATCAGTGCTTTATTTCCCATACAATAATATTACTGCTCTGCCGCTTTCGTTAAAATGTCAGCATTGAATCGCGATCCCCATGTGTTCCCTCCGCGCCAATACGCTTATATAGCTACTTATATTTAAGTGCAAATGTGCAACACCGTTAATGTAAATGAGTGAGTCAAAAGACAGTAGCAATTTCTCGACGTTGAAAAAAAATCGTAAAAAAGTATAATGTTTCGTAAAACATAAATACCTCTGATGTTGTGAAAACCAGGCTCAACATTTCGTACAGCACCGTAGGTTCACGCACTTATGGCGGGAGGCATTCAAGTTTTGGTGACTGCAAACCTTGCAGTGACCTTTTGACGCCCGGAGCCTGAAGGAGGCTTAGCTTTGCTTGTTCAGGGGACAGCTGGCTCTGGGAGGAGGTGGGGGACTGCCGACTGCTCTCCTTCACGGGAATGCCCCCTCAAGCACTGCAGCACCCCACAAATCACGGAATGTGAAGCCCTCCTCGGGTCCCCTGTCACTCCCCGAGCTCCGGCGGTGTCTGCTCATGGCGCCGCCCGGCGTCATCTACTCGAGCGCGAGGCATGTACCGCACACACGGGACTCCCACTCTGACTGGCTCATCAGTGGAGAAGTGTGGCTCAATGGTTAGAGCGGCAGACCCTGATGCAGAGATCTGGCCCGGGACCAGGGTTCAATTCCCGCCTCGGCGGGTCTTGGGCTCAATTTCCTCGGACCTGATAATTCTCGCCTCGGTGCCTATTCTAATCATGGGTCCCACTCTGCAACTCTGGGCAATAGCTTGCTTAATCTCCACAACAGCCCCAACAGCGCTGGGATGCCTGGCTTCACCCTGGGGGTGCCCAGGAGTGGACATTTCACAGGGAAAAGCCAGGAAGGGTTCCACAGCGGTATGCGTACAGCGCCTGGACACCCCTTTGGGGGTATGGGTGCGCTTTACAAGTACAAATTTCATTTCATTTCATTCATTTCATCAGAAAGTTTGCTAACAAAACACCTCCTTGTTCACGTGTGACTCCCGTGATTTAAGCCACGGGTGGCAGATTGACTCCGTCGCTCTATTGTATTCTTAAAGATGTACTTTGCGAGCGTTAAATTGCGACTTTTGTGTGAAATGTCAGCAAAGATTATGAGCAACATGCAATAATAGTCAAACTGAGTTGGAGAACAGGCTTTAAGTACTTTGACAAGTGAAGTGTGTAGGAATTCGTACTAGTGATGTTAAATACACTTACAGAATGAATGGCGCACTTTAAGCTAATCAGTACTGCACTGTCTTTTACATGTATGAATTACAATTAATAAAAATAGCCACCAAACAGTCATTATTTAATGCACAGTTGTCGTTTTCTCAAAAAATGATTGAAGAGGATTGCCTCACATAACAAGCATGGAATCGAAACCCAGCCGAACGCGGGAATCGAAACCAGTGGTGCGCGCGCACCACAGAGGAGCGGGGTGGGGCGGGGGAGCCTGTCGTCTGTGCCGCGCGCTGATGCGCGTCCTAGACACGGACGGGAATGGGCGGAGCAACGGCGGGACATGCGCCCGCCTTTGCCCAATTGCGTACTGTCTTTCTTATAAAGACGCACGCAAAGCCCAATAGCCGGGGGAAAAACGAAAAGCACACGCACGAGCGTGTACGATTCCTAGGTCACTTTCAAAACCCCATACAAGAGGTCTCGCGCTGCGCGAGCAGGGCTGCGCACTGCAACGCTAGGCCCGCGCACTGCAACGTTAGGCCCGCGCACTGCAACGCTAGGCCCAAGACCTAAAAAGGAAGGTTTAGGCCTGCCAAAAGATTTATATTGCCAGATTGAAATGGCAGCTTAAAACCGCACTACAAGCTGCAGGGGCATATCTGAGAAATGTTTTAAAAGGCTACTTCAGTTGGTGGCACAATGAGTGCTGCATAGAATTTACAGACCCTGAGTACATATAGTACCATTTACTAGGGACTTTCAAGTAAATTAAATGTGCCAATTAGGTGCAAGTCAATTGCACTATGTTTTAGGGAGAGGGCAAAAGCTCTTTACCATTGGTTAGCAGTGGTAAAGTGCATAGAGTCCTAAATCCAACTGAAATGAATTCAGCAAAACAGGAGGAGTGAAGGCAAAAAGTTTGGAGTTCACCCTGCAGAGAGTGCCAGGTCCAACAGAAACGTTCTGTGGAATCTACAAAGACTTACTAGATCTTTATGATTGTTGAATCCTTGAAAGTTTAGATCTGCACTGTATTTAAATATTAATATCTCATTATGTTTTATCTTTATACTGCTTCCACAATATGTCAGTGAGACACAGCTCCCTTTATATCCTTAAATATTGATTGTTGACCTTAAAAGACACTGTATTGATAACAAATGCATAGTTCAGTTTAACCAGAGGGTTTATTAATAAGCGTTTGGCTGTTTTGCCATTTGACATTCCAACATATATGTATCTTGTACGGTTCAGCTTGCAATGTTTTTCTTCTACAACGTGCACATTGTTTAATAAACGAGACAGCATTAAAAATAAAACAAAAAGCAGTAAATGCTATTTGAAAGGCACATTGTGGCTGTTATTTTGAGATTGCTTTAATTGTGTCATTTTTTAAACGTTTTCATATTTCTTTGTTGCAGGACATAATGGGCTGGTAGCGGTACGTATTTCAATCTTTTCTATTCCTGCGTGATTTGCTTACCTCTAAATGCTTCTGTTGGATACTTTTCAACGCGTGTAATTTATAGATTAGTTTAAATCGTTTTTTTCCATAACAGTTCCAAACTTTAAAACATGATTCAGCGCGCTACCTGCAGGCGGGGTGATAGGGGAAGCTGTTGGAGTCTGGGCAATTGTAGCGATAAAAAAAAATCCTACAGGAAACTGGAGGCCTCTGTTCAGACCCGCCTTGCTCAGCAATGGCTTGTGGTAACATTCAGTTTAAAAGGAGAAAATCTACAACTAACAATGGGGTGGTTGCTGCCGAGTTTATTGTCTATTACAGTACTGCACCAGAAAATGGAGTAAATTAAGTCATATATGTAATACGTTGAGAATTAACGCCAGTAGCGACTGGCAGGGTATGAGGGGGTAGGGGAGGGGGGCAGCGGCGAACAAAATAATAAAATTTAAAAAAAAACACTTACCTCGTCTGCCGGCTGCGTCTCTCCTTCGCTTCTCCGGAACCAGGAAGCACCTAGGCTCCCCATAGCCAATCACAATGCTGCAATGCAGCGTTTTGATTGGTCTCAGCACCGTGGTTCGGCGCTCAGATGGGGACTTGGGGCCTGGGCATGTTCCCCACCAGGCTGTGTAATGCAGACTGGTGGGGAACAAGCAGAGTGCGCATGGCTGTTTTGCCGGGCAGGACGGCCTGCCAAGCAGTCATGCTCACTTGGAGTGTGCCAACCCCCTCCTCCCCTTGTGCCCTTCAGCTCTGCCCCGCCCTAACCCAGCCCCGAACCTGCAAAAAATAAAATGATAATAACTATGTTATTATCATTTTATTTTTCCTGCTCAAAGAGCAGTGGGACGACGCTCCTCCGCCTTAGCGAAGGAGCCGCCCCTGCGTAACACAGGTCAACGGAAACCTGCCCTGACTTTTGAATGTAAATAAATTCTCACACCCCTAGGGGAATTGTTCCTTTTCAATGTTTCACATTTTGAGTTGTCACCTCACAATGCAGTGGGCAAATTGGGATTCAGTAACTTGTGGCAAATATAAGTGCATTAGGGACGGCCTGTTCCTCTACCACGTGGCTCATGGAATCCAATAAGTACTAAATAAAGCTGCACAGAATATAAGTAGTCTACAGGGCTTATTTATGGAATTTTGGCGTAGGGCAGCACAGCAAGGCACCTCGCTGCGCTGCCCCAAGCCAAAGTGGAAGGGCAGGAATGCACAGTATTTAAGCAATACGGTGCATTCTTGTCCTCTCTCCCTGAGCTAGTGCCTTTTCGGCAGCCTAGCACCAATGTAGGCACCCATGTACCAATGTGCACAGGTGCCTCCATTGCATGCAGGATTTTTTTTGTGCAGGAAGGGGCACGATTTATGAGGCCACTCAAAGCCACACAGGGTGGCTTTGCGTGTCTTCTTAAATTGAAATGAGAGCGCTGTGTCACGCAAGTACCACTTTACATGGTGCAAAAGAGATGCAGGGCTCTCATAAATAAGCCCCTACGTTTGTACGTATTCAAGGCCTGCCTAGTACTGCGTGTGCAGCACTTGCGAAATTCCCCCAACTCCCCCACCAAGCAGATCTCGTCTGTGAATCAAGGTTCGTGTAACCACAGAATGTGCACACACATTGCTACGCACAAATGTGCATGCGACCCTCTGTGAATCGTGCGCTTCCATTCCAGGTGATGGATGATGTCCTTCGCCCTCAGCTGCAAACCCCTGCATGGATTGAATGACTTATGTAGTCAGTTTATTCCAGTGTGTAGGAGAAAGCTTTGGTTCTATTGCGTTTGATAGGAGACCATCAAGTGTTGCGTTCTGTCACATTGTAACCAATATCTTTGCATTTCCAGGCGGCGTATCTGCAGAAATCTGGAGTGAACACAGTAGTACTGGAGAGACGTCACGTGATTGGAGGCGCCGCAGTCACTGAAGAAATAATACCAGGCACGCAGTGCATTACTTCACTGTACAATTGCAAATTATGTGTCTGCAAATTTTGCAATATGCTGCATAAAATGTGATCTCGTTCCATTTTAACGATTTTTGAGTAATTTAAGGGGACAGCATGTTTTCAGCTGTGTGTCGAACAACTCTGACAAAGGCCACCTGCAGGATTGCAGGCAGATGTGATTTAGTGTCAGAGTATGCATATATCATGAAGGGATGCGCTGTTATTGGTGCAGATAAATACCTGCAGCCCTTCTCTTTCTTGAGTGAATTGTGAGTTTGCGCATGGTCATCTCTAAATGGCTTCCACAGATCTGCACCTTGTGGCCCGTTGCGCCAATCTCGAGAGAGCAATTCCTTGATGCATTTCAGCATTCCTCTTCATTTTTGACTAGCGAGGCTCCTCTCATTGGGCATCGGCAGTCCATAAATTCTCCTAGTTGGCATTTAAGCCATAATATTTAGAGGGGAGGGCACTCTCAGGTAGTTATTGTTCAGGGTGGAGTCAGAAGGGCCGGGCTAAAGCACAGCAACGTGCCCATCCCTCTGTTCCATGCCAGTCAATATTGCTCTTGTACATCACACCTTTACATTTTTCTGTATAATTGTTTGTTAGATGGCAAGTTTTATTTATAGACAATGAAGGGCAGATTTATCAACTCTTTACACCGCTACAAAGACTTGCAGCACAGTGTTGATAAAGTATTTGTTTTCCTGCATAACACTTATTTTGCACTTGAAACTTGCTGTAGCGTAAATAACTCTTTGGGCTACTTTGCTCTTACTTGAAGTCAAGGGGGTGTTCCATGGACAGTACTAGGATGTTTCCACGTTACCACCCTCAGTATTAATGCAAAGATGTACTCTTTCTATACCAAACCTATGCAGGACAAGGTGTCTGCATGGTTTAAAAAGAAATGCTGTGAGTTAAATGTAAGGACATTTACTAACACAGTTCAAAATATGTATTTATGTTGAAAAAATGTGTGCGCATGTTTAAATGATAAATGACAAACACATTGCTCAGTGTGGTGAGGGGCCATGGCCCACGAGGCAAAGCCTGTAGTGGGTCTCTATGCACCTTGCTCCCTCTATTATGGCAGTTAATAGCATATTATCATTTGCACATCTGTATATATGGTTCATGCCAAGGCTTTATCGTGGTGTGTCTGTTTAAAAAAAGAAAATGTCTTCCTTCCAAACCAGGGTGCCAGGATTTACATTTGTGCAGTGGGGTAAGATCACATTGAAGAGGTATCCTGGCTACTGGCAGACATGGTTCACTGTGTTAAGTTATTCAACATGCAATCTGTGAGGGAGTAAACAGTATTCTTCTCAAGTCAACAACAACAACTTTTTTCGGCTTTTGCAAAAACCATAAAAGTCAGATTGGAAGAGAAAATGTACAAAATATCAAGTCTATGGAAAACAACTGCCACCACAAATGCTGCTAACATAAATGTTGTAACCTTACTTATATAATTGTTTTTTAAAAAAATGATAATAGTTTATAAACAAGATACAAGATAAAAAAGGGGGATGCCCAGCTCACGTCCTGCCATTATACGGCCTCCACTTGTGGATCACAGCTAGATCTGAGCCTAACAGCGGACTTTAAAAAGTTAAGAACATAAAATACTGTGCTACCTTCTTCTCAAGTCAATTTTGTAGCATTCTGGTAACAAAATGGAATTCGACATTAAAGCTGATGTATAAGTGCCTTTACTTTAATAGAGTTGTGTGTTTATGATTTAACTAAGCTGCTATGAGGTAATGCAGGGCTTGATGTTTGTGTTTGTAATGTAAAGGCTTTGTTTGAATCCTGGCATGGACTTTGCACAGGAATACTGTTTACATATTCCCTCAGTATTTTATGTTTGTGCCTCAGAATGTCCATACTTAATAGCCACTACGCTTACATTTTCTTTTCTCAAAATCTTTCCTGGTAAAGAAGGCAAGGAGTTTCAGTGTTCTGTGGCATGATATTTGTCTGTGAACCCACCTTAACATGAATGAGGCAGTCATTCCTCACTTTATACAGTAATTTCCACAGCAATGCATTTGTGAAACATCCTAATTTGACTCCTCTCTGTAGCTTTTGCCTGAGCGTGATTTTTGTGGAACTCTGCCCCGCAGAATGCAAATAAGAATTTCGCTACAGACATTGCTGCTTTTTTCGTGCACCTTACGAATCATAACAGTAAAAGAAAAATGATGTTTGAAAGATAATCACAGAAATTTGGTAAAAGTATGGAACTGAAGATATGGCATAAATACATCTTTTTCTTTTAGGTTTCAAATTCTCCAGAGCCTCATATCTGCTCAGCCTTCTTCGTCCGAAGATTTACAAAGACTTGGAGCTAAAGGTAGTCCTAGAATCATAATGTTTTAAACTATAACATCCACAAGATATATGTGTTCTTTCTGACACTACACAACTCTTCTTGTGTCACCAGAAGGATTCAGTGTTACCATTTTTGTTCATATAAAAATCACGTTTTAAGGAACATGGCACATGCCTGATGCACCGGCGAGTGGTATCGCACAAAAACAGCAAAAGGAAATATAGCAGTGTATGGCATCAACCATCGGGATGTAATTTAACAGAAAGAACATATATGCAGCTCACACTGAGGAGGTAGTTGAGACACTGCCTTGTTCTAGTTCCATCTTTTTATAAACCTTTCCCTGATTGGGCATTGGTTTGAAGTGTGCTGTCTGGTTTTATGTGTGAAAAGGCAAGGCCCCACCAGAGTGACCTGCAGTAGAAAATCAGAACTTGCCTGTCAGCAGTTTCCTGCTCCTTTCATGATACTGGTGTATCTTGGATCCCTTGGCTGTGCAAACTGCCACCCCCACCTCCATGGCCTTAGTCTCCATTGTCCTTTTTTCGATGCTGCAGTCTCTAGATTCCACCTCTTCCGCTTCCACAAGGCCTTGTAGATGAACATTTATGTGGTGCCTCCAATTTTATGTGGTGCCTTTAATTAGGGGCCTGGTAGGACGAATTCAGAAAAAGCACAATTGTGCCCAGTCCCTGCGTAGGGCACCAGCCAGCAAGGATCTGTCATCAGAGCAAGAATACTAAGGAGTTGTAGTAGTTTTTATATAGTGATTCCTACGCGATTGTAGATGCAGAACTGCATTATCAACATGGGTAGCATGGTGCACCACGGCGGAGTGCTTGGTTGGAAGAGTATTGCTGTCATCCTAAGTGGAAATCATGTTTGTGTAGTGCATGAGTGACCAAGGAGATGCTCTATTTTTATCTTGGAGCACAGCAGTTAGCGGTGTGATGGGGAAAGGTATGAGAGAGCTAGACACACTCAATCAATGATTATATTTATCTGGTTTTTATAATTTCATTTTGTAGTCCCATGCTAGAGTTGTGGTGATTGCAGAAAACCTTTCTTTTTCTACTTTTTTACTCAATCTGTGTAGGATCTTTTGGTATGCCAAATAATGCTAACAATTCTGTCTGTACTAATACATGAGTGGAAACTGAACTGGTGGTCTAATAGTAGTGTGTAGTAGTATTCTTATGCAATTTTACCAATATTTTTTGATTAATTCTGATGAATTATATATTTTTTGCTGATGCTTTTTATGTTTAATTTTATCATTGCCCACATGTATTGTCTGATAATATGCATTGCCTTTTATGGATCTTTTTGTATTATGCTTTTGTGATTTTAATTAATCGAATAAAGTGGTTATGTCTGTCTGTCTGTCTAATAGTAGTGTGATCTCCTCATCAAAAGAGGAGATCTGGGAGAAGTCTGCTCTTTCTAATAATTATCCAAGAAATGGACCATTGGAAATCAGTCTGTAGTTTGCTGCGTTTGATGGGTTACGCTTATTTTCTTGAAAAGTGGTCTGATTTAGGGAGGCCTTCATTTTGGGAGGGAATGTTTATGTATCTGTGGAGTTGTTCCCAACATTCCTTTTCTTGGATTCAGCACATGTATTTAAGGGAATGATTTGAAGATTTTTGTTGGGGATGGGTCTGCTGAATATCATGTAGGGGTTGCTTGATTTGATTAGCTACCTAAATTCAGAGTCGGACCACGGGAATTAAATTGGAGGTTGCTGGTTGTTCTTGCCATTTGTTCTGCTGATCCTCATCTTTGTATGGTGCATCATTGTTGTTCTGTTCCTAATGTGATGTTCTTGATTGTTTTATTCATTGGCGATTGCATCACACAATGCCTGGAAAGCGATATGACAGAAGTGGTGCATTTTGGGTAGTGGAATTCTGCAAGACTCTGATGTTTTTCTTTCCATTGGTATACCATGTTGGTTATGCACGTTAAGTAATATAGTCTTTTCACACTGTTGATTACCGATTTGAGTGCTCTGTTTTGACATAGAAGAAGGATTTTATCATTCTTGTCATTAGACCTTCTCCACTGGTTCAGTAATAAGCCAAGTTCTGTGTTCAGTGCATTTTCTTAGTTTGGCTATTAATTTTATTGATCCATGCAGTACTTTTATTTGCTTCCTATTGATATCTTCTCTGGTATTCTGTACCTTCAGGTGGTATGTGATCTGCTTGTAGAATTCTGCTACTTCTGTTAATTGTCTGTTGTGTGAGTCCTTTTTAGGTTTGGAACCAGTGTTTTGAAGTCTATGCAAATAAGAACTGGCAAATCCAAAAGGTCTGGTTTCAGTGTGGCAAACTCATGAAACAACATTTGTGCATGTCTGTGTTTGCATTTGTTACAATATTTTAGACAGAATTATTGGTGATGGTGGTGGCAATGGTAGTGGGGTAAAGATGATAATGCTGATAGTAATGGTGTTTGTAGTACTAGTGGTGTGAATGGCAATGGTGATGGTAATGTGGAAAATGGCAGTGGTAATTGTAATAATTGTAGCAAAGATGGTGATAATAGCGCTGTTAGTGGTAATGGTGATGGTAATGTGGAAAATGGCGGATAAATTGTAATTATTTTATCAAAGGTGTTGATAATAGCGGTGTTAGTGGTAATGGTGGTGATACATTCTCTGCCCCCCCTCCCCCCACCTGATCTGCAGGATTTCTAACCCTCTGGAGACAGGAATTAGTCAATGACGCAATACGAGTTAGACATCCAATTGGACTGCAACCCATGTAAAACTGCCTGAGCACTGTGCAGGAAATGTGTCTGGTAATGATCAGAAATGTTTCTCAGTTCCACGGGATTAGTTCAGGGACACAGTTGAACACCAAATCCATTTTCCTCATTTAAAAACAGCCTCAAAATAGCAACAAGAAACAGAAGAGGAACTTTTTAGGCTCTACAGGTCCTAACATCCTCACACCTTAAAGCTATTTCTAGGCGCTATGCTTAATGTTTGCAGAAGCAGTAAATATCAAGCCTGTGTTTTGAGTTTCTTAAGATGGAGTGCAGAACATACCTGTTTTTGATAGAAATATAGCAACTCAGCTATTCTCTATCTCAACATTCTCCGGGTATTAACAAACAGTGCTAAACTGTAGGTCACTAATATAGCCTTATAGCCCGCTGCCTCAGGCTATACCAGTTGTTAAAGGCCCTGATCCCGAGTTATAGCGAGGGAGAGGGCCTTTAACAACTGGTATAGCCTGGGGCAGAAGGGCTATAAGGCTATTAGAACATTCCACCCACTAAGGGTAGAATGTTCTAAATTAAAAATGGAGAAACAAAAAGACAAACATTGGAATGTTGGAGTGCTGGGCATATACCAGCTATTATAAGCCCAGAGCTACTCCATTGTCTTCAATGGAGCTCCCAACATTCCAATGTTCTAATCTGCGTTGTTCCCAGCGTGGCTGCTAACTGGCGTGATCTCTGGCTTGATAGTCCTAGTGAGAAGTCCCTCTAGCTTAGGGTCAGATACCTTGATTTTTATAGCATCTCATCTTTATTTTTATGAAACATAAATGCACTTCCAGAAACGAAAGTATCAACAACACTAAACAATCATGGTGATAAATGCGCCATCTCGATTCACATATAATGGTTATATGGTTCTATAACTAAAAACAATTAAAATATGTCAACCTATATAGTGAGATTCCATGATGTTATGGCAGTGACTATGAAGGAAAACCTTAAAATATGTCAGCCTAAAGAGTAAGCATAATGCGTACATTTCTGTGCGTGCCTTAATACTTCACACTTTCTCAAAACAGATAAAAGACTCTGAAAGCAAGCATAGGATAAAAATAGAAGAGGCAAAAACAGGAACTGTCATTGTGTTTATGACATCCCTGGATTGTTAATTGAGATTACATTTTGAGACATTTACATCACCCTAGAATCATTAATGTTTTATGTGTGTGTGTATATATACATATATCGGCTCTAAATCCTCGTAGTACAAAGGATGTACTCAGACAATTCTGGATGCTTGTATCAAATTTATTGTGAAGCTTCCCCAACGCGTTTCAGCTATAGCCTTGGTCACAATTAGAGAGTGAAGCTGACATTGCCATTTACATATGTTTGTATTCAACATAAACAACAGACTTGTGCTAGTGATAAGTTTACATGTACTGAAAGAGAGCGGCCTCCATCTTTAAACATGTAAGTTAACAGAAAAGAATATAGCAAATGTGTAAAATAAATCACATAAGAGCACCCACCATTAATAAAGCACGGCTTAGTTACCATTGTATACTGTAATCAAGTAGTAAACAGCTCTAGCCAATAATTGCAAAACAAATACATGTGTAGGACAAACAAAATCATGGTTTTCGTAACCCATCTACATAATAACATGTGTGTGTTCCTTCCTGCGAATTGAAATAATGTGTAGAATAGCGCTGGCCCACCGATGCGAAGGCGTCCACACACGTAACACTCACAGTGGCAACAGACACTGCACATGGTGATTAATGCTTCCCATATGTCCATGTCTGTATTGTAATCAACCAAGCACAGCATGTGTGCGTGCATTGTCAAAGTGCCCAACTGTGTGCCAATAGCATCAAAGATGCATGGATTTACAAGCATTAGACATGATTTAGGCATCCAAGCACTTCATTTCAGCTTCACTCTCTAACCTTGACCAAGGCTACGGCTGAAACGCATCGGGGAAGCTTCACAATAAATTTGACACAAGCATCCAGAAGTGTCTGTCCTTTTGGTACATTCTTCTTCATTTCTTCTGAGGACAGCAGGAACAGTCCTTTCCCTTTAATGCTGGAAAGTGACTTAAACCTTATTCACTCTTTCCCAATCAATGGTCCAGTCATGTAGTTTCCATAGGCAGGGACTGTTGGCTTTTATTTCTTTACTAGAAGAAAGATAAGAATGCCACAGCCAATGAACAGAAGAATTGTTGGAAACCTGCCAAACAAACTTGAAAACAGTGAATGGAAAAATGATGAAATAAGTCCAAAAGCAGTCTTAAAACAAGCAGTCAATATGCCAGATCTAATGCTTTTAAAGACGTGCACAATGTCAGTTGTGTTCTATGAATGGAATATTGTGTTCACAATGTCTGTAAAATGAGTAGGATACTGAATTTGCAGTAAAAAGTAAAATGCAGGTTGTTTGTAAGTCAAAGGTTTATGCTGTTGAAGTTAGGATGACCTCTTTCTGCATTATTATCGCAAGAAGTTTGTTTAATTTATCTAGGCACATATTGTCTATATCTATTTTGGGCCAAGGAACATTTCTAAGAACACTTCTGGGGGTGGATACAAGGTTATTCTACAACATTTAGGGGATCTGATACAGTTAACATATATCGTTTGTCGCTGGTCATTCTACAACATGTTTAATTTAGAATTAACAAATAGGAACTGCTAATCAGAAGTGAGTAGTGTGCTGGAATGGATGAGTTGGGGGCAGCTAATAATTTACAGCTGGCTTCATATGGTTACAGGCTCCTTGCAGAGTGATGGAATTGCAGAGTAGTGCGTGACCTAAAGGATTGGAACAACCAGCTGAAATATGAATGTGGGATTGCCTTGGGTGTAACAGTAGAATTCAAATATTAACTCCCACACGTGTTGAACTGAGGAAGGTCTTGTGCATTTTTTCATACCAACCCAAGGACTTATACATCTGACACTCGTGTAAGTGGAAGGTAGTAATAGGCAGGGAAATTGCTCCTCGCATGAGCCATGTCATTTGTGAGTCTCTACAATGGAAAGCAGGGCATTTTCTAAATCTTCTATACTTACTAGGGTGTAGGTGGCTTTTATTTTAGCCATGGTTCTTTGTGTAGAGGTCAAATTGTAAGGTTTGGATATGGCACTTTTGTTTATGGGGTATCTAGGCACTTTGTTAGATCTTAAAGTCTGTTGCTCCTAATTGGGCTGTGTAATTATCTTGCCACTGAGACTGTCCATATTGTAAAATTCTTAAATCTTCTTTTAGAAGGGCAAGGGTGGATGACATTACACTCATTATAGCGTGCACTCGTTTGGGGTGTGTTTGCAAGCCATTGTCAATAACTTTAAAGGGCCTTGCATTATTTCTGCGTCTACTTCCAGAATTCTTTCAGCATCTTATTCTCTGAGAATTTCTGAATTTCATTATAAATAGGGCTCCCGGTTTTATGGTATTTATTTTTTTGCCATTTCCGTCTGTATTTATCCATATTTATTTTTTGGGCATTTTATCTGTATTTATCCATATTTATTTTTCCCACAAGTAAAAGACGACGCTGCAGCTAGTATTTTTCCACATTAATTTAAATTGACAATGCACACATGCACTCGTTAGTTATTGGTCAACACAATACATTCATCTGAAAACTTTGCCATTCGCAGAATGTCCCAAATACGCCTAAAAGTGCTATCAAAAGCCATTTGTCTCAGAGCCTTGCAGTTTCTGTCATCGGCACAGAGTGCCACATCCTCTCCCACACTGAACACCATACTGCCCCACTGAGAGAAACTCACACTGCCTTCAACTACAACCCAATTGTGCCCCGCTATAAACACCTGGAAGCAACTCAATTCAAATTATGCACTAGACAAGAGTAATATGCTGCCTGAAAAAGCATGTCTGTCTGTGCCCAACACTGCTTTCTAAATTGCATGTTATCATTTTTGAATTGGGAAAAATATCGGGATTTTCCATACCCTAACTGACACAGATTGCACAGTGAGGGTGGCTTGCACTTTACTGTTTCCTTATAATTCCCAAAAAACAAAAAAACAAAAATCACCATATATCCTCGTGCATCAAACCCATTCTGCTGCTCAAACCTCTCCCATATCTCTGCATATAACTTCAAGCTCCCTCCCAAACTCTCATCTTGTCCATCTTCTCATTGTACCAATGACTCTTTCACCCCTCTACTATACCCCGTACTCCAGTCCTTTGATGGAAACCACAACTCCCACAATGCACTACCCAATGCTGTTCTGCTTTCTAGCTATCCTCGTGAATCAAACCCATTCCACCACTCGTTCCCCCCTCTTCTCTCTCCAAGTCACTGACATCTGAATACAAATCTCACATCTTACCCTTCTCCTGATAATCCTTAATGAGTTTGCCACCTCATCAATCCAATCCAAACTGACACGATCGTGCCCCTCTCATCTCTCCCCGTATGCCTTCAATCTGTATGCCGAGTTCCCATCTACCCCATCTATCAGTTCTGTAAAATGAATTACCTCATTGAGATCGCTACCGTCAACATAACCTCCTCGTCTCCATTTCTTCGAGTTATTGACCATCATGCAGCGTCACAACCATTCGCATTCGCACCTGTTTTAAACCACATCCACATCTACATGTGCCCAATCACTCTACGTGCTCCCAGCCCCGTGACTCATTACCCCGCTGCTATACCTCGGTTATCCTATCATGTGTCAGAAACCTCAATGCGCGCGATGCTCTCCCCACTAACAGTTCGTATTCTGATCAATTATAACAAAAATTGTGATAAACACCTGCTCGCGAATCCCACTTGCCCCCCTCCCCAGAAACTCACGATGCATCCAAACTACATAATTAGTAAAAAAAATGACATGAATTATAAAACAACATGAACGCTTGTTTCGTTACTCGAAAAGTGAAAACACCTAAAACAAAATATATGACTAAAAAAATGACATGACAAAAACATCACACACAGTTCAACTAGTCTTGTATCAGCCACAGTCCTTAAGATGTCATATGTGCACTTGTATCTGCAGAGAGTTCAATCCAACTCTTCACTATCTCGTAGTGATATGTTAATCTTGACTGAAATAATATGTTAATCTTGACTGAAATAATATGTTAATCTTGACTGAAATAACACTTGTGAAATTCTTCAACGGGGTGCAACCCTCCTTCGGGACGGAGAAATTGCTAAGCATGAAACATTGTTGAGGATGCACTCCTTCCCTTAAATTAATTCAATAGTCCGGGCTGAGACAGCTTCCCGGGCACACACAGTTTTTGTGCTGCCAGCCGCACCCGAGTACTTCACAGGTCTTTAAAAGACCATTCCTTGTTAACGAGGCTTTGTTGTAAATACTGATAACGCCAGAGGCGATACTTACTCTGTGGTGAGCAATCACCATACCATCCTGTTTTGCAACTCTCTGCTGGAGCACGGCAGCGCCGCAAAATGTGCTAGTATTTTCCCGGTTTTACATATAAATACAGACAAAGGAAAACTTGTTTTCCGTCTGTATTTATATGTAAAAATCCGTTTAAATGGAAAACCGGGAGCCCTAATTATAAACAACATAACCTGCTGCAAATATGAAATGTTTAACTTTAGCTGGTTGAGGACCCATGAGGAAATCATTAAAATCCATATTTTCACTAATTGGGCCTGATTCACAGAACTAACTTACGTCAAAATCCTAAACTTACAACAATTTTGGTATTCACAGAATGAACTTACACATTTGGGTATTCACAGAATGAACTTACAACAATTTTGGTATTCACAGAATGAACTTACACATTTGGGTATTCACAGAATGAACTTACAACAATTTTGGTATTCACAGAATGAACTTACACATTTGGGTATTCACAGAATGAATTTACAACAATTTTGGTCTTCACAGAATGAACTTACACATTTGGGTATTCACAGAATGAACTTACAACAATTTTGGTATTCACAGAATGAACTTACACATTTGGGTATTCACAGAATGAACTTACACATTTTGTTATTCACAGAATGAACTTACTCATCCTAACCTTATGTCCGCACTCGGGCCGGAATTTCCGGCCCGGTGGCAGACATAAAGTTAGGATGAGTAAGTTCATTCTGTGAATACCAAAATTGTTGTAAGTTCATTCTGTGAATACCCAAATGTGTAAGTTCATTCTGTGAATACCAAAATTGTTGTAAGTTCATTCTGTGAATACCCAAATGTGTAAATTCATTCTGTGAATAGCCAAATGTGTAAGTTCATTCTGTGAATACCCAAATGTGTAAGTTCATTCTGTGAATACCAAAATTGTTGTAAGTTTAGGATTTTGACGTAAGTTAGTTCTGTGAATCAGGCCCATTGTGTACAGGTGCTCCTTCACAGCAGGATGCTTTGAATGTGGTAACCATCGGTGGCACAGCTTACCCACACTGTAAGTGTTAACAGTTACAGGTGTATATTTTTTATACCTGGATTCTGGGCAATTAAGTTAGGGACCAAGAGTCATGGAAAGAAATCTGTGCAAGCATACATCAATATAAATTGGCCATAGGCATATCCCTTCAGGAAGTAACATAGTCAAGTTATAAGTACCATTCTGGATCATATCATTTAATTCTCTGCTTGTAATGTTTTCCTTTCTTCGAAAACTGTGGCAAACTGGCCTTCGAAGCCAAGGGTTTTTTTAAATCTCAGTTTTTTCGAAATCCCAGACAAGTGGTCTGCTGGACAGTTTTGTTTAGAAAAATAATTTCTTTGGAAATTATACATTGTTTGAACCCCTTTCAGAAGGCCATGGGGCATGCAGGGGCTACTGGGCCCAACCATGGTTTTTGAGGCATTTTACTACTGATGTCCCAGGGCCCGTCCTACTATGGATTCTGCTCAACTGGGCTAAGTACCCCCTCTACACTTTACTCTCAATGGTAGCTGTGGTCGAGCCGTCACGGTTCCTTTTGTGGGGATGCAGGTACAGGTCAGTGCACCTGACTCATAGCTCGAAGTTCAAACAGTACGAACAATGAATCAATGTCTTGCCAAACACTTGCTTTTATAAAAAAAGTAGCGTTGTATTTCTAACACTACACATGCGAAGGAATGCAATGTTCAAATGCAACAACACAATCCCCCTTGAGGTCCGGGCTCTAGTAGTTGTCAGGCTAATCCCTGTTCCACCCTCCTTCGTTTAACATGTTCAGGGTTATTCCCCATTTAGTGGTGGCTGCATCAGGGAATGCAAACTATTAGGCTGTACTCAAGAGTGCTTCCTTTTGACCTTTTAGGAACTTAGTCAAAAGTGTCTATGGTGCCGTGTCACCGTTTGCAGTGAGTTTCCCTGGGGCCCAACTGGCCCAGTTTACATCTTACCCGCTCTTGCAGCACAGAAGGGTTCAGCAATACAGCGGGTGCCTTCAGACATGTACATGCGAGTCCTGCTCAAGTCAGAGAGGTTGGGTTGCTCGTGGCGCAGGCTCTCTCTCCTGAGCGGTGCTGCTGGAGGCCTACCTAATGTCGGAGCAGCTCCCTGCTCACGAAGCCACTATAAGTTAACTTTCCTCAATGGGCAGGAAGGAATCCTTTCTTCAGCTCCTGACTGGAGCCAGCAAGGGTGCTACGCTGACCACAACATCTCCAGCAGTCCTCTGTGGTGAGTCAGGGTCTGTTCCCTCGCAGTGCATGTCCAACCTGCGGATTGTAGCCTCAGTTTATCCTTCGGGCAGCGGCTAGAATCCTTTGGCAACATTGGAACCGGCAGCCCCTTCTGGCATACTGGGTTGCTGTGGTATGGGGTTATACGGGCGCAGGTATTCCCAGCACTCGTGCCCCGGCCCAGACAGTTGCAAGTCTTGCCCCTACTTGAAGCTGTAACTTTACCAGTGGTTCCCTCTAGCATATGGGTTCACAACAGCACAGCAGTACAGGTGTAGCAACACCCGCACAGCACTCAGCACACAGCTCAGTCTATGGCAGCCCTCTCCTGGCATACGGGGGTCACCAAAAACAATCTTGTACACGGGTGATGGCCTAATTGGGGCTGTGCCGAATCTGCACACCTCACATAGGGAATCCTCATGGTAGAGCTCCCCACTGGACTTTACTCTTTCTAGTGCTCTTCTCTTCTCTTCCTCACAGGGCACAATGGTCTTAGCAAGCAGGCAGGTGCTGCTGGTGTTCCAGGTTCCAAAGTAGGTGGTCTTGGTTTCTCTAGGTTATGTTCCCTCACTAGCAGGCATAGGCCCCCAGTCCTGGTCACAGGCTGAAGTCCTGGTCACAGGCAGCAGTCTTGCAGAGCTTCCTTTCCTCACACAGTCCAGCTGTATGCTTGGCAGATGACACATTTTTTGGGGATTCAACCTCTCCTTCGTATAGTCCTTTGCCAGACACCAAATGTGATTTAGGATCTGGGTCTTTGAAGTTTTATGTTGTGGTTCTGCTTCTTTTGAAGTAGGGCCACTTCTCCTTTTCATCTTCCTTCATGAAAGAGGTCTGCTTCAGCAGGCACAACTCTGAAGCTGATTGTCCACAACACGATTCATGGGAGTGACCAGAGTTCACAGCTGAATTTCAGCCACAGTGGTATGTGCATCAAAATGTTAATCCCAAACCCCCAACCCTACTCTTTATGATTCTCTCATCAGCCCCATCTCCCTTCTTGAGATGTGTCCAGGCCCCTTCCTTGTGATCTATCACTGAGTCGAAGAGCAGTCTTTTGAAATACAAAGGGAATCTCTTCCTTTTCCCTCCAGTATGTGCCTCCCAGCTCACAGGAATGCAGTAATACACAAATCTGTCTGGGGAGATTCCTCTCCTCCACATGTCTTCACCAGGTCGGCCTGGGCTTCCCAAAATGCAACCCAGGGTCCTCCATACAATGTACCATTGCAGGCACACGCATTCAGTGTACTTTCCCAGCACACTTTCAGTCCAGCACTGTTTATCCATGCCTTGTAATCTTACATGTACCCATGCATAAAATATGCACACTTCATATTGTACTCCACACAAGCACACATACACTCAGCACATGCTTTATCCACACATGCACTGCACAGCCCTATGTCTCTCATGTAATGTATTCCTCTCGGCATACATACATTCAGTACATTTACTAACCACCCATGCACAGCACAGTACTGCTCCATACTTGTACTGTACCCTTCCCAGACACACATACAACCAATGCAGTCACTACTCCTGCCCCGCGCAGCACTCCTCATCTTACCTGGTGTAGGCCAAGGGTGAGTTAAGCACACAGCAGCAGAACCTTTAAAAAAGTGAGTGAGCCTGTAACCCTCACTCCAGTGACACAGGGTAATAGGTCCTGTTCACTACTACTGATAACTACACAGTATGCTGCCACCACCTCGCTCATGCTGTTTAACCCCTGGTGAAGGCGGTAGCCTTCCACCACTCTGAGGGTAGCACTTTGGATGCCCGTCCGAGTCCAACAAGACCACAATCCATGAGGCAGGCCTATGTCATGGAGCACATGCATGATCCTTGTTCACCTATGGAAAAAAATCAGCATTATGGATCCAGACATCAGTACAGTTGGGTACCCAGGGCAGGGGGACACATCTTTACTACTAGGATTTGTTTGTTCTGACATACATGTTCTAAATAAGGCTTCTTTACTCTGAATTTGCAAACATTCTGTTCCTCCAATATTTTTTTCTTAAAATATTGTCTTTTTAATACTCGCAGCCTCCTATGGGAATATATCAGTTTGTAATTAGTAATCAGGTTTGTTTGGCAACTTTCTGTCTTTTTGTATTACAGAAGGCTGATAGGTCTGATCTGTGAACATCGTTGAAATAATGGGAATTTCTTTTCAGAATTTGGATGGCTATTTGTGGGTGGAAATCCCTCGAATCTCCCACTCTATGCAATTATGTATTTCTTGAGAGTACTGGTTCTATCTGCAAAGTGAGGTCCAAAATGCTGAACGCAATATATTTCTTTATGGTTGTCAGCATTTAAATAGGGGGATCTTTATTGTCTAATGTAGCAAATGCTTGTAAATCTTTTAAAATTCTGTTTACACTTTTGATGTCCCATCGATCTGAAAAGGAATGAGGTATTATTATGTGATCTCTTTCACACATACAAAATCTTCAGTAACTCTTCCGGTCTCTTGGTCTGATAAGGAACCTTTTCCCAAACCACACCGTCCAGCACATGGTATGCAGTGATGTTCAAAGCATCATGATCCCGACATGCTCTCTGAGAAGAAGATTGAGGTTGCAGTTCTTGAACCACAGGGAATGGCACAGTATTATCAGGAATTTAAGGCCTGAGTTAGATCTTAGCGAACAGGTTACTCCGTCACAACGGTGATGGATACCCCGTCTGCCGAAATATAAATCCCATAGGATATAATGGGATTTATATTTTGGCGGACGGGATATCCTTCACCGTTGTGATGGAGTAACCTGTCCGCCAAGATTTAAATCAGGCCCGAAGTCGCCATTCATTAACAGCAACTATGTATCAGCATGAGGATCCATATTAAAAGGAAAAACTCTCCATTAGCAATCCAGAAATAAGACCATGGTGGTCTAAGATACTTTTCATGAAACCAGCAGCAAACAGCAACCCATTTGTAATGTTGAACAACTGTGGAGTGTGTTGGTATGTCATCTAATTCAAAGCCAGAATAATTTTTATAAAACGTTAATTCTTGAAATGGGATTTTCAATGTATGTTGGCAAAGAGGGCGGCTTGTAGTACATTATAACGGTAGTTGAGACAGTTTTCAAGAATCCATTTCGAAAATTCAGATGTCACTGGACTTCTGTCACATGTCTATGGAAAGTCATGCTTTATGGAAGAGAAAACCTCACACACATAATAGTGTCATGCTTCATCATCTGCATTCTCAGCCCCACCCTCGTAGGATAATGCCACCAGGGCAGACTCAACCTCCTCGAAGACTGTAAAGTGACATTATTATGTGTGTGAGGTTTCCTCTTACATAAAGGATGACTTTCCCTAGACACGTGGCAGAAGTCCTGTGACATCCGAATTTTGGATTCTTGAAATGTTCCAGAAATAGTAGGAAACAATACTTTTCTTGCATTCTTCTTCAATTTCGTTTACGCTTCCGTACCCATTTTTGTGATTCTGCCATTATTTTTTTTTAATAAACCTGAGATCCAAAATGTAGAAATCACAGAATGGAGAATAGCCTTTTAAGAGTCAAGCTTGAAAAACATATAGTAATCATGGATTTCCTATTTACCTTGAAGGAGGTAACCAATAGTGCTATGGACATCTATGTATAATTATTGCCTTTTAGGTTGAGCCTAGCGCAGAGGGCCTCTTGGAATCACTCCAGACTTCCAAGAGACTTCTCTGTGTGGGTCGGCCTCCTCCCACACATTCCATTGGCCTTTGCGTGTGGCTTTCAATAATGAAAGCACGCAAATGGCCAAAGACGGGTGCATGTCCCGCCTTTCCTCTAAACTTTCACTCCCATGGCCTAGGGGTCTCGGGAGCGAGCAGCGGCGCGCATTGTGCCAGCTGCATTCCTCCCTTATCGTTATCTTGGCTCATGTTACTAATTAAACAAAGCACGGTCGCTTTCACGGCCGCGCTTGTTTAAACTTTGTTTTTCTCCCTCTTTGATGCTTAGAGCTCCTGCCAGTTCAAAAGGCCCCTTTAAAAAAATAAACACTAAAACACTTTTTCTGATCAGGCACTAATCTGTCGTTTTGTGCCTCTGCTTTTTTTCCTCCTGACCTTACCAGTTGCCCTGATGTGATCTTACACGACACCTCCCTGAGACTGTACAAAAAACATCCCGAGCAGCCCCTACCGCTAAACCTCCATCCTCGCCCCCGGGCAGACTTTGGAAACCCCAGAAAATAACCTGTTCTGCCAGGAGAATGGACTGCTTGGAACAGAATTACCAGTACATTTCTGCCTGGTGCACTGTCAGCGTCCGGGCGTGTTCACCTCCCCATCCTCCAACCTCTCAGGTAGAGCGCTTTGAAGCAGTCGATGGACAGTGCAAGCACTATAAAGAAACTCATTGAGTTCTGGCTACACACATAAGGTCCCAAAGGCGAGACCTATTGGCTACGCCAATGCTTGTTTGAGTGTGTCATCAAAATCTGCTAAAAGATTCAGGTAATCTGGGCCTCGCTAAGGGTACTAAGATGACAGGTTCTCTGGGGGCAACACCCCCCCTTCGGCAGCAGGGGGTAGGATTACTAATCCCCTGGACCAAGGACTCCGTCAGTGCCCCAATACCATTAGAAATCCAATTGGACTGCAACCCATACTAAACCTGCTGAGAAATACTGCACAGGAAATGTATCCGGTAACAATCTGTCCCACAAGATTGGTTCAGGGACACATTGTAACTCCAAACCCTCTTTCGTTCTTGAATAACACACTCAAAAATAGCACTAAGAAACCGGACAGGAACTTTTAAAGTGTTTATTTTAAAATTCTATCCCAGGGCATAAATTGTGAATGATAACCACACAGAATGCTAAAAGAAATGTAGTGATGAATGTCATGGTCAGCAAAAACAGCAAGAACATTTTTAACATGGTAACAAGTTCCCAGTATCCTAACAATCTAAAGCTATTTCTGGGTGCTACGCTAAATGTTACCAGAAGCAGTAAATAGCAAACCTGTGTTTTGGATTTCTTAAAGATCGCACAGCATTCCTGGTTGGCAATGGATATCGACGTGACCTCTTGCTTGATAGCCCTAGTGCGAAGCCCCTCGTACCTATAATCAGATACCTGGGGTTTTATAGTATCTAGTTGTGGATCTTTATATTTATAAAACATAACTATTTCCAGACACTAAAGCATCAAAAAGACTAAGAAATCATGCAGATAAATGTGTCATCTCGATTCACATAATCATTACATGCGCCTATAATGACAACAATAAAAACGTATCAACTTATACAGAGTTGTCATGATGTTATGGCAGCTTCCATAACTGAAAACAATAAAATATGTCATCCTAGATGGTAAGCAGACATGATGCCAACATTTCTGCACCTGTCTTGGAGATTCACTCTTTCCAAAAAGAAATAAAAGACTCTGAAAGCAGGCATAGGATACACATAGAAGAGACAAAAACAGGAACTGCCAGGGGGTTTACAACACTGGTGATTGTAATAGTGGCAGAGGTGGTGGTTGTATTGGCAGTGGTAGTGATGCCTTGCACTTGAGTTTAGACAGAGGATTAACAAGGAGTTTTTGTTTCATTTACTTTAGTGAAAAAATGCTTTATGTTTAGAACCCTGAGGTGACAAAAGAGTGATTGTGACAGAAAGTGTGATGATTTGCTGTTGTTTTGAGTTGTAAATACCTTTCTTGCATTGAAGTGGAAGCACTCCATAGAAGACCGATTGATAACCCTGACAGCCAATACTATGTGGTGAGAGAGTAATCCTCCTCCGAGCCACGTTTTCAGTATATTTTAAGAATTAGCAACAAAATGTCTATCTGACTGACAGGTAAAGAGGTCTGTAGGAAGACCTCAAGTTTGCCTGAGCGCCAGAAGTGTAGGGGGCACCATAAGATCAAAAGCATAAACTACTCCTTACAGCATTAGTCAGTAGAGTGATTAAAATAGCAAAGCAGTTTTTCTCACTACTGTGTATCATTCTTTCAGTAACAAACATAACACGAAATGTTGTAAAAGACACAATTGTTTACTTTTATTGTGAACATCTCTTGTGACAATTCTACCAAACTCTCCTTTGTATCATTTATGTGAAATGCATTTTGACAAGTTTAGCATAAAGTGCTTTAAAAACACCATTTGGCACCATTTGTTGCTCAGCTGTTGATTAGGGGTGGACATATGTCACGTAATTCCACTGAGTGTAATCACATGTAATTATCTAAGAACTCCATGAGATTACGTGGAATTATGCAAGAGAAGAGTAATTCTGCATTTACCACATTTCCAAAATCTGAGGGGCCACGTACCAAATGTGCTCTTGCTGTACGATTTTTAACATGATTTGCAAACTAACGATGGATTGGAATGCGGCCTACGTAGTTACCAGCGGCTGAGATTAATTCAAGCATTCCATCCATCACATTTTTTATACTTTAGTGTGTTGCCCTAAGTGGGTCCCGTGCACTCTGTATCACTAGAACCAAGCTATACCCGGCGGATGAGACCATAACTAGGAAAAAATCAATCCTGGGTTGCTTGTGTTTTGGTTCAGAGAGGATCTGGCTTGGCAGTTCAGGCTGGACTTTTCCGACTTGAGCAGGGTCAAGACTGATTTGCATATATTTGGGTCCAAACTCAGGTGACATGGTGAGCAAAATTAACGATGTATTGGGATGTGGCCCCAAGTAATTACCAGTGGCTGAGATTAATTCAAGCATTCCATCCATCACTTATTTGTATACTTTAGTGCAAACAGGACCTCAGCAGGATGTGAAAGAAGCAGTCTGACGTTTCAGTTTTAACTTCATACAATTTAGAAAAGCTCAGAATCAGACGAAATAGAAAAGCATTGTAGAGAAATGTTGAATTACATCTCTGCTATCATTTTAGGAATCAATTAAAACACACTGACTAATGTATAAGAATAATTAAAAACACTCTGAATGTGATATTTATATATACCCTTAATAACCAGTAAGAATTGAATGATATCACTGTTCGTTAGTTATTTTTATTGATGCAAAACACTTCCTGGTCTTCTAATTCAATTGGTTACTAAACCTTGTTTGCCTACTCCAGTGTCTAATGACCTTTAGACACCATCATTGATACAATCCCTGTCCTTTCTTCAAATCTTATCCTTACCGGCAGCCTATCTAGTGTGACGGGTGTATGGCACCCGTGAATCATTGCTTGAAATTCTCTACCAATCATTTGTTAAATCCGTAGTGTAAGGAGCGGCAGCTCGTCCTAAGTGGCGGAGGAGCGTTGTCTCGCCTGCTGTGAGCGGAGCAAGTAAACACTAATAAATAAAAAGGCATAATAATTCCATTTTATTTTGCCACCAGCTTGTGCTGTATATAGAGCTAGTGTGAGTCAGGGTGGCGGGACTGAATGCTGCTGTTGCAGGATTACTGCTGGCCCTTTCAGTGCGCTTGTCCAGTTGGCCGGCTGGCTACCTGGGGCCAGCCCGACATGTGCACTGTACGCCCAGCAATCCTCGGGCTGTGAGAACAGACAGGGGATTGCTGGCACAGGCCCCCAGCCTTGAAATGAGTGCTGGGGTAGCCTGCTCCCACCAATCCTGGACCTGCTCTCATGCTGAAAGCAGCGCCAGGATTGGTCAGGATTCGCATTCCACTGGGTAGGAGGGAAGTCCTTCCCTTTTCTACTCGTGGACGTCACACCACCATCGCTGGGAGTGCCGCACTGGGCGGGAGCATCATTGTGGTGAATTGGGCGCATTGTGCCCCCCCCATATTTTTGTATTGCCACTCACTATGGAGTGTAAGGTACCTTATCCCCTCTTGATGCAGTTTAACTTCCAGACATACAGATAAAAGCATTCTTAAATAGAATTCTTTTCATGGTGCAGAGTTTCACCAACATCAGTGTCATGAATCCATGCAAATCAGTTACAGAAGTTATACTAAAAGAGTTGTTCTTTCTCCTTTTAACAAATATTCCTGTGTTAATATTTCCATGTTTTTCTCCTCTCTCTCCATAGAAACATGGGCTGAAGGTGTATTTCCGGGACCCCCATTCTTTCACACCAATCTTGGAGCAGGGCGTGGGAGGGAAGCCACCAAGGTCTCTCCTCCTGGGATGCGATATGGCAGCAAACCAGAGGAATATTGCTAAATTTTCTCAGAAAGATGCAAAGGTTTGTGAAGAATAACTGATTAAAAGTCATTTCATTTTTTGATGGAGGATAGTTTTTATCTTCCTTTAAATAGACATACGCTATTGTATTGTTATATTTGAGCATGGTGAGATACAATAAGCTGCTTCAGCAACACAGGTGTCTGTTAAAGGTACATAGGCAACATGTAAAACTCATTGAAAAGAAAGGTCTTAGCTCATAAAGATGCTAATACTGGCTACTCATTATAAAGTTAACATATGCAACTTCACTATATTAGCACCGCTACACAGAAAGATTTTGGCGTTTATATTTTTTATTTGCTTAATTCAAGTCTGTTCTTTTTCTTAATTTTGTTCAACTAGTAGATGACATATGTATTTGGCCCACATAACCTGTACCATAATGATATGGTACATTAACGTTTAAGAACACAGAGGACTCTTCTTCTGATTTAACGATTTGTAGCCTTCACTTTGGGAATTGTTTTGTCAAGTACCAATATTCCTTTAGTATTTATGATATAGGCATGTTTTTTCTGCTAGCATCCATTCACCGCAAACATGCCTTTCCCGTGACACCAGGAATTTGTTTTGCATGCTTATTTATTTCCTTATTTGCCACAAATAATTTACAGTTATAGAAATTGTTGTTGTTGAACTTAATTTTCATCCCTCTATAGCGGCAGTTGAAGCTTCGGTTAAAGTGAAGAGGGGAGTCTGGACCTACATTATCACAGAACGTCCAGTCTGATCCAAGGGGATCTGTTAACCTTGATGGAGCGATTTCAAATCAGCCCTCAGTGCTATCTGTCTGGTTGCCCAGTACATGTTAGTCACAATAGTTGGCAGTGCTTTGTGCTCTTTTTACAGCCAATGGACCTCTCGGAGGCCTAAAATATCAGGTCTAGCCTGGATTGCATGATGAGATACCACATAAAGATTGTTAGTATTTAATAGTCACTTCACATTCCATTCTGATACATGTTGTTCCCCTGAAGGTGCGTCTCTTGCAGGAGGACGACATCAGGTGAGTGTCGTTTAAGGTATTGCAATACCACTCCTCTTTTGATTTTATCTCCCAACCCATTGACATTCCAGGAGAGGATCTTGAAGCTAGAAGTCACTAATGTGGGGGATATAGATAACAAACGACAAGAGAACGCGGATAAAGCCAGTGTATTTTGACCCCCTCCATGGTCCTGGACTGTGTGGTAAAGGCAAGGGGTAATAGTAACGCTATCCTAGAGTCCATAGAGAACTAGATGTGCTGGACGAAGCTGGAACCCCCTAAACAATGGAGTCGATCGAAGGATGAAATACAGGAATGTTCAGTCTGGACTGCTGCTGTGTCAGTGTGAGAACTTCACCATAACACTGATATGACAGAAAAGGAACAAACAATTCAATGAAAACCCCAGTACTGTGCCCCTCCCTGCCTCCCTGCATGATGGACTTAAAATTGCCTGCCCCCCAACTTTGCAGAGTGCCTGTCACCCCAAGAAATATTACAAACTCACCCAACCGCCCCCCACATATAACAAGAAGATATTTCCAGTCCCAAGTTTTGACGGATATCATCAACTTGGGCAAGGGGTTAGCACCCTGCAGTCGCAATGTCTGTTTTGGACAGCTTGAATGAGCTAGGAACAGGTCCAGAGCTGCCTCAGTAGCTTGGTGTCAGTCAGTGTCTCCTGGGGAAGCCCAATAAAGAGTATTGCTCCATATCAGGTCGCATCGTTGTTGCTAGCCTTCTGCCTCCTGCATCCTGTTCAGGGTCCTAGCACCAGTCTGTTGTCTTCCATGTCGAGATTGGGGTCCAGCACCTCTAATCACTCTCCAGCCATGCAGCCAGTCCCAAACCTCCTCCGAGGTGGTGAAGCACCAGGTTTGACCATTTGCCATCACTCGCAGTTTCGCCTGAAATTTCATGGAGCACTTTATTGTACGTTTCCACAACACTTTTTTGACTTCAAGAAAGGATCGATGTAGTTTCTGGACTCAGAAAATAAAGTCCGTGAAGAAGGTGATGGTGGCATTGTCACATTTGACTGATGGCGTACTGGGAGCAGTTTGCAGAATAATGTCTTGGTCATGGTAGTTGAAGATGAGTGCTATTAAGGATGCGGTGGTGCACCCAGTCTTGGTGGAGTGTCAGGAACTCGGTGAGCATGCTCAATGGAGAAGTAGTTGGAGAGGCCACGAAGCTGCAACTGTTTGAGTAGAAGATCTTCAATGAACAAATCAACCACTGGTCCCTCTGATCGTTCAGGGACTCCAATTATGCAGACATTGTTTCTCCTTGACCGCCCCTAGAAATGTTCCAGCTTGGCCTCTAAGGCATTGGTAGTGGCACACAACTCTTTGACCTGGGTCTTTAAAGTCTTGGTGTCTGCTTTAAGGGCGATCATCAAGTGTTCTGCCTCGTTGACGTGGACCCCCATATTGCGGAGATCCACTTGCATCAAGTTGATTTCAGTGGAGACAGAGTCACTTTTGCATTCAAGGGCAGTACAGACTCTCATTATCGCTGCCATTATGTCTGTGAGGGTGGGTGTCTCCTCTGTCAGAGGGTCTTGGAATACGGTAGTCTGCTGTCCCTCCACCATTGGTGCAGCGGTGGAGTCTCTTGGGAGGGTATATTTGTCCAGCTTAGTCTGGTAGACAGAGCAGGCTCCCTTGCTGACGTTCATCACTAGTGGGTCACCCTGTGTTCCTCCATGCAGCGTCTGCCAGCGTTGTGATAAATGGGGGGTGCTTCAGTACTCACCGCCACCTGCCAGGGAGCAAGAAATAAACCACCTGCGGCCTGTCGGTTTTCCGTTCGCCTCCCCCCGGCTTCCCAGAGAGCTTCTTCTGTGCAGTAGTTCTGGTGGATGATGCGCACCCTGTCTCCAATAATGGGGTCAGTGGAGACTCTATTATCCCCCCCAGGATAGTGCCCCAGGGAGCAGGGGCCACCAGCAGAGTGGAAGCGATAGTGAGGGGCACCCCTGCTAAAGGAGGCTGAGTAGGAGGCAACAAAGCCCTCAGGCAGGACTCACTCACCAAAACCGCCCCCGGGGCTGTGTATTTGTACCAGAATACACTCTCATATCATGTTGTGGTGTCTGAAATGCTGCACCATTATAGCTAACAGAGGTGCAACATTTATTGACTGTCTAGAGAGGCGCTTTACTCAAAACACAGTTCAAAGGCTCCTGGTGTCACTCGTGATTGGAGACTTGAGGGGAAGAAATGGCCGTCCACTGTTATCAGCCTCTATTCGGGACAGCTTTGAATCTTTGATTCCAATGAGCAGAATTGGAGAAACACACCTAGGATTGGTGTTTAGCAACTTTGATGCACCCACTAGATTATTGGATGCAAGTAGTGTCAGAGCCAATCCCAGAGGACATGCAGAAGGAATATCTTTTGATCTTTTGAAGGCTAGCACAATGAAATAGCATATTCTTTTAGCCCAGAAAATGGAAGCTTGTACTTACTGCTGTTGTGTAGCAGTGGTTGATGGACTGAGCAGACCTGGAAGCATCAATCTATTGTTGTTCTTTTTTGAGTCAAAAGCCTTTTGAGACTTCCATGGCGGCTCAAGAAGTGGCCCCTCCTGGTCCAGGGAAGCGATCTTCTTGCTTACTTCTGTGTTCTGATGTCGTCTGCCCAAGTATCTGTGCTGATGCTGCCTCTACCCAGAGGAAGTTGCCATCAGCTCTACAGCTCTAAGGATCATAGGATCCGTGGCTGTTGGGTCACTTTTCACCGTTCGAAGAGTTCAGAAGATTGAGGAGAATGGGAGAGTCCTCTGTATGGTTTGGAGTGAAGTAGTCACACTGTTTGCAGACACTCTGGCCCGCAGTGAGGAATTTGCTGAAAACCTGTCTCTCCTAGTGCAAAGCCCGAACCACTTCCCGCGGGTCTCTCTGCCCCGTCTCTTTTCTGTGAAGTGCCTGTGCAGTCTCAGATATCTAGCAGGTCCAGCAACAGATCTATTTCCCTTTCTAAGATGGACGTGTAGTGTGTGCAGGAATATGGGCCTCCACTCTCTCCATACCTGGAGGTAAGGATTATGGGACCACCTTCGATCCCTGATGTCTAATTGGGCACATCTTCCTCATCCCACATCGAGCTGCTGCTGAGGGTTTCAGCACACAGAGACTAATACAAAGTAAGTCAGTGTGGGCCCTGTGACGTGGCTTCATTTCAATTCCAGTAGCGATAGGAAAGTGCAGCCTCCAGTTTTGCTTAAGATGCTCAATGATCTTTACTTCTGGGCCATTAGTTGTGGACTCATCCCCCTTTCCACATAGGAAGGACCTTTAGCATATGTATTGATGCTCGGCTCAGCTCGGCCGCCTTTGTTACTGCCTCTGTCTCCACTCTGTGCTCTCAACAGGCATCGAGTGCTCTGTGTTCTCAAGACTGACATTTCTTGTCAGCAGGGAGCCATGCCAGGCTGCCTCGGAACTCAGGTGTCCTGGCTATCCTCTCGTCGGCTTCACTCAACAGCCATTGTCGTCTCTGACTCCCATCTATATTTCACCTCATAAGCACTCAGAAATTACTATTTCGGGGAATGTTACTATTTGTCCAGCTTACCCAAAGTACAACCAGAAAATAACTGCATGACCAGTTGTGGTCACTAGATCTCCAAAGCCGTTGATAATCGTGCGAAACCGTGCAGCTTGCTGATAATTCTAAATGCATTTTTTCCCCGAACTTTAACTTCAACCATGAATTATCATGATGCATTTCAAACAGGAATGGTGCACGGATCACCAGTCTTCCAGGCAAAATCGCATTTGGCTTGCTAAAGCGCTACTCCTAAAAGGAGGTCAGACGGTCAGAACATGGCCTTATATTTTTATACGGCACCAAGGCTGCCGATACTGTCTTTCTTTGTTTAATGTAAGCGCCGCTGCTCTGAAATACATAAAGTTGACAAATTGTAAAATGTCAATTTGAAAGAAAAAACTATTTTATTGTTTTTTTCCCATAGAGGTGTCCCTGCACAGCTTTCACGCAATATATTACTAATTTAAATATTTTAGTGCTCCTTTTTGCCTAAACCTCCCTCTGCTCTGCACTATAGGCCTGCTGTATCGCAAGCACTTATCTTAGAAGAGTGCATGCATGGTGTCTAGCGTTATGACAGGGAGTGTTTACTCCCTGACACAATCTCTGGGAGACAAGCACTAAGAGGCATTGACGTTCCGTTAATTTAAGATTCGAACAATATTTTTCGAAGTTATAGAAAAGAGTGGGTTCGCGGACAAAGGGCTGAATTTTGAGTCACGATTTGGGAATTGATGATCCGGATTCTCGTCGTGTTAGTTCAGTCATTGTGTGACCTTGGCCCTGTCCCTCCTTTGCAGTTGGAAGGTTTTTGACTGGCTTTTCAGTACCACAGCAGCAACACGCTTTGACCCTTTAGACCAGAGTTCAGTACTGTCTGCGGTGTCCATAAGAGGCTGGACTATAGTAATTTGGGGCGACTTGATTAATTAATACTAAAGCAAAATGGAATCACAACAACACTGCTTGAAAGACTGCATTAGACAATGGTGGGGATCTTTGAGATCTGAAATCAGAGTGCAAACAGATCTTCAGGGAAGCAGATTTTGAGGATTTCATGCTATGAGAGACCACACAAAACAGTGTCGTAAATATAAGATAAGTATTTGTTGCATAATTATTTAAAGTCATAGCATTGTCGTGCAATTTACATATTACAATTAAAAAATAAAAAACTTTGTCGGGACTACGAACCAGGATGTGGCATTCTGTGCAGTTCATTCAATGCAATCATTTACAAAAATTAAAAAGCCACCAGTCTGCTGGGGGCCTGCTCCACACAGACATGCTTGCACTGCCTCCTTGCAATTCATGAGATTAAGCGGCAAAAAAATGATTGCCACAGAAATGTCCAGCTCTGGCCAAGTTTTCTGCAAAGGCAGATGCTATGGAGTAATCTCTGCTTATTTTGCATGGGCGGCATGTAGTGTTTTTTCCATCTCCAGAGAGGTATTAGTGGTAGGCTCTTAAGGGGAAAGAGCAGAATCTTACTCTGGCTAGCAGACTTCTTTAAGATTTAGGGTAATGTTCCTGAACTTTTGACTTGCATTATCTTCGTACGTGTTTATTGTCATCCAGCTGTGTATCGTATCGTAAATATGTACAGCAAATGAAATACAGAATTCTGAAAGGGTCCTGCTAGGTGAGCTTCCCACGATATGTCCCAGCAGTCTGTTGAGATTCTGTGCTTCTAGCAGGGGACATAAAGTTGCGCTCAACAGCTTCCTCGGCCGAGGAGCACTGCTTTGAAGTAAAATGTTATCGTCTGTAAGTGATTCACAAAGTCCACAAGGTGTAGTTGGCGCCCGAAGTGCAAAGCAGTGGACGTCATGAATCAGACAGGCTGCAGAGCGCAGCAGTCCAAGCGGGCCAAACCATAAAGGACAGGCGTGCGAAATTGCTGGTTTGAAACTAGAAAGGTTTTCTGTAGATCCAACACGACAATAAATGCATGTGGACACCTACGGGAAAAGTGCGCAGTCCAAACAGCACATCAAGTCACTGATACGAGCCAGCTTATAGAAACCTCATGTTGCCCGGAGACCGGAGACGTGACCTCCACAAACACCGAACACCTGCCTCCTCGGGGGCTGTGGTTCGTCCTTCCCTGCGCCAGAAGAGCGCGCGGACTACAATGCAGGCATTAAGTTGGATGACATTCGAGAGCTGGCCTGGATTTCACGTGGAAGCGTCTCGTGCATGGCTCCTTTGTGTGGGCCTAAGTGCAGCTGCGCAGGGGTTGTCTCTGCAGTTGTTGAAACAGCTTAGAATGCTTGGATTTCTGTGAAGAATCCCTTGCCTCAAGGCCACTGATAGATAATGCACACCATATTTAACCTGTTGTTTAGCCAAGAGTCTCGTATATTGGTCGACAGACACTGGCTTCAAGGAGGTAAATACATGTCCAGTGCAACACCAAGTTTAGAGGCTTGGGGCCTCTAAATTCCTAAAATCTCTCTGCGGAAACAGTGGCCATTATGGGGCTCTACTCATAAAGGTAATTTCAGTCATTGACATCAGTTTATGGCCGAAATACCACATTTACGCTAGTCATGAATTCAGAAAGGGATTCCTAGAAGGCAAAAAAGTGCATTCACTTCTGTTGGTTTTCTCCGCCGCACATGCAGAGAAATCCACAGTGGTAATTCCATCCATTTGACAAGCTTTATTTCGGCCAATATTGACCATAAAAAGCAAATGATACAGAACATACATAGCCAAATTTGAACAATAATAAAAAGAATTCATCAAGAACAGATTATATAAACAAAAAATGGCCAAAGTACATTTGAAATTGATCATGTATCATTGCATTAAAGTTTCACAAGGTCAAAATGATTATAAAAAGGGATTAAAAAGGTTAAAAGGGTTTAAAAACGAGTAAAAAGAAAAAAATGCAATAGAAAGCATTACTTGGGTAAGTTTGGCAACACCATACGCCTAAGACACTGCAAAAACTATAGGGGGGTGGGTGTCTGATCTCAGTATTCCACTGAAGGGGTGAGAAGCGTGACTTCCAAGGCATGGTTTACCCTGGTAGCTTGGGAACACCCTCAAACACATAAGTTTGCGGGTATTCACAAACTCTGATCTGACCTCTTCGTATGGTCAGCATTTACTTTTGCACATATAGCGCCACATACCACATTGGCTGCTTCAGGGACGTGCTCCTGATGCACTAAAAAGTCACCTAAGGATAGAGACAGCACATCTGGAGATGACAGCCATGAACAGGGACCAAAACACTCACGCCTGCCATTCAGTCAGACCCACCAGTTCCCTGATGGCTTCCCTTCGCCAATTTTTGTCATCTGAGATGTCGTACAAGTTTAACTTTATTGAATAATTGCTAAGTTACTTAAAACCATTGCAATAAAATTGACAGATAAAATTACATGGTACGGTGTATCAATAAATCAATTTAAACTGTGATGCTCTGGGCATTTTAAAAAGCCATTTTAAACATAAACATGTAAAATCCAAGATTTTAAATTTGATGTTTAAATACATGTTAAAAGCATCAGTTTATTAGTAAATAAGGTTTCTAAAATTTCATGACCTGGTTCTGCCACGGTATCACCTAATTAGAAGGTCACAGTGTTCCTCATACAATAATTTTGCAGCCTAAATTTAGATTGTTTTTGTGAGGAAAAGTGGTTCGTCCATTGTCCCTACATATCAGGTTGACTCGGCAAGGCTGGGGGGCGGGGGGGGTTGTGCTGTGGAGCCTTCAGCAGAAATTTGACAAAACGACAGTTCAGCTGGGGGACCCCTGGGTCGAAGCAAGCCAGGACCGCTTGCCTTCTCAAACAAATTCTCATTTGGTTGAAAGCCCTTGTCAGCAGCAGCCTCCTTTCTTCTTGCACAGTTTTACAAGAGCAGACTAGATGTAATCGGTCTTCCTTCCCGATCCCATAGAGACGGCAGGCGTCGGGGAGATTTCCAGGCAGCCAGGGTGCTAGATGGTCTTTTACACGTAGTAACCCCAGCCAATATCTTAAGAACTGCAGCTTAGTGAAGTCTGGGTACCCAGTTGCATAGTATTTTTGAAGAGCGAAAGCTTTCTAATTATTAAGCGTCATCCACCCATGTGCTCTGTTTGATAGCGTGCCCTTGTCCTCAATAACAGATTGAATTTTAAGTGTCTTCAAAACCAGACGCTCAAATACCTGGAGGCTAATAGGCATAGCCCAAAGTTGTGTGAGGCCTATGAGGTTGAGTGATTCTTGCAAGTACGCTCTTGCCGGCAACATGTCGCAATCCTGTAGCTCTTTCCATAGCATGCGATTCAAAGTATTTGGTTTTGCTTTCCGGATCTTATTCCAACATATTACGCATGCTCCACGCCTACCAAATTCCAACCTAAATCTGTGCTGGTGAGGTGTAACTTGGCAGTGAGAAGATGATTCTGTAACCACAAACCATTGTGGCATTAAGGTAGTAGCATCCCGGCCTCTTAGAGATTCGCTCCCATAGGAGATAGTCGGCAGACGTTTTGCTCGCACTTCTTCAAGGAGGGGCATCAGGGAAGGGCTGGCCAGTTTTGCTTTAGATTTTTAAGTGCTACAGCCAAAGCCAATCCTTTCCTTTGTTTCGCCTCCTCTGGGCTGTGAAAATGCCTTTCTTATTAATGATGACCCAGAGGTATTTATACTCCTCTGTGCTTTCAAGCCGGGTGTCACCCCAAAAACTTCCCTGTGTTTGAGTTATCTTATTGTTGTAAACCATGGATTTTGTTTTCCAAGGTTGATCGTCAAGCCTTTGGCAAGAAAGTAGGCCATCGTGTTGTTCAGCAGCCGTTGTAGCCCCACCTGAGTGCGACTGACCAGCACCACGTCGTCAGCATAACGAAAGTTTGATATTGCCTTGCCACCTAATTTAGGAGGGTGAGAGTTACAGGCTTCTAGTTGCTCCGTCAGGTCTGCCAAAAAAACATTGAAGAGAGTCGGTGCCAAGATGCATCCCCGTTTTAAACCGCAAGTGGTCTGGATTTTTCTGCAGAGGTGCCTTCCTGCGCCTATCTTGACTTGCAGCCATGTGTCACTATGGAGCATAATCAGCATGTTGAGTAGGTTTTGAGGTATTCTCCTGCTTGCTAGCTTCCGCCACAGCCACCCCCAGTTTGCGCAATCAAAGGCTGCTTTGAAATCAATTTAGCAGAAAAATAGCTATGTTTTGGAAACACGGGCAGCCTCCATTGAAAGAGACATTGCCAGAATGTTTGTGATTATGCCAGATGTTTTTAAAAACCCTGTCTGATTGTATGGTATCATGGCATTGCTGGAAGCCCATGCTAATAGCTCATCGAGCACAGTTCCGGCAAAGTATTTGGCGTCATTATCAATCAAGGCGATTAGATGGTAATTGGCTGGGAGAGATCTGTCTCCTCCCTTGGAAATTGGAGATATGGTCGAACCTCTCCATGACACAGGCGAAATACTTGTGCTTCTAATCTGTGTAAACACCAGTGCTAAGGTTTCTGCCTAGAAAGTTGGGTCATGTTTGAACACCTCCGGAGGTATACTGTTAGGGCCTGGAGCTCCTTCCCTTTGCCTTTTAGTTATTTGCTTTTTAAGATTCTCTACACCGACCTTATATAGTACTTAGGCTTGTGTTGCAGTTAAGGTTTCCAAAGGATCCCTCTGGGGACTCTCTGTTGTTTCATGGTTGAAATGTTTTTGTAGATATTGTGCCCATGTGGCTTCGGTAGTATAAGAGTTGATGCCTCTGTGGCCTCGTTGAAGGATTTGGTTCACAGAGGCCCAAAATCTGGCACTATTTTTATATTTCAAGTAACTTTACCCAGTGTTCATCTTCCTGTGCGGTTTTTATTGACCATTTTAGTTTCTTGGACTGATTTTTATATTGTCGGAGGCCCGCAAGGGCGGTTGGATCTCCTGGTCTTTTCTGCAGAGTACGAAGAGCTTTATTTGTTGCAGTTTTGAGCTGCCGGAATCTAGGATCCTGTGTTGTGCCAGAGCCCTCCTTGTACACTTAATTGCCAGAATTGGGTTTGTTTGCTTTTGCGTGTGCCTCCTGAAGGATTTCCCACATAGCAACTGCGTCAGCTTCTACACCTCTGAGATTTTGAAGTATGTCCCCTGTGATTGAGGGCAGTTGCATAAGAATAGCTGGTGTAATCTTAATACGTCTGTAAGTTATGGTGTAGGTTTTGTCCATTATCTCCACAATGTGTTCTGGGGTGGTTAGATTTGAAGAAAATAGGACCTCCTGCGGGAGGTGGTCACTGCCAGGTTCATCTTTGATTTGGAATGAATGAACGTATTGAAATACTGAGAGAGACACAAAGGTATAGTCCAAACATGTGCTGGTTCTGTTGGAGTGATATGTGGCGGCCGGTGGATTGTCTCCTAGGAACCTGTCATTCAGGGCCCTGAGGCTTAGATGTTCAAGATCTTTCAGCAGGCGGCTTCCAATTTTTGTTTGAAACCCTAGTGTGTTTTTGTCTTTGTCAGGTATCTCCCGTAATGCGTTTTTGATTATTGCTAGGTCTCTGGTGGATGTGCCCAGTAGATGTAAGTTGAAGTCCCTAGATATTACAGAGTGCGTCGAGTCTTCTTCTTCTGCTAACGTCATTAGTTCCTGCACTATTTTTCTACAGTCTTTGGGCTTACTCCTGGGATAAACATAGATGTTGATAAAAATTGCGTGAACTGCTGCGTTTTTTAATTGGTATGTGTAGGAAGCTGGCTTTGTATACACTAAACCAAAATGAGGTATAGTGTGCACAGAGTCCAGTGCAACCTCAAAGGTAGGCAGAGGTAAAAGTAGATAGCACCTTACTCTCTATTTGTGGTAGTGTGGGCGAGCAGTAAGGCTTTATCAGAGGGTAGTGTTAAGCAGTTGTTGTACACACTCAATCAGCAAATGATGTCACACACTCAAAGACTGAACTCAGACCAATTTGATATGTATAAAAATATTATTTAGTTGTATTTATTTTCTAGAACCAAGCAAGCCTGGCACAGGTAAGTGTAAATGATACTTTTCAAGGCAGGTTGTACAACACAAGCAAGCTGAATGAAAATGTCTTTGCTACAGGTTTGTGAATCTTTTCAATACAGTGGAAATTACTGTTAGATAACTTTTGATTACTTTATGGATTACTTTTTCTACTCAGTGTGATATGCCTAGATATCACACTGGGACAGTTCCTAGAGAAGGTAAGTAAAGGAGTTTTTAGTCATTTGCAGTTTTTCAAATTCTCATACAAAACCAACTCCACACTTAAAACAATTTTCAAGAAAAGCAGTCAATGCAATCCTATGGAAGGAAATTGAGTTATCGGTTTACAGGTAAGTAGTTATTTGTGGGAGTTGGTATTCTGGGGTTAGAACGAGGGTTCCCCCATGGTCAAGGATGCACTAGGGCGGCAGAGTGCTGAGGCCCAGTGTTACCCAATGGGGATAGGGGGGCTCCGGTTGGTGGCTGCTCACGAGCAGGCCACAAGGTTGTGGGAACAAAGCTCCTGGTGTTAGGCTCAGGGCAAAGGGGGATCCGAGTTAGCACCCAAAGTACACCCGCAGCGGCGGCTGGGTGCAGGGTGCTGTTTTGGCGTCGGGTGCCCTGTTGATTTAAATGGGGATTCTCCGGTTGCAACAAAGTCTGCAGACTCGGGACAAAGATCTTCTGGAGGTGACCACTGGTTGGAGAGGTAAGTTGGGATGCCTGGGGATGCTGGGACACCCTTGCTTGGGCCACCCAGGGCCGTGGGATGTCGGGTGCAGGGGAGTCTGTAGGCGTCGGGTTTTCTTAGCAGCTCCGGTCGCGGTCGGGGGGATCCTCCAGAAAGAGGCTGCAGGCTTCGCTTGGAGATTTGAGGCAGGTCAGAGATCACCAGATCTCAGGTCAGGATCGCTGGGGAGACCTCCTCGTGTTGTTGGGCCACTCGAACTCGGGCCATGGGCGTCGGGTGCAGAGTGGTGCAGACTCGGGGTTTTGGCTGGGGCCTGAGTCTGTGGGTGAGATAATCCGGTGCTCACGGGAGATAAAGTCTTTGGCTTGGAAGGCAGGGCAGGTCCTTCAGGTTCTTGAGGCTGCTGGCTGCAGGACCAGGATTTCGCTGGAGCAGGTTCGAGGTGGGGACAGGCCGGTAGGGCTGGGGCCAAGCCAGTGGGCATCCTCCTCTTCTTAGTTCAGTACGGCTGCTTCGGTCCTTCTTCTTCTTTTCTTCTTGTCGATTCTTGTCTGAGGAGGCAAGGTTCAGGGTTGCCCCTATATACTAGATTTAGGGGTGTTACAGGTAAGTAAAGGTTGGGACCAATGGGTCCCTTCCTTGGGGTGGGGACACCCCCTATTATGCCACCCTCCAGTGGGAGGGAGGCATATGCCTCACTCTGGTTGGCTGGGTCCCCCATCTGCAAGATGGCGGGACTGAGAGTTGTGCTTCACCTCACCTCCCCCACCTGAGGGGTGGGTTTGGCAAAGGTGGGCACACCTCCCTTCCTCACTTGGTTTTCCCGCTGATTCTCCCGCCCAAAATGGGGGACAGAACCAATGACAGCCAGTTGCTGGAGGCAGCAAAGGCCTGGGGAAGCTCACAAAGGCGGAGAGCCTTTAAAGCTTCCCCTTCGTGGACCCTGCCCATCCTGGGGGAAGAGGCTTGGCACCTCGTCCCAGGATGTGCATTGTTTCAGACCCCCGAGAGCAGCAGGCTCTCGACCCAGGGGTCCAGAAACATGTCTGGTGGTGGCAGCTGGCGAGCAGCCACTCAGCCTGGACACTAGTGTTAGGTCGTTTTTCAGGGGGCATTTCTAAGATGCCCTCTGTGTGCATTTTTCATTAAATCCCACACTGGCATCAGCGTGAGTTTAATGTGCTGAGAAGTTTGATACCAAACTTCCCAGTTTTCAGTAAAGCCATTATGGTGCTGTGGAGTTCGTAATGACAAACTCCCAGTACCAGATACTCTTAATGGCATTACTGCACTTACAATGTCTAAGAATTGGCTTAGACACTTTAGGGGTACAGGGCTCATGCACCTGTACCCTCACCACTGGTATAGTGCACCCAGCTAGAGGGGTGGTTGACCTATGCCAGGGCGGTGGGTTGTAGGCATGGCACACAGGGATGTGTGCCATGTCGACTCTTCACTTTGTTCTGCACCAAAACACGCAGCCTGCAATGGCAGTGTGTGGGTGTAAAGGTACAGGGCTTCTAAGGGTGGCACAATCAGTGCTGCAGCCCTCAGAGGCCTTCCCTGGTCACAGTGCCCTTGGTACCTGTGGTACCATTTACAAGGGACTGACCTGTGGCCAAAGAGTGCCAATTGGGTTTTGTTTTCAATGCAGTTTAGGGAAATAACATAGGTCCTGGGTACCTGTTTGGCAGGAACCCAGGGCACACTCAGTCAACGTACATCAGCAGTTGGCAAAAAGTGAGGGCAACCATGCAAAAAGAGGGCACTTTCTTACAGTGTGGTACATTTAATTGCGTTCATTCCTGAGGATTTCATGTCCAAGGCTCTTGCCGAGGCTATGCTAACTATCGAGATGTAATTTGCTAGTCCGACTGAGAGATGCCTGTGTTTTGCTGTTTCACAGCAGGGGTTGAAAAGCTTCTATAGCCTTGAATGTGGAAATGGCCAGCCAGCCAGGTCTCCTGCAGGAGGATGATATCAAATGACCTCAAGTAGTTGTGCAAGTCCGGGTCGCTTAGCTTTGTTTTAAGGCCGTTCATGTTCCAGGAGCCCATGCGAAGTAAACTGGAGTTGGCTCCATCTTGTAGCTCCTGGACCGTACGTGGTCACACTGTCGTTTGAGAGCATCTAATTGTTCTCACTATATCCCTTGCGGCTTCATTTGGCACTTTGAGGACAGTTTGCCCTATTGTCCTGTGATTTCTATATGCTGAAGATTCTCTCCACAAGGGGCCCTTTGCACCCTTGAGCACAGATGTAGTTTCCTTTTGCCACTGGGCTTGCCTTGTTTTTTAGCCTTGAGGGAAGAGGAGTGAAGAATATCCTGGCACTTGCCAAGAGATGGCCTTTATTCACCATTTTTAAGGGTTGGTCTTACTGTGAGGACTCTTTTTGCAATACCTGTTGTGGTCCATGTGGTCTTCCCAGGCAAGTGCTTCTTCAGAGCCTTCAAACTGAATTGCTGCAAGGTCTTTTGAGGTCAGATCACGTACGTAGCCCTGGAATTGCTGTTAATAGCCGAAGTATATTGCCCCTAATTAGGACGTCATAACTTCCTCTGGAGGCATGCTCCAGGATAAAGATTAATGCTGTGATGTTGTCCTGGTGATCTTTGGCAATTGTCTGGAGGGTTTCATGTTCTGGTCTTGGTGCAGAGTTGAGAAACTTTCTTGCAGGACTGCACCACACACATCAGTTTCCATGGGTCCCCTGGTTGCTTTGTTGTGGGAACTGCAGATGTTGAGTATCTGATCTGGACCTAAAATTGTTGGATCGGTCGGTGTTATGCCTGTTGGAGTATTGCAGTTGTTCTGTATGATGATGTTGTTTACGATTCTCGTGTTGAGTGGAAGTCATCTTGTGCTAGTTTGGTTAGTCTGTTTAGAGTCTGTGGAGAGTTCAGTTGTAATTGGGACAGTGAGGTCCTCTGCTGCTGCCGTTTGTGTATACACAGGCTTTTTGGGGTTAGTATTTGATGTAGAGGGCTGTCCAGGCAGTTTGTCTGGCAAGTTTATTGTTGGGGAACTTTGGCTGGGGTCAGCCGGCTGTTTGCCTGACCCGATGTGGTTCAAGTCCAAGTGATTTTGTCCTGCGGTTTGCTCGTCCCCCTGTTCTTCTTGAAGAAAGGGTTGAACTGCCATTTTAACCGGTCTTGTTTTTTAGTTAAAGAGGGGGTAGAATTGCTCTTGGTCAACAGGTTTTTTGTTGCGTCCCTTTATCCTTTGAGCCCGTCTGTATTTGGCATTGTTCTTTATGTTTTCCACGCCACTTGGCTCAGTTTGGGTGATTGCAGTGTCCCCCTGTTCTTCTTGAAGAAAGGGTTGAACTGCCGTTTTAACTGGTCTTGTTTTTTAGTTAAAGAGGGGGAAGAATTGCTCTTGGTCAACAGGTCTTTTGTTGCGTCCCTTTCTCTTTTGAGCCCGTCTGTATTTGGTATTGTTCTTTATGTTTTCCACGCCACTTGGCTCAGTTTGGGTGATTACAGTGTCTAGCTGCTGCGCTAGTGTCTGGGGATCCTTAGTGGTGCTTGATGCACCCATGTCGGATTTTGGTGGTGCCTCTGGCAGGTCCATTGTGGTATCTGAGTTTGTCGCTGGCTGTTGAGGTCGATCTGTGCGCCTGCTAGCACCTTCTATGGTTGGTAGTAAACCTGTAGGGTCCCCAGGAATTGTTTGGCCTTGGCTTTGTGGTTCCTTCCCAGTTTGTTTATCCACCTGAGTACTTGAATTTTGTTTGAGATCAGTTAAGAGATCATTTAACCTTGTGGGGACGGTTGACAGCTTGCTGATGATATTCGTTCAGGGACAGTTTATTTGGGAGAAGGAGGTGTCGTCCTGTACCCTTTTTATCAGGGAGTTTAACTCCCTAGTTTGCCGTCGATCCCTGCCACGTAGACTGCCAAGGTGTTAAGAAGTGAGAGTTGGATGTCCATCTAATTCGACTGAAACTGCAGGGCTTCTGCAGATAGCTGGACCATATTCAAAAGCAACACCCATGAGATGTCGTACACAGCTTTTGAAGTGTCCCAAAAATAGAGTAAATTCAGTAGTTTTATCCCAACTGGCCGTGCTGTCATTAGTTTGAAAGGTTCAGGCTTTGTTAACTCATTATCACAGAACAGGTTCCTAGGTTTCATGGTGCTACTCAGACTTCCTCTTTTTTAGTTTTCATTTTTATTGTGCTGCTCACTTTCTGTTTAAATTCCTGGTCAAAGTGGGTCAGACATGCTAGCAATATGGCCCCACACTTGTATTTAGCAGGATCTGCTTCTAGAAAAAATGCATTCTAGGAAGGTGGTGACGGCTTTTCCATTGTCCACCTGGTCCCTAATTAAAGGATCATGTGGACAGTCTTGGGCGCTGTGTCTGCCGATGACAACATTGTAAACTGCAGCAAGGTGGTTAAATTCAATCAATCAATCAGTAGATTTGTTTAGCGCTCCTTGTCACCCATGAGGGTATCCAGGCGCTGACAGGGTCCAGTTGAATAGCCAAATAGCCAGGTCTTCAGGGACTTTCAGAACTCTGGAAGAGCTGAGGAGGTCTGCAGGTGAAAGGGTTGCTCATTCCATGTCTTCGCTGCTAGGCAGGAGAAGGAGCGGCCTCCACATCTGCTACTTTGGATGCGGGGTGAGGTTTAGAGAAAGGGACGCTGAACAGAGGTGTCTGGTGGGCTGATGACAGTTCAGGTGGTGGTTCAAATAGGCGAGTCTGCAGTTGTGTAGGGCCTTGTATGCGTGGATCAGGAGGTTGAACTGACATCTTTTCTGTACAGGGAGCCAGTGGAGTTCCCTGAGGTAGGGGGTGATGTGGGTTCGTCTACGGTGATCCTTGAGTCTGGCTGCGGTGTTCTGTATGGTCTGTAGTCTGAGCTGGTGAGCTGCGATCCCTGCATAGAGAGCGTTGCCATAGTCTATTTGGCTGGAGATGAGGGCCTTGATGATGGTACGTCTTGAGTATGGGGTAGCCATTTGAATATCTTACGAAGGATGCAGAGGGTGAAGAATCAGAAGGAGGATTAAATATAGAGCAGCTGTTCACCTCCCCATACACATTCGTAGTAGCAGGCAGCAGTAAATTCCCAAAAAGAATGTGACAGTTTTTTGTTAAATCATTACAGTGAATTGGATGATGAGGAAAAGAGACATAACAGGCAGAAAGACGAGCAATAAAAACATATTACCTTGAAAATGAGGAGCACAACCATGCACCATGGAGTCAGGTGTGCGTGGATGGAGAGGGCAGTAAATAAATAATGAGAAGAAGAAGAGTGAGAAGGCTGAGACAGAGAAGGCGAGCTTTCAACGCATTTAATGTTGACGCTTTTGTCATGACGTGTAGTGGTGTGTCCTTTGGTTAAGTCCTGCTGAAGGCCCCTTGTGTCTGCTGGTCCTCTCAACAGGCTTGTAGGCATATCAGCTGGGGAATGACTGAAAACACCGAAATTATGGTAGGCATCAGACTTAGTCACTGAGTGCCACATGCTAAGGTTGTGTTCTTGACAGCTGTAAATTATGCCACCTCAGTCAATGGATACTGTTGTTGGGTAGTTCCCACTAATCCGTAGGATCTGCGTGTTTGTGGACAACATAAACTTTGGGTGAAGTTCCTAGACTGATTCCAAGCACCCCAGTAGAATATTTTGTCCTAGAGACCAGCTAGCTCACAGTGCCACCATCAGACCCCCTAACCCGAACAGGGAGTGAATGGCTTCTGGCAACCACTGAACATGACAACCTTGATCCCTAAGGGATCGTGGCAACAGATCTAGAATCCTTTCGCTCAGTCACTCGTGCACTCTTGCTCTCAGAGAAATATACAGAGACTAAACAATGGGATGTTTTCAATATATTTATTGAACCAATGTTATTATTAACGTATAGAATACATGTGCTGCGATAATCAGTAGACAGAAGCATATGAAATTGATTACAAGCACCAAAATAGTGAATAGCAGATTAGTTCTTCTGTGGTGCTAAAACAATGTATAAATGCAGGCGTATGAAACAAGGTAGTAATCAGGCGTACCTCTACTGTGCAGTCCCTACTCTGTGTATTTCTAGAGTGTATGTAGGTGTAGAGCCAATAATCCCCCACGGGATGATCCAACCCCATTACCTGGCGGGAAAGAATGTAAGACTCCGTCTTGGTCATGAACTGGACCCCCTCATGGAAATGTTAGACAGCTGCTTAGCGAAACGTCAGCATGCGCGACCTTTCAATGTTAGCGACAGTGTCTCCTCTGCTAACCCTCGGAAATGCTTCTTTATTTATAATAAAAGGCATCCTTGCGATGTATATGGAGATTAGCATTGTTATGGATATGCAGCAAGCCCTGTCATCCCGTGGATGAAGATAGAACGACATTTGTACATCGTGCGTAAAGGCCTTGTACTCAGTATTCGAGGCATAATGATAATGTTGCGCGAAGGCAGATCTGCAAGCAAACTAGTTTCAGAGAAACAAATCCAACATTGTCACTCATGCAGATATGTGCAAAAGGTCACAGTAAAATGTTATTGTGCAGAAAGAGGACAACATAAGGAAATGTGCAGCATTGATACATCGGCCTAACCCGGGTACATAACACTGTCTGTTATAAGCTAGAAGCTGATTGAACCCAGTCTAGAAAAGGGAGCTGCCAACTGTAGATGTGCTGGTCGGTTGTGACTACTTAAATCACGGTGAAGCAGAGTTAATCCTGTGTCAGGAGCACCTGCCAATATGACTAGCTTTACTTAAGAACTTCAAGCCTTTTATATGCTATTAATGTTTGGACTCTCCTTGGTACCCCATACGACGTCCTGTGCTTGCAACGCATCTGACCAGCGTAAAGCAACACTGCAAAGAATCCTCTAAACAGCAGCAAGACGGCTCCAACACCTCCATCCACTGGAACACACCCTGCCAAGTGCTCCCAGTGCTTTTCTGTCTCTATGCAACCATTTCAACAAAGTTCTGAAGGGATTTACAGAACTGAACCTTCCATTCTAGATTATCACCTCAGCCGATCGTCCCCTCCTACAAGAAGTGCCTCAGTGGAACATACTTAGCCACACAAGCCAGTAAGCATATGTCATTCCCTCTCAGACAAGATAATAACTATCCAAGATCACTTGGAATTCAAGGAGGAAGTAAACACTTGGCTCTTCTCTTGTTGTGTAGTTCCTACCAATCCGTAGGACCTGGGCATTGTTCGGACAACATAAACTGAGGGCTTGGTGTCATGACTGATTCCAGACACCCCCACAGGATGTGTTGGCCTATGGTCCAGCTAGCTCACAGTGCCACCGTAAGCCCCCCTTAACCTATCAGGGAGCAAATGGTTTCTGGCAACCACTGAACATGACAACCCTGATTCCTCAGGAATCGTGGAAACAGTACAGAACCTTTCGCTCAGTCACTCATGCTCACTTATTCTCAGAGAAATATACAGAGATACCCAGTGGGACGTTGTCAATATTATTTATTGAACCAACGTTATTCTTGCATAAAATACGTGTGCTCCAATGATTAGTAGACAGAAGCAGATAAACGTGATTACAAGCACCAAGAGCGTAAATAGTAGACATATGTCTATCATGGTGCTAAACAATTGTATTTATGCAGGCATATAAACAAGGCAGTAATCTAGCGTACTCCTACTATGCAAACCCTACTCTAAGTGTACCTAGAGTGTGTGTAGGTGTAAAGCCAAGAATCCCCCCAAGGGCCGATCCAACCCCATTACCTGATGGGATAGAGTGAAGAACCCCGTCTTGGTCACGAACTGGACACCCCTCACGAGATGTCAGGTTGCCGCTTGGTGATTTCTCAGTATTCAAAGACCCTCTGTGTCAGTGGAAGTACCTCCTCTACTAATCTATAGGGATGCTCATCTTTTATGATAGAAAGCAGCCTTGTGATGTACGCATAGATTAGTGATGTTGTGATATGTAGATAAGCCCTCGTGGATGAAGATAGTGATGACATTTGTACGTAGTAAGGAAAGAGACCTTGTACATGATGTTCAGGACGTTGTGATAATGTTGTGTGAAGCTAGATGTAAAACAAGTTTAGTTTCAGAGAAACTAATCCAACATTGTCGTGCGGGCAAATGTATGCAAAAGGTCACAGCTTGGAAATGTTATTTGTGAGGTCAATGTAAGAAACAAGCTGCTTTGCTACATGGGCCTAGGGCCTAACCTGGGAATATAACACTCAAACAAATGATGCAGCATCATACTGGTCAAAAAAATGTATTTTTTTGCTCGCAAAGTGTTGTCATAAGATGATCTAGTATCATTCCCACCCAAGAGATGGAGCCTTTTACAGCTCAAGGATGCTAGCCATGCCCGCATGCACAACTATCTCTTCCTCTGGTTTGTACCAGTCCAACCATAAGCGCAGTTACATGAGAAGTGCTTCCCACTGCTCATAGTGGTGTATAGTGAAAAACACTTGATCACAGGGTCGAAACGTAGACGACATTACGTTATGTCCTATGTCAGCTATCTTTGGAATATGTAAAGAAGTTATAAGGGTACACTGAACAAAACATTTTTGGGACATTTTGATTATTTGTGGTTCCAAGGACTCATGTTTGTGTATGTGATCACTGGGAGATTTGTGATTTTCACTATGTATATGTTAATGTGATGTATTGTTCTTTATGTTCTCTGGACAGCCGTTGAAAAGAGAAATATGAAAAGAGATAGATATACATGTTTTGATATATGAAAAATTAATATATTTAAAACTAGTTAATGGTTGTATTGTGTCAGTGGTTTTTAGATATCATTTTTCTTTAACGATTTGTGTTTTTTGAGTAGGAGAAGTGTCACACGTTTGAGGGATTGTTAGAACCGGGGGGTTGAAATCCCCACCCGCTTCCACGTCAGGGAAAGGAAGGACACCTTCTCAGATAGCCCCTGCTCACCCCCTCGGTAGCTTGGCACGAGCAGCCAGGCTTATCTTCAAGGCTAATGTGTAAAGTATTTGCAACCACGCTCTCAGTGACCCAATGATGACACCACAAAAGGACTCCACACGACTTTCATAGAAAAACAAGTATATGTTTATATAAAAAGATATACGATGAGACCACACGATAAAAATCCAACATATGCGTATTTGTAATATTCCTCCTAGCCGGTTATTAGGCCAGTCAGCCCTTGTAGGGTCTGGCGGTATTAATGAGCAAATCTAGGTGATCCAATGCAATCCTAATGCAATGCTATGCAGTTCGTAAAGCAAGAATCAGGCACTTTGCAATGTAAAAATAATGCAGTTCATTATGCAACAATCCAGCAGTTCATAATGCCAAAATACTGCAATGCGTAATGCAACAATCAGGCAGTTCGTAATGCAAACTAATGCGATGCGTAATGCAACAATCAGGCAGTTCGTTATGCAAAACAAATGCAATGCGTAATACAACAATCAGGCAGTTCGTTATGCAAACACAATGCAATGCGCAATGTAACAATGAGGTAGTTCGTAATGCAAACTAATGCGATGCGTAATGCAACAATCAGGCAGTTCGTTATGCAACCACAATGCAATGCGCAATGTAACGATCAGGCAGTTCGTAATGCAAACTAATGCGATGCGTAATGCAACAATCAGGCAGTTCGTTATGCAACCACAATGCAATGCGCAATGTAACGATCAGGCAGTTCGTAATGCAAACTAATGCGATGCGTAATGCAACAATCAGGCAGTTCGTTATGCAACCCCAATGCAATGCGCAATGTAACGATCAGGCAGTTCGTAATGCAAACTAATGCGATGCGTAATGCAACAATCAGGCAGTTCGTTATGCAAACACAATGCAATGCGCAATGTAACAATCAGGTAGTTCGTAATGCAGAAACAATGCAATGCGCAAGGCACTTCAGCGCCGATCACGGTGCTTTAGACGGTCTCTCTGCCTCTCGTACCGACTCGCAGTCAGCTTCTGCCAACATATGCCCCCAACACGGGTATGGTGTAAACCAAAGTACAGCTCCACACTCCGGCCCCGGTACTGCCACTCCTTGGCACGTACAGGCCGCGATACGAGCTTGAGCAGAGGCTCGTGCTGCAAGAATGGGAGAGGCCGAGATCGTCCCTCTCCGAGCCCGCACCCCGCCCCAGGCGGCGACACACATTACCTGGGGGGTGCGACCTCGCTCTCCTCTCCTCCTCTCGCGACTTGGGCCTCCGATGCGACTTGGTTGATTCCGGGCCGATGGCGATATCGAAGATCTCAGGCTGCAACAGGGTACATGCACACAGCGTCGCTGAGACTCACTTGAGCTTCGGGTGTGCACGGTCACAGGGCAATCCTCACGAAGGTCTCAGGCTGCACGAAGCACATGCACACAGCGTCGCTGAGACTCACTTGAGCTCCGGGCGCACACGATCACAGGGCAATCCTCACGAAGGTCTCAGGCTGCATGAAGCACACGCACACAGCGTCGCTGAGACTCACTTGGACTCCTGGTGCCCACGATCACAGGGCACTTCTTACGAGGGTCTCAGGCTGCAGAAGCACACGCACACAGCGTCGCTGAGACACACTTGAACTTCGGGTGTGCACGATCACAGGGCAATCCTCACGAAGGTCTCAGGCTGCACAAAGCACATGCACACAGCGTCGCTGAGACTCACTTGGACTCCTGGTGCACACAATCACAGGACAATCCTCATGAAGGGCTCAGGCTGCAAAAAGCACACGCACACAGCGTCGCTGAGACTCGCTTGGAATCCAGGTGCACACGATCACAGGGCAATTCTTACGAAGGGCTCAGGCTGCAAAAAGCACACGCACAGAGCGTCGCTGGGACACTTCTGGAAACTTTTGTGTTCCTGAGTTTCCACAACAGGGAGCCAGCTCTCCTCGGGCCCTTGGGGTTAAGTTACTTCAGGACACAGCACAGCAAAGTCCTTTCAAGCAGGGGGACACAGCACACAGCAAAGTCCCTTTAGCTTCTCCTTGGTTAAAGCAGCAAACTGCAGGCCAGCCCCAGAACACACAGCAAGGGTCAGTCCTTTCCTTCAGTCTATCCAGCTGTTTCTTCCTTGGCAGAGGTTCCTCTTGACCACGAAGTAGGTTCAATCCTTTACAGTCTTGAACAGTTCCATTCCAAAGTCCAGGGGTTTCAGCTCTCATAGTTATACCCCTAAATGTCTTTGAAGTCTTTGTGTTCAGGGGGGCACTGATCCTTGTCTAAACCAGTTCTGGGTGTCTCCCTGCCGGTGACACCTTCTGCCTTTGATAGTGGGGGTCTGGATCCTTAATCACTCAGCAGGAGACGGAGCCATTGGTTTATGGCAGCAACCCAGGCCTCTTCACCTCCAGGGGCTACTCCTCCCCCCTACACTCCAGATGCAGGTCAGCCTGTTGCTGTCTCACCTCCTCCCCTGGGTCAAGACATTCCCCAGAGCCTATCACATTTAAATCCAGACAGTCAATCCACAACCAGGCAGAGACACACAGAAATGTCAGAGCACAAAAACCCAGCCACTTCTAAAAGAGTGGTTTCTAAACACGCAATTCAAAAACCACCTTCACAAAAAGATGTGTTATTAAATTGTGAGTTCAGGCACACTAAACTTCACCTCTCCATCTTAAGCCTTTGGGAAGATAGGCTGGAAACATATTACACAGCCTTCCCCAGTCTGTCCTATGGGCAAGATGGCCTTTCAACAGTGAAAAATGAAATGGAGAGTATTTCACTGTCAGGACATGGTACACACCTCAGTACATGTCCTACCTTTCACATACACTGCACCCTGCCCAGGGGGGTACCTTGGGCCTACCATAGGGGTGTCTGATGTGCATAGAAAGGGAAGGGTAAGGCCTGGCAAGTGGGTGCACTTGTCAGGACAACAAGGCAGTTTAACAAACTGCGCGCAGGCACTGCAGTGGCAGGCCTGAGTTCTCCCTTTAGGGCTACTTGTGTGGGTGGCACAATTAGTGCTGCACGCCCACTAGTAGCATTTGCATTACCAGCCCTGGCACACATAGTGCACTTTACTAGGGACTTCACTAGTAAGGCAAACATACCAATTATGGACAACCAATTACCATTACACTTTACACAGGGAGCACTTGCACTTTGACACTGATTAGCAGTGGCAAAGTGCCCAAAGCATCTAAGTTGGCAACACCATGTCAGAAAAAAGGTCTAGGGGGAAAGCAAAAAGTTTTAGGAACTTTAGCCAAAAAGGGCCAAGTCCAACACAACCCCCTCCCAGCCGAAAGCCAGGGTAGACCAATCACTACCTTGATGGACTTCCCTGCTTGGGGCGATAGAACACGGACGCAGGCCCGCTACTGCAGGGACACCCTCCTGTTCTATGCCTTCCTGACCCCAGGGGGTTCTCTTGGTCACTACTCCCTGGGCCAACTATGCTGCTCCATGGGTACTTCCTGGCAGTTGGGGCCTCTCTAGAGATGCTGGTCCCTTGCCAACTCCCACCTAGAGCGGGACCCCTGGAAGACCCATCTGTCAGGATACTGTTCCCAGTTATCCTGCTCTCCAGGTTAGAGGTGGGTTTACCCTGGTCACTTCTATGGGACCCAGCGCTACTGGCTGGGCACTGTCCCACGGGTTTTCCCATGGGGGGACACCTCCCTCTCTTAACTTTCCATTTAGATTTCTGTGCTTGTCATTTAGGAATGGCACCCACAAACTTCAGGACCGCGGGAGCCCTGGTTACAGATGCCCCACGCCCTCCTGACGCTATGTGTTCTTCCTCACACAGATGGCAAGTAGGCGCTAGGCCCCCAACCTGGTGCTCCTCTAAGGAACCCTCCAGTCTCTGGGGTGGGGTGGTGAACCCCTGGGGACGCTGCTCACACTCCCTCCCTCTCCTTTGAGACAGGGCGCTAGCCTGCATGCCCCCCCACTACTCTGGGACCTAACTACTCTACTTCTCTTCTCTTCCCTCTCTAATGCCTTTTCAGACCCTTGGACCCATGACCAGGGGTCGGGATCTTGTGCCAGCTCCCGGGAATCAAAGAGCTCGCACCCTAACATGGGTTGGCGCAATCCTGGAAAACAATTACTGAGCCTAGGCTCCCTGGGGGCCAAATTAAGCAACCCCTTCAAATCATTTGCCATGCTAACCAACACCCAATCATCCAGTGCACGCTTGTACTCATCCACACTTGGCACTGGCTGTGCGCTGCCACCATTCAAACTGGACTCCACCTGTTTAACCTTAATGTCCAGTTCCCTCATGCTTAACTCATGAGCTAAGAGAATCTTGTTCTCTTCCAAGGCGAGAGCGTTCCTACTCTCCTCTGCTCGCTTTTCACTTTCAATGAGCAGCTTCTTCTCCTCTGCTTGAGTTTTAAGTTTTAAAACCTCCAACTCATGCTCTCTACCCTTTGGTTTTCCTCCAGCTCCTCTGGGGAAAAACTCCTCCCTGAATGGTTACTACCAGCCCCTGAGGCTGGTCCTTCCACTGGCAAATCCTGTGGACCAAATCCATTCCCTGGGGCATCCTCATCCACCTCAACATCACCCGTCTCCTGAGCCTCTTTGGCTTCTCACCAGGCCCTCAAGGCCATTTGCAGATCCTCCTTCTTGGCGCTACTTTTCATGGGACATCCCAAAGCTCTGCAGAATTGCCTCAATTGATCAACTTTGTAGGTAAGCAATGCCTCAATGTCGAACTCTAATTCTGCAGCCTCCCTGGCTACTTGACTCCTCTGAGACATGATGTGTGGCTTAAAGGTTGCTCAAAAATAGAACCAAAAAAAATCAAAACACACAATATGTGGTTACGTCGTGGTCTGCGCTAAACTTGTGATGTACACCAATCACTGTGAGTGAATTTGCAAATACAAGTTCAAATTCCAAAACCTCTGACCATCAACGGTAGATCCCACCGCTGCCACCAATGTTAGAACCGGGGGGTTGAAATCCCCACCCGCTTCCACGTCAGGGAAAGGAAGGACACCTTCTCAGATAGCCCCTGCTCACCCCCTTGGTAGCTTGGCACGAGCAGCCAGGCTCATCTTCTAGGCTAATGTGTAAAGTATTTGCAACCACGCTCTCAGTGACCCAATGATGACACCACAAAAGGACTCCACACGAGTTTCATCGAAAAACAAGTATATGTTTTTATAAAAAGATATACGATGAGACCACACGATAAAAATCTAACATATGCGTATTTGTAATATTCCTCCTAGCCGGTTATTAGGCCAGCCAGCCCTTGTAGGGTCTGGCGGTATTAATGAGCAAATCTAGGTGATCCAATGCAATCCTAATGCAATGCTATGCAGTTCGTAAAGCAAGAATCAGGCACTTTGCAATGTAAAAATAATGCAGTTCGTTATGCAACAATCCAGCAGTTCGGAATCGTAATGCCAAAATACTGCAATGCGTAATGCAACAATCAGGCAGTTCGTAATGCAAACTAATGCAATGCGTAATGCAACAATCAGGCAGTTCATTATGAAAAACTAATGCAATGCGTAATACAACAATCAGGCAGTTCGTTATGCAAACACAATGCAATTCGCAATGTAACAATCAGGTAGTTCGTAATGCAAACTAATGCGATGCGTAATGCAACAATCAGGCAGTTCGTTATGCAACCACAATGCAATGCGCAATGTAACGATCAGGCAGTTCGTAATGCAAACTAATGCGATGCGTAATGCAACAATCAGGCAGTTCGTTATGCAACCCCAATGCAATGCGCAATGTAACGATCAGGCAGTTCGTAATGCAAACTAATGCGATGCGTAATGCAACAATCAGGCAGTTTGTTATGCAAACACAATGCAATGCGACATGTAACAATCAGGTAGTTCGTAATGCAGAAACAATGCAATGCGCAAGGCACTTCGGTCTCTCTGCCTCTTGTACCAACTCGCGGTCAGCTTCCGCCAACATATGCCCCCAACACGGGTATGGTGTAAACCAAAGTACAGCTCCACACTCCGGCCCCGGTACTGCCACTCCTTGGCATGTACAGGCCGCGATATGAGCTTGAGCAGAGGCTCGTGCTGCAAGAATGGGAGAGGCCGAGAGCATCCCTCTCTGAGCCCGCACCCCGCCCCAGGCGGCGACACACGTTACCTGGGGGGTGCGACCTCGCTCTCCTCTCCTCCTCTCGCGACTTGGGCCTCCGATGCGACTTGGTTGATTCCGGGCCGATGGCGATATCGAAGATCTCAGGCTGCAACAGGGCACACGCACACAGCGTCGCTGAGACTCACTTGAGCTTCGGGTGTGCACGGTCACAGGGCAATCCTCACGAAGGTCTCAGGCTGCACGAAGCACACGCACACAGCATCGCTGAGACTCACTTGGACTCCTGGTGCCCACGATCACAGGGCACTTCTTACGAGGGTCTCAGGCTGCAGAAAGCACACGCACACAGCGTCGTAGAGACACACTTGAACTTCGGGTGTGCACAATCACAGGGCAATCCTCACGAAGAGCTCAGGCTGCAAAAAGCACACGCACACAGTGTCGCTGAGACTCGCTTGGACTCCAGGTGCACATGATCAGAGGGCAATTCTTACGAAGGGCTCAGGCTGCAAAAAGCACACGCACACAGCGTCGCTGAGACACTTCTGGAAACTTTTGTGTTCCTGATTTTCCACAACAGGGAGCCAGCTCTCCTCGGGCCCTTGGGGTTAAGTTACTTCAGGACACAGCACAGCAAAGTCCTTTCAAGCAGGGGGACACAGCAAACAGCAAAGTCCCTTTAGCCTCTCCTTGGTTAAAGCAGCAAACTGCAGGCCAGCCCCAGAACACACAGCAAGGGTCAGTCCTTTCCTTCAGTCTATTCAGCTGTTTCTTCCTTGGCAGAAGTTCCTCTTGACCACGAAGTAGGTTCAATCCTTTACAGTCTTGAACAGTTCCATTCCAAAGTCCAGGGGTTTCAGCTCTCATAGTTATACCCCTAAATGTCTTTGAAGTCTTTGTGTTCAGGGGGGCACTGATCCTTGTCTAAACCAGTTCTGGGTGTCTCCCTGCCGGTGACACCTTCTGCCTTTGATAGTGGGGGTCTGGATCCTTAATCACTCAGCAGGAGACGGAGCCATTGGTTTATGGCAGCAACCCAGGCCTCTTCACCTCCAGGGGCTACTCCTCCCCCCTACACTCCAGATGCAGGTCAGCCTGTTGCTGTCTCACCTCCTCCCCTGGGTCAAGACATTCCCCAGAGCCTATCACATTTAAATCCATACAGTCAATCCACAACCAGGCAGAGACACACAGAAATGTCAGAGCACAAAAACCCAGCCACTTCTAAAAGGGTGGTTTCTAAACGCGCAATTCAAAAACCACCTTCACAAAAAGATGTGTTATTAAATTGTGAGTTCAGGCACACTAAACTTCACCTCTCCATCTTAAGCCTTTGGGAAGATAGGCTGGAAACATATTACACAGCCTTCCCCAGTCTGTCCTATGGGCAAGATGGCCTTTCAACAGTGAAAAACGAAATGGAGAGTATTTCACTGTCAGGACATGGTACACACCTCAGGACATGTCCTACCTTTCACATACACTGCACCCTGCCCAGGGGGGTACCTTGGGCCTACCATAGGGGTGTCTGATGTGCATAGAAAGGGAAGGGTAAGGCCTGGCAAGTGGGTGCACTTGTCAGGACAACAAGGCAGTTTAACAAACTGCGCGCAGGCTACTTGTGTGGGTGGCACAATTAGTGCTGCAGGCCCACTAGTAGCATTTGCATTACCAGCCCTGGCACACATAGTGCACTTTACTAGGGACTTCACTAGTAAGGCAAACATACCAATTATGGACAACCAATTACCATTATACTTTACACAGGGAGCACTTGCACTTTGAAACTGATTAGCAGTGGCAAAGTGCCCAAAGCATCTAAGTTGGCAACACCATGTCAGAAAAAAGGTCTAGGGGGAAAGCAAAAAGTTTAAGGAACTTTAGCCAAAAAGGGCCAAGTCCAACAGGGATCATTTATAGGCCCTCTAGTATTTTAATGTTTGATAAAAAAACATTATTTGAAAATTCCCTTGAGGAGATTTTGTTCACCCGACAGAACTGTTTGTAGCTCATAACTGTATACCCAGGTTCTGAGGGACACAGGGTAACCCCATTCATTATATTTAATGGCTCTTTATTGAGTAGACCCTATAACCTGCATTATGACAAGTAGGCAGTGTTAAATTATGTGGGTTGGCAGAGTGGGTGGGGGCTTTGGGGCAGTGGGTATGGTAAATCTTCAAGTAAGTAATTGATAGCTGTGCTGCAAAATGTCCCTGGACATTTTTTTCAAATGTTGGCAACTATGCAATAACCTTATTTGTCTTTTACCCTACAGAAATATTACAGTCCCTGACATAATCCTTTAGTTAAGACCTTCTATATTTCCTTTAAAAGTCCTTTAGATAAAACCGTCGGGTGTTGAAATTTGTTTCTTTGTTTTCGTAGGATTAATCTGAGGAGCGACGAATCAATCAGAAGCCTTTCCTTCTTTAGCATGGTGTCAGACAGGCTTGCAATGCATATATTTTTCCCATTTTCATCGACAACATCAGTGTATGGGGAGGAGTGGCCAAGAGTGTGTGCGGGAGTACTCCAAAAGGCAGGGGCAGTGCTTGCAGGAAGTAGAGTGTATTGTGTTTCCGGGATCCTCAAACATGTTCTTCTGTTATTGGAGGGGGGAGGATAGCAAATGTATTAGCTCAGCCATGTCACAGAAGTGCAGTGGGTCGGTTATTGATTTGGACCAAAAGAGGAGGGGCATGGGCGAACCGACCATCTGGCAGGAAGGCTCACTGGGGGCACAGGGCCAAAGTGGATCGCGGGAAGGGAACCCATGATAAGTGAATCAGAATGCAGCGATGGCCTATGCATTCACAGATCCCCATACACCCCCTCACTGTCCCTGTAACATAAAAACAATTATCTGTGGCTTATTTACCATCTACAGCTCGGAGACCTTGTCATAGGATTGTGTGGCTTCCTTTGCTCCTGCAGTGCCGGGCCATCTACGCTGGAATGTGTGGCTTCCTACTCCTCCACAGCATAGTGTGTGCCTCCAAGTCGGGCAGAAGATAAATTTAGCTCCATCAGAAGTTGAATTCCTGGGGAGAAAATGGCAGGCATTTTGGATCCCTAGACGTTGAACTCTTAGGGAGAAGAGGCAGTGGAATTTGGAGCACCTAGAGCAGTTACTAGTGAGGTTTTACCAGGTGGCTGGTTCACAACTCCACATCTGGGCCTCCCAGTGGAGAGATCATCACTGCTGGGCTGACCCATGAAAGAATCAACAAAGGGATGGACATTTTCAAAGCTGATAGTCTGTATGGTACCCAGTGCTGCCATAGTCATCGTATTGATCTCTGAGGGCATCTACCAGGTAGAAGTCTCTGGTGAGTCCTCCAATATTCACTTTTCCTAGTTTGGGAACAGAACTCCCCTGTACCCCAGGACCTGTGCAGATAATATACAAAATTGAAAAAGCAACAAAAACAAATCTTAACACAGAGAGTAGACTAAAGTTCACCAATAAAACTGTAGAGTGAAACACATAAGCCGTAGAAGAATTTCATACAGAGAGTCGAGGTAATGTATCACTTTTATTTTTATACCAAGGTTTAGAAAGGATACTTCAAGAGCAATACAATTGGGAGAGAATCCAATTCAGAGACATCACTGAGCAGAAGTCAAATACATGTTTATCACATTTATAAGAGGACTGCTGTGGAATCTGCTGGCACTACTCCCCTTCATCTACATGTTTACTTTCTGTCAGAGATCAACAATCACAGTGTGCAGGTGCATCGGAACGTGATTTCGCATGTTAGTGTAGGTGCCTTGGTAGAGGCAGACTTGTTCAATATTCTCTTAAATCAGTACCTTCTCAGAGAGATGCGGATTGGTGACCGGTTCAGAGAGCCCAAGGCAAAGCAAGTGGTGCTATTGTACAGCCAGGCAATACCAACCTAGTGGTGACTTCGATCATGGGCAGGATTGTTTTTTTATAAAATGCTCCTTGTAGAATGGTTTCTTCAAATGCCCCTGTGTCAGGAAGAAGGCATTTTAAAAAAGTGTACAGAAAGATTATACTTGTCACTCGCTGCTGGTGCTTGCTGGTGCCAGTGTCATTCAGCACTTGAAAGTGTGACCTGTATGTATCACCTCTGAGCATGGGGCATTTTCTTCTTCTCGCACCGGAGAGGTTCTCACTCACTGCCAGCAGTTTGACATGCCCCTGACTCTCCACACCCCAAGCTCCAGTTTCAACAGTAGACTTCTGTTGGGAAATAGTTGAGATTTCCTTCAGATTTGACGATCTTCCTCCTTGCATGATAACAGCGATTCAGCATATGACAGGAATGAGGCCTTCATTTCACATACAGATTTGAGTAGTGTCTGCATGAATCCACTGACCTGTGCCCAGGACCTGAGAATTTCTGTATTCAAATGTGCTGTCTTCTTTGTTCCATTGTGCTTTCTTAACTGATTAGAACATGAGGATCTTTATTCAATCTCATCATTGTACCATTACAGATGCAAGTAGGCATATGGACCTTAGGTGACTAGGTATTCAAGGAAATAAGAACAGTGCAATACCATCAGGAGCATGGGAAGAGTTTACCTATATAGCTGAAAGATTGAATGTAGACATCAGCATGCTAGGTTTGGAAACTATGTTGGGAGGCACAGATTAAATCGAGGCAAGTGAGTGAGGCAAAATGTGAGGGGATCTTAGATGATTGGTTAATTTACAGTGGAAATGGGGGTAGCAGGAGGTCCCACTGTTCCTATCTTTTATTTGTTGTTTAGATACAAATCACTGCATCTTGTGCCTTTTTCAGCTGAGCTGTCATACGCAGGCTAGACCTCGCTGTCTGTATGGTAGCAGGAACATTATCACAGTGCTGTTTGACATTATCATATTTGTTTCTGTGTTTTCTGATCTGCCCTTGAACCTTTGCTTATTGAGCGGCCCAGCCTCACCCCCACCCATTCATTCACTCTACATCAATACAATCAAACATGCATCCTCTCCATCGCAGCTTTACTCCATTCTAAACTTGGTTTTGAGGAATTGTCTGAGAAAGTTCATCCAAGATTCACAGGTCAGCTTTGAAAAAATCAACCTGGGCCTTAGTCCTGTTTATCAGGTGTGATGAAACTGACCCAGATCAGGTTAGAGCAGTGACATAATAAGAAAGGGGAACTGGTAGAGCTGCTTTCAAATAGATCTCTAAGTTTCTTGAGGAGAACATACATCTGCAAATAAACAATCAGTCTTCTACCCTGGGAGAGGCACACAATTTTCCCTGATCTCCATCTAGGATGGTCTCAAAACCACTGTGGATAAAAACGAGATAGCAGCAGTACTTTACTGGACATTTCTACAAAACGTATCACCACACGTTATTTAACACATAAAGGAAACAGGCATTGAATAAACCATCCTTGACTGGATTACCTTCTACCTTAGGGATATATCGATCATTATCTTAATACCTCCATTCACTTCCCCACAATACAAAATAAAAGCAGGTGTCCCCCATTGCTCGATCATTTTCCGACTCCTCTCTACCAGGACTCTTCAAATCTTTTTTACAGCCACATGTTGAAGGCGGATCCAACATTTTCTCCCATGTCGGCAATCCATCAAATCAAACACATTGACCCTCCAGATTGTCCAGCAAGGCTATGCTCTCTCATTACTTTCTTACCAGCTGCAGCTTCCTCCTATTTTAGAGTTACTTTTGGAGGCACTTCTATCCATCCTACTGCAAGAGGTGCAAGCTCTACTGTCCAGAGGGGCCATCAAGAAGAAGGATGTAGGCCTTCATTCTATTGTAGATCTTTACACTTTGATTGCCTTCCTGTGGAAGGACCAATTCAAAAATACTCACACTGGCCCAGGTTCTGTCTGCCGTTGATCGGGGTGGACCTGCAGGATGCACACTTTCATGTACCCATCCTGCAGTCCCACGGACATAACCTGTGGTTCAAGGTTGGCCAAGTGCATTTTCAATTTGCTGTGTTCCCGTTTTGCCTTACTAGCCTCCCTGGGGTAGTCACAAAAGTGATGGCAGTGGTCACTGCCCATATTCGTAGATCAGGGATACCAGTTTTCCTCTACCTCGATGACTGGCTGTTGAAGGCGGGCTTGCCACAGTCAGTCGTAAACAACCTCCCGACGACGGAGAACCTTGTGACATCTTGGGATTCTCTGTCAAAGCCAAAGTCACACCTGGCTCCTTCACAAAGACTTACTTTCATAGGAGCTGTCTTGGACATGGTGCAGTTCCTTTTTTGCAATAAGTCCAGGACATTTGGACTATGAGCTGATGTTTTAGTCTCGTTCCTAGATCTCAGTTAGAGCAACTCTGAGGTGTCTTGTTCTGTTAGGCTCATGCACCTGCTGATCCACTTTGCTAATTGGCATATGCAGGTTTGGTTTGTGCAAAGTGAGGGAATTGGTGAGGAAGTGGATCCCGGACCAGGGCACATGACATGTGCGAAAGGAGATTGTGCATACCAAAAAATGCATTGGAATTGATATAAACCAATTAATAACAGAAAGGACAAATCAATTAATCCTTCCAATGGATTCTCAATATTATCCACTAACTTTTATAGATTTATAGAGACGACACCCAATAGTAGTTCAAAAAAGATTTTTTATATATATATACTTGCATAAAGTTTTTTAAGACAATACATACATATATATATACAAAATATACAAAAACATATACACATAAAAAACTAAAAATCAATCTACACATATATTTAACTTCCTTTTTACCCTAAGTTGATACTACGGATGCCAAACCATTGTTATCAGTAGCATTCCGTATACCGAAGATAGCCCTCAAGCATAGAGAAACCAAATGAGGGGAAATCTCTACCCTCTTTTGTTGACGTTATTATATTAATTAATTTCTTTTAACAAAATTTAAACTTGTGGAGGGCTTCTCCAATCTGTGGAGTCGATGCGTTTCAGCCCGCGTTTCTTGGGCCTCATCAGGACGAGGGGCAAACAAGGAAACCTAAAATACGTAATTCAAAATCTTATCTATACAAACCTATATACAAATATATACAAAATAGTCGCATATTTGGATGGTACTGGCACAGAGATAGGGGAAAGGAGAAAGTTTACCAAATGTACCATACATTCCTCTCTGGGAGAAGCAGTCGGTAATGGTGAATTACCAATGTCAAGAAAAAGATCAAAAAATGTGTCACTCGTGCAAATTTACATAAAAGTAATTTAAGTAAGCATTCCAGGCAAAAGTGTAAAACAGAAAAAAAGAAGAAAGATAAACCCAAAAGGATACCATAGTATACAGAAGAAAAGATGAAGCTAGTGTATTCCAGTCAATTAGCACCAAAATGTATATGGGGCAAACTGAGGGATCACTAATATCTTTTGTACTCAAAATGGCACACAAGCACCCTATTGAGTGAAGGTATGCGCGTCCGCGAAATCTCTAGACCAACCTTATCAAGGTCCCACACTCACTGGGACTTCTTATGGCAAAACACCCACAGTAACCTGGCGCAAACTAAAGATTCAAGAGAAAGCACCAAGTAAATAAGAAGTCCTGTTTAAAATGAATCTTTTGAAAACTGTTATGACTAGACACTATGTGGGCCCAATAACTAAAGGCCGTGTTAAATAACATCATATGTACTATCTAGTTATGGACGTGATCGGGGGGAGAGAATCAGAAGACACTCAAAAGGCAAGACAGCTCTAATCGGTTTGTTTGTACACTATTCTATTAAAAGAAACAGAAAGATAATGGTGGTAAATGAAAACATTTCAATGATTAAAAAAAAACAGAGGAAAGACCAGGGATAAACGCCTTACCCTTATGTGTGTAATGATGCGGCTGTATCATTCGATTATAACTTGATCCGGTTAAGAAATAAAAAGTGGCTAGGTGCGGCTAGGGGAGACCTTCAATGTCTGTGTGATTAAAAAACACAGGTGTACAAAATTATAATATACATCCCGAGCGAACTAGAAGTAAAGATGACTACAACACAGATATGTGCCTAGTATTTTAATCTGCATTGTGCACTATTTGTTCACAATGTACCTCTGAGTTAAAGTAATATGAATGAGGTACTTAAATCAAGCCCCAAACAGGTGCGAAAGTAGGGCGGTTGAGCTTGACAAATGTGTGACTAAAGCCAACGTCCCCCGATGGGATCCATGGGGCGGGAATAATTAACGTCCCTTATTTACACCTTTCAGAATACGCTGAGAGCTGAACCGTAAGTTTGCGGTTTTTTCGTTGACACAGGGATGGGTGCACCTTAGCGAGTGCATACCTCTAGTGTCAGTACTGGTCCTGAAGAAAGCCTGGCAACTTTGCATGCTGAGGCTGAAACATGTAGACCTGACCCTGTCACTAAACCACACCAATGGATGTCACAGGCCAATTGAACCTAACAGGACATCCCCTTCTGCTTTTAATCTTGCCTTATTATCCCAGTATAAAGGTTCAGGGGATAATAAAGGCAATCTTAATCTACTTCCTCACCGTTTCACTCACTTTGCACAAACCAAACCTGCTCCGCTGTAATCAGGCGATGTAGCACACCCGAGAGGCATTTTGCCACTCGGGTGGGAACCCTATGATGAAGCATGTCACCAACTAGGTTGGTGAGTGAGGGTTCTTTTTAAAAAGTATTTTCACTTTTTTGCTTTCATTCGCTTCTTAGTTGATATTGGAGTTACTCCTTCCATTGTTGTTGTTATTGATTCCTCAAGGGGACCGGGAGTGGTTCCATTCTACCCTTTCTCTCTTTTTGTTTGATTGGATGCTCCATTTAACCACAGATTTCTCACTGACCTCCCACCTCCCTGTTCTGTGGAGTTGTCACTTTTTACCATCCAAAAGGGTCCCAAATTAGAGTTCTGCACACTGGTACCTTCAGTTGTTTGGTGCTCCACGTCTAAGGGCGCGGGAAGAATCAAACAAGAAAGTGACGTTGGTGCATAGGGGTGGAACTTATATTGTCTGCAACGTCACTTCCGGGGTTGAACGAAGCCAATACGGTGCTTGGGAGCACTGCACTGAAAAAACATTCCGATCTAGTCTGGTGCCTAGGGAATATTCTAACGATGAGGAATCTGCAGTTAGATAGAGTATCCACTAAAAAGAACGTTACTGAAGGTAAGTAACTTGTTCGACAGGTCCTGATGGATAGAAAAATGGGCATCTTCATTAGAACCCCAGATTAAAATACATGAAATTTAACTATCTTCATCAAACCTATGTCACCCCAAAATGTATAGGCCAAACGTTTGACTGTGCGTCAATGATTTTCCCAGATATAAACACCCAGAGGCACGACCAAATGGTATGGTCATGTTCAATAATAATACAATTTTGAACAAGGACTGTGAGAGAGGTAACTGAACTGACTGAAAAATCAATGGGTCATGAACTTTTGACATGCATATTGGGCTTAAAGCATCAGACTAAGAAAAACAAATATATATCTAAATTTATTGAATTCGCGTTTGTTCTGGTGAATAGATACGTCGCCATATCGTGGAAGTTGTCTACAGCCCCAAATATACACACTCGGCTTGGAGATTTGAGGAAATGGGCCACTGCTGAAGCAGACACACGCAATGGGACAAATATAGCATTAGAGGCCAAGTCTGATGAATGAGCACCTTGAATAAGACACAGAGACAGTTATACAACTGTGAATGGCTCTTGAGGGGGGTCTTCACTGTATATTACTGTAACTGGCTCAAGCATAGCACATCGACTGAAATGCAGACACGAAACAAGACCTCCTGGTTGGCCACCCACAATATTAAGCAATGCATAGTACAAATACTGGATTTACTGAGTGACTTGTGCACATGTTTGTCAATTAATGTGCAATGCTCCCAAAAGTGGTTGCATAACAGGAAATAGTGCATAAGTTGCATGTTAAGTTGATAAATCGTTATACATTTTAATTGCTAATTACATAAGACATAACATTAAACCACTGTCAAAAAAGAGTGTAAGCTATTTTATAGTACTGCAATTTCTGCTCTATGACAAAAGCAAATAAAGAGATTCTGGTAAAAAATGAGGAAATTAATTGGCACCATGATAACTGCTTTTATAGTACTGAGTTAACTGGCCAATAATGTAGCACACTGATTTTACACTATTTTGCTGCTAAATACTACAAAGTAGGTATAATATATTTCCTTTCCCTTTCAAATGTAGGGTTTAGGTCTGTGTTTGAGGCGAAATCAGTTAGCTCCATTTTATATTACATAATTATTAAATGTAGGGCTGAATAAATCTGATTTTTTTTCTAACTGCTTATTGCTACATCAGGATTTCTTCGTTAAAATATCCATGACCCACTTAAAATGATGCATGAGCAATTCATCTGTTTAATAGGGTTTCAAAGTCTGTTGTCCCAATTTTTGTCCTTGTGCAAATCTCTTTCTGTGAAATGGCTTGGAACAGAATCTCTTTGCTTCAGTCCATATTGCACAAGCAGCAAAAATGCAGAAGATGGATTTGGCCTGCCTTATTGTAATAGTGCAAAATTCCTATGGTGTGGGGGCAATCCACTTACATTCACTCCACTATGCTGTTATTAGTGCAGTGTTTTTCAAATTGCGAGAGACAAACATACACTGCGAAAGATATTTACTTACCCTGTGTATATTTGATCAGAGTGCCAATGAGAACCCAGGCCTTCTACACTGAAGGGGCGTCAGGCATTTGCGCAAGGAATGTTCATGACACTAGAACTTCCTACTCTCACAGGAGTTTCCTCTGTTTCATGGTCAGCTCGATCACCCTGGAGCAGAGAACATAACTTTAACAAGGGCACCTGAACCATCAGGCCAGGGAAACCAAAAACCAGCAGCGGTATAGTTGTGAAGCCAGAAGCAGAGATTTACAGGCCACCTTTTTAGAACCACACATGGGAATGGCCAGAGACACTAGCTCATAGATTATATGCAACCAGGACCCTTGTACTGAGCATAGGAGTGCTCACAAGAAACAAACATGAACACATCACTCCACAGTCATGGCATCCTCTAAGGATGCAGGCAGCTGCAGCATTACCCAATAAAGCAAATACACAAATGTTTCTTTGAGCACCCCCATGTCTGTAATATTTCTGTTATCTTTGACAATCAGTGAAAACTGCCCAACTGCAACTGCCACTCACCACTCCAACCAAGACTTTTGGGCATCTTCCCAATCAACTCTAAGGCAATAATTGCTCCCTTTGGCTCCTACCTCAACAGGTTACTTTTCTGCTACCTTTCCATATTTTCTTCCTTCAAGCTAGTGGGTACTTCCTTGGGTAGCCTTGTATGGGCCAATGTTGTAGCACTCCAGCAGAACAAGTTGAAGCTTTCTTAAACCCAGAAGAAGTCTCACTAGGTATTAAGACCATTTTGGCTAATAAGGATCCAAGACAAGGTGGCAACCTGTGAGAAGTCTACCAACAATAGCCACCCCTTCTGACACATCTCGTGGGTAATCTGTATATATTCTTCTGGGACAAAATCATGGTCATTCATAATAGAAAGACTCAATGTCTTCTGTGTAGGGACCGAACAGAAGTCTAATGAAGTGCCCTTCTTAAGGTCTGTGTTAGTTAATGCTCTGGGTGGATGATTTGATCAAGATTTAGGCTGAAATGTGGGATGGCTTGTTTTGTAACTCATTGTATCTGACCAAAGAGGGTTAATAATAGGTAGGGCTGCTTAACAAAGTAATGGATATAATTGATTATACATAGCTACAGGTTATTTCACCACTCTTCTGAACCCTGCATGTTATGTTATATTATTATATTTGAATAAAGCGCTTTTCGAAAAAGCTGCTTTTCCCTAACCATAGCCAGCAATAATGACATTTGTTTAAGTTCCAAAAAGAGAATGTAGTTTGCATGTGGTGAATCAAGGTTTGTAAACACATTACGGAACAACTGCTACTATGCCAAATACAATCAACGCTTGGCAGGAATTCATGCATGGTTTGGAGGGAGATCTCCTATTCACAAAATACATTTCTTTGTGGAAACCCCGGAATCAAAGTCAAAAACAAGAAACTTTATTAGCATTCCTGGTTAAACCAAGGATTTTCAGAAAATAGAACATTTGGTAAAGAAAAGTTCTTATTTAGTTTTAGATATTTTGACATCTTTTACACATGATACAGTATACACATCCAACATATTAATATAGACTCAATCCAAAACGTCCGGCCAAGACCAATGTACAATGCTATGAAAAAAATACACTTTATTAACAACAATTAATGAAGGCGTCCCTGTTATAAAGGCACACCCATATGGGAACTTGCAGTCACAAGTATTATAGTCTATGCAGAGTATCAGTGTTTGTAGATGTTTCAGACTTATTTGTATCAGCAGAGCAGGAATTAGGGGCACCTGCTGATGTATGACTGAAGGCGGGGAGGGGATTTACATGATGGCTGCCCATTTATTGTTGCAAGCTATACCCAAAGAACATTTGACTATCTTAAGTTTACGTACAAGCAGTCAGAACAAGAAACATAAAGCTTCATGGAAAACCATTGGCAGCTGCCCATGCATACCTAAAAGCCAAAAATTTATTTTTCCAAAACATTCCATCTACTTGGACTTTTAAGAGGCAAGATATATCAACAGATACAACGTACCACATAATTCCTGTGCTTTCAGTAGCTGTAATCAGGGCCACTGAAATTATGTGATTCTATACAAATATAGGAGAGTTATGGCTAATGACGGGGCACAATTTTCAGGTATGAAAAGCACTTCTATGAGGTGAATTCTCCTCAATAGTAATGACTCAGACCAGAGAGATTGCTCTAGATGATTTGATATGCACATGTCAAATTCAGGTAACTGATTTATTTTTCACTGGGTAGGTGGAAACCATGGGCATCTGTGTTACCATTAAGATTACGGTGATGTAATGCACATATTTCTCAACGTAGGATTGAATCAGAGTAGTGGTCTGTGTATACTTCCCTGTTAACCCCCTGACTCGCTGTCTCAGGGTGGTATAGTACTTTCACAATCTTTGTGGATAGGGCCATAGCTTGACTGGGTCTAATACAAACAGTGATTGATGCTAGGTATTGTTTGTGTTACACAGCTTCAAAGTAAGTGTGACAGGTTAGGATGACATTGCTTTTTGCTGTATTGTTCTCTGCTTCAAAGTCTTTGCTAGAACAATTCGAGTTTAATAAATTGCCAGCCAAAAGTAATTCCTGCGAGTCTCATAAGATGTTTACTGGCGATTCTTTAGCAATAGTCCAGACTAGGCTTGTTTTACTTTGTTCTTCTCTAGAGGATCTGTTTTTGAAAGGCGTGCCAAAAGGGTAATGTGTGTTATGAGGCTTCTTTAATCAATGTGTTCCTTTTATTTGGCACCGATTAAAAGACTAGTAATAAATAGAATTACGTTTATTGCTGATTGACTATTGCAATTTGTATCCATCAGTTTAAAATCGAAATCTCGTGTGGTGATAAGAAAAAGTGTGTTGAGCGCAGGCAAGATGAAGAACAAGCATTTGCAATGCAATAGGTCTTGCATTCACACGAGTTTGAGCTATTGGCATTGTAAATGACAATGCCTTTAATTTATGTTTTGGGTTTTAAAATATAAATAAAAGGCATTGTCATTTGCAATATTACTAGCTTAAACTCTCGCAAATGCGAGACCTATTGCATTGCAATAAAGGGCCTTCTCGAGAGAGAACGGCCTGCGACGTCTTCAAAGTAGTGATAAATAGTGCAGTGAAGAATATGTGTAAGTGTTGTAAATTACACAGACACAAAATGTGAAGTGAAAGTTACATATGATCCGAGCTATAAACACTAACATAGCGCTCCAACACCATTCGCTCTGTGATTACACTGTTGCGGCTCAGGAGGAAGAGCGGGGGGGCGCTATTTCCTGCCCTCTCTGTGATTTGAGTGTGCAGTGTGGCATTACGTAATGTCATTGCTATCTTTGGCCTAATAAAAAACTCTCAAGCTGTAGTAGGGCCCTGGCTTCACCTCCTGGTGCAGGGCGGCTGTGTTTTATGGCAGGCATGGAGGGAGGGAGGGATGGTCTCGGCTGCAGCTCCGGCTTCGTACAGTGCCCCTTCTATTACTAGTGAGTGAGAAGCGCTGAGGTGGTGGTATTGGTGGTGTTGGTATTGGTATTGGTGGTGGTGGTATTAGTGGTGGTGTGTTATTGATATTGGTGGTGGTTTTGGTGGTGGTGGCATTGGTGGTATTGGTGGTGGTGGTATTGGTGGTGGCGGTATTGGTGGTGGTATGGGTATTGGTGGTGGTGGTATTTGGTGGTGGTAGTATTGGTGGTGGTGGTATTGGTGGTGATGGTACTGGTATTGGTGGTGGCGTTATTGGTATTGGTGGTGGTGGTATTGGTGGTGGTGGCATTGGTGGTGATGGTATTGGTGGTGGTGGTGGTATTGGTGGTGGTGGTGGTATTGGTGGGTTTATTGGTGTTGGTATTGGTGGTGATGGTGGTATTGGTGGTGGTATTGGTGGGTTTATTGGTGTTGGTATTGGTGGTGATGGTGGTATTGGTGGTGGTACTGGTGGTAGTATTGGTGGTGGTGGTGGTATTGGTGGTGGTGGTATTGGTATTGGTGGTGGTGGTGGTATTGGTGGTGGTGATATTGGTGGTGGTATTAGTGGTGGCATTGGTGGTGGTGGTATTGGTAGTATTGGTGGTGGTATTGGTATTGGCGGTGATGGTGGTGGTGGTAGTGGTATTGGTGGTGGTGGTATTGGTGGTGGTATTGGTGGTGGTGGTATTGGTGGAGGTATTGGTGGTGGTATTGGCTGTTGTGGTATTGGTGGTGGTATTGGTGGTTGTGTTGGTGGTGGTATTGGTGGTGGTGGTGGTGGTGGTATTGGTGGTGGTGGTATTGGTGGTGGTGGTATTGGTATTGGAGGTGGTGGTATTGGTGGTGGTGATATTGGTGGTGGTATTTGTGGTGGTGGTATTAGTGGTGGTGGTGGTATTGGTGGTGGTGGTATTGGTAATGGTGGTGGTGGTGGTATTGTTAGTATTGGTGGTGGTATTGGTATTGGCGGTGATATTGGTGCTGGTGATAGTGGTATTGGTTGTGGTGGTATTGGTGGTGGTATTCTTGGTGGTGGTATTGGTGGAGGCATTCGTGGTGGTATTGGTGGTGGTATTGGTGGTGATGGTACTGGTATTGGTGGTGGCGGTATTGGTGGTGGTAGCATTGGTATTGGTGGTGGTGGTATTGGTATTGGTGGTGGTGGTACTGGTATTGATGGTGGTGGTATAGGTGGTGGTATTAGTGGTGGTATTGGTGGTGGTGGTATTGGTGGTGGGGTATTGGTGGTGGTGGTATTGGTGGTATTGGTGGTGGTATTGGTGGTGGTGGTGGTGGTATTGGTATTGTTGGTGGTATTGGTGGTGGTATTGGTACTGGTGGTGGTGGTATTAGTGGTGGAATTGGTATTGGTGGTGGTGATATTGGTGGTGGTATTGGTGGTGGTATTGGTGGTATTGGTGGTGATATTGGTGGTGGTATTGGTGGTGATGGTGGTATTGGTGGTGGTGTTGGTGGTGGTATTGGAGGTGGTGGGTTTGGTGGTGGTGGTGGTATTGGTGGTGGTGGTATTGGTGGTGGTGGTAATGGTGGTGGTGGTAATGGTGGTGGTGGAATTAGTGGTTGTGGTGGTATTGGTGGTGGTATTGGTACAGGTGGTGGTGGTGGTGGTATTAGTGGTGGTATTGGTATTGGTGGTGGTGGTGGTATTGGTGGTGGTATTGGTGGTGCTGATATTGGTGGTGGTATTGGTGGTGGTGGTATTGGTGGTGGTATTGGTGGTGTTGGTGGTATTGGTGGTGGTGTTGGTGGTGGTATTGGTGGTGGTGGTATTGGTGGTGGTGGTGGTATTGGTGTTGGTGGTATTGGTGGTGGTATTAGTGGTTGTGGTGGTATTGGTGGTGGCGGTATTGGTATTGGTGGTGGTGGTATTGGTGGTGGTATTGGTGGTGGTTGAATTGGATTGGTGGTGGTGGTGGTATTAGTGGTGGTATTGGTGGTATTAGTGGTGGTGGTATTGTTGGTGATATTGGTGGTGGTATTGGTGGTAGTTTTGGTGGTAGGTATTGCTGGTGGTGGTGGTGGAATTAGTGGTGGTATTGGTGGTGGTAGTATTGGTGTTGGTATTGGTGGTGGTGGTATTGGTGGTAGTGTTGGTGGTAGTGTTGGTGGTATTGGTGGTGGTGGTATTGGTGGTGGTGGTGGTGGTGGTGGTATTGATTGTGGTGGTGGTATTGGTGGTGGTGGTATTGGTGGTGGTAGTGGTGGTGGTATTGGTGGTGGTGGTATTGGTGGTGATGGTATTGGTGGTGGTATTGGTGGGTTTATTGGTGTTGGTATTGGTGGTGATGGTGGTATTGGTGGTGGTATTGGTGGTGGTGGTGGTATTGGTGGTGGTGGTATTGGTATTGATGGTTCTGGTGGTATTGGTGGTGGTGATATTGGTGGTGGTATTGGTGGTATTAGTGGTGGTTTTGGTGGTTGTGGTATTGGTGGTGGTGGTATTGGTGGTGGTGGTAGTATTGGTGGTGGTTTTGGTATTGGCGGTGATATTGGTGGTGGTGGTAGTGGTATTGGTGGTGGTATTAGTGGTGGTATGGGTGTTGGTGTTATTGGTGGTGGTATTGGTGGAGATATTGGTGGTGGTATTGGTGGTGGTGGTATTGGTGGTGATATTGGTGGTGGTGGTATTGGTGGTGGTGGTGATATTGGTGGTGGTGGTGGTGTTGGTGGTGGTGGTATTGGTGGTGGTGATATTGGTGGTGGTATTTGTGGTGGTGGTATTAGTGGTGGTGGTATTGTTAGTATTGGTCGTGGTTTTGGTATTGGCGGTGATATTGGTGGTGGTGGTAGTGGTATTGGTGGTGGTGGTATTGGTGGTGGTATTGGTGGTGGTGGTATTGGTGGAGGCATTGGTGGTGGTATTGGTGGTGGTATTGGTGGTGATGGTACTGGTATTGGTTGTGGCGGTATTGGTGGTGGTAGCATTGGTATTGGTGGTGGTGGTATTGGTATTGGTGGTGGTGGTACTGGTATTGATGGTGGTGGTATAGGTGGTGGTGGCAGTGGTGGCGGTGGTATTGGTGGTGGTGGTATTGGTAATGGTATTGGTATTGTTGGTGGTATAGATGGTGGTATTGGTACTGGTGGTGGTGGTATTAGTGGTGGTATTGGTATTGGTGGTGCTGGTGGTATTGGTGGTGGTGATATTGGTGGTGGTATTGGTGGTGGTATTGGTGTTGGTGGTGGTGTTTGTGGTGGTATTGGTGGTGGTGGTGGTGGTATTGGTGGTGGTGGTGGCATTGGTGGTGATGGTATTGGTGGTGGTGGTAATGGTGGTGGTGGTGGTATTAGTGGTTGTGGTGGTATTAGTGGTGGTATTGGTGGTTGTGGTATTGGTGGTGGTGGAATTGGATTGGTGGTGTTGGTGGTATTGGTGGTGGTGGTGGTATTAGTGGTGGTATTGGTGGTTGTGGTATTGGTGGTGGTATTGGTGCTGGTGGTGGTATTGGTAGTGGTGGTATTGGTGGTAGTGTTGGTGGTATTGGTGGTGGTGGTATCGGTGGTGGTGGTATTGATGGTGGTGGTGGTGGTGGTGGTGGTATTGGTGGTGGTGGTGGTGGTATTGGTGGGTTTATTGGTGGTGGTATTGGTGGTGATGGTGGTATTGGTGGTGGTGGTGGTATTGGTGCTGGTGGTATTGGTGGTGGTGGTGGTGGTGGTGGTATTGGTGGTATTGGTATTGGTAGTATTGGTGGTGGTATTGGTATTGGCGGTGATATTGGTGGTGGTGGTAGTGGTATTGGTGGTGGTATTGGTGGTGTTGGTATTGGTGATGGTTTTCATGGTGGTGGTATTGGTGGAGGTATTGGTGGTGGTATTGGTGGAGATATTGGTGGTGGTATTGGTGGTGCTGATATTGGTGGTGGTATTGGTGGTGGTGGTATTGGTGGTGGTATTGGTGGTGATGGTGGTATTGGTGGTGGTGTTGGTGGTGGTATTGGTGGTGGTGGTATTGGTGGTGGTGGTGGTATTGGTGTTGGTGGTATTGGTGGTGGTATTAGTGGTTGTGGTGGTATTGGTGGTGGCGGTATTGGTATTGGTGGTGGTGGTATTGGTGGTGGTATTGGTGGTGGTTGAATTGGATTGGTGGTGGTGGTGGTATTGGTGGTATTAGTGGTGGTATTGGTGGTATTAGTGGTGGTGGTATTGTTGGTGATATTGGTGGTGGTATTGGTGGTAGTTTTGGTGGTAGGTATTGCTGGTGGTGGTGGTATTGGTGGTGGTGGTATTAGTGGTGGTATTGGTGGTGGTAGTATTGGTGTTGGTATTGGTGGTGGTGGTATTGGTGGTAGTGTTGGTGGTAGTGTTGGTGGTATTGGTGGTGGTGGTATTGGTGGTGGTGGTGGTATTGATTGTGGTGGTGGTATTGGTGGTGGTGGTATTGGTGGTGGTAGTGGTGGTGGTATTGGTGGTGGTGGTATTGGTGGTGATGGTATTGGTGGTGGTATTGGTGGGTTTATTGGTGTTGGTATTGGTGGTGATGGTGGTATTGGTGGTGGTATTGGTGGTGGTGGTGGTATTGGTGGTGGTGGTATTGGTATTGATGGTTCTGGTGGTATTGGTGGTGGTGATATTGGTGGTGGTATTGGTGGTATTAGTGGTGGTATTGGTGGTTGTGGTATTGGTGGTGGTGGTATTGGTGGTGGTGGTAGTATTGGTGGTGGTATTGGTATTGGCGGTGATATTGGTGGTGGTGGTAGTGGTATTGGTGGTGGTATTAGTGGTGGTATGGGTGTTGGTGTTATTGGTGGTGGTATTGGTGGAGATATTGGTGGTGGTATTGGTGGTGGTGGTATTGGTGGTGATATTGGTGGTGGTGGTATTGGTGGTGGTGGTGATATTGGTGGTGGTGGTGGTGTTGGTGGTGGTGGTATTGGTGGTGGTGATATTGGTGGTGGTATTTGTGGTGGTGGTATTAGTGGTGGTGGTATTGTTAGTATTGGTCGTGGTTTTGGTATTGGCGGTGATATTGGTGGTGGTGGTAGTGGTATTGGTGGTGGTGGTATTGGTGGTGGTATTGGTGGTGGTGGTATTGGTGGAGGCATTGGTGGTGGTATTGGTGGTGGTATTGGTGGTGATGGTACTGGTATTGGTTGTGGCGGTATTGGTGGTGGTAGCATTGGTATTGGTGGTGGTGGTATTGGTATTGGTGGTGGTGGTACTGGTATTGATGGTGGTGGTATAGGTGGTGGTGGCAGTGGTGGCGGTGGTATTGGTGGTGGTGGTATTGGTAATGGTATTGGTATTGTTGGTGGTATAGATGGTGGTATTGGTACTGGTGGTGGTGGTATTAGTGGTGGTATTGGTATTGGTGGTGCTGGTGGTATTGGTGGTGGTGATATTGGTGGTGGTATTGGTGGTGGTATTGGTGTTGGTGGTGGTGTTTGTGGTGGTATTGGTGGTGGTGGTGGTGGTATTGGTGGTGGTGGTGGCGGCATTGGTGGTGATGGTATTGGTGGTGGTGGTAATGGTGGTGGTGGTGGTATTAGTGGTTGTGGTGGTATTAGTGGTGGTATTGGTGGTTGTGGTATTGGTGGTGGTGGAATTGGATTGGTGGTGTTGGTGGTATTGGTGGTGGTGGTGGTATTAGTGGTGGTATTGGTGGTTGTGGTATTGGTGGTGGTATTGGTGCTGGTGGTGGTATTGGTAGTGGTGGTATTGGTGGTAGTGTTGGTGGTATTGGTGGTGGTGGTATCGGTGGTGGTGGTATTGATGGTGGTGGTGGTGGTGGTATTGGTGGTGGTGGTGGTGGTATTGGGTGGGTTTATTGGTGGTGGTATTGGTGGTGATGGTGGTATTGGTGGTGGTGGTGGTATTGGTGCTGGTGGTATTGGTGGTGGTGGTGGTGGTGGTGGTATTGGTGGTATTGGTATTGGTAGTATTGGTGGTGGTATTGGTATTGGCGGTGATATTGGTGGTGGTGGTAGTGGTATTGGTGGTGGTATTGGTGGTGTTGGTATTGGTGATGGTTTTCATGGTGGTGGTATTGGTGGAGGTATTGGTGGTGGTATTGGTGGAGATATTGGTGGTGGTATTGGTTGTGATGGTGGTATTGGTGGTGTCATTGGTGGTGGTATTGGTGGTGGTGGTATTGGTTGTGGTGGTATTGGTGCTGGTGGTATTAGTATTGGTGGTGGTGGTATTGGTATTGGTGGTATTGGTAGTTTTGGAGGTGATATTGGTGGTGGTGGCAGTGGTATTGGTGGTGGTATTGGTGGTGGTATTGGTGGTGGTGGTATTGGTGGTGGTATTGGTGGTGGTGGTATTGGTGGAGGTATTGATGGTGGTATTGGTGGAGGTATTGGTGGTGGTGGTGGTGGTATTGGTGGTGGTGGTATTGGTGGTGGTGTTGGTGGTGGTGGTATTGGTTGGGGTGGTATTGGTGGTGGTATTGGTGGTGGTGGTGGTATTGATGGCGGTGGTGGTATTGGTGGTGGTATTGGTGGTGGTAGTATTGGTGGTGGTGGTATTGGTGGTGGTGGTGTTGGTTTTGAAGGTGGTAGTGGTATTGGTGGTATAGGTGGTGTTGATGGTGGTATTGGTGGTGGTGGTGGTGGTATTGGCTGTGGTGGTGGTATTGGCAGTGGTGGTGGTATTGGTGGTGGTATTGGCAGTGGTGGTATTGGTAGTGGTATTGATGGTGGTATTGGTGGTATTGGTGGAGGTGGTCAGGCGCGCAACGCCGTTGTGTATGTCAGCACGGGCTGAGACTGCTTCCCGGGCACACACAGAGACATTTTTTGAGCTGCGGTGGGCTGGCTGGTCTGGTGTCCGTCTTATTGCAGCCGCACCTTAGTACTTCACAGGTCCTTAAAAGACCATTTACGTGTTAACAAGGCTTTTTGGAGCCCCTGCATCTCCACTCTGCCTATTGCTGGAAGAATGAGCCCCCCCACCACCCCCCGGAGATTTTTATTAGCACCTCCCCCCCTGAAATTTGGCTCTAGTGGCGCCTCTGGTGGTGGTGGTGGTATTGGTGGTGGTGGTATTGGTGGTGGTGGTGTTTTTGTTAATAAAACAGGCTTTTGAAAACAACCCATCAGGTAGTTTTAGTACAGATGACATGCAACACAGATGTGCTGTTGTCAGCTTCAGCCCATACGTACACTATTATGTGCTTCCTGGAATTCACATGACTTAATTTGCTAATCATTTCTAAATCCATTTTACTTGGGGGATTGAAACAGACACGAGATTAAAGTGATTAAAAGCAGGCGCTCGTGTTATGGCGGCAGCCGTGCTGCTTAAAAAACACACAAGCGGTTTCAGCTGAAGCAGCGCATGTCCGGCCTCCAGTAAGAGAAACTCAATAAAGTAAATAGTGCTTACAGACTAAATAACAGGTCCCCTGTAACAACTGAAGTAAAAGGGCCAGTCGCCATGGGAGGGTACAAATGAAGACAAGGCCGTACTAAGGAGGGACTAACTAGCTTATTAACAAATCCGAAGGCAGCATTTACGAAAGACAATAACACACGCCAATGAAAAATATGGGAGGAGAGTGGGCGCGGCTTCTCTCCCATACTCTACTACAGCAGTCTCGCAGAGCGAATAGCGCATCCGCGCTGCCGCTAGGCTCGATCTAAAAAAGACAGTGAAATGTAAGCACTAGAGGGCCAGTTCAAAACGCTTTGTATGTAGGTCTCACTTTGCAGATGAAAAATATCCTAATTAATCTTTTGTAACAATGTTGAAATTTACAAAGTTACTTTAATACAAAGGTGTGATATATATACAGTATACAGAACATACAGATAAACACTTATAAGTCGCATAAAGGGAATGTTGAGAGGAGTGTCTGTGTTTTGTGTGAAAAAAAGAGCACCCCAAATAGTGAAGCATTGATGTATCATTTTAGCATGCGATATTTGAAGATGCAGCATTGACATATAATATGCATACAGTATGTATATGACCATTTCCAGTTGTTTGTCAATTGGATACAAATGAGTGTTTCTAATTTAGCTTAGATATATTCCTAAAACGTAGAATTTGCTCGTTATGTTAACCCTCTGCTTTAGGACTTTGCAATTTGCATATTTATTGTCACAGCGTTCATTTAAATGTTTAAGCCCTTCTGTTCTTTAAAAAAAAAGTCCTTTCTGAATTCTCATATCAAAAGCAAGTTCTTGTTTCCGTTTATTCAAATGTTAGCTTCCATTTGTAAACAAAGATTTCAGCAGCAATTTGCTTTACTTTCCAGGCTTTTCCAGAATACGAGGACTTTATGAACCGGCTAGTCTTGGCCATTGACCCGCTACTGGATGCAGCTCCCTTGGACGCAGCAGCGATGACCCAAGGATCACTGCGTCAGAGACTGCGTGCATTTTCAGCACTCCGTCCTCTGCTCAAAGCAGGTAAGTTGAGTTTACAGTTACATTAGAAGATCTAAACTTCAGATGAATCCTTGAATCAGATTGATTTGCATTATTTTATTTTTTATTTTGGGTTTTTGTATAGTGCTAGGTACAGCTTCTAGCAGTCTTCGAATGAGGTACAAAGGAACCTGCAGGCAAACATATTAGAATCCATGAGGGACCATAATAGTGATCTTCTGATCCTTCTGTGAAAGGACGCAAGAGAGAACTAGAGTGCACAGTCATTGTTAGGGCCACATCACTGCTTCTGCTCTCCACACCCTGGTGGGACATCAAGTCCCAGGGTGCACTGAGGCCCGCAAATCCCTTGCAGCTGTCAGGGGGGAGGCGTGGTCATCTTGCGCTTTTAGCAATGCCTTCTCCCCCGCAGCGCAGGACGCTGTCATTGTTGGGGCCACATCACTGCTTCTGCTCTCCACACCCTGGTGGGACATCAAGTCCCAGGGTGCACTGAGGCCCGCAAATCCCTCTCAGCTGTCAGGGGGGAGGCGTGGTCATCTTGCACTTTTAGCACTGCCTTCTCCCCTGCAGCGCGGGACGCACGCAGGCTAAGCCCGGACTAAGCCCGGACCAAGTGCGGGCCCGTCCCGCGCCCGTCAGGAAGAGGCAGGGCAGGGCCACCCTCCTTGGCTCCAACTTTGCAGATTTGTATATTTGTTTCGCTGGTAAGATCATTTTACTTATCTCCCGCTTTTTGTCCTCTGCTACTTGGGTTGGAACTGGACTCTTGCTAAAACATTTGTTAACCACAGAGGACTCTCTGCCAACCTCCTGTGGGAACTTTAATTGTGGACTAAAGCCGTTACAGTAGTGAGGCTAAGCCTCGGAAAGGGGCGGATATCACCCTTGGTGTGCGATTGCCCTGTAACTTTATCCTATTGATCACCTGCGGAAAGAGGGGTGGCACAGAGGTTGATCCCAAAGGTCATCACTATTTTTATTTTGTATAAGTATTCTTCTTTTCACAGCCCACTGCTCCTTGGAACATGTTTCCGTCCCTTACCCGCATGCCATCCCCTGAATAGGAAACAGTAACCTTAACTGTCTAACAAGGGTAGGGTTCGCAGAGAAGGATCCCACCTTACAAACAACGTCAACATGGGTAAACGGAAAGCCACGGAGGGCACGGATAAGGGTAAATAAACTAAAATAAGGGAAAGTGCAGAAGAGAACTGCACTTTAGAGGAGATTGATGACCTATTAGAAGAAGTAGAGTCGCTATTAAATAATAAACATAAGCCAGTTAGTACACACAAATCTAAAATTACTGCATTCTATGGGAAATGAGGAGCTAATCCCCAGAATAAAACCAGTCCAAGACCAGGTGAAACACTCGCAACCATCGAGATCCCACCCCATGAAGCAGTTACCCCCCTGCCAGCAACAACAGCTCAGTCTGAAATAGAAACTGACATAGAAAGATCGCAGTCAGTCAACTCTATAGAACCAAAATTCTAGAAGACCCATGCTGCTCTGATAGGGATATGGGGGCAATACCAACGATAGTGTGTACCAACAGATACTCACCATTAACTACAGTACCAACGCTAGTTAGAAGGAGTGTACTCTCCCCAACCCATAATCCAATTGCAATAACACTCCAAAACCACATAAACCAACAGGTCCAAAAATCTCCCCTCCCTCGTCCTTCTAACAATCCTGAAATATTGGCTCAAAGGGCTCAAATCAGCGTCTCTGCCCAGTTGATAACTGAATTAGTGCAAAAGTTAGATGCCCTGACAGAGGAAGTTGCCTTCTTAAAAACACAAATTAGGAACTTTACATCCCGAGGTATGCTGCAGAGCCAGGCTAACTTAGAGGAGGCGCAGGGCTCTAATAGGAAACAGCACGGTGAGTCAAAAGTTGCAAATACTTCTAAAACCTTGATTCAACCCTATAGTCATGCAATAAAATCAGCAAGTAGTATGAACACTGGTATACAAGAACCTACCTATACAGTGGAAAAAGGTTACGAGGGGAAGATTCCTGGCAATATGGGAGCAAGGTCAGAGAGGGGGGGACTATGGAATAATAAGGGTGATACTGGCCAAAACTACCCTTACAAAAATGCATTACAACACAACCACAACACAAGGGGGCAATTCAACCATTCTACAGGGCCCATAACAATCAGAAGGGAGCAGGTCCCACAAACCGAGCAGTTAAAATATCGCCCAGGTAGTAGAAATCTAGATCTTAGGCAGAACCACAATAGTAATGTATTTAATGATAAAAACAGCCAGTCAAACCCGACACTATACATCATTAATGTTTCTAAATTGACTCTCTCGTCCTATAGGGAAGACGAAGAGTCATTAAAAAACAAGATAATACATTGGATTAGATCTAAGCGTGAGTGCCTATCAGTAATACGCTCTGATATTATCAAAGCGGAACATCTAGTGAGCAGGCACGAACTCTATGATACTATACTCCTTGTTTTCAAATCCAAAAGTATAGTTGACGGCTTGATAGCAATGGACTTAAGAGCACGCTTAAATTCCAACTCGGCGGTGAGGTTCAAGCTACATAGATCTAGAATCGAAATAGTACACCAAAAAACGCTTGTAAACACTGGCCAACTACCAAAAAATAACTGCACTCAAAATGATCTAGAGGCAGTCGACTGACTAGAAACGCAGGGAATTGGAGCCATGCACTACACTAGGCCCATATGCGTCCCCAGTCTGTCCAAAGGAGCAGCCAAAGAAACATCTCCACCTGATCAATGCCATAAAGCATGCCAGGGATCTGTCAAAGAAAAGGGTGAGAGACCACGGTAGCCGTAGCGGTTCATAATAGCACCCAGAATGGCAGCAAGGATTTTACACAAAGATTGAAACATCTGGTCTCATGGAATATAGCGGGGGTGAGTCATAAACTAATTGACTTAGAAAGGCAAGAATACATGAATTGATTCAATCTTTGTCTGTTACAAGAAACATGGGTTTTGGATCCGCCCCACAAGTTGGGCTATAGGACCTTTAGTATAAACGCTGTTCCTTCTCCAAGAGGCAGACCATCAGGAGGCTTAGCCATATGGGCCAAAATCTCCCTAAAGATAGATATTAGCCAAATCGAATTATCATCCCCAGACATCTTAGTGGTAAAAAATAAAAACACAAAATAAAGGAGAAATCCTCCTGATAAATGTCTATAGTAGACCAAGAGCTGTTAGCACTGAATCTCCAGTATTGGAGATACTGGACAACTTTTAAAATACTATTGATCCCAGGATACCAGTAATCATAGGTGGGGATCTTAACTGTGAGTTTGAGCCAGTGGGGGGCCTAGAAACCGTCCTAGAAGAAGAGGATATGGAAAGAGGTATTCCTCCACTGGAAGCCGGAACACCTGTTCCTTGCACAATAGCGGCAATGCAATTGGTTGGATTGGTTTCAGGGCAAGGACTTAGAGCCTGCAATGTTGGCTGCCATCAGACAGCCCAAGTGCATATACATTCAAAGAGGCGTTTCTAGGAGCAAAATCGATTATATGATAGCGGGCACCATTTGTGGGGAAACCTGATCGATCTACAAGTAGAACAAAGAGATGACAGTGACCATCTTCCATTGTGCTTGATAATGGAGGAAAAACTTTTGGAAACATGGGCATTGGGAAAAGCTGTATGGAGAAAAACCCTCCTCTAAATCCACTGATCAGCAATAACTGCAGGGCATTAAAATGGCCTTCTATTGTAGGGAATTCCCAAGCGTTGGCAAAGATCTATAACACTTTTGCAGATGTATTAACTCCCTATATAAATATCCCCTCATGTGACATCCTGATTATGCAAATAAATTACACTCTGGCCGAGAAACTAAAAATTCTACTGAGGGGAACTCTAGTCTGGACCCTTACTTGTACCGAGGTACATGGCATAATCACTTTTTGACCCTATAATCGGATCCTGGTGATCCGGCTGTAACTGACGAACTCACCAAGGGTACAAGCACTGGGGTTGCCGACTGGCATGGACATAACAGCTCTCCCTACTTTACCTTAGATGAGACAGTGACAGCAATAGAAGCGGTTAAGCCAGGGAAAGCTCCAGGCCCGGATAAGATCCCAGGTGACCTGCTGAGGCACAACATTAAGGTTTGGGCACCCTATGTAAATTTACTTTGCAATAATGTTGCTGCAGGTGCACCAATACCTAAAACATGCAAGGGGCCGAAATAATTCCCATCTTTTAGAAGAGGAACCGTCAAGACCCTGCCAATTACAGGCCAATTAGCTTAATATATACTCTACAGAAGATATACACCAAACAGATACTATTTAAGCTTAACATCCTCGGTCTAGGTCCACTCTCTCCCCACTGCTCCGCTGTGCCGTCTCTTGCCTCCAGACCCCGACCTCCTCCTTGGGAGGTTCGAGGCTGCTGCCCGCTCCTGCGCCTGCTGCCCGCTCCAACTGGGACCAGACTGCCTCCAACCACCGTAACCTTTCTCAGACGCTTTTTTTCTTAATTTTTTTCCCTGTTGTGCCACTGTTATTGTGCCCATCTGTGTCTTGCTCTAATTCCACCACTGTTTTTATTTTCTCGTGCCTGCCTGTTCCTTTTGCCTTTCGCCGCTGCTGCCCCTGCGGCCCCTCCCCCGGGAATTCCCCGGAATTCCCCGAGAATTCCCCCGGAATTTCCCCCCGTAATTCCCCTGCGGAATTCCCCTGCTCCCGCCTCCCAGCCTCTCCTCCCTCCCACCTCCCCTACTTAATGGCAGCCGCTGCGGGGGAGCGCGAGTAAGACCTCCGACCCTCGGTCTAGGTCCACTCTCTCCCCACTGCTCCGCTGTGCCGTCTCTTGCCTCCAGACCCCGACCTCCTCCTTGGGAGGTTCGAGGCTGCTGCCCGCTCCTGCGCCTGCTGCCCGCTCCAACTGGGACCAGACTGCCTCCAACCACCGTAACCTTTCTCATACGCTTTTTTCTTAATTTTTTCCCTGTTGTGCCACTGTTATTGTGCCCATCTGTGTCTTGCTCTAATTCCACCACTGTTTTTATTTTCTCGTGCCTGCCTGTTCCTTTTGCCTTTCGCCGCTGCTGCCCCTGCGGCCCCTCCCCCCCGGAATTTCCCCTCCGGAATTTCCCCCCGGAATTCCCCCCCGGAATTCCCCTGCTCCCGCCTCCCAGCCTCTCCTCCCTCCCACCTCCCCTACTTAATGGCGGCCGCTGCACGGTCGCGCAGCAGACGCGTGCAGCGGGCGCGCCAAAGGCAAGCCCGTTTGCCCCCGTCCGCGACCCGACCGCGGCCAGCGCCAGGAACCCTGGCCCTCCCACTACCCATTGCTACAACACCACCACCCTCCTCGCACTAAACCCTGGAAGACTTAGAGAATGCCAACAGGCCTCGCCGAACACGACCCACGGCCAGTTCTCCTGCCTCCACTGCTGCCAGACCCTCACCGCCACCCCGGCCTCCAACACCACCGACGCCAGCACCGGCGACACCCTAAAATGCATCCTCCTCAACGTACGCTCCGTACACAAACACGCCATGGAAATCTGGAACCTACTCGACTCTCTTTCGCCCGACATCGCCTTCTTCACAGAGACCTGGACCAACGCATCCTCCGCCCCCGACATCAGCACCGCCATCCCAGACGGATACAAGATCCAGAGGAAAGACCGCCCCAACCACCCAGGAGGGGGCCTCGCCATCGCCCACAAGAGCACCCTCCGCCTCACCACCTCCAGCGAAACCTTCCCCTCCGCCGAACACCTGCACTTCAAGATCCCGACCACCCCCAAAGCCACACTCCGAGGAACCCTCGTCTACAGACCCCCCGGCCCCCGAACACCCTTCGCCGCCACCATCACCGACTTCATCGCACCCCACGCGATCGCCTCAACAAACTACATACTCATTGGAGACCTGGACTTCCACCTCGACAACCCCAGCGACCCCAACTCCACTATCCTTCGTGACAACCTCGCCAGCATCGGACTTAAACAACTCGTCAACACACCGACCCACAGAGCAGGACACACCCTCGACCCCATCTTCACGGCAGGAAACAGCGTCCATTTCACCCACACAACGCAGCCGCCATGGACCGACCACCACTGCGTACACTTCGCCATCAACAAACCCAAAGCACCCAAACCAGCCCCACGCCCACCACGAAGGAACTGGAGCAAGGTTACCGACGAGCAACTTAACTCCACCCTCAACCGAGACAACCACACCTGGGCACCCGACGCAAACAGCGCAAACGACGCAGCCAGAGAACTCCACACCTGGATCTCAAACTGCGCAGATGAGCTCGCCCCGCTGCGCAACCCCGACAGACAACGCCCCAGGAAAGCCGCCTGGTTCACAACCGCTCTCCAAGAAGCCAGACGCACCTGCAGACGCCTGGAGAAGAACTGGAGAAACACCAAGACAACCGAAAACCACACCACCTACAAGGACGCCATGACGGACTACCACAACCAGATCAGAGCCACCAAAAGGAACTTCATCCACAACAAAATCCTGGCCAACTCCACCAACTCCAAGGAACTTTTCAGTGTCATTCAAGAATTCACCAACCCACGCAGCGAAGCCACAGACATCACCCCATCCCAAGACCTCTGCGACAAGCTTGGAACCTATTTCCACCTCAAGATCAAAAACCTCTACGACAACTTCATCGACCATCCACCAGGCGCCACAGACGGCCCTCCGCCTCCCAGAAACACCAGCCAGCCCACCATCTCCAACTGGACACCGATCACGGCCGAAGACACCGCCTCGACCATGAAAAGCATCCACTCGGGGGCCCCCACCAACCCCTGCCCCCCTCACATCTACCACAGAGCCGTGGCCGCCATCGCACCCGAACTACAATGCACCATCAACACCACCTTCAAAACAGGCACCTTCCCAGACGACTGGAAGCGCGCAGAAGTCAGACCCCTGCTCAAGAAGCCCACAGCTGACCCCACCGACCTCAAGAACTATCGGCCCATCTCGCTCCTCCCCTTCGCAGCCAAAGTTGCAGAGAAAACAGTCAACAGGAAACTGACACGATTCATTGAAGAAAACGCCATCCTCGACCCGTCCCCATCCGGATTCGGAAGCAACCACAGCACAGAGACCGCCCTACTCGCCGCCACAGACGACATCCGCACCCTCCTGGACCAAGGCCACTCCGCAGCCCTCATCCTACTCGACCTATCAGCGGCCTTCGACACCGTCTCCCATCGCACACTAGTCGTCAGACTACACGACGCAGGCATACAAGGAACAGCCCTGGACTGGATCCGATCATTCCTCACCGGAAGAAGCCAAAGGATCAGACTCCCACCCTTCCTCTCCGACCCCACGAAAATCACCTGCGGAGTCCCACAGGGTTCATCACTGAGCCCCACCCTCTTCAACATTTACATGGCCCCCTCGCAGCCATCGTCCGACAACACGGCCTCAACATCGTATCCTATGCCGACGACACCCAGCTCATCCTCTCCCTCACCAAAGACCCCACCACTGCCAAACTCAACTTCCAGAAAGGAATGCAAGACGTCGCAGTCTGGATGACCAACAGCTGCCTGAAGCTCAACGCCGAGAAGACAGAAGTCCTCGTCCTCGGTACCACCCCTTCTGCATGGGACAGCACCTGGTGGCCGACCGCCCTCGGAAGCCCACCTACCCCCTCAGACCACGCCAAGAACCTCGGCATCGTACTCGACTCATCACTCTCCATGAACCGACAGGTCAACGCCGTCACCTCCAGCTGCTTCAACACCCTCTGCATCCTCCGCAAGACCTTCAAGTGGATCCCCCCTGAGTCAAGGAAGGCAGTCACCCACGCACTCATCACCAGCAGACTGGACTATGGAAACGCACTCTACGCCGGCATCAACCTTTCCCTACTCCGCAAACTCCAGACAGTACAGAACACCGCCGCCAAACTCGTCCTCGGCATCCCCCGACACGAACACATCAGCCAACACCTACGAAGTCTCCACTGGCTCCCTGTGGAGAAAAGAGTCACTTTCAAAATCCTCACTCACGCCTACAAATGCCTACACAACAACGGACCCAAATACCTCAACGACAGAATCAACTTCCACGTACCCAAAAGAAACCTCCGATCTTCCAACCTCACACTGGCCGAAACCCCGCGCATCCACAGAGCCAGAGCAGGCGGAAGATCCTTCTCTCACATTGCAGCCAAGACCTGGAACGAGCTACCAGCATATATCAGACGCGCCCCCTCCCTGAACACCTTCAGGAAGACCCTCAAGACCTGGCTCTTCGGCTAAACAGATCTGCGGACCCCCCCCTCAGCGCCTTGAGACCCTCACAGGTGAGTAGCGCGCTTACAATTCCCTGATTGATTGATTGATGGAAGAAAATGATATTATGTCCCAATATCAAGCTGGGTTTAGAGCGAGAACAAGTACTATATACCAGGTTTTCAGAATGCTATGTATAATATGGAAGTACACTAAACTCAAGGGAGGCCACATGTACATAGCCTTCATTTATTTGAAGGTTGCTTTTGATCTCATCCCCAGGGGCTCTCTGTGGAACTCTTTAAAAATCCAGGGAGTACCCGATGACCTTCTCTCCCAAATAGTACGACTCCATATAGACAACTATGCAAAAGTTAGATGGGGACCTAGTGGTGAACTTACTGAGGCCATCCCAATAAAAAGAGGAGTAAGACAAGGATGTGTACTCGCACCCACCCTCTTTTCACTATATGTCAATGATGTTGTGCATTATCTTCAGGGATGTAAGCACGACTCACCAAAGCTAGGAGGGGTGCCAGCACCTGCCTTACTTTTTGCAGACAATACGATATTATTATCCCAAGCACCTAAGGGTCTACCAAACCTTCTAGACTGTTTTGGCGCCTTCTGTATGGAAAAAGGTCTAGAAATTAACACAAACAAGACCAAATATATGGCCCTAAATCTGCACAAAACATTCAAGAAAAACATTTTAGTTGGGAAGCAGAAATTGGAATATGTGCCGAGCTTCAATTATCTGAGTATTACCCTCGACACTAAATTGTCATGGAAGCCACATATGCTTAAATGCAAGTCAACTCTGGTCCAAAATTCCATGGCAATTGTGAAAAAACATCAAAAAGCACATCTAAAGCAGTGTCGCCGGCACTAGAAGTTTACATGTGCAGGGCGCAAACAGCAACCCTTTATGGTGCAGAACTTTGGGGCATTAACAACCAAAACAAGCTCGCTGTGGAAGAGAATAAATTTATAAGGATGTTATTGCAGCTTCCGGTACGTACACCCATGATTCCTATAATCCAAGACTTAAAACTCAGGCGAATCGAGCCACAAGCTATATTAAGACGTTTGCTACTTTGAGTTCGTCTGTGGACTATACAAGAGCTCAAACATTATAAAGATGGGCTAACTGAGATACTGGCGCTTGATCATAATGTAACACTGCCTTGGCTCTGACATGTGCGTAGTTGGTTTTACAAATTAGGTTTAAGCAGCTATTGGGACGATCCCCAATCCTTGTCACAGCATTCAAAAAGAATCTTGAGAAATTCATATTGGATGTATATCCAGGACAGCATTCATCACAGTTCAAAAGTAGGAAGGTTGACCATGCAGTTCTTAACTATAAAACCGATCCCTCTGTTTGAGGTTTATATGGATGAAATATAACCCCAACTTGCAAAGTCCTTATATATGAAGTTTTGCTTTGATGTATTACAGACTAAATCCAATACATCCAAGTGGATGTGCAAAAATATAAATGAAAAAGACGCCATTTGCACCTTATGCACACTAAACGCAGTAGAAAATGTCCCCACATTTTATTCTTCTGCCCAGCAAATACAATTCCCGGAAAAAATGGATCAAACCAATCTGCATTAACATTGGGTCCAGGTTACATTCAGAAGCATTACGTATTTTAAAAAAAGACACATTGCAGAAAATTGTTTTCAGCCTGAGTAGATATCTATTTGCTACAAATTTAATACGCAAGAGAAATGGATTGAAATTTTAAATCATCAGTGACTATTTAAATTATTGATTTTAGCATCGCACACTATGTATATAATCCCGTTTATGTATTTGATATCGATAATGTGACTGATGCATTAGCACTTTATCAACCACGCCCATTCAGAAGGGGGATCCCACGTCTATCCGGACTTCGTGACTTAGAGAAGCCTCAGTTTAAAAAAATTGTTTTCCACCCTAAACTGGAAGTATTTGCAACCCATAGTTTGAAAATAAGGACTGAGGAGGAAAGACTCTGTACAGGTGCCATGCCAGCACTAAAATAGCCCGCTCTGCGGCTACTACGGACTTTGTTATTATTCAGATGACCCGCATCAGGACAGATGTTTAGGAACAAATAGGACATCAGCACAGCGTGGATACGCTTGATCTGTTTATAATTTGAATGAACCGAGACCTGCCGGAAACAATAATATCAGACAGGCCATTCCCTGTTTTGCAAAAATATTTCTCCCACATCTTGAAGTTATACCCCGACCACTCGCATTTACTTTGATACATTGGTGGTCCTGAAGAAGGTGGTTTAAAAGTGACAATATCCACCGAAACGTGCGTCAACCTGAATGTGAGACCACCGACCCACTACACTGCCACGGAGACTGTATCACAGCAGTTCTCTTGGTGACCACAATAGTGTATGCGATTTTGGGATGGTTTAGTATGATTTGTGGAATAAATGAGTATGTATGTTGGTGTGAGAGGCCAGTATGCAAGTGTGGTCAAACTGTAGGGGTCATACATATATGAATGACACAGATAGCCCTGTCCATGTAAAAAAAGCAATGTCTATGCTGATTTTATGAAATGATGAAATTGTTGAATATCCATATAGAAGAAATGTGGAAAGAAATTATGAAAGTTTTTTACTCTTTTTGATACATATGATGAAATAATGATTTTTGATAAAAAATAAATTTGATATAAAAAAATAAATACTGTATGCTCATTGTGTACTAATTGTGGATAGCCCCATAGAGCTGTTGTAAGCCTATATAAAAGCAATATAGGTCTAGTGGGAGGTTTTCATTTTGATTTTTGATTGTTGTCTCGCCCCTTTCTCCCAGACCTTAAAAATAACCTGTAGGGGTACCCTTGATAGTGTGTTAGCACTTTATCATCTACATGACTGGGCATGCACTTTACTGTCCATAAATAGAACGGGTGCTTGGCTCATATTGTATAGAAGTAACGCCCTTCAAAAAGTAGAGAAAAAATCAATGCATTTGTACTTTACTAATTTTATGGTTGTTCCCTTATATAAATTTTATTATCCTACTTATTAGTGTACTTTATAGTGCTGTTTTTAAACGATGAACCTTGTATTCAGATTGATTTTAACAAATTTAAAAATAGATGTCAGGTCAATAACCTTGTAACCACCATGTGCGGGTTTGGACTACCATATTGCACTAAATATCCGATATGCACGAAATGTTGGAACTTGTATCTTTTATGGTTTTTTAAATCGAATAAAGATTGCAATTGATAAGGAGTGCACAGCTGGGTTCATTATATCAATTATAACAGCACATTAGGGATGACAATTATGTATGCAATATTTTGAAATAAAAAAGAATGAGTCCAGTTGCATACTCATTTGCAGTATAGGTGTGAGAATTTTCAAAGGTTTTTTTCAAATTACCAGTAGTCCTTACAAATACTATGATTACTACCCATATATCACAAATATTTATGCAGTTGGGTTTCTACATCAACATTTGGGGGCCGATTCTAATGCGGGTTGGAAAAGCTTCCCGACCGAATCGGTTGGGAAATGGTGTCCGACCCACTCGGATCGGGAAAGTCCGACCGGCGGAGTAGGATGCATCCGGATGCTTCCAGATACGATTTGGTTGAACTCCCATTGACTTCAATGGGAACATTTGTTCCTAACCGCATCAGAATTGGGCCCTCGGTCGGGAAGACACGTTCCCGATCCGATTTGGAAGGAGCAATTGCCGTTAGGAGGCCTTCCTAACCGCATCAGAATCAGGCCCTCGGTCGGGAAGCTTTTCCAACCCGCATCAGAATCGGGCCCTTGGACTTCACACTCCCCTTAAGTTGTTTAGAGTAAAAAATACTACCAACATCTATCCACTTTCATAGTATCAAAAAAATAGTTGTAAGTTATTTCATGAGTAAATGTCACATCAATTGTCAGCACCAAAAATTACTCCCCAAAAAGTGTTGCCAGTTTTTATGTAAAAACGACACCATACACAAGGAAAGTGGGAAACTCTTCGACTTATGCGTGTCAGTCATCAGGTACAATCCATAATAAAGAAAGTTGCACACCCCAAAGTTTCAGATAAACAGCTTATATAAATGCAGAAGTAGAGGCATGTATGTTTTAACCTATTCTAACCCTGATGCACTGTTCATGTACTTCAGGAGAGCTTGTCTACCAACATGTTTTGCTTGCACTGCCATGCACTACAATGCTTCCCATCTTCAAACGTCCTGTGTTAACTTCACCAGGAAGTGCTGTCCAATGTAAAGCCTGCAGCCCGCTTCATCTTTTCGATACTTGAGCTCTATTTCTGCATAGCATGGGGGGAAGGTTGAGTGGATAGTTTTTAAAAATGCAGAATGGTTCATAGCCTGCTGATATGGCCGTGGTAACTGATGGCTTCTGAGATGTCACTGCTAAAGTTTCTTTGCCTTATTGAGTATCAGATTTTGTATTTTACTGTTGCTGAACAAGGACCTAGTCCTCTTCTCAAATTCCTGAGGATTTTGCTTCTCTCTTCTTTTTAGTGTGTTCTTTTATATCCTCCTTTTGTCATTAGACTTTTTGCTGTAGCGCATATTTTGCGAGGGAGTTTGATCTCAAGTCAAATATGCATGTTCAAAACTCCTGATACAAAATTAGCTTTGCTCGGCACCGGTCAGGGGTGCTATGTGGCTCTGGATGTACATAGAGTTTGGTTTAGCACCTGGTCTAATGAGATGTGGTATATTTAGAGGCCCATGAACCTCTCAGCCATACAATTTACTTGTGGGCACAAAAGTATGACTCTTCGTTGCTTTATGTCCAATTGTACTGTGGAAGTCACGCTTGTTGAATGGTGGTCTACTGTGCGTCTTAAACTCTTACCGTATGCCAGTAACGTGTCATCTAGCATGAGATGGCATTGTTCTTCTTCTAAAGGGCAGTAAACTGGTAGTGGAACAGAAAAATGCCAGGCTGACAGGCTACAGAGCATTTGTTCTGCTCTGCGGCATTTATGGGAATTGTGGAGGTTGCTGGGAGGTGTTTCGGAAATACTGCCCCTTTTCTCTGTTTATATAGAAATAATTCTGTCAACCAAAGGATACTCGAATAGAGATGCTGAAATTGCAACCTTTAGTCAGGTTACCATTGCTCATTACCCTGAATTACCAAAGGATCTCTAAATACAAAGTTGATGGTTACTGGTAATGATGTTGATTACTGCATCAGCCATTAATTCCAAATTTACAGGTGAATTCTTATTCAGAGTCCTTCAATCCATTCATCAGTGCACTTGCTAAATATCCATCTGCTTCTTCACTGATGTATTTCTCTGATTTAAGGGATCCTCTATGTTCAAGAGCAATCAAACCCAGGGGTTCTACCAAACGTTCTGGTGTTTGTTATGGGAGGATTTATTCATTTTAATCATTTTTCGGTATAGGTGGCACTGTAGATTTGTGTCAATCGGTTCATCTAAAGCAGAAAACCACAGGCATTACCTCAGGTATGAGTTTGTTGCTATGATTCCACATATGTAATAGCGCTGATATTCTGATGGCTCCTTCAGTGAATTCCCTATAAAGCTACAGAGTGCAGAGCTCATTCCAAGCTTGTTTTAATGCTTCTATTTCATGGCTTTTAAATCCCAGTGAATGGAAGCCCATTGTTGAAATGTCTTCACTTCCTCCCACAAACTAAGATTTGTAAATACAGATTTGTGTTGCCACAAGTGTTTCTGTCTGAATCTGTATCACAAGTAATGCCAACATACCACATGCAATATTACTACTCCTGGCTTTTTGAGAACACATTTTGGGCTGAAAAAGCTTCTCCTAAAACAACTGTTTTAGATTGAGTTTTTTCATGCCTTGGCATTTGGTGGTCTTAATGAATATGTGCATACATGTGTCTTATATTATCAAGACATGGCAGTGCCTGAGTACAAGTACTGGAAGGATACTTTAAGTACTCTAAAATACAGCATGCTTGGAACAAGAGAACATGTGTAATTAGATGTTGTTTTATCTTGTAAGTAGGCTTTTGATGGTCAATTTTGTGGGATAGTTTTTCCCTAGTGGTGGTCATAAGGTATGTTTTTGAGGAGGATTAAGGTATGGTAAAATCAATGGGGCCGATTCACAGAACTAATCTGAGATAAAATCCTAAACTTACTACTTTTGGTATTCACAGAAGGCATTTAGTAGTAGTAAAGTTAGGACTCCTAACTTTACTACTACTAAACTGAGATAAAATCCTAAACTTACTACTTTGGTATTCACAGAAGGCATTTAGTAGTAGTAAAGTTAGGACTCCTAACTTTACTACTACTAAACTGAGATAAAATCCTAAACTTACTACTTTTGGTATTCACAGAAGGCATTTAGTAGTAGTAAAATTAGGACTCCTAACTTTACTACTACTAAATGCCTTTTGTTAATACCGAAAGTCAGCAAAGTTAGATTTTGTCTCAGTTTAGTAGTAGTAAAGTTAGGAGTCCTAACTTTACTACTACTAAATGCCTTCTGTGAATACCAAAAGTAGTAAGTTTAGGATTTTATCTCAGATTAGTTCTGTGAATTGGCCCCAATGTGATTAGAAATGGTCCTTAATGATAATTTTTCAGTTATGACTTAAGAATGAGATAATTGTTATTAAATTAGGTTCTGATGAAGGATACGCTGCATCCAATATGCATTGACCAGAAACAAGCAAAGGTTTAATAATATCAACCTAATTAATAAGGATATGATTATTGATCGAACATTCAAGTGAAAGTCAATCATGAATCATTTTGAAAGAAGAAAAATAATCACTAGATTGGTTTGTGCAGCGAGTGTGGATTAAGGACCTAGAGCAACCTCAGACGTTGACGCGGTCTCGTCCAAGAGTTTGGATCTTTATAAAGACCATAGTGGAAAGACAAGGGAGGCCAGGGTTAAAAAATAAAATAAAGTCAAAGCTTTACACTGAACTGGTTAGAAGTTGTCAAATACTTCGAAGGGTTAGCATTACACGAGTCTAAGGTTTGTATCCAAAGCCGCAAATAAAGTTATTCATTACACCCAATCAGCCTAGCCCTTTGAGATTAGCCCCGCAGTCAGTTGGGGCCATAAAAGTCAATGACCCCTTGTTCTTTTTCTTTCCAGTTATTTGTATATTTATTGTTAATATTTCATTTTGAATTTGTAAGAACTGGCAAACTCTGAGGTTCATAGTCCATTTATGTTGGCAGCACTCCTTGTCTTTTTCTTATTTTCTTTTCTTTTCCAACATAGCCACTGCTGTACTTTTGTTGTGTTAGGTCCTTTCATAATAGTAAACAACAGCACTATGTGCAATCTCCATGGAGAACGCAGACAACTCCCTTGCCATACTCAAGCACAACATTCTTTGTGCTCTTTCAGACATGGCATAGGCACCTTTGTACTCTCCTACACATACATATACTTCTGGTTGAGCTTGTCTCCCAGCATGCTGTAATTGAATAACCCTACGCAGGAACGTGCCTTGACTCTCCCATTTTCAATTTTTCCTCTCCAACAGGAAATGATATCCATTTTTAGACATGAAGACTCATCATCCTTTAGGTCCTAGTGCCCAATGGGCTCCTTTACCACATGACAGCCAGATGGCCGCGCATTCCATTATTAGGTTACTAAATCCCGCCAGTCAGCAGATTAAAGTGCTTCAAGGTCTGGTCATTTGATGATACAGTGCATTATAGAGCTGTAATCTTGGTCAGCATCAGCTGAATCATGGACTAAACCCATCCTTGGATGTCAGATAGGCATGACAAGGTGTAGCAACTATTACCAGTTGCTTTCCCTTGCTACACATAATCTCAAGTATCTTGCAAGTAGAAGGAACAGAATATAAGCAGGTCTTCTTGCCTTCTGTGCTTTGTACTTCTTCTTGTCCTCCCCCTACGTATTCAGCGCTAAAAATGAGGGACTGGTGGTGGTTTAAGGGTGGGACAAGACATCCACCCTGGAATGACACCAGGAGCGATGTTATGTAATTTCTACTACACCTGAAATTTTTGGTGAATCATTATAAAATTAATCCACTAGTGACCTGTAAATGGAAAGCCTGAGACAAGAAAAGGTGAGACCCACCAACAAAGAATGACCTGGCAAAAGTAAGCACCATATAAAACACTACATGAAACGTTATAGAACAATGTTGTTTTTAATTTTGATTCCCCTGAACCATGTGTGTAATCTTCCATGTTTTTCTTTTCTTTTTTAATAGGGCTGATCCTGGGGTCGCAGTTTTCTCAGTCCTATGAAGTTTTAACTGGCCCAATTTCCAAAGTAAGTGACACGGCGTGTTCACAGGGCTGTCCTCGCGGAGCATAGTCTCCCTCCAGGAACAGAACTGTCAGCCTGTACCTACAAAAATAATGTCTCCTTCCTACAGGATCGTGTTGTTTCAGATGTGAAATGTATTTTCCAGTCCCACGACACCAAGTGGGTATATTCCTCAAACGTGCAACCTTTAGCTGTGACACGACGGCATAATGCACCAAGCGGGCATTCCTCTGTAAAGGACGAATCACCATGCTTTGCACACTTTGGCTGTCATTTGGAGAAGGCCAGAAGCATGCAAAACCTGTGTGAGATATGCAGTGAGCTTTTTATCACACGTTACACTTCTTTGCTATTCAACCTTGTGTGCTAATAAAACATTTCAAACGAGCTAAAGTAGTAATATTGCTTTACAACCTGGGAAAACCATACTGAAAGGGATTTACATGCAAAAACACTCAAAGAAACACATGTTAATGCATGTTAATTCCCATGTATAGTTACATTGACACTAATCCCACGAATGTCAGTTGCAATACTGAATTACCAATATATGGTATTATTGCAAATATTCTGCGAAGCTCTAAATGAGAATTCCATTGTCTTCAAACTTCCTAAGTCTGGATGGATGCAGAATAAAGAGTTTACCTCCGAGAAGAGATATTCCAAAAAGCATTTGGTGTTGTCCCCCTTTAAAGGAATATCAGATTAGGACAAAGAACAGGACATGACCCTAATTTACGAGTAATCACATTAAGAAACAAAAGAAGGATTCCGAGAACAGGAAGGATATTGAATTCTTAGCCATGTTAAAATTGGCTGAAGTTAATTGTGACATTGTGTATCTATTTACTTCAAGAACGGTATGTTTTAGCAAAAAATGTAATGAGATATTCTCTTTTTACAGGGCCAGATTTATTGTTTGATAGAAAATGGCTTGCCTAGTTTTTATTTTGCGGTCAGTTTTTACAAGACTGGGTCTGAGACTAGCCGGTGTATATTTGGAAGCAAACGTTTACGTCCTGGAGAGACGCCTCTGGGTGCAGATTTGGTGCCAAGATGCAGACTGGTGAAGGTCATTGTGCTCATAAGACCTCAATCAGGATGACCAGATCTCGAGATAAAACGACCAGATCTTTCATGTGTGGGAAGGAAGAGCATGAGTTCAGCTGTCCCCTGAAGCTAAGTCTGCACCCCCAGATTTTCCAAACTAGTCTCTTTAGAGTTTATTCGGTTCCCCATTCTCCAGTTAAATTATTTAATAGTCCACCCACTCCCGACTTCAAAGAAGACGTATATAAATAGCACTAATCAAAAACATATATTCAGTAGTGAATACTGCAAAAATATGGCTTTCATGGAATAGGAGGGACATGCAAAAACACATATTTTCTCTAATGTCAGATTTTTTAACGATGGACTATTTCCTCTGATTAAAAAACAGATTGAAAAGAAGTATCTGTCTTTAATTCATGCTAATAAACTTGCACGCCTTGAACACTTGTTGAGAGGAAACCTTGACTTTTAGTTTTAAAACAAACTTAAGAGGCTATTAAACAAAGATTAAATGCTTAACAATAGGCCACTTAGCCAAAGAGATAATATGAAAACTGCTGCTGACTTTTTTGTGTCTGTGTTTGCAGTGGTATTATGTGCTGGGCGCAATTTGCTCTCACTTGCATTTTAAGCGTGCATTTACCACCACCTTTAGCTTGTGGTAAGACCTTCACAAAAACAGTGGTAATAATTAGCACAAAATGGGTAAAAGAAGTGTTTGAGGGTATTGCTCCCTTTTTTTGACAAAGAGGTGTTATGTTAATGAGGCACATGAGATATTTGTGCTATGGTGTTTTAGCAAGTTTCAACACCATGAGCCGGATCACAAGACATTGTGACTGGTGCTGCTACATGCCCTTAGTGGTACTTAACACAATGCTTGATGTAAACGTCTTTTACCACCATATTATGAAAGCAGATTTGTGGAGGTGGTATTGTGTGGCTCTTGTTTACTGTAGAGATGTCCGAAATGCTGCTTCATTCTAGTCAGAAACAGCACATCCCTATAAGGTTCCAGTAACAAACAACCATTTAATTCTAGCTACGTTGGTAAAATACATAAATTCCAGCTCTTCAACTATTTAAGGCACTAGTCGGCCCAAGATTGTGGCATAAAGATGTCTTAATTTAACACTTCCCATGCTCAATTTATTTGTCTAAATGACCCCGTAGGTAACCAGCAATTGAATGTCCACTTACTAGATTCACACATAAACCAAAGATGGTTTAGAGTTTGGTGGACGGGCTACTTTGTCACAAAGGTGACAGATATCTCGTCCACCTTATTACAAGTGCCTTATACCTCATGTCACTTGTAGTAAGGCAGACGGAATATCTGTCCGGTTATGACGAAGCAAAAAAAAAAAAGTACCAAAAAGGAAGCATGTATCACTCATATAAATGATAGACAGGATGTACAGAGCAGAAGGTATTTATAAACTATGCATTTGATATCTGGAAAATTAAGAAATACTAACATACAAATTAGATTTAAACATGTTTAGCTCAATTATTTGTACAATTCTTCATATAAACTGTTCTAATTAAATTATCTTGGCTTTTTATGCAGAGAATATGGAATGGATTTGTCAACCTGTGATCCCCTCTTCTCTTCAGAAATGTAAAATGAATTAACGTTCCTTTCTTTGTTGCGTCTTTTAAATAGTACAATATGTGTTCCCTTGTATCCCTTTTACTGCTGCTGGGGAGTTATACAATGACTCCTTCTGTGATGTGCAATATGGTCCTGGCCTCGGAATGTCTAGTATCATCATGAAAGGGGAAGTTTTGAAGTTTCTGTCCCGGTTCAGGGGTTTTGTATATGACTTATATTGGGTTGTGACTCACGCACGCCTTTTCCATGTTTCTTTTTTTCTTTCAGATTTTAAATCACTGGTTTGAGTCAGAACCACTGAAGGCCACACTGGCTACCGATGCTGTCATTGGTGCCATGAACTGTCCTGATACTCCAGGGAGCGGGTAAGAACTACAGAGCAGGCAGGATATCAAGGTTCTTGGAAAGTTTCTTAAATGGACATTAAAGGTCCAGTTCACAAACAAGAAGGCTAAATCCAAGCTGGCTAGTCCCATATCCACTATTCACAGAAATGTAATTATATTTTATAATTCTCAAACTGACAGATGTGCGCGGAGAGAGACTACAATTTCCATACTCCCTTTGATATATGCTTGTCACCCCTGTCACCATGACAGCAGATTGTCTGATACTTGATCATTTGCAGTTGTAAAGGTTTGAATAAATGTATTAGTAGGTACATTTAAAAGTATGGACACACAACCCTCAGACATGGTGGTATCACAGGGCACCAGGGAATCCATGCAATGGTGTTTTTTACTAGACTCCCAGATATTGACTAGTAAACAACCCGGCGCTATAATATGACGGGCAGAGCGGGCTCAGCACAGCTGAGCGCCTGTTCTGATGTGCCTGCAGTGTGCAAAGGGAATTCATTTAACCCAATATTTCTCCACCTTCAGGCTTGATTTTCAGACGGTAGGGGCTTGGGAAGAGTGATCAATGATGTCCCTTTCTGTCTCTGAGCTGTGCTGTCTAAAATAATAAACAAAATCAGAGAAATATTGGGTACAGCCCCTCGTGGTTATTTGGTTTCAGAAATTCAGTTGAGTCATTTTGCTTCTCAGAAAGTGTGGCAAGAAGTTCTACGGCAACAGTCCTCAGTCTCTGAAGACTCTCCTCCTCATCTGGAATATTCACATTTTGGGAGAAATGAACAAAAGTTTAGGGACCCTTGATCGTAAAAATACAGTGTATGAAACATGGATGTACAAGTTATTTGTATAGTGCAAACTTAGTCAGAAAGCAGCGGACTCTGTTCTTTTGTGGACTGGCAGGCGATGAAGTTGATAAAGTTTGAGATACATCTGGTCGAACTTTTTCAGCCAGAAGAAGGTCCGAGCTGCTGCATTTTGGAGATGCTGCAGCTTGTTGAAGTTTTTCAGCTGGCCAAGTTAGGCAGTATTGCCAAAGTCAACATGGAAGTTAACAAAATAATTTATTATCGCTATTTTTTGAAGGAAGAATAATAAAGAAGCATCCTTTTCAGAAGCCTAAGTGGTAGAAGCGTATTCTGAATGTCGCTAAGACTGGTCTTGTAAACGAGAGAATTGAGTCCACAAGTTTGCGTACAATTCTGACCACCTCTGCAGGATCATGCCAAGGATCCCTAGAACATGACTTGTGGCTAAGAGTGATTGAGGTGTAAAAATATCTTGCTCACCCACCAGCGTAATGCCTAAATTGTCTGGGAAAGGAAGGAGGTTGCCGTCTGCTTCTTGCCCCAGGGTATTTAATAAAAATCATCTGCATCAAATAAAAGATGCAATTGAACTCATGTAGAAGATGAGCCAGGAACCACAAATTCAGATTAAAAAGCAGCCGAGAAAGGCGCTAACTTTGCTGTACTCCCCGGTTTGGGTGTAGACATGAAAGGACCTAGTTGGTCTGCCTGTGTTCTACGGGATTGAAGGCTGTCCTCTGGCATCGGTATTTGTTTTCTGTTTGTGGGGCGTATAGGTCCCTTTCTCACACAATGTATGACTTACACCTACTTGAAGTATGGGTGCGTTTAGAAGTGAAATGAGTATGAAAATGCATTGGCAATGTTTTTGCATACGTACTAGTGTGGCATTGTGGGTGTTCAGCACATTAGCAGTGCCAACTCCCATGATACTCTTATACCCACCCCCAAGTACACACTTGCAATGGCGCGTAATCTGTCCAAATGGCATATTTTCTGTGGTGTTAAGTACTATGTGCGCCAGCAGAAGCCATGCATCCTTATAATGTGACTCAGGATCTGTCATTTGGGGCCACAGATGCAAAGTTTGTGCATATATGCGGTGTCAGACTTATTTGCGCAAAATGTTTTAAAAATTGACCTCTACAGTTTGAATAATCCTATTTTTACTACATGCCTGTCTTAATTGCATTTTCTATTCAGAATGAGAAAAATATGTCATGAGGCATCAGAATGTTTCTCTCAAAGGCAAATATTTCAAAAATCGCCTTCCATGTGTTCTTGCTGAAGATTTACTCGCACCCTTTCCAGTATGCCAGCGGGCATCAGAGCCAAGCTTCCCATGAATTCATATCCCCACAGTGCAGAACTATTTTGACATGAATGATCAGCAACTGTGTTCCCACTTTTGAGATGCTTCCGTTCAAGTTTTGTTCTTTGCACATCCAAATAGTATCATTTCGTAACAACAGTTGTTTATCATATGGAAACGGTTATGGTTGAAGGTTCCTCCATGACGATAAGTCCGTTCCCATTGGTATTGCATGCATGTGCAACCAAGGGACAGAGAATAAAACACGGAGATCCACGTGTGTCCTTCCTCCCCTCAAGTGTTGGACAAGTAAATCACATTCATAAAATGCCAATGAGTAGAAAACGTTGTGGAAGAAACTTTCCAAGCACTTTATATGTAAATGAACTTCAACTAACACAACATCAAGAAATACAGGGGGATATTCTCAAGAACGTGTGATAATTATCGCAAAATTAGCTTAACGCAACTTTGCACATCGCAGTCCATCGCGGGAAAATAACACTGTGTTAACGTTGCATTCTCAACACGGCGGTACCATGCGATAGTCTCACGCTAACGGGTCAAATGACCGCGATAAAATTACCGTGACGGCAAAAAAATGCGAAACGCGAAAAAAGTGGCGATGTGGCCAACCCCGATAAAAAATTCTGCGATAACCAGCGACAGGCCTGCAATTCCCACGTGTCATGCGGGAAAATGCACTATAAAAGCAGAAAAATAAAAAAGACGAAAAAATAAACTGCGTGGCACCATGGATGCACCCGGACCGAGTGCAGAGGACAACGCGAACCCCACAAGCCCCACAGACGACCAGCAAGGAACCTCGGGGTCGGGGAAGGGCAAGGAGAAGAGGAAGAGGAAGACAGGGTTCAGTCCGCAGGAAAACAGGATCATTGTCACGTAGGTGATAGAACACTACCAACAACTGTTCGTCACCTCCAACGTTTCATTGGCAACACAAACGGAAATATGGCAGTCGATCGTGAACAACGTGAATGCAGTCGGAGTGTTGAGGAGGCCAATGGAGGAGGTCAAGAGGCGCTGGCATGATGTGAATAGCCAAACCAAGCAGAAACTCGCTGCCAACCGGAAGGCAGCAACAGCGACTGGAGGTGGGAGTCCTGCGCCACAGGAGGAGCTGGATGAGCTGGAGGAAATGGTGGCCACAGTCATCAGTGTGGAGACGGTGCAAGGAGTTGGGGGTCCGGACACAGCTCGATATGACCTGAGCCAACAGCAACAGGGTGAGTAACGACCAGGGACTAGGGGGATGGGGTGAGATGGGCACAATGGCACAGATGCACAATTATGTGTAGCACACTGCACACCCACAATGATCGTGGAACATGTCCCTGATACCCTTCGCACACTGCAGCACACATAGAAACACCAAGTAGGCCCCCGTCCACTATGTGCACAAAGGGGCCTCCCTCCCTATCACCTATCTCACAACCTACCCATGCACATGTGCTGAATCCAGCAAAGCAGCGGCTCTGTGAGCCACACTGACAATGCAAGTGACACTGCATGACCAATAGCATGGCTGCAGTCAAAATACATGACATGGTGCATGCCACAACACTGAGGTGGCCCAGTGTGGATCACATCCTCAAAGGAGCAGGTCACACTCTGACACATCCACGTGCACATACAACCCCTGACGTCAACAACACATCTGCAGACAAACAATGCGCAAGGGTACAAAAACCGTCCAAGAGCACAAATGACCCAAGTCGCCAACATCTCAGGACCTTAAAAGAACACAAGTCAAAGGCACACCGCCTCAAAGGGATAAGGGGCCACTAAATCAGAGCTGCAGGGGCGACTCTCCCACAATGCAGGACACACATAGCAATCACAGCACATCAACATTGACGACAATGTGGTACAAAGTGCAACACTTTCACTACAGAACAGAGGACACAACTGGTGCCGCATGTGCGTAGAAACTGGCCAATCACATCTGGCATAGCAGGAAACTGTGAGATGATCATGTACGAGTACAACCTCACATCCGTCATGTAGTCGAAATGTGCACTGTCTCCCATCAAATAGCCAGCTCATCCAAAACAGTCACAATGTACATTGTCATGCAGTCTGTATGTAAACATGTACAATGCGTCAACATACATGGAACACACTGTTAACCTGCAACTCCCCTTTACATTGCAGATGGACAATCAACACCTCCTGCAGAGCAGACCAGACATCTCTTCAGTGATGATGAGGAGGACCCCCTGGCCATCAGCTCCGACACCCTCCAACGGCTCGTGGACAGCCTCCGCACCCCACCCAAGGAGCAGGGCAGCCCAGCTGCATCGAGGTGACCCCACCCCCTGCACAGCCCACACAGCAGGAGGAACCCTCCACCACGGCAGGCTCCCAGCACCTCACGGAAAGACACATGGCATTCCAACGCCATGTGTCAGACTGCCAGAGGGGGCTGGCTGAACAGGTGCGGGTGGGCTTCGACCTCATGGCAGCCAAACTTGATGCCATACGTGGGTGTATGAGTCCCATCAGGGACCACTTACAGTCCCTAACGGACACCCACAGTCCGTTCCATGCTCTACAACAATCCTTGGCTGACCTCGCTGGAGCCATTACTCGGATACAAGAACTGTCCAGTCAGACATGCTCCAGCGATGACAGCACAGAGTTGGCACAGATGCGGAGGACAATGGAGAACATGGAGCGGATGCAGGCTGGAAGGATGGCTGCCATGGCTGTACACCAGCGAGATGTAGCTGGGATCTTCCATGCCCTGCAGAACCTCATCTTGCCATTGCTGCCACAGAGCCTGCCCCAGATGACTGCTGCAGGAACTTCGACACACACATCTCCGCCCCCTGATGTGTCAGTGGCACACAGTGATACAGCCATACCACCTCCGCCCCCTGATGTGTCAGTGGCACACAGTGATGCAGCCATACCACCTCTGCCACCTGATGTGTCAGTGGCACACAGTGATGCAGCCATAACACCACCACACACACCTGACACAGAAGACATATCAGAGGACTAAGATGTGGATGGCAATGACTCTGTGTGAGAGAGGAGGTTGTAGCATTCATCCCCGCTATATGGCCTGTTCCTGCTTGGTTCAGCCCTCTGCATCATGCCCGGGAACAACACCTTCCACTGTCCCCCGAAACACTCTGCGACATTCACCTGGACCCCAACATGGACTGCCATATCTGCTCTGGTTACCAATAACACAGCAATCAGGCTGCGGACTGAACTCTTCCTCTTCGGATTAAATTGTCATTCCCCAAAGGACTCTGGTTGGCCCTCCACTGGGCAACCATGTAATGTGGGGTTTGCATGGCCATGTACTGCTCCAGCTCCGATACTCCACAGAATGTGAATAAAACATTCCAAATCACACAGATGTGTCATGTCTATGTTCAATCAAGTATAAAAGTATGGATGAATGTAGGGACATTGATTGCACAAGAAGGTACACCCTGGGAAATGACATCAATGCGCATGTTTGACCCTGACCCACATGGCCAATTAGATGACTGTGAAGATGTGAACTAGCTGTGGCCTCATTGCTCATGAACAACAATCTCGCAACCCCCCAACGTAGCCCCACATCCATGTATTATATGGGGCTGTGTGTAAAAATTTCTAATTCGGTAGCAGGCCTAAAGTAGTGTCCCCCATCACATGTGACAACAGAACATCTCTTCGCATACCTACTCACACTCAACTGTGTGGACACAGCCTGTTTTGATGGATCACATTGATCCACATGGCAAGAATATGGACACCATACTCACATTGCTGAAGACACGTAAGAGCACAGGTCTATCAGCAACTATCCCAACCACAATGTCTGGCTCACAGAGGTGGAGCTGGCAATAGGGACTCACCCCTAAGTGAAATGCGTTAGTCAGTCCCTCCCTGTGTACGGACAATGCTCATTGAGGCACACGATTTGTCATTCTAATCAACACTCATCACAGTTGAACACTAGTGAAGTGGCGTAGACTTTATTAGCATGTGCGTGTCAGTACGGGCAAGACAAGGGCCACAACATGCAGACCAATGCTTCAGACACTAACAGGCAGCATGGGAACATGTAGAGGTGCAAGAAATGGGAAGGCAAAAATGAACACCAATCATTACGGATGGCAACGGTCTCAGCCCACCTTGCCTTGCTGGACGAGTCATGTGATGTTTGGCGTATGCTCATTTCCCCGTGTCAGGGGACACGACTCACAGCCCATGGGATCTGCATAGTGCTGTACCACCGGACTGCGCAGACTGTCTGCTCTGCTGACAGTGAGCAGGTGAAAGGGTCCAACAAGGTCACATGTAGTACTACATTGCCATGTGTGTACTCTCCCTCCAGCAGTATGTCAGACTTAGGAACCTTGCCAAGCGACGCTGTGCAGCTCCGCCCATGGGACTGCCTCACCTTGCACAGGTGTGTGTCAACACGCGTAGGTGCACGCACATGCATTCCAGGCGAATGCAGCCATGTCCACTGTTGTGGTGGGATATGTGACCATTTCTCCAAGATGCAACAAGGTGTTGAGACCTGTGCTCTGGGTTACAAGCAGTTGTGGCTGCAGGAAGGTAGTTACTCGTCCATGAATGCGAGCGCAGCTTCCGGGGCAATCAGTTCCAAGAGTACGTCATTGTCGACTTCAACGAACACGAGGGCGAGCCAATCCATTAACTGGTCCAGACAGATGTGCTCCGTCCACGCCGTTTCACCAATCTGCAACACAGCCCAACAGGGGAGCGCTTCGATGTGGTCACTGCACACAAGGACTTGTGCAATCTCCCATGCCCAACTGCCAGCACATACGCCAAATATCAAGGCATCCCATGAACGGGTATCAAGGTTACACTCCTGGTCGTGGGCCAACAGGGGGCGCACACACAAGTTATAATCCATTTCAGCTACCGTTGTGTTGGATAGGCAGATATCCAAGGGCCACTCGAATATGCATGATCGACAGTGGAACCAGGGCTGGACGCAGGTGACATAGGCAAGACGGAAGCTCAGACGGTAACTGATGCGCAACACTGCCAGTGCAGCATACGTGCACGGTACAGTTCCACGTGACAGGGGTTGTGCATGTGCCCGGGATGTTCTGCCATTGCGTTGTTGGCTCTCGTTGAACCGGCACTCTTCTGACCTGCGGCAGTTATGTGGATGATATGCCACAGCTCGAAGCAATGAGTCGTATGTGTGTGCAACGTTTGGACGTATGGGTTGTTGTGTACGTAAGTGTCAAGGGCATTCCATGCAAGAGTACCTCGAGCAAGGACTTCTGTGTGTGGGGTGTGGATACGTTGGTCTGTCATTAGCGCTGTGCGTAGTGTGGGAGTCGTCATCATCTGGTATGGTATCTCTCTCAGGGGGTGCCTGCCGCATGCAAGACCAAGGTCGGAGGTGCAGATGTCCTTCCGCCTTATGTATTGAGACAAAGGAGCTTTCATCCCTAATGTTAGTCTGACTACTGCTTGCATTCTGGAAATGTGATGTGGCTTTCTCGCTGCAATTGAGGCTAGGCCTTAGGCTTATGGTGCACCAATAGCGATCCACACACAACAGTTGGCATGCATGAGCCAAGAGCCTGAGCGGCCTTGCGCTCCTTGTACAATCCCTTCGTGCGCGGCCGACCTCCGGGTGCATGCAACATTGCAACATTGTCGATTGCGGGCCGTGTGGCGCAGGCACTGCAACAGAGACACACGCATCAGTTGGTTTCCTGTCCAGCCCAGAAATGAACCACGCCCAGAGCCCAGGGATAATTATTCACACCCCTACGCTGGCCTGGCGTACGCCGACCCAGCCCACTCGGCATACGTATAAAGGTGGGGACGACGACGCTACGTTCCCCAGTTCTTCCCCACTGCCGGAGGTGACATGGCTGTGTACGCCTGGCAAATCACGAGACTCAATCAGAAAGGGTCCATGACTTGCGTTGCACAGAGTTGGTGGCACCGGAAACACTGCGGCCGGCACGGGCCTACCGCCCGGGACGGTGACTTTCGGTGCACTGAGGTAGGGGCACCTTAGGTGCTGAGCGGGTGTGCAGCCTGCGATGATGCGCCGTCCTGGCGGTCCCGACTGTTAAGGGTTTGTGTGAGCCCTGCTGGACCGCAGTGTAGGCCTGAACCAGCGGCCAGCGCGGGCCTACCGCCACGTGGCGTTGCCTCGCGGTTCACAGGGTTAGTGGCACCTATAGGGCTGAGCGGGTGTGCAGCCTGCGATGATGCCGTGTGCACTGATATGATCTCTGCCATTGCGAAATCAAGACCCAGAATCACGTGTGTGACCTGGTGGCCCGCGGGGCGGGACTGCATGATGTGGAGGCTGCCAAGGTCGCGGGCCCCGGGCTTGGAGCTGCCACCGGCACGTGGTGGGCCCTCTTGGAGACACGCAGGTGGTGGAAGGTGAGTAGTGAGGCCTGGGTGCGCAGGGGCGGGCAAACACCGCTGGGCGGCGGGAAGGGCTGGGGTGCAGCAGCCTGTGTGCGCAGGGACGGCCAAGCGATGATGGCGTGTGCAATGATATGGACTCTGCCATTCATACATCTGGACTCTGTTTCAGATAAGGGACCTGGTGGACTGCAGTGTTTACCGGCATGTGGTTGGAGACACACCGGTGGCAGCAGGTGAGCAGTGAGGCCTGGGTCCGCAGTGTCGGCACTCTCTCTCCCTCTCCTTCTCCCTCTCTTCCTTTCACTGCCTCTCTCTCTTCCTCTGTTACTCTCTCTTTCCCTCTCCCTCTCTTCCTTTCACTGTCTCTCTCTCTCTTCCTCTGTTACTCTCTCTCTCTCCCTCTCCCTCTCTTCCTTTCACTGTCTCTCTTTCTCTTCCTCTGTTTCTCTCTCTCTCTCCCTCTCCCTCTCTTCCTTTCACTGCCTCTCTCTCTTCCTCTGTTACTCTCTCTCTCCTTCTCCCTCTCTTCCTTTCACTGTCTCTCTCTCTCTTCCTCTGTTTCTCTCTCTCCTTCTCCCTCTCTCCCCCTTTCTCTCTCTTTCTCTCTCTCCCTCTGTTTCTCTCTCCCTCTCTCTCTCTCCCTCTCCCTCTCTTCCTTTCACTGCCTCTCTCTCTTCCTCTGTTACTCTCTCTCTTCTTCTCCCTCTCTTCCTTTCACTGTCTCTCTCTCTCTTCCTCTGTTTCTCTCTCTCTCTCCTTCTCCCTCTCTCCCCCTTTCTCTCTCTTTCTATCTCTCCCTCTCTTTCACTCTCTCTCCCTCTTTCACTCTCTCTCTCTCCCTTTCTTTCTCTCTCTCTCTGTCCTGACACACCTTCTTCTCTTGAATTTTGTCTTGCAGGCTGTGTCTTCCAGATTGTCCAGAGAAGACCCGCCATGACTCTTCCGAATAGTTGTTTTGAGTTAAATTTGAATAAAATGATTTGTTTGGAAATTCAAAGATGAATGAATGATTCTCCTTTTTCTGACCACACATGAATGTTAATTGTTGTACTTGTGCGACATCAGGCGAATTGTTTTGTTCATGATTTTGTAAGGTTGATGTAAAATATCTTTGTCCGGGGTAGGGCCCTGGGGGGGGGGGGGGTCCTGGGTGTGGTGGCGGTGGGTGTTGTGGCCCTCTTGGGGCTCCGAGCTGCATGATCAGTAGCTCCATGGCATCTGTTGTTCTTCAGGTGTGGCTCTGGTCTGGGCTCCCTTTTGTGATGCAGGTTGTCGTCCGACTTAACACCAGGTAAGAGCAGGTGTTAAATCCCTGCTGCTAGCGTGCCTTATCGCCTGTTTTGGGATCTTATCGCCGATCTGCCTGGTCGTAGAGAATATTGCGATGTGGTGTTTTCGCGGCTTTTTGCACAGGAACGCCTACTCTGCATCTCATTAGCGTTAGTTGCCGGGGTCATCTGTGGCGATGTTTTTTGCGGCTGCTATCGCAGGAAAACTGGCGATATCGGCTGTTAGCACCAGCTTGTGAATGGTGCGATAGATCTATCGCCACTTTGGCTGCGATAAAGTGCCGCTAACTCGGCGATAAGTCCTTGAGAATATGCCCCACTATTTGCAGAGAATTTTTCAGTCGACAGCAACTGGCCCCCAGATGCATCACACTGATGGACGACTGATTCTGCCTCATCTAAATCAGCATTTCGGAGACACCAGCCTGACCTGGGCTAATTTCTCCCCAGTCCCATTGACCTTCCAGAGGCATCAGTCTGATATCTGGCTTTGAACCTGTCACGTGACTGCATCTTCTCCATTCCTGCCAGCCACCCAGAGGCACCACCCTAATATGTGACTGACTGTTGCCCATCCTTATCAGTATTTCAAATGACTCAGCCTCTTTGTGCTGCTCCGGACTGATACATTGACAACAGAGAAAGGAATTGTGCAGGATGTAACATGGCCATTGAAACATTTGGCTCAAGGTCTTAAAATTAAGGTGGTTTTAAAAGAACAATTAAAGTATGACTGTGCTACTGGTAAAATGCACGTTTGTTTTTATTTCGTCTTGCTGATCAGAGCTCTCTCAAGCATTTCTTTTGCCGATACAGAGTTCATTGGTATGGGAGATGTTCAGCAAGGTCACGTGATTCGCAGCTGGGCTACACAAGTTGCTCTTGATCAGCACTAATGCTTCCTGCCTTGATGAGTTTTGTACTTACCCTTTTCATACTATTGGTGGGCTTTCTCATGACACTCTCTGACAAGGTCCCTATTTGAGTCCATCTCAGACAGCACTGTGCACAGGAGGGGGCCAACGCCAAAATGATGCTAAAGGCTCAACCACTAAATTTCCAAGTGCAGACATGAAGTTGCCAAGCTGCAATAAGAGTTGGTGACAAGTTACTCTGTTCATTTACTGGTATCGTCTAGAACTGCTAGCTCGCGGCTTTGATAAACTTGCAGAAAAAATATCCTAGGGAAGATTAGTAGCTGAGTCCACCAAAATATCATCTTAGTGACTTCCTCACATTTAGGAGCTTGGGCACCAAAGAGATATCAGCCACTTCTCCCTCAGTGTAGGTGGACAAGAACGTGCCGCAACAAATCTGCAATAAGGTCAGTAATTTCCAGCTGAGCATCTCTGGAGATATGCCCTACTTTTCCTGAATATTTCTGAGCTCAGGTATTCTGGATAGCTCTTGCTGCAAAGATGGCCTAGAACCTAAAATGATTCAGAGTCGATGGTCAAGTTTTAGAACTTTTGTAGTGATATCCAAGTTTGTGTGTGACTTACATTTCCATATGCTAAGTTCTCCAAATTTAAGCTTCCTAAAGTAAAGCAGGATATTTCTGTAGATTGTAAGGCCAAATTAATTTAATAACAAGCATTGGCAGAGCCAATAGGTCTCGCATGTTTGCTTTGCCTATCTCTTTTAGCCATGTTGTACAGCAGTGTGGCTGCGACTCAGCATGGATAAACTTTAATGGCATGGGGTAGAGTGGAGTGGGTTAGAGTGCAGTGGGGTGGCATATAGTAGTGTAAAGTAGAGTGGCATAGAGAGGCATAGAGTAACATTTAGCAGCATAGAGTAGAGTGGCATAAAGTGGAGTGGCGCAGAGTGGCATGGAGTGGAAATGTATAGAGTGGAGTGTTGTGGAGTGGACTTGTGTGTAGTGGACTGGTGTAGAGTGGTCTGTCATAGAGTGGAGTGGCTTAAAGTAGAGTGGAGTGTCATTGAGTGGTGTGGAATGTCATTGTGTGCTATGGAAAGTTGCCAGTGTTGCTGCTTAGTTGCCCCATCTCACTTCAAAGCCTCGTCAGGGTAAGGGCTATGTGACTGAGCTGAGCTGTGTTTGTATAACTTACTTCTAACAGTGTTCCTTGCATTGCTGTCAGGTTCCTTTGTCATGTGATTTGCATGGTTTGGGTGTCTGCCTTTTTGCATCGAGTGTACTGAGTTAGCTCTTGAAAAACAGCTGTGCACCAACATGATTGATTTTCCTGTAAAACTAGAGTCAGGGTAAAGTAGATTATGTGGCATAATTTTGTGGCAGTATTACTTCACTACTTTGCCCTTTATATGCATGTAAGCACTGCCTGAGTCAAGCATTCGCCGTATTAGTATCAGTTTATAACCTAAATTCAGCAATCGGCAACAGCCAGGTGACAAGGTAACCTTTGCAAATAGTCTGCCAAAGGAGGGAACCACTTGTGGCAGCGTTTTTAGAAACTTTTCGTCCGTCTGAGCTAGAAACAACCTTTTTTGTTTGTTGTTAAAAGCTGAAAAATATGCAGCAGATGAATAATTAAGTGACAAGTGCTGAAAATCCATCCATTATGTGGTAAACACTGTTACAAAATGCCAAAAAATCTCACTGGCCCCTGCTATTGCGCTGCTGAGTATATCACAAAGTTATTGACAATTTGCACATTGCGCATAAAAAACGTAATTGTCTCTTGACTCACTCATGAAAAAATTCAAGGCATATTTTCGCACATCCTTCAACCTTTATGATTAGGAATTGTGATTTTTAATGTATATCACATATTACAGTATTGCCATTTAATATGTTAAATCTAAAGACATGTTAAACAATACTATTTTTAATTTGAAAAGGTTTGTCATGTTTTCACATGTTCCCTGTTTCATGATTTTCATAGTAAGACTTTCATTTTCTCGGCTCGTGCTTGGGCCAGTATGCTCGAGCTAATGCCCTGGCTCGGTTCTCCGTGTGAATTTTAGGGCTTGCCCGCCTTCCAGGGATGTTTGCAAACTATCATCATTACTGGGGCTATTTTAAGCCGTATTGATGTCAGGGTTTGGAAAAACTGATGCAGAAAGCCAAGTTACAGAGGAAGCCAGGGGGCACCCCCTTAGCCCTAGAGAGGAGTTTTATCTCAGCCAGTACGACTGGTTTGCCCATGACAGTGCCATCGATGTGCACTGGTGATATATGCCCTGAGCAGCATTCTTCGCCATATGGTATGTTGGGGTGGTAGTCAAGTTCGACATAGGGGAAAGGGTCAGGCAATTTTGCAGTGGTGAGCAACAGTGCATAGTTAAGAACAAATAAAACCAGTCACTTATTAGTGTTTACAAAGTCATACATGAGCGCTCCCACTGAATGTCCATATTAAAGTGCCACTGGTGGCTTTCAGCTCACACTTAAATCAGTATTCTTGCCCTTCCGCAACCTTCACTGAAGGACAGGTTTCTGTCAAGTACTGACCTGGAGACACCACAGCGACTCAAGTTGTTAGTTCCCAATCCCACCAGGATGCCCGAGACCTATTCATGATGGAACTTGTCTAGTGTTGGGACAGCCCGGGGAAAGGGGATGGGATGAGAGAGAGAGAGATGTCATTGTCGCACGGCCCAGTTCTGTGGATAGCGTCGGCATTGTATGGGATAGCATCGGCATTGGATGCTCACCAGACAGTTGTGAAAGGCTTGAATTTTCAAAACAAGATCACTCGGTTATTACCTTGGCCTAACTCTATTTTCTCTCTCATCTACCCCTATTCAACCAGTTATACCTGTGTTTGACCCCTTTCCCGCCTCTGTGGTCCCCTTTTCTTTCTGGATGTGTGCGGCTAACTTGTGAACTCTGGACCTCGGAAGTAAGGAGGAAGTGGTTAGTAGAAACGCAGTATTAGGTATGGGCTGTTTAATCCCCTCTGACCCTTGCACCTACCGATGGTAAACCCAGCCGCAGATCCTCCAGCCTTTTTACAGGATGAGACATCTGTTCCTATCCCACTGTACACGGGATTGGATTACAGTGGCAGACACATATGAGAACTCAAGAGAATATCAAAATACACATACACCTGACCATAACATACATGTCACAGTTTTGTATACCCAGGATAATATTTAAACCATGTGGTAGTTTACATCATCAATCAATGCAATATCCATGGATTAGAAGAACAACACAGAGAACAATATTAGCACACCAGGGTTACTATGTGGTCACATATCACATCACATAACATCACACTAAGAACAAGTACATTACAAGTAATATTGAATGCAACAGTAGTTTTCATATCATAGTCAATACATGAGAATTACTGCTACTTCTTGTGCGTGTCAGGAACAAATTATGGACACTGTCATTAGCACAGTGTAGACACTGTTCCCTCACAGCGTAATGTAACATCTGGTCTTGATATGCTCCTCTCAAATCTGCCTCCAAAATCATAGCAGCTGACGCCTATTTTAGAGCGCTTCTCCAAAACACAATTCCTTAATCAGAGCTTAAAACCTAAGCGTTTCCGAGAGAGTTCTAATTGGTTTAACAGGGACCCTGAATATCGCAGAGCAGCACGAGCGTTACCACCAAGTTGTTCTATTCTTCTTGTGGAATGATGATTCTTCGGAGAAGTCTGAGCTGTTACTGTGAGGGAGTCTTCATTGTACAGCAGGCAGGAGTGCCTGGGGTGACGCTCCTATTATAGCCACTGTTGTCATCCGCGCCCCTCCCCTAACTTCTGGAACATGCTGGAAACCTTCAGAACTCTGTAGACCCATGGTAAAACCCCTTGCTGGAAAGTCCCTGACTTCAGGAACATGCAGGAAACCTTCGAACTCTTCTAGGAACAGGGGAAAACCGCTTGCTGGAAAACCCCTACAAGCTTCAAGGTGTTATCAAGCATTGGCAGAGGCAAATTGAAACATACTCAGAAAAAACAATATGGCAAAGTGCCAGAGTATATGTCTAAGACATCTACTAGTTTTCCTGGTCATAAATGGTGGGGCACCTTAATGTTTTTAATTGGTTCTTGGGTTTTTGCAGGCCCAACAGTTTGTCAACCAGTTGCCAGCCTGTAACTGCTGCTTCTTTCTTCTGAGCAACACTTTTCTCCCACCCTACCTTTTAACAGGCCTCCTGAAGCTTCACAAGTAGATGCACCACACATGCAGTGAGTGCAGTTCAGGGTAGCCATGAGAATACGATGCTGTGCCCAGCAAAACTTGGTCAATTGCTCCCGTAGGACACCGATTCGTCTTGCATCCACTGCAGCTACATGACAAGAATTATTTCTCCTGCACCCACGCTTGACGGAGTCCAACTACCCGCTCGACCATTCACGGGTCCTCCGCCTCTATGTCCAGTGGCCCCCTGCGGCCTCTTAAAAGTCCTCTTCAGCACGCGGTTACAAGTAACTGCACCCCTCGTGCCTTCTTCTTCCTCGGCCCCGTTTGGCCATGCTGACCGGTTCCTCTCTTTAACACTCGCCGCGTCCCGCAATTACTTGGAACACCCAGGCTCCTGGTTAATAGGAATTCCTCCTCCACAATCTGGCCATCTGTGACCCGGCTCCCGAGTTAACTCTGATTCTACCTGCTCACACTTGTCTCGTCCTGATGATGATCTCACATTCATGAGATCGAAGCGCCGTCGACCTTTACAACCAAAACTCCATTACTGCATTTCATTAATTTGGAGTTTTGCCTATTGTTGTTGTCAATGCGATGTAAATGTTAAATGTCACCAGCACCCCTCACTTCACACACTTTCACTTTTTGTGTGAGCACCAGAACTATTACTAAAAATATACTATGATACTCCATTTATGCTGTCAATAAATGTGATGTCATTCCAAACCTTGTGTCCCAGCATATATTGCATAACCAGTCCCGCCTGGACTTTCTTGCATTGCTCTACTTGACTAAACGCTGTTCAAAAAAACTTTAGTAGCCTAGGCTACCCGAGGACCTTAATGGCCTCCCCCAGACCTGTGTTTTCCTAAATACAGCAAAACAGGAAGGGCTTATTACCAGGGGCGGCGCCTCCATTGGGGCAAGGGGGCATTGCCCCACTCGTGTTTTGGCCCCCTTCAACTGCAGGCGATTGTCCGGGGCGCTGGTTCTCTGAAGGGGTGGGCCTTCAATGTGATGGACCGTGATTCAGCTCACTGCACCTAGGCCCACAAAGTGCACATGTCGGGTTGGACGGCTGCCTTTCTCCGGCTAGCCTGACATTGCACACTAGAGGCCTCTCTTCTTCCTTCACATTGGGAGATCGGGAGTTGATCAAAGCCACAACCCCCATTCTCCAAATGAGCAGTGATTTTCCCTGCTCAAGCCAATCCTGGCGCTGCTAAGAGACACAGTTGCAGTCTCCCCTGATTCCAGGCAGGAGAATTTCCACGTCTCACGCTTTTGGCCATCTGCTCTCCAGTTTAAAGGTGACTATTCTTCCTGTCTTCTTTGCACCGCTTGTGGGTGTCCAGAGGGGCCTGAAAGTACAGAGGGACCCTTAGTCGATAAATGCGTAACGCCAGCTGCACTTTGTCTTTAGGTAAGGAAACAGGTTTAACAAGCAGAGAGGGGAGAGGATGTGGCCTTACGGCTAGAGCGGTTCGAGTTTCAGCAACAATGCTCAACATCCTGTGATTCTGGGCAAATCACTTAATCTCCCCATACCTAACAAAAAAATTAGTGTGTCCATCCGTAACAAAACTGGTGCTCATGTAAAGTGATCTGATACCTGATATCTTCGGGTCGAGTTTGCGCTTTATAAAACTAAAAAAAAGCGACTTCAAGTATTCTGTTTATTTTTCTGAACACATTGCAGTTCATTTCATCTCCAAATCGCTAAGTCTGATTCTTTGTTTTCCATCAGAAAGCTGGGTGTTTTGTGGCTGTGCTTGTGTTTCATCTTGGAAATTTATTGGGCTGGATGTCAAAACGCAGGGAAAGCGTCTGGTCGAGAGTCAAAATTAAAGACATTTGAAAATAAAAAATTAGGAGTCGGTGCCAAATTGCATTAATTTTTATTCTGCTTTGCAGTTGCTCATTGCTTTGAAGACTGGGCTCATGGATTGCAGTTAGAGATTCTTTTATGACACATTGAAAGTTTGTACTCAAGTGTATTACAGGGATGATTTTTCTTTCTGTTTATTTTTCTTTTCCTTGCTGTACTGCTCCTCTCCTTTTAAAGTCTGGAGGCAGTGCTCACCTGGATGGTTGTTACAATGCAACGGAGGAGTGCCAGTTCCACTGGGTCACTGGTTGTTGTGGGTGCCATTCACAGTCAACATTCTTGAGTCATTTGTTGATTTTTGGCTGTTGTTCTTGATGTATGGAGCCTCCCAGTTGCACCTGCATACATCAATTGTTGCAGCAATCAAATGGGTGCACATGGAGAGAACTGCACTCTTTGTTATAGTGCGGTTCTGGGGCTGTACAGGATTGACTGGTCGACTGTGTTTTGATGAGGCTGGTCTGCCTGGAGTAGGACCAGACGAGGCTGCTCACTGTTTGGCAAGCAGAGTTGGATTGGTTGCGCGTCAGCTGTGAGCAGTGCAATCACTGTGGGTTGTCGCGCTTTCCACTGCACTTGATGTGGCCAGACTGCGGGCCTTTGGAGTGGAGAGGTCATGTCAAGTGGAGGCCATTATATGCCTGAGCTGCTGTAGCAAAAAACTGTGGCAAGCCCTTGTCAACGTAGTTGCCTTTGACATGTTGAATAGCCTACATTTTGCCTTGGCTGGGTCACCTATTGGAGACTTGGAGGAGAGGGAGGGGGACGCTGGGGGAGAGCAGAGGCTCAGAGGTGGGGGAAAGAGACGCTGGGGAAGAACAGAGGCTTTGAGGTGGATGAGAGTGGCTGTGGAGGAGCGGAAACTCAGAGGTGCTTTGTTGACCTTCTTGCTTTCTCAGATTTGCTTGAAAGTGCACCATTTGCCCACTCTTTTTTCGGACGTTTCTCAGGGTCGCTCCCTCACCATAGGGCTCCTATCCCGAGCTTTTACGCCCACCACTTTCAAATGTCACCAGCTGCCACTGCTTATTACATACGTCACAGGCTGGTTTCAGACCAAAACAAATGCAGCTAGATGTCGTAAACCTGCATATTGTGTACATGACGGATGGCGCTCAGTGGTACAAAGCATCAAAGATGCTGCTTCCCTGCCGCTCTTCACCAATGCAGCTGAAGTCTCAGCTGTAGCAGCCCAAAAGAATAATAACGAGGATAAACAAAAATTGATTTACAGGGCTGTTGGAGCTTGGAAACATGAGCACTTACTATGAAAATGGTTAGAGCAGTGTCGGGGGAGGAGGGGTTTAGCATGGCAAGCAGTGATGGGTGGGAGGTGGTGGTGGGGAATGGCACGGGAGGTTTAAGATGTAACAATATGCAAGCAACGATGTGCGGGTGGTGGTGGGGGAAAGACGGCACGGGGAGATGAAGTGATTTACAGATATAATTAAAAATAAGTAACTCTGCAGGCATGCAGGGGAGAAGGACGACAACAAGCTTGGGGGAGACAACAACATAGCCTCAGAGCAACAAGGAAAAAGTAGTCCCTGAGCCACTAACTAAAATGGGACAAGTGGAATGCCACAAGGAATGGGGGCCTGCTCCATGGAAGGGAACAAACAATGAAAAAAAAGGAACAAATAGGAAAAATAACCACTTAGAAGCAAGGATCTTTAAAGGACACAGAATTGAACATAAGAAAAGCAGTTGGCGGGCTGTAATCCCACAAAGTATATACAACATGTCTCGAAGAGACAGCACATGTGCTGTCTGGACTCAACCTAAAAAGGGTCTGCTTCCAATCCTCGGCTTTCCCATCCTGTGTACTCCCAGGAAATTGTGGAAATATAATGTCAGCTAATGTTTAATCCACAGTGCAAACAGAATATGCTGTGTCTGCCTGCTGGAATTATTGTAATTTTATGCCAACGTGCTAGCTCTACCCTTCACAACTTGCTACAAAGATTACATCTCCCAATTCCTTTGCAAGGGTGTTGTTTTACCAACAGTGAACTGTTCACAGAGAGAGAGAGAGGGATAACATGTTATTTTTATTTAATCAATTAGTCGTTTTGAGATATAATTACTAAAACTAAGCATTCACCTCATTATAAACCAGCACAGTAATTATTCACATTTATATTAAAACCTGTGCATGGTAAACAATTCACTATCACCTTTTACTTTTTACATTCACAGCCCTTTTTCATACCAAAGAGCTGTATCATTGTGTCAGAAACTAAATGAATTCATTGATAAACCATGCTTTACAGTGGCAAATTGCTATCCATTAACATAACATAACATGTGTATTTGTAAAGCGCAGGTATCACCCAAGCTAGGGTCTCAATACGCTTAATAACAGATGTTTATTGTTACCCAACTCAATGGTACTCATTTTATTGACCTCAGATGGATGAAAGGCTGAGTGGACCCGCCAGGATTTGAACCTGTGACCATAAGGTCAAACAAAGGCCCCTAGAGTGGACGCATTAGTCCACTAAGCCAACAGACCCTGTCCTAAACGATGTCCATTAAATCCATACATTCAATATTACTTTTATAATAACTAATAGCATTAGTCAAACCACTGCATATTTTAAAAAAGAAAAACATTTTTAAAAAAGTGTTATCCATGCCTCACTCAAACAGCTGATACATTACATTGCTGGAATTTTTTTACCAACATTTACTTTCAGCTGATTAAACAGATACATTGAATTAACAAACCATAGCTCTGAGCAGTAGATACTACGGTGGGCTGAAGTTTAGCTGTACCATAACCATTGGTGAATTTTTCTCCCGACAACGTTACCAAAAGCTGATTGGGCCTGTTGACCTGATCTAGCCATTGTGCATTGCATGTCTACCTTCAGCTTTCTGGCTTCTCTTAGCCTTGCGTGTGCATCGCTCAAGAGTAAAATCAGCATATCTGTGAAGATGACTCTACTGCAGTGACACTTCACCAAAACCCATGCTGACAGAAAGGGAGAAATAAAAGTAGAAAGAGTGAAAAACATACTGCATGGAAGTAGCATAGCAAAGGTGCCATTGGTCCTGGTGCAAGCAACGAAAATGACCCCCATCTGCTGGTTTACTAGTAGAATTAAGCTGTAATTGGAGTTCAGTGGGTCAGTAAGATCCTTAGATCCCAGTGACAGTGCACCGTCTGCACTACTGACAGCTAGTCCATTGATAAAGGGGACAGAGAAAAAACATGACAAATAAAGAAGAACTGAAGTGAATAAATGACAAGAGCAAGCAATGACAAAAGAAACAGAAAGGGGCATAAATAGATTATTGAATTAAATGAACCGAGCTATGAAAGAGGCTCAAACAAAGGGAGAAAGGTAAAAGAAAAAAGAGCTAGACAAGTGCAAAAGAAAACAAGAGTAAAAGGAAAAGACAGTAATTAGCAAAAAATAACAATGAAAACTGCAATGGGGAAGGAGGTGAAATGACAGCGCAAATCCGAGCTTGAAAAGAGGAATGAGATCAAGAGAATAGGCAAAATAGCATAAATAGAAAGAAAAGAGCAGAAACACTACATAGTATACTACTTGTTAAAATGTGAGTAAGATACTGCATAGAAGGAATGCACTCTTTGCAGAGTTTGATATGTAATCTGGAAGTTAGTGGTTCATTGTGGCATACTTCAATGGGCTACTATACCAATTGCAGAGAGTTATATATAATGTGCTAGTCACAGAATCCTATTCTAGACAGAAAACTGTTTTGGAAAATGCAACTATTGCAGAGATCTAGGTGCGTCTTGCAGGCCATAGATACTAATCCCAGTGAGAAAGGTCAGTGAGGTAATGCACCTACTGAATCAGTTTCTGTGTAACACATTGGTCGTAGGTTTTTATGCTACAGATATTCAATATTGAGTGTATGCACCTAATGCAAAGTTCTGTGTGTTGCCTATACATTATGGGTTCCAAGTGATAATGCTATCTTTTCGGATAATCTTAAAATAAAGCACTTACACAGGATTGGGGACGGTGTTGTCCTCAAGAACATATGAGACTATGTGTCCCTGATGAGATTAGATGGACAACAAATAAATCAGCAATGTGAAATAAATAAGTCTCAAATCAAAAAGGCTCCAGTCCAGAATAGTTAGAAATGGTGAAGGTTTATTAAAAACATTGTAATGCAGTAAAGAAGGCAAACATAATAGTCAGTGTTAGAAATTGGCCCTCTCTGAAGGCTCACCCCAAACGTTTTGCCTTCTTCCTTCTCTTTTTGCTGAATTCTTGTTGTTGGCTTTAGGAATTTGAGCACTTTACCACTGCTGACCAGTACTAAAGTGCATCTGCTCTCTCCTCGAAACATGGTGTAATTGGTTTTCACCTGTTTGGCATATTTAATTTATCTGTAAGTCCCTTGGAAAGTGGTATACCATATACCCAGGGCCTGTAAATTAAATGCTACTAGTGGGCCTGCAGCATTGGTTGTGCCACCCACACAAGTAGCACTTTGAACACGTCTCAGGCCTGCTACTGCAGAGCCTGGGTCTGCAGTTTACTGCCACTTTGACTTGGCATTTAAAACTACTTGCCAAGCCTTAAACTCCCCTTTTATTACATATACGTCACCCCTAAGGTAGGCCTAAGGGCATGGTACTGTGTGAGTAAAAGGTAGGGCATCTACTTTTATGTTTTGCATTTCCTGGTAGTGACAAACAGCTATATGTGTTTTTCACTACTGTGAGTCCTACTCCTTTCATAGGCTAATATTGGGTATTCCTTGATAGACTTTTAATTGTAATTCCTGATTAGAAAGGAGTAGCCGTTTCATGTTCATACAACAAAAGCAAGTACAGTTCACCGTCAGAATGTATGAGAACGCTCCACTGGCTCCCTGTGCGACAAAGGGCCAAATTTAAACTATTAAGTCATGCGTACAAAGTCCTACACCGGTTAGGCCCCAGTATTCTCCAGGATAGAGTAGTCTTTTATGCACCTACACGGAACTTGAGGTCACGTCACCAAGCACAGGCAAGAACTAAGCGCATCAAGAAGTGCAGGGCTGGAGGTCGCTCCTTTTCACATCTAGCGGCGACTCACTGGAATGAATTACCTTTAGAACTCAGACTTATTGATGACTACCTAGTATTCAGAAAAAAACTAAAAACGCATCTGTTTCCCAAGACCTGCTTAGTAACCTAGAGATCCTCTGTCAGAACTTTACCCTCACTTAGAATGTGTCGTCCTTAGCGCTGTGATATCCTTACGGATGAATGATGCGCTGTATAAATAAATAAAAATAAATAAAAAATAAATAAATGTTTTATATCTTTGGAATCCTCCTTACTGGTGCAGTTGGATTTAACATTGCTGTTTTACTGCTCTTACTGCTCTGTTTGCCTCCCCAATACACGTCTGGGGTGGGTGACAGCTACAGTTTGTGCACTCCCTCTAGACAGCCACAAACACAGGAAAACTTGGTGTGTCTGAGTACCCTTGCACATACATCTGCATACTGATGGCTCTTGCTGGGCAGGAAGGGAGGGGAAGGGCTGACACTGACACTTCAATAGGTAGTGGCCTGACACCACACAAAGGACTGATTACCCCCCACAGGTGGTCTGGGGCCAGGGCTGAGTTAAAAGGATACTTGTGCACTTCAAATACTCTTCTTTGAAGTCACCCCCACTTCAAAGACACATTTGGGTATAAGTACTAGTTCTCTAACATGCCTAAAATCAGACACCACTGGATCTACAACTGAAACTCTGTCAGAAGAACTGCTATGCTGCTTAAAGGACTCATTTCTGGACTAAAGGACTCATTTCTGGACTGCTGTCCTAGAAGGCCTGCTTTTCTCTTGTGTTGCCCTGCTGCCTGCTGCTCTCTGACTTTGCTGAAGGAGAGCTGGACTCTGCCTTTTCCTCCAAGTGTGCTCCAAGGGCTTGTTTGCTTGCCTCCTGTTGCTTGAGGCTCAGGGATATCAAAGTCTCTACCCCTTCTCCTGTGCCTGGTTCACTGGAAGTGGAGCCAGATACTTGCAACACAGAAATCAACACATCTCCTATCTGCACGTAGCAGAGACCCGGCGCATTGACCCGGTTGCAGGAATAGAATCGGTGCATCGCTCTCTGAACCAACGCATTGCCTTGAAAGCCCCGACGCATCGGAACCGCTTGTTGCAGCCCCAGCAGCTTGGAGAGCTCAACGTATCCCCTCGACTGCATGGAGAAACCCAGCTCATCGCACTTCGGAACCAATGCATCTTGTAGTCTCGTCTGCGGAACCGACGCATCGCCATCACTAAGGGATCGACATCAGGGCATCACTCGACTGAGCCCTGCATCTCGCTGTTGCAACCAGGATAAGATACTTTGTTCACTGGGCCTGTGTGGGTCCTGTAGCCGGCCTGCGCATTCAGCCCAAACTATTGACTTTGCCCCGGTCCAGCGTGACCTCAAGTAACCCCTAAAGCGCTATTGCTTCTAATCGCAAGTTTTATTCTTATTCTTTTAAAATTCATATCTCAACTTCTACTCATTGGATTTTTGTTGTTTTGGTCTTCATTTATATATAAAATCATTGTTTATTTGTCTAAACCTGTGTGGAGTCTATTTGTGGTGTTTTCATTGTGACACTGTGTGTGTTGCACAAATACTTTACACATTATCTCTTTGGATAAGCCTGACTGCTCTGTGCCAAGCTACCAGTGGGTGAGCACAGGTTATCTTTTAATGCGTATCTAGCTTACCCTGACTAGAGTGGTGGTTCATGCTTGGATAGGGTGCATACCTCTGCCAACCAGAAACCCCATTTCTAACAGTCAAGATGGCTGGTAAATTAATATAGGGTATTAGTATAAGGCTCAATCAGATCCAGCAAAGAGAATAACATGAAGTCAAATCAGAGTAAAATATTACAAGTCCTAAGCAAGAGATAGGCTAACATAGATCTGCTCTCTAAAGTCGGGGTGAACCAGACTTTTCTCACGTCCCAGAGGGTTCAGTTTTATAACAAAATACAAAGTGAAAATCACTGTGTCAGCATAAGATGATCAAATTGTTACACAAGCTGACAAATCAGAATACAGAATGTGAAATCAGCATCATTCAGCACCTTACCATCTCAGAAATGAATGTAACCCCTTTCAACCTAATGGTATTGAATATGACAGTACAAATCTAGTTCCACTCAAAACAATGACAAGCTTATGCATGGAAAAGCCTACAGTGATACAGATGGGAAGAGCCTTGAATTCTTGCAAAAGACTTCCTCCTGAGTTCTTTGAGAACAACATGTCAACATAGAGAGTTTCATAGTGCACATTTTGCTACGTATTATGAGAGCAGAAATGAAAACACACATCATGGCTGCGTTTAAATGTATAATGAAGGTTAGGGCTAGATAGGGCTTGGTTTAGTCAAGCCCAGGAACACACAGTTTTGCTAAGTGCAGCGTTTTCGTTTTCAATGCAAAATAATCATGATGTCAAGCACTGATTATTTATAAATCAGAAAATATATTTATCGCCGGCCAAATGTGGTTGCTATGATTAAAAAGAGAGGATTGGGAAAATAACCAACATTACATTTTTACTCCTAAAATGCACCCCTTCTGCATTCAAGATTTCCCCAGACTCTGACTTCAGTAAGCTGCACCCCACACACATCCAGAGTAGTTTATTGAACCTGATTGACTGGTCCTTTGCTTTAATCTGCCACTGTTTATAAGCTGCTAAGAAAGGCCATCAGGAGTGACTCTCAAAGGTTGCAATAAATTTGCTGAACTCTCTTTTTTTTAGGTCTGACTTGACAGCTTTATCTATTATTATTATTATTCTACAAAATGTCCAAACGGCTGCATTCATAAGAGTAAACATATCTCACGTCCCACTGTTGGATGTTTAGTGCATCATTCCGTCTCCAACACTGCTTCCATTCCAATGCTGGAGAGAATATTTTACATTGGAAAGGTACAATTAGTCATTACACTTTTTGTCACTTTGAATCCTTTATGTCACATATACATTCTAAACAGAACGAAGTCTTTTTTATTAGGTTTTACCTGCAGTAGGCAATGTTTTAAAGAATTTGTCAGCACTCAATCCTGAGCATAGGGCATGGGCCCATCTTACTAGCTTTCCTTTTGTAGCTCTGCACCTTTACACCTCTTGCGGCCTGTGGCTGCCCTGCTGCTGCAGTCTTCTCTGCAAACACTGATTCCTTATTAAAGTAAAGCAAAATATGTATTTTAACATCTAAATTTACAAATATTGCCCGATTCACAAAGGTAAAGTGAGATGAAAGTCTACCTTTAGTACTTTTGGCATTCACAAAGGGGTTTTACGAGTAGTAAATGCCCTTTGTGAATACGGAAAGTCTCACTTTACCTTTGTGAATCGGGGCCATAGTTCCTAGTTTTCAAATGTAGGGTTTTTTAGAAAGTAACAAACATCTAAAAAAAATGACATTGTGCAAGAGCTTCACTTTGCTGTTGCGTTTCTCTTGATGATTTTTCAGATTATAGTGGATGTCCCTGCAACAATTTTTATTGTAAATGTAGGAAACATCAAACAGCAGGGATTGAATCTGCAGTCCACATGAAACTTTTTAACTTAAAGTTACGTCTGCCCTATAAAAACTGCATCTGCTTCCAGTAGTACATGCTTTGTTAAAAAAATTATTGGATTGATGCTTGCATGTTGGCATTTTGTGCACATTTGACCAGTAAATTTAGGGCCTGATAGACTACTCGTATTTGCAAACCAAGAATATGCAATTTGCACACCGGCTGCTTTGCGAGCGGAAAAGCAATTTGCGATGCAACACATGTACTAAGAGGTCACATTGACAATTGTTCATTGACAGGGAATCACAAAACGACTTGCCTAATAAATTTTACATTTGTAGAATGCACTAGGTGACTATGAATGACTGCGAATGTAGGGGCGGAGGAGTACAAGAGACAGCAGCCCTCTGTCACTGCACCTGCCTTCCCAAACGGGAACCATTTTTTAAAAATCAGACAGTGTCCATTAAAAAGACAGGCAAGAAAATGAATCAAAAGCTGATGAGTATACCAGCAGCATAATCCTTATGAAAGAATATTGGGAGTGTAGAAAGGTAAACGTTTTAAAGAGCGAGTTTAGCCTTGATGCAATGTTAATGTCTCAGAATACTAAGCTGGAGTTAAAGATCTGGCCTGCCTGGATGTGCTGATAGCACATCTGCGATTTATAGAGTTAAATTAAGTCCTTATCTGAATCCTCATCACGGAAGTACTGTATACGCCGTAAAGGCAGTGTGAGATGATTTCATTTTAAGAACAAATGATAATTCCACCTCTTTTCTTATTCTTCTTGAATTATCAGCATCTTTCTCTACAATGGATCATAAGCTGCTTCAGTTGAGACTTAAAAATATTGGAATTGGTGGCTTAGTACTGGATTGGATTACACCTTTCTTGGAGATTCATACGCCAAGAATAATGGTCAACCAGTTTGTGTCTAAGCCATCTCCAGTAATGAAATGGGTCCCTCAGGGGTCGCTGCTATCGCCTTAATTATGTAATATCTATATCAGTCCTGTATTAGATATTCCAGTGTAGTGTGATGGTTCCTTGTACTATTATGCAGATGATATGCAACGTTTCTTGAAAACATTTTGACCTGATGGCTCTTTTGCACTCCTTCCGGCATGTCTGCAAAAAATAAATTCCTGTATAGGTCACAATGACCTTAAGATTAATATGGACCAAACAGAGGTACTCATGTCAGGCAATAATTTGTTGGCATGCCATTCTACACCCTGGCCTGGCAATTTGGGCTCTCGGCCTGAATTCCAGACTCAGATAAGGAGCTTGGGAATAAAAATTGTCGGCGGACTTAAAATGGACTCACAAATCTCCGTAAGCCACACCTCTCCTACATGAACTACACTGGCCTCTGATTCATAACAGAGTGCTTTTGAAATCCCTCTTTACTGTCCATAAATGCTTTTTCAGCCATGCTCTGGACTTTTCTAAAACTTGTCTGATCCTGTATACTTCTGGTAGATCCTTAAGATCTTCCTCAGCCAATCTACTTTGGATCCCTAGGTTTAAGAAAGCCCCTAAACGTGGCAGAGCCTTCTCGGTCCTGGCCCCTAACTTTTGGAACCAGTTGCCTCTGGAGTTAAGGCAGACTTATTCTCTTTTGTCCTTACAAAGAAACTTAAAACTTTTCTGTTTTCTAGGTAAATGTTCTTCACAGGCTTCAATAACGCCATGAGACCCTCAAGTGAGCAAAGCGTTTGAATTTCTTCTAACTTAACATAACATGGTAGTGAGTGCCCCAGTGCCCAGCATGCATGGTTAACTTAGATATTGTGTTGATGGAGTAAAAGAGAGTATAGTGAAACACCAGAGTGCACATAAATGCTAGATGAACGCTGCATTTAGACATTAACAACAAAAGAAGCACACAAATGTTAAGCCGGCTAAAAGAGTAGTGCAGTCATCGGGAGCTCCCAGCTATGTGACAAACACGGTGGCAGTCTGGTGGGTGGTAAATTAGAGCACTCAGAAGACCAGGATCAGATGCATTATATATGGGGGCATACATATACAGCACAATCCTATCTAGCGGGTTGCAACGGGGTGCCGAACAGCAGATGACAGCCCAGTGATATGATTCAAGATCATTTACAGTCAGACAGGTAATATGCAGTTTCTTATGGTAGTGCCCTTTGTAGAGATGGGTCTTCAATTTCTTTTTTTTTAATTACAGAGGTTAGGGGTAGTTATTATGTCAATAGGGAGGTGGTTGCAAATTGTGGGTGCCTACATGAAAAGACCATGCCACCTGGTTTTTAACTTTTTCTATTTCTTGGCAGTTTCCTGGCTACTCATGTTATAATATTCGCCTCAGTTGGTTAACTTCTTGGGCAGGTATGCGGGTAGCTTTTATTTATGGTCTTGTAAGTGATGCAGCTGATCTTGAAAATGATTTCGTGGCTTTGTGGCATTTGTCACTTATGCTTTAAAAGCAGTTTTCCACAGTTAATGTTCTAACGATGCAAGCCCATGGAGACCTGGCTAACATTGCGATCACATAATCCTCTCTCTCTCTCTCTCTTCCCTCCACGGCAGTAGTTGCAGTCCTCAGCAGAGATACGCACTGGCAATTTCAGTTAAAAGCCTGACTTTGGCCTTGCCAGTGCTTGTTAGGAAAGCTGTTACTTGTAGTGGGGCCTGAAACAATTTGTCAGTGTGTCCTACATCAAGCAAGTTTGTCTGCACTGTGAGCAGTCTCACTTTTCTCCTCCAGCGTGAGCCTGATTCAAAGAATAACATAGTATTCGCAGCTATGCAGATTTAGATGCTCGTGTGGTTTTATAAATAGACAATTCTGAAACATTTTTTAGTACTACTCTTTGTACCTGTAACGAAATATGTTGCAAACCTACCATCTCGTGTACGGTGACATAAAACTTGGCTCTGCTTGGCTCTGCTTGACTCTGATATGGATGTTTGGTTATGCCTTTTTCTTTTTCCAGGTCGAGCATTAGCGATGACCTGTTGCATCTCTTTGGCAAACTGGCCCATTGACATTGGCTGTTAGCTGAGGCATTCAGAAAGGGTGGCTTCTTATTGGTCTATTACTTCAATTGTCCCTCCTTTGCATGGCTCCTTCCTCCCGTGGCGATTTCACTAATGGTTTCTTTTAGTTGTCCGGGGCGGACGCCATGCCTGATTTTGTTTGAGTCATTCCCCTCTGCCTTAAGGGTTCGTCCTAGCCGTCTCAATCTTGCAGTTTCTGCTAGATATATATTTTTTGGTTCATCGGCATTCCTAATTCGTTTTAGTGACGATCTCCATGTATTTTTTTATTTTTAAATGCACAATTTTACCACTGCCGAGACTCGAACCCGGTTAAAGTCCGAAGTCGGCAGCTCTAGAGGTTACTCCACAGTCTATCTCTCTCTCTCTTCCTGCTGTTTTACTTTTGCTTCTGAATCCTCATTGCCTCTCGCTGTCACTTAATATCCCCGTGCAGCCCCCTCCCCCCACCACCACTACAGTATAGTTTTAATGCGCCTGCTCCCTTGCAGGACAGCACAAACTAGATTGCTTTTCCATGGCGTGTTGCTAAATTGTACTCTGGAATGCTGTGTCATTATTACTGTACAGTGTTCGGGCGCTCACCAGGCCTGGTTGGCGCTGTTTAAAATTATGTAAAAAACGCTTGGTGTTAAGAAAGTCACATCCATGAGAAAGTCTATCATTCTTTGAAAATGTCAGTCTACCAGCAGGGATAAGCACGTTTGGTGAGACAACGATAAAAAAATATAATTTCAACCCGTCCTCTCTTCTCCCTTTGAATCTGTTTTCAAAGAAAATCTGTACTGTAACATTCAGCTGATAATCTGAGATGTCAGCGCCGGAAAATGCACTGCTACTGAATTTCTCCGTGTATAATTGTCTTTTCTACAAACGCCTTTGTGAAATAGGGGAATGGAAACTGAAAGGTTAAGTGCATGAATCCTGGGGAAACAATAAAGAATGTCAGATAAGAGGATGTAGCCTTACGGCTAGAGCGTCGACCTCAAAGCTGGGGAACCGGGTTTGAGTCTTGGCAACGACGCTCAACATACTGTGATTCTGGGCAAATCACTTAATCTCCCGGCGCCCAACAAAAATGAATGTGTCCATCTGTAACTAAACTGGTGCTCACGTAAAGCGCTCTGATACCTGATATCTTCGGGTTTAGTTCGTGCTATATGAAACTCTAAACAAAAAAAGCAAAGGTCTGGCAGGTGGATTTAGAATGCAAAACTCAAACGAGGGCGGCAGACTGGCTTGAGATGGCCATTAAAAGCAATCACAGTTTTAAGTGATCCTGCAGCACTAAGTTAGCTTTTACATTTTTCCCTTTTATTTGTAATTGCCCGCAGCTTTTAACATACGTTGAAGGAATGATTTACAAACAGCACACCTAAACCAATCCTCTGATTATAAATGTACACATCATATTCAATCTTATTCATTTTGTGTAACTTCGTACTTCAGTAGCAGCCGCAAATACAAAATTGATTTTCATTGATGAAAAGGAAGTACAACTAAAAAAGAAATGAGAAAGAAGTAGCGACTTTATAAGAGGCCATTTATGTAGTTTCAGAGTTGTGTGAATAACAGATTTCACCTTTCCCAGTTCATGGCTCAATTCAGAGGACAAAGCAAAATGTAACCCTGATGCCTAAATTTAGTAAGATTCTTACCACTGGGCTTTACTGCTAAACCTTGACCAGACTTAGAAATGTGAGAAATGCAAATGAAAAAAGAAAGGTGTTAATTCTTATGGCAAACTGTGTTTGCTCTCCATTACGTGGATGGCTGGTAGGAACATAAAGGTAATCTGGTTTATCTGAAAGCAAAGCCAGGCCAAAAGGGCTCATCTAAAAGACCAGTATGAGCTTGTTTTTGTTTGCCAGTTTGAGCTGGTTTTTGTCTGCCGCTTTTTAGGTCTCGCCTACGCAGCATAGGAGAACCTTTAGCCTTCGCTCTGCTCTTTTTGCAAGCACACACTCGTGCTTGTGGCGGCATCCAGCTTGCGGGAGCGAGCAGGGGCGCGCCACAAGCACAAGTGCAGTGCTTCCAAAAAGAGCAGACTGCGCGCGCACGCACGCACCACTCCCGGGCTTGTTTTTAGGTCGAGCCTAGCGCAGCGTGCATGCGCTTCTCTAGGTAAAACGACCTCTTGGAATCGCTCTGGACTTCTGGCCTAAGGCTTGCGGTTACGAGCAACACGAGCGTGCGCGCACCACTCGCGGGACGCTGCAGCTGCATTCCTCGCTCGTGTTGCTCGTAACCGCAAGGCTTAGGCCGGAAGTCCAGAGGACGCTGCAGCGCTTTCACTCCATCACGCCGTAGGCATTGCAGAGCCACCACCTCACACACTGCCTTCTGTGAACACCTCTTGTTTTTTTTTTCTATTTGCAAAGCAATTCAGTGCTTCGGTGCCAGTTGCTGCTTGCAGCCCGGAATGGTACACTTCTCAGCTCCAGCCTTCACTCCCACCTCCCGCATCCTCCAACCTCTTCCCCATCTATCACTCTTGTTTCCCTGGAGACCCACTGTGAGTGACAGGAGCGGGGTAGCCTGATAGTCTGACTGCGGACCTGGCGCTGCTGGCCAAGGATTGCTGAGATTAAGATGACACCCAACCTCCTGTCACGAAGAGCGAGACAAGGATCCACTTCCTGTCACCTAGAACAAGGTGGCTTCCCACTTCTCACTACTAACTTTTATGCCGAAGTCCAGCTTAAATTAGATGTTTGTTGTATTTGATGCAGCAGCGGATTTTGTGAGCTCTTCTCCCCAAAGAGCTCCGAACGGAGGGCGCTATCACCTCTCCTGCACACGCACTACTTTCCCCGCCTCTTAATGTCAGGCCCACTCTGCTATAAGAACTGATTAAATAAAGACGTCCCGACCCCTCCCTTCTTGCGAACAACACCTTTTATTCTTTTACAGGAGACCCCTTTTAATCATTACAATTCTTTTCTTCACCTCTCCCACTTTTCAACCTAGCCTCCTCCGTGTCGTAGTTTCATTTAGCACTGCCTCAGCTCTTGTTATGTGATGTGTTCCATAAAGGCTTCATATAAACACCGCTGCTCATCGTCCCGAATATATTCTATTAATCTCTTCACCCCAGGATTGTCTTAAATCTCTCCCTTCACCTCCAGTCACACAGGTACCACCCCCACCACCAAAGAGCTCTCATCTCTCCAGCAACCAGCACTCACATCCCCAGCACGCTACTGTGATTGAAAAGTGTATTTGTAAGGCACTCTTTACCGTAACCAGTCTCTAGGTGCTGATGCAGCGCACTTTAGTCAGCCTTTCAGCAACCACGCTTTAGCAGTTTAATTAAATGGTCCATTGAGGAAGGGAGCGTCCAGGTGTGGACCGATGGGGCAGCCAGCATTTCATTTTGCAATACGACCGTTGCTTATTCTCTGTCAATCAACAGTAAAGATAATGGCACACAAGCACTGGGTATTATGGAACTGCAGGTTCACACATGGAATGTCTTTTTCCCCAATTATCCAGAAGCCGGTAATGTTTTATTTAGCATGCATGTTGTAGACTGAAGCTAGCGTCCATCAGGTAGCTTATTGTTTGAAGCCTATTACGTTTCCACAATTGTTATTTTGTTAGTTGTTCCATATAACCTTTCAGTAGATTGACACAGTGGTGTTAAGTCAATTAGTTAAAGGGTTAACACTTTAAGTGTGTGCTCCTTCTGTTGACTCCGTCTGAGCAGAACTAAGATTAAGTACGCAGTACTGAATGTGTTAACACTTAAACAACACCTGTAAGTACAGGCAAGGACATCTCTTTAATAATTTCTTATAAGGTCCCAAAGGCGAGACCTATTGGCTATGCCAATGCTTTTTTTTGTCTGCCAGTGTGAGCTGTTTTGATTCTGCCAGTGTGGCCTGGATTTTGACGGCCAGTGGGGGTTGATTTTTATCTGCCAGTGTGGGTTGCTGTTGTGCCAAGGCAGGCTGCTTTCTTGAAGGTTAGCGCACGTGTACTGTAAGGCCAGAGGCAGGTGACTAGAGCAGTTGACTGTTTGAGCTAATTGATGTTCCCTAGGATGCACACATTGCCTCTACCCTAAAATTATTTCTGTTGATAATGTTGTTCATAACGCCTGTTAAGGAATCCCTTAACATGCTGTCCTCATTAGCACAATGTTACTTGACCACTTTGTTTCTAAATACATCACTCACAATGAAGTGTTCAGAAACAATAAAACAGTGTTTTATAAGAAGTCTAGCATTGTAAGTGCACTTTTTAGGTCGAGTATTAGCGCTGATCTGTTGTATCTCTTTATGGGGCTTTGGCAAACCCACCCATTGCCATTGGCTGTTAGCTGCAGTATTCAGAAATGCTGGCTTCTTATTGGTCTATTACTTCAATTGTCCCACCTTTGTGTGGCTCCTTCCTCCCATGGGGATTTCAATCAATCAGTATCTTTATTTCGATCACTTAAGACCACAAAAGACAATTTACAATAAAACACACGATCCCACCATTAAAAGGGGATAAGATAGACAATGTTCATAATAAAATGTAAAAGTTTTTAAAAGTGATTACTGATCAAGGGTTTGAGATCATATAAATTTCAGGATATTTACTAAAAACATTAAAATTCATGTTGTTAAAACCACACAAAGTGATCTAAAAATTCATAAAAACATGGCACGAATCTACTGTTCATTTCATGGAACTAAACAATTGGAAGCCCTTAAAAGTATGCGACCGCAATTAAGCATAGTTAATCAAGATTGGGATTTGACAAGTGTACGCCAGTTTATACAATACAGTATATATATAAAAGGAATTAATGGAAGCTCCGCCTATAGTTGGGGTTATACCAAACGAGAATTAAAACATTGGGCTGCCGGCATAATACTGGCCTACCCGTTTCCACGTCTTTTTACTTTATTTACAGATCATTAAATTGGATGGGCTTGGCGATCTTGGTCATTTTTTCGCGAATTAGCCACATCCAACTTAAGAATTTGGCAACAGCTATTACACATGGTGCATTTGTGTTGGTCAGCAATATTCTCATTGCGGTGGCACTACTCCTAACGCCCATGTTTCTACATAGTGGTTTCAACCATTTTCTCCGCGGTGCCTGATAGGCCGGGCAGATACATAAAATATGCGAGTAGGTCTCCTCATACTCCATACACAACTTGCACTTGCTATCATTTAGATTGTGCCATTTGCATGTAAACGAGTTTACAGGTAGCGAACCCACCCGGAATTGAAAGTAAAGACACCTGTCCCTTGGTTTGGTAATGATATCCCAAAAGTGCTCGTATTGAGGACAGGGCTTAAACTCCAAATATTTACCCGTCAATGATGTAGACTCTGAGGTTAGTATACTATTCTTCACCACCATTGACCAATAAAGCCCTTTCATATCTTTTTTTGAAGAAATTGTTGGCTTTCTGGGTCGTCCCATAAATGTCGCACGCCCATACTAACCAGTGTTTTTTTGACGTTTTGTAACCACATAATTTTACATGAGGTGTCGGATTCCCATACGTCTTTTAGGGCAGTGGCATAGTGCAGGCACTCGGGGGTGGTCCATAATCTACGCCAATACGCTATTCGGCGAAACTTAGCGACCTCGTCCAGTCTACTGCAACCTAAGTCGTAGGAAAACTGGCTTCAGTGGAGTGCTCTGTGGTAGGCCAATAACGTTTCTCACAAATTTTTTTGGGGCTAGAACTAGTGGCGTTAGGTTATCGAAACCCCAGAGTTCAGCACCGTAAGTTACAGAGGCAATAACTTTTGTATTGTAGATCTTAAGTAACGGATGCATAGGCTGGGTTAGTGAAGATTTGTATTCTTTCAACAAAGCACCGGCTAGGTGGCGATGTTTTAGGGCCATAGTTTCTATCTGCGGTTTCCAATTGAGTTTATTCCCAAGCGTAATCCCCAGATAATTAAAAACATCTGTTTGGTCCAGGAGTTCATCATTAAGAGACACCCTTCCCTTAATGGCCCGATGTTTATGGAGAACCATAAACTTAGTTTTATCTGCGTTCATCACCAGACCGCGATTTTTGCAAAAACCTTCAAACCTCGTTAAAGCCAATAAAACAGTGTTTTGTGAGAAGTCTAGCATTGTAAGTGCACTTTTTAGGTCAAGTATTAGCGCTGATCTGTCGTATCTCTTTATGGGGCTTTGGCAAACCCACCCATTGCCATTGGCTGTTAGCTGCAGTATTCAGAAATACTGGCTTCTTATTGGTCTATTACTTCAATTGTCCCTCCTTTGTGTGGCTCCTTCCTCCCATGGGGATTTCACTAATGGTTTCTTTTAATTGTCCGGCAGGAGGAGGCCGTGCCTAGTTTTGTTTTTGGTACTTCCTCTGAGTCACTCCTCGCCACTCCCCTCTGCCTTAAGGGTTCCTCCTAGCCGTCTCAACGTCGCAGTTTCTGCTGGATATATATCTTTTTTTGGTTTATCGGTATTCCTAATTCGTTTTAGTGACGATCTCCATGTATTTTTTTATTTTTAAATGCACAATTTTACCACTGCCGAGACTCGAACCCGGTTCCCCAGGTCCAAAGTCGGCAGCTCCGGAGGTTACACCACAGTCTCTTTCTCTACTTCCTGCTGTTTTACTTTTGCTTGTGAATCCTTCTCATTGCTCCTCGCTGTCACTTAATATCCCTGTGCAGTCCCCTCCCCCCCACCACCACTACAGTATAGTTTTAATGCGCCTGCTCCCTTGCAGGACAGCACGAACTAGATTGCTTTTCCATGGCGTGTTGCTAAATTGTACTCTTTAATGCTGTGTCATTATTACTGTACAGTGTTCGGGCTTTCACCAGGCTGTGCAGTCCCCTCCCCCCACCACCACCTCGTAATGCAGAGCACTGGGATTTATTAAGTCAGTCGGTAAGTTCTCGCCGCCTTCCCTGCACCAGAGCAGATGTGGCACCAGCTAAACGATAACAAACTGGAACGGGATTTGGTGGTAGATTTCCACATTGCCTTGTGTGCACCAATCGTAAACATGCAAAAAAAGGATGCGCTTCATGGTTTGGTCTGAAGCCCTTAAATCTTCTTTAGAGAAATTACCCTGTGCCCCACCTTCCATCATTGCTTGTGATTTTTAATCCTTCAGCGCCCCTCGCCGTCACTTTTAATGAGCATTTTCCTGTCTCAGCCCAATGCCCGATTCATGGACACTGTGCTTTATCTTTCACACACGCTTTCTCGGTAGCATTCTCTTCCCCCACCCCCGTTCCCTACTGCTCCCCTCTCCCTCCAGGCCTTTCGTCCCTCCGTCATTGTTCCCCCATCCCTCCAGGCCTCTCGTCCCTCCCTCGTTGCTCCCCTCTTCCTCCAGGCTCCTCATCCCTCCCTCGTTGCTCCCCTCTCCCTCCATTTGCGCTCCCCTCTCCCTCCATTTGCACTCAGAATTGTTCGCCCTTCCTCTGAGAAATGCAGATGTAAGTTGGCCCAGCCTAGGGTGGCAGCGGCATTGGCATGTCCCTTAGCAGCACATGCACTGCTGTGGCACGGCGCTCCCTCCACCCCTCCAGCTGCCAGCCATTCTCAGAGATACGCTCGAGGCAGAGCTCGCGGGTAGCTGAGCCTCGCCTGGCACAGAAACTCGAGGGTTGCAAACACCCACCCCAAACTAACGACAAACTACCTGTGTTGCATTCATTTCGTTATTTTTCATGATGTGTTGCCAAAGCTGATGTGAAGGGGGTCGCAGCTGCGCGAGTCAAGGATGCTATAAACAGGGCCGGACTGGGAACAGAAACCGGCCCTGGCAAACTGCTCAGCCGGCCCCCCCTGGGGTGAGGGGGAGTGCAGCCGAGCAGTTTGCGAGGGCCGGTTTCGGCCGATTTTGTTACAGGGGGCCGATATTGCCGACCCCCGGTAACAAAAACGGCCCCCCAGGGGCCCAAAACTGGCCCCCACCCAAGCGGCCTACCGGGGAAACGCCCGGTGCCCGCTATGGCCAGTCCGGCCCTGGCTCTGAATTTCAAGTGGCTGACGTTGTGCTTCTCACTCCTGAATGTCAAAACAATGTGATTTCTCATCCCTCCCTCGTTCCTCCCCTCTCCCTCCAGGCCTCTCGTCCCTCCTCTGCTGCTCTCCTCTCCCTCCAGTCCTCTCGTCCTTCCCCTCTCCCTCCAGGCTTCTCGTCCCTCCCTCATTGCTCCTCTCTCCCTCCAGGATTCTCGTCCTCCCATGCTGCTCTCTTCTCCCTCCAGGCCTCTTGTCCCTCCTCTGCTGCTCTCTTCTCCCTCCGGGCCTCTCGTCCCTCGCCTCTCCATCCAGGCCTCTCGTCCCTCCCTCGTTGCTCCCCTCTCCCTCCAGGCTTCTCGTCCCTTCCTCCCTCGTTGTTCCCCTCTCCCTCCAGGCTCCTCATCCCTCCCATGCTCCTCTCTTCTCCCTCCAGGCCTCTCGCCCCTCCTCTGCTGCCCCCCTCTCCCTCCAGGCCTCTCGTCCCTCTCCCTCCAGGCATCTCGTCCCTTCCTTCGTTGCTCCCCTCTCCCTCCAGGCTTCTCGTTCCTCCCTCGTCGCTCCCCTCTCCCTCTGCTTAATTTGAGCCGGTGGTTGCAGCTCCCAAGATAATGTGCTGCATGGATAAATACTTATAAGGTCCCAAAGGCGAGACCGATTGCATTGCAAATGCTTGTTTCGTTATGGAAGATTGACGTTACTTTTCTATCCATTTTTTTCTGTGTTTTTTCAGTCATACAGTCTGATTTTTCCTAGTCCTCTTCTCTTGTCTAATCAGGGAAATGTTTTAATGTTTTCTTCCTCTGTTGTGCGTCAGCCACAATGTTCTCCCTTGTCAATCACAGGGTCCTCGGACCAGACTCTGCGATTAGGGGACATTGGCACTGGGTAGTGATAGGGAGGTGTTTGGTGTGGCCAACATAAAGCTGATTTAGCACACGTTTAATCTGTGTGACTACCCAATGTGGTGTTCTTCTGTAAACAAATGCTCCGAGTGATTAAAGGCTGTTAGTAGCAAAACAAGGGAAACTAGCCTGACGTGGACATTGTCCACATAGGAACGTGTGCAGCAAAAAGGGCTTCAGTGTGCAAGTGTGTAGTGTGTAGGGCCTGTATCACACACAAGGCCCTACACTCAAACTCCCCTGCTTATCTTGCACAGAAACTTGTGGTATCCGGAGGAACCAGAAACTCCCGATCCGCCAGAGACCTCCTGCTACAACCTGCACGCTTCCGGAAGAAAAAACGTACAATCGGGCTTTCTCTGGGGCCGCTCCGAGAATATGGAACTCTCTCCCGCCCACCATCAGAAGAATCCCTTCACTGACACGCTTCAAAAAGGAGGCCAAAACCTTCCTTATGGGTAAATTCCTCGTTTAAATGTTGCCTCCAACCAGCACAGAGACTCTGATTAACTCCTGACTAGCGCCTCCCCTCGGATTACCTAGTCACCTCTCCTAGAAACCTGGGGACTTGTTTCGAGCAACCATAAATCGCAAACCGTACATCCGTGTCCACTATCTTTTTTATATCCTGCATCCTGCCCTCTTTTACCTTTGTATATTATTGTGATTCCAAGCCTATTGCACATTTCTATGTTTCCTGTAAAGCGCTCTGATACCCTAACGGGTCAAGTTCGCGCTCTATAAAACACAAAACAAAAATAAGTGCAGGCTAAATAAAAGAATGTTTTTCTTCGATGTAGTTTTTATAGTCCCTAACACTTTGTAGGGAGTGGAGGCGGGGTTCAACTACAATCTTGTTACCCTGCCGGCCCTTAGGTAGCGCGTGGGCCGGGCCGCGGTGCGCTGCGACGCCGCAGCAGTAATTGCACACTTACGCCGTGGTATATTTTGCGCGGACTGCCCTACGCAGCTCCGCCCACATTTATTTATACAACCGCGCTCCGCCTTTCGGCGTGAGCGCGAGGGTGAACATTTCCGGAGCGTGCACCGGCAGAATAAACTAGCACGCTAACTATTACATCCCATCCCAACTTAGTCCTTCACTGCTTCCCAAATGTCTCATGGTTCACTCACGTGGCAAGCAAAGTCCTTCAGGCGAGTGCTCGGCTGGGGATTGTCTCTTAGGGCATACCTGGACTGGCCCCGGCTGGAGCTGGGCTCCGAGGCTGACGTGCTGGGCGAGGGACTCGCCGTGGGGGACACCAGGATGGCTTCTGGTGTCCCTGGTGATGCAGCGGGCTCGGGGTGGTGGACTTCTACCTCACCTGGCTCTGCTTGGCTGGTCCCCGGCTCCTCCGTGTCATCAGCCACATCAGCGTAACGGGCCAGGTTCTCCACTTGCTTGAACCACGAGATGTTGCGGGTCACGGTCTCTCCTTCCTTACCAACAGTCACCATTGTCCCTTTCATGTCAATTACTGTCCAGTATCCGTGTTCGTAGCGAGTTCGGAACTTCCCTCCCGGTCTCCGATCTTTCATGATGACGGTGTCCCCGATGCGTAGTTGACGAGACACAGCCCTCCTGGCTTGGCTGGCTGTGTTGTTGCGCTTTTCTCTTCTCCTGAAGGCGCCATCTTCATCAAAGGGAGGGGGTGTCCACCCTGGTGCGGTGGTGAGGCTGTCCCGGCGAGCACCATTGAACATCAGCGCCCAGGGCGCTTGGCGCGTGGAGCTTTGAGGGGTGCTCCGGTATTCCCTCAGAAATCTTTGGAGGTGCTGTTCTGGATCGGCGTGCTCGGCCACCGCGATGCGAAGGGCTTTATTGATGGTCCTCATAAAGCGTTTAATCTTGCCGTTGGCTTGAGGCCATTGCGGGGTGATGCGTCTGTGCCTGATACCATGCCGTTGTAAGAACTCCTTGAACTCATGTCCTTGAAACGGAGGCCCGTTGTCCCTCCTGAGTTCTTCCGGACAGCCAAACATTGCAAATATCTTCTCTAGTGCGGGGCCGACATGCGAGAAGGCCGTTGAGCTGACAACCTCTACCACGGGGTACTTGGAGTAGCTGTTGATCAGGGCTAGGGTGAATCGACCATCCGGGAAGCTCCCGAAATCCACACTCAGCTTCTCCCAGGGACTCTTCCCCTGCTCTTACATGTGGATGGGTGCGGGCCTCTCGGGGCCACTCGTCACTTGGCAGGATGGACATCTTCGAACTACTTCTTCGATCCGAGCACCCATCCCTGGGAACCAAACTTTTTCCTGCATGCGGGCTTTCATCTTCTCCACACCTTGGTGCCCACCGTGGGCGAGTTGGGTCGCTCGTGGTTGGAGGGATGTGGGGATCACGATCTGGGACCCCCTTAGCAGGATTCCCCCTTGGGTAGCGCTCAGCTCGTCCCTGACTCTCCACATATGCATTAAACTCTCCTTCTCCGGGCCAGACCACGAGTTGGCCGACTGTAAGAATTGACGCCAGTGTCCCCCTTGGACGGCTGCTCGGACCTTGGCAAAAACTGGGTCTGCCTCTGCGGCGACTGCCACCTCCTCAAGGGTCATCGCTCGAGGGCACGTAAACGCCGAGATCATGTTCAGATGGGCCTCAGTGGTATCAGTAATTGGTTCCTCACTCGTGTTTTCACTTGTGGGAGGGTGTCTTGAGAGAAAATCGGCAGGGTTCTTTGCGCCCGGCCGATAGGCTACGTCCATTACAAACTGCTGGAGTCCAATGGCCCACCGTTCGATGCGTGGTGGTGGGTGGGGTGCCGTGCCTTTAAACAGCGGTACCAGGGGCTGATGGTCCGTAATGACCTTGAACGGGTGTCCGCACATGTACAGATGGAAATGCCTGCATGCCCAGCGGATGGCTAGGGCTTCCCTCTCAATCTGGGCATATCTTCTTTCGGTCGGGGAGAGTGCTTTGCTGGAATAGGCTAGAGCGGCCCATCGTCCAGGCTCTTGCTCTTGGGTGAGGACGGCTCCGAGGCCTACGGGGCTGGCATCCACGAGTATCTCGGTCCGCTTGGCGGGATTAAAGTACACCAGCGTGGTGTGGTCAAGGAGCGCGTGCTTCACGGCTTGGAAGGCGGCTTCTTCACTCTGGCCCCATTGCCACATAGCATCAGTTCGGGTGAGGTTCCGGAGCGGCTCTGCGATGGTGGCTAAGTCCGGAATGAACCGGCCGCAGTATGTGGCCATCCCTAGGAAACTGCGTACTTCAGCTACTGTTTGGGGCGCTGATGCATTCTTGATAGCCTGGGATTTCCTGGGATCGACTTGGATCCCTTCTTGTGTGAAAGTGAAACCGAAGAACTCTAGGCGTTGCTGGAATAGTATGCATTTCTCCCTGTGTAGGGTGACCCCATGATCCTGAAGTCTTTTCAGGGTGGCTCTCATGTGCCGATAGTGTTCTTCTGCCGTTTGCGAGTGGATGAGTATATCATCGCTTACGTTTAGTATGCCTGGGAGCCCGACCAGGATCTCCTTGACCGCATTCTGGAAGATTTCGGCTGCTGATGATATACCGAAGTTGAGGCGCTTGTATCTCCTCAGTCCTAGATGCGTGCTGAACGTGGTTATGTATCAGCTCTCTTTTGCAAGCACTAATTGGTGGTATCCGGCGTTCAGATCCAACTTCGAAAAACATCTGGACACATTTAGGTCAGCCACAATGTCATCCATGGTCGGCGTTATGTGGCTTTCCCGACGAATGGCCTTGTTGGGGAGGCGCATGTCAATACAGAGTCTTATTTTCCCTGGTTGGCGAGGTTTTTCCGCGATCACCATGGGAGACACCCAGGGTGTGGGTCCAGAGACCTTTTCTATGACCCCTGATCCTCTAGCTTCTGCAGCTCTTCTTCCACTAGCGGTCGGAGGTGGAAGGGAATCCTCCTGTGCCTCAATGCCATTGGTGCGACTGTCGGGTCTATACGTAGTTTGATTGGGGCTTTCTTGATCCGGCCTAGTCCTTTGAACAGGTCCTCAAACTGACTGAGCAGTTCTTTGGTCTGGTCCGCTTGTACGCTCCTGGCGAATGTTACCAGTCCTAGGTCTTCTGCCGCATGGCTGCTCAGTAGAGTGTCAGCTTCCTGGTTGATGACATGGATGTCGATTGTGATCTCAGTGCCTTCTGACCGCACTGGTACGGTCATTTTGCCTCGGAGGGGCAAAGTTGAATCGCTCCCGTAGGCGAAGATCTTGGTCTTTGACGGCTGGAGCTCCGGTTTTGGCTTTAATTTGTTATATTGTAGTATCCCCATGACGGTGATTGACGCCCCTGTGTCGATCACAGCGTTGACTTCTGATCCGGCTATGTGCACTGTGCATCGGGGCTGAGGACGTCGTCGCCTTTTCAGCACCAGAGTGAAAGAGACTAGGTATGTCTCCCCTTCTTCGTCCGACGACGAGTTGTCTGCGTGGTATACGGTTTGTTCTTTCCTTTTCCCCTCTGACGGGGATGACAGCGAGATGTCTGACAGCTGACGGACCATCCTCCGTACTTGCTTGGGCCTTTTCCCCTCTTTTCGCTGTGCCTTCTTCCTGCACACTGAGGCGAAGTGGTTCGCGATACCACAGTTGGTGCACGTCTTCCCTTGCGCCGGGCATGATTGCAGTGGGTGTTCCTCGTACCCGCAATACCCACACTGGCCTTTTGGGTGTGGTGGTGCGCGGTCTCTCGAGCAGTAGGTTCTGTCTCGCGTCCTGACCGCATCAGCACGTTCAGTCTTGACGGTGACGCTCTTCTCCGTGTTGCGCATTAGGGCGAGGTCCATTTCCTCCGCTCGCGCGACCGACAGGTCGTGGGATCGTGCTAGCACTAGTATGTCGTTCATCGGTATATTCGGCTGTCGTAGCATGAGGCCTCGCAGGACTTTGCTGCGGATTCCAAGTATTAGTTGAGCCCTGATTTCCTCTGCGGCCCTGTCTCCCACGAGGTGAGTACTGGCCAACTCCCTTAGTCTTGCGTGGAACGAGTCAACTGATTCTCCTTCCCTCTGTCTGGCTTGCCTTAATTTGAAATGCTCAAAGTGCGGATTCAGTTGAGGGTCGAAGTGAGCGTTCAGAGCAGTTACTGCTGCAGCATAGTCCTCCGGGGGGCCGGTGTTGGGGAGGTGTTTAAAGAGTAAATAGATCTCCTCACCTGCATAGTAGAGGAGCAATGAGCGCTTGACGGCGCCGTCCGTTTCTCGGGTGGCGATGAAATAGTTTTCTAGGCGGCCAAGCCAGACCTACCATCTTGGAGACGCCGTGGCGGGGTCCGCCGACTCACTGAAAGGAGGCAGAACTCCTGTGGGTGGGTGTTGTATTGTGGCCCTCGCTGGGGCTTGTGCTCCCTCTCCTTGATCCCCCATGGCGCTGGCAACTTATGCAACTGGGTGTCGCAGCGAGGGTACTGCGCTGTACTGGATGTCTTCGAGGCACTGGCCGGCATGACAGGTACTGTGGGGGCCTTGTGTGCCTAATGCTTGTGAGTGCGATGCCTTGGCAGGCCTTGCCGAGAGGATGCACGCTTGGACTGTGCCACTGCGCTCCGTGCGCGACTCACCCGTGGCGATGAGGGTGATGTTTGCTGCGGCGCGTTGCTGCTAGGTGCTGGGAGGCTAAAAGACTGCTCTGTTTTGCTGGTCTTATTCCCCAAACAAGGTCTCCTGCCTCGTTGACAATCTTGTGCTGCTCCAGTGAGGAGGTCGTGGCCCCCTGCTGCTCCGCCGGGTCTGCCGTCTGTGCAGCTTGTGTGGGCATGGGGGCGTGCTGCAGCACGTGTGCTGCAGGTGTACAGGAGCGTGGGATGTTCCGCCCTCGTCGCCAGTGTTACCCTGCCGGCCCTTAGGTAGCGCTTGGGCCGGGCCGCGGTGCGCTGCGACGCCGCAGCAGTAATTGCACACTTACGCCGTGGTATATTTGGCGCGGACTGCCCTACGCGGCTCCGCCCACATTTATTTATACAACCGCGCTCCGCCTTCCAGCGTGAGCGCGAGGGTGAACATTTCCGGAGCGTGCGCTGGCAGAATAAACTAGCACGCTAACTATTCTGAATGTAACTGTGAAGAGAGAAAAATGAAAACTGCAACTGCCAGGCGTGGCTTCGAGTGTGGTGACATGCTCCTGGGTGGCTCCACACGCCCTCTCAATGCTAGCTGTAGCCTCGATCTGAAAACTGTTGTTTGCTGGCTCAGCAGCTTCGGCACGCGCCTGCTGCCGTTTATAGCGGGGATGGTTACGCTTAGGTGGAGGAGCAACAGCCACACTTACTCTGTAGCCTCGTATTTCTCCTCGCCATCTGCTCCGAAGTGACGCAGGACATTATTTCTCGGAAGTGAGTCGCAAAACTGTCACACACAGCTGCTGAACGAGTGATTCTCAAGATGAATTGTGTCAACTTAGCTGCTATGATCTTGAGTGTAAAAGTAGTTTTCTAGTTTTCATATCTTTTCCAGTACTTAAAAAGGGATCGTAAGAGAAAGAATCCATGTCAATGTCTACACCTGCTGAGGTGGCTAAGCAGCATTGCCCCATTAAGTTCACATTTGCCAACGCCATTGGAATTGGATGTTTGCTCTAGTATCACTTTTAATATTATTTTTCAATGCAGAACGGCACAATAGGTCAACCACAATCATCTATACAACTTGTTAACATATTCTGTGTTTTATAGTTCATATTAAGAATAATGAGCAATGCAGCTGCTATTTTTCTGTTTATTATAGCAGCTGCAGAGATATTGTACTGGTTGCCAAAGTCCCTTCATCTGAGTTATAGGCTAATGTTGCACTCAAAGGCATATAACAAGGGACAGGGACTTTACCATCGAGCACACCCTGAGGCAGAAGGGCTATAAGGCTATTATAACATTCAACCCACTGATGGTATAGTGTTCTAAGTGAAACGGAGAAACAGAAAAACAAGCATTGAAATGTAAAAGATTATGCCAGGCATTACTGACCCTCTGTCGCCCTCTTGTCTTCAATGGCTCTCCCAATATTTCAGTGTTGTTATAAAGCTTCTAGTTAAATACTTCCCCCAAAGGATCATTGGCCAATAGCATGCTGCTCTTGTTGCTTCCATCAGAAGGCCCCAGTAGCTATATACAGTGGTATTTGTAAGATCAGATTTTGTTTCCAGTTGTTCTTTATGTTGCGTGGTGCATGTTTATCTGTTGTGTCATTCCAGGTACGTACTGCTGCACCATGTGATGGGGGAGCTGGAGGGCAAGAAGGGCTCCTGGGGGTACGTGGAAGGAGGTATGGGCCGAGTGTCGCAGGCAATAGCCAACGCCGCAGCTGCACACGGAGCAGAGATTTTCACAGACAAGGTTTACATCTACATTCTTTGGGATGAGAGAGATTGTAGCTATTTGGAACGGAATGATCTGCTGAAATTTTGATAACTATCCTTCAATTTGGTAGTAAGCACGTTCGTAATTTTCAAAGTGTTTTATACAGTCATCCGCGAGTCTCATGCAACAGATTTATGCCTGAAAAGTCTTTAATATTTATGTGAACAAACATTGCTCTTCCTTTTTTAACCCAAACTGTTATATTCATTTTTGGTTTAAATGTGTTTCTCAAACAGTGCCTTATGTTAAACTAATTTCAACAATTATATATCACTGTGAAAAGTGTATTGATGCACATCCTGACAATGTGCACTTTTTAATGAGCATTTATGGAATGTCTAATTTCTTTTATTTGTGCAAAGGTTTTGTAGGTCTACACTAAGATAGCTCATTCATTGTCTGTTGAGAAATATATTATTATCGTACAGTGGGCTTACAGCGTGCCAATTGCTTACCATTTGTTGGATTCATTGTCTTTCTCATTTACTTGCTTCCTATCTGTTATTTGTGTTAGCTTCCCGTCTTCTTCTTGTGTTTATCCCACCGCTGGAGCATGAACACAGTACTATTTTCTTTTACTGCTCACATTTTTCAGATGCTACTTTATTCTTTTTTGTTTAAGCACTCTACAGGAGTGCATGTGTTTTTCCGCTGTCACCTTCATGTGCTTCTCTACCACGCCTCCACCTTGTACAGTGTTCCTCTCCCACCTGTGTGCTTCTTCTCTACTCTCCACCTTTGTTCCTTCTCGCTTGTGCGCTTTCTCCCCACCACCTCCAGGTTGCTCTTTCCAGTGGCGGCCGGCACAGGTAAGAGCGGTGAGGCGGGCAGGGTGGGGGTCGGGTAAGTCGACATACGATGGGCGAAGTAAAATTAAATAAAAATAAAACCACTTACCTTGCGCTTGCCGCATCGCCGAGTCGGTAAGTGGTTTTATTTTTTTGTGTGTACTGCTAACCAGGACACTGGTACGTGAGCTTAGATCTGATGGCCTCTTGAATCTTCGCTTAGACACAAATGAGCAGCTAAAACATAGTTCAGATACTATAGGGTTGAATAAAGTTATCACAGTTACACTAAAGATGTGATTGTCTTGCCAGGCATGTGTATTTTTATAGACACAGCTCTTTAATAATGTCTTGATAGGGGAATATATGTATAGCAAAAATTATGAAAAATAATGCCAAACAATAAAATATAAAATTGAGTGGTGTAGAGTGAAGTGGCATACAGTGGAGTGGCGTAGAGTGGAATGGGAAAGAATGGAATAGCGTCGAGAGAGAGGTGTAGAGCGGAGTAGCATGTCGTAGAGTAGTGTGGAGTGGCTTAGATTAGGGTGCCGTAGAGTTGAGTAGCATGTCATACAATAGAGTGGAATACATTGGAGAGGCATACAGTACAGTGGAGGAGAGTGTCGTATAGTGCAATGTTGTAAAGTGAAATGGTGTAGAGTGGAGGTGAGTGGAGTGGCATAGCATATAGTGGAGTAAAGTGTCATAGAGTAGAGTGGCGTGTTGACAGTAAAGTGGCGTGGAGTGCAGTAAAGTGGAGAGAAGTAGCATAGAGTCAAGCAAACTGTCATAAATTAGAGTACCGTATTGTACAGTACAGTGGAGTGGTGTATCGTAGAGTGTTGAAAAGTGTTGTACAGTGAAGTAGACTGTTGTACAGTGGAGTGTAGGTGCATAGTGTGGATGAGAAGGTTGTACAGTGTAGTGTAGGGGTATAGAGTGTTGTACAGTGTGGAATAGTGGTACAGAATGCAGTAGAGTCTTGTAGAGTGGAGTTGCATAGAATGGAGAAGAGTGCGGCAAAGTGGAGCAATATAGAATGTCGTGTCATACAATGGCATTGAGTGGGGTAAAGTGTCGTGCAGTGGAGAAGAGTGGAGTGGAGTCCAATGGAGTGCAGTAGCGTAGAGTGGAGTAGCATGGTTTAGAGTGGCATGGAGTGGGGTAGAGAGGACAGACATAGCTTACAGTGAAGTAAAGGTTTGTGGAGCGGTGTGTCGCACAGTGGAGTGGACTGGAATGTTGCAGAGTGTTGGAAAGTGGAGCAGAGTGGAGTGCCGCAGTGTGAAGTACAGTGTTGCACAGTAGAGTGGCGTGGAGAAGAGTGCAGTACAGTATGGTAAAGTGGAGTAGCCCAGACTGAAGTAGAATTTAGTGGCATAGAGTAGCGTATGGTGGAGTGGCGTAGAGTGCAGTAGTGGAGTAGAGTAGAGTGGATTAGTGTCTCAGAGTAGAGTATAGTAAAGTGGGGTGGTGTGGAGTGGCATAGAGTGAGTTGAATAGAGTGTTCTAAACTGGAGTAAATGGTTGGTCAGTGGCATAGAGTAAAGTAGAGTGCTGTAGACTCGAATTGACAAGAGTACATCCTTATACAGCAGAGTACTATAGAGTGGGGTATAGGGTGGCAGAGTGGAGGGGCATAGACTGTGGTTGAGTGGAGTACAGTGCAGTTCAGCAAAGTACAATGGAGAGGAGTGCGTACAGTGGAGTGGAGTAGCATAGAGTGAAGTGGAATACCATAGAGTGGAGTGGTGTACAGTGGAATAGCATACAATGAAATGGCGTGGAGTGTAGATGGGTAGAGTGTAGTGGTGTAGAGTGGAATAGCGTAAAGTGGAGTAGCATAGAGTGTAGTTGCATACAGTGGAATAGCATATACTGGAGTGATGTAGAGTGGAGTGGGGTACAGAGGAGTGGGGTAAGAACTTTATTGTTGGTTAATTAAAACCCTTACAATATAAAAACACTTGCTGCATATTCTTAGGAAAAACATTAAATAAAATTACAGAAGTTACAATTAACATTTTACTTAAAACTCTGCAGAACTTCTCGGCAGTTAATGTTCGACTCGGGGGCCAAGTTCTGGTCAACAGTTTATTAGTGGTTGACAAACTGTTACTGTACCCAAAAATGGGATATCGCGTTGCTGTGGTGGGAAGTAGTTAGCAGCGCCGATGACTTCCAACAGTTTTAACGCCTTGATGACAAATTTTGTTAACCTGATGTTTTGGGATCCCCCTTTTTTCTTTGCACCCCCTTGACCAATCACCAAGTAACTTTGCATCATCTGACAATACAGAAAAAGCTATAGGTCTGCAATGTTTAGTGGAGATTAGTAAAATGGGTGCAAAGTTATGACAGATCAAAAATCTGAGGAATTCCTAACTCCGGGAATCCTATCTATAGCTACAGAGTAGCTAGAGCTTTACCCAGAAATCGTGCTTTTTAGGTCTATTGTTAGCCAAGACCTTTTCATTGGACCAAAATATGTATAATATATTTACATAAAGTTGCTTTCAGCCACCTATCTTCATCCTTTGGTCTGTTGTGTCGTTTACATTTCGCTTCCACCCACTACAGCATATTGCATGGGGCAATGGGTCAGCCTACTTAAACCACTGGTTAACTTTACTTTAAGTGACTGCATTTTGCTTTGTCACAAGGAGCACATCCGCACACTAGCTAGATCCCTTCAGTGTCAGTGTTTTTGTTTTTACTTTCTAATTACTTTAGTGTTGCCTTTGTGTTTGGAGCCTGATTTGATAGCAGGATGCTTCTGATGCACGTTCCCTCTTTATCTGACCCCATCTCCTGCCAATTCCTTTTAGAGAGTTTTGCTTTTCTGACTGTTGCTATTTCACACCTTACTAGATTGTGTCCCTTTGAAATTGTTCTGCCTTGTTATCCTCTTTTTACTTTTTACTTTCTCTCCTTCTTTCTTTCCTAATTTCTTTCCTTAGTTCTTTCCTTCTTTCTTTCTGCCTTTCACTTTCTTTCCTTATTTCTCTTTCCTTCTTACATTCTTGCCTTCTTTCATTCTTTGTTCTTTTCTTTTTCTCTTTCCCTTTCTTTCTTTCTTTTTCTCTTTCTCTCTCTTTCTTTTTTCTTTCTTTCTCTCTTTCTTTTTCTTTCTTTAATGCTTTCTTTCAATCTTGCCTACTTTGTTTCTTTTTTCTTTCCTTCTTTCTCTTATCTTTCCTTCTTTCTTTTATCTTTCCTTCTCTATCTTTTTTCCTTCCTCTCTTTCTTTCTTTCTTCCTTCCTTCCTTTCCCGGGTTCTTTCATTCTTGCTTTCTTTTTTCCTTCTCTCTTTCTCTTTCCTTCTCTTTTTCCTTCTCTCTTTCTGTCCTTTTCTCTTTCTGTCTCTGTCTCTTTCTTACTTTCCTTCTTTCTTTCCGTCTCCTTCCTTCTCTTTCTTTCTTTCCTTCTCTCTCTCTCTTTCTTTCTCTCTTTCTTTCCTGCTTGTTCTTTCTTTCTTTCCTACTTTCTCTTTCCTTCTTTCTTGCCTTTTCTTGCCTTCTTTCTTGCATGTATTCTTTCTTTTTTTCCTTCCCAAAGGCAAGAGGCTTTTAGCCAATGCCAGACTGACAGATTTTTTTAGGTCTGTGATAGCCAAGATGTTTTGATTTTACTAAAATTATGCATATAATATTTTTACTTACTGGGGTTTCAGCCAGACTTCATCCATTACTCTGTGGTTGTTTCATTCACTTTTTTTCTTTCACCTACTCCAGCAGGCACCAATGGGCAATGTATCAGTCCACTTCAGTCATTGGCTAACTTCACTATGAGTTACGGCATGCTGCCCTTACACAAGGGACATACAAGCTAGCTCCCTTCAGTGCCAGAGAATACTATGGTAATTGTGTGTTTGTGGTTTTTTTAGACCCCAAAAACTTTTTTGCCTGTAACAAATTCTTTTTTTGGTGGATTTATGAGGTCCCAGCATATTTCGTAACAATAAAGTTTTGCAAAAACCATGACAAAACAAAACAAGACTTGCCAGAAGGCTGGTGGCCAACGACAGACCTATTGGCTTTTACAGTGCTTGTTGTGATCTGGTGTAAATTCGTTCACTAGTTCTGGACAAATTAAGGTTCAAAATTTATAGATATCTGGACTGTTGGGCTTGCGGGACTCCCATGGGCATGCAAACTAAAAAATATAAAGCGTTCTTTTCCCCAACTGCCGCCTTGCTCCCTTGGGTTAACGTGGCAGCAAACTGACTCAGTCCCCTTGTCCTGAAAATAAAAAATAACCAAGATGTAATGGGGCTGAGTAAGGGTACCCTGACTCCCTGGACCTTAACGTGTAGGTCCCAGAGAGACTCCACTGGGATCAAATGTTTGGGGTGCTAAGATCCTCTTGGAGTTCCACGGGAGCCAGTACTGGCGCCTAGGATCGCGTGGGGCTCCTGCGGAATCACAAAGCAACTCAAAAAAAGGGGGAGGCTGGTGTCCATTTGGGTGGGGGGGATTGGTCGCCCATGACGGGGGAGGGATTGCACACAGGTACTGGCCAGATGCCAAGCCGTGTGGCCAATCCCACACAGGGAACGCCCTTTGGTGGTGGGGGGTTTGCATAGTTATGTAGAGTAATTAAATCTTACTTTAAGTTCAAAAAGAAACCCATAGAAATTCACTGAAAAAAACGAAAGTTAAAGAGACATCATAGTTAGGTGAAAATGTTTGTTAAAACTTAATATTTTAAACTAAAAAAACACTGAAACCTACAAGTTATAGTTAAGTCAAATAACTGTACCTTGAGCCCTCGCCATACACTGCTTATGACCTCACATATTACTACACTCATGACATGTTCTATGACATCATTGATAATATCACTAATGACAAATGAAATTACATCATTGATGACATCACTGTGCAGAGTGCCAGGTATAGTTACTTGAGTTATCTATAACTAATTAATGTTAGTGGTTTTTTTTTGTTTAAAATGTAACGTTTCAACTGACATTTTAACCTGACTATAACTTTTCAGTGAACATACATACAATCAGATTCAAACATTTTAAGCAGGCAACACTGCTTTGCAAAGAAAGGTGGTGGAACAAATTCATGTGTGGTATAAATGTGTGGGAAGACGTAGTGTCTGTTTTTTTCTGTGTCGCCTCCAGGGTACAACCTCCAGGGTACAATTAGCAGCTCTAGTGGTGGGGCACATGGGAGGAAGGTAGAACAAATACAGCCGGGGCCTGGGTATCATCTGGCTCCCCTCTACAAATGCCACTGACTTATGTGTATGAAACCCAGGAGGTGAAAAACACCTTGATGCTTTGCTATTGAGTCGCTCAACACCGCATTTCAAATTCTGGATGCCAATAAATAATATTATGTAAACGACAATGAGGGCCTCTTGTGGTCACTTTGATAATTTCAGTTGTGTTCTGCGCTAGATAAGAGACAATTTCTTTGGCTTTCCTTTCTGTTCTTAATGCAGAATGTACAGTATAACGGAGGTAGGATTTGATTTCTTACAGCAAACCCCCTACAGACCTGTTTGTTTGTTTGTTGGGTTGTGAAAACACAACGCCAATGAGTCAAAATAATTGTGTTACCATTCAGCTCACCTACACCTACATATCCACGTTAACCATCTGCAATACGCACACCATTATTTTTTGCCCCACACAACATTTTGTTTGGCTGAAAGTTATGTCTGCAGAGATCTGAAAATGCTTCTACCGGAGGCTTACAAATAATGCAGTGATTAATGCTGCAGATGAAAAGCTCTTATTGCAGCATGCTACAGCAAGCGGTACTTACTTGTAACCATTCCTTTTGCACGGAGGAAAGATACGTTTTTGAAGTTAGAAACATCAAACGCCCAGTTTACATCCGATTTTAAGATAAGGGGGTAGACATACATCATGGCTAAGGGTATTTTATTCATTGTGTAAGATACAGTGACAAATAAAGTGAAAGAGAATAATGACCCTGATTTACAAACTTCACTTTGTAGTAGGTTTTATAATACTACATTAGTAGAAAACAAACTTACTACTAACTGCTATTCGCAAATGCCACTTTTGTAGTAACTTACACGTTTTCAGTAACTTATAGTTTTGTAATAGGTCCCTACCCCCATTATTTTCTAGGAGAGTGTGTTGCCGAACCATTTGTTAGCCCAGTATAGTGCTGGACTTACTACAAAAGTGTAAGTTACTATAGAAGTGCAGTTTGTGGATACCGAAAAGTAGTAAACTTATTCAAAAGTGTAAACTTACTCAAAAGTGTAAGTTACCTTTGGAAAGCGCGGACTATAAGGGAGCGCGCCATTAGGACGCGGGGTCCCGGGATCCCGGCCACGCCCTCTTGGTTCCTTGCCGAGGGATTGGTCAACGCGGCCAGGAGGAACTACTTCCGGGGCAAGAAGGACGTCACTTCCTGCCGGGGCCGGTAATGGGGGGGAGGAGAGGATGGGGGGCCTATTTAGGGCACATTGCCCAGGCCCTCGTCCTCTCTTCCTTACAGCGCCGGCGCCGTGTGCAGGGGACTTCAAGAAACTTCTCAACGACGTCGCGGAGCAGAGGAGGCACGAGCAGGAGAGGCGAGAGACCAGAATCAGAAGGGAGAGGACAGGGAATCCGGAGCCGTGTCGGAGTTTTTCTTTCTTCTTCCTTCCTCGTAGGGCGTTAAGCATCGTGGCGGCGTTGTGCGGGGGCAGGTTGGCCCTGTTTTGGTCGTCGTGCGGGATCTGGTGAAGATAAGCAAGGTATTGGTGATTTGGAATTGGTTGCCGGGCCGGGAGGAGTGCGACGGTTCTGCCCCTCCCCGTGTTTAACTGCATAGTCCTCAGGATGTAGGCAGGGTGTTCCTGGTGGCGGACTTTTCCTTTTCATGTAATTTCTTGCCTGTAGTACAGTGTAAGAACTCTGCTTAATGCAGGTTCTTTCTATTAATGATGGAAAGGGGGATAAGGTACGTCGTACTGTGTAATGTTGTGTGGACATTTGTTCTTTTTAACATTGACCGCTCGGGGAATATCATCTGGCAGCTGTAAAATGTGTCGGGGGTTTCAGAACGGGCAGAGGGAATTCTGGCGTTGCGCGCCGTGCCGAATGTAGGCATTTGACCTGGGGCCCATTTCAGGGAGACTGTTGGTGTCTTGCGCGGACTAGTGCATCGGGGTAGAAGGGCCATAACCACGGGTGGTTGCTGTAGTATCAGCGCGTGGGCGGGGAGCTCTCTGCTGTCGCTATTCACGGGACGGCTATTCTTGATTTGGAGGAATCAGGCCATAGGATTCGGAGATCGAGGTAATAGCTCGGTAATGGGCACGAGTCTTGGGGGACGAATTGAGGGCATGCGATCTGACATTAGGGGGCTCAGGGGTCGGCGCGCTATGCCTAAAGGGCCAGTGTGCTTGAATCGGTCACCCTACGTACTCAGAGCAGGCGATCTCACGGTGAACCAGCAGTTAACCAACAACGGTAGTCAATTAAGTTGGATAGGGGGCGGTGTAGAGGAAACACCCCTTTTGTTCCCATAACTTCAGTTTCCCTCGGGTCTAGGTAGGGCCCTGGTGGCTGGGTACTTCGTCCCCCCCCCCTCTCATACCTGGCACTGGCGTCGTGGCAATGTGCGCGGAGGGACAAGCCTTTAAGAGGCGTGGAGTGTGTAGGGAGGGGGCAGTTGGCCCACGTGAAAAGTGCCATACAATGGTAGTCGGCGTTGCCTTATGCCCGTGGGCAGGAATGCAGATTGTGGTGGGGGTCGAGGGGTGCCTCTAGTGGATCACACGTGCAACCTTACCTCTGAGCAGAGGCCCTGCCTTGACCCGGGACGGGCATGGGCATGCTATCCAGGCAGGCGCTATTGGCAGAGTATTGGCAGCTTGGGGCTGTGAGTAACAGCAGGAGGTACTGCTCCGGGCGAACATTATGAGCAGTGTGTGTATAACGGCCTAGTGGCGGCAGCATTAGCAGTATGCTTACGGTAGGGGCGGGCAAAGTTTGTCCCGTTCGGCGCGAGTAATATTGGCGGTGGGTTGAGTGCTCAACGCGGTATCAGCAGTGTGTTACTGCCCAATGGTGGCGGTATTAATAGGGTGTTACGGCTCAATGGTAGCGGTATTAGCGGGGTGTTACGGTTCAAGGGTGGCAGTATCGGCAGGGTGTTTTTCAGCTCAGAGGGGGTGGTATTAGCAGGGTATTTACTGCTCGATGCAGGCAAGTTAAGCAGTGTGCTACGTGGTTCTCGCAGTAGGGCTAGCGGTGGTTTCACTGCATAGCGCAGGCGGCATTAAGAGCGGGTTGGTGGATACTGTCAGTATCAGCGGGATGTTTACTGCTCAGTGCGGACAGTATGAGCAAGGTGTGTTTGCCACTTGTGGGGCGACAGTAGCATCAGCACGTCTTCTGCTCAGTCCCATCGAAATTCATATTATGTTTGCTCAGGGCGGACTGTATTGGCGGCGGGTTTACTGCAGTACGGCAGCGCGCTTACTGCTAGAGGCATGCCTGACTAGCAGGGTGGTTACTGCGTAGTGCTTCAGCAGCGATACGTGTTCTGCTTGGTGCTGGCAGTTTATCACGGTCGGTGTGCCGCTCGTTGAGAGTTTACTGAACGGATTTAGCAGTAAAAGAGTTATGCTTGCAGGCTGGCGCAGACCGGGTTAGGAGTCGTTGGTCTGCCAGTATCTAGTAATACATATACTGCTTAGAGCGGGTAGTATCTGCAGGGTCCTTTTGCTCGGCGCGGTCTTCGGCACATGGCCCACAGTGTGAACAGTGTATTTACTGCTCAGGGCTAGAAGTATTAGCATGGTGGTACTCCGTAGGACAGGCTGTAAGAGCAGTGGGTTTGCTGATCAGAGCTTGCAGTAGTACCAGGAACCGCGTTAACAGGGGTTTATTGCAGGGTACTAGCGGTATTCCACTGTAGTTCGGGTGCATTGGGGGCCATGTTCCATGCTGTTTGGTGTTCATTTCCGGTGGTATTGGCAGTGGTACAGTAGGTATGTACTGCTCCGGGCCACCAGATTTTCAGCGATTACTACTGAAGGCGGTATTAGTATTAGCAGTGGGTTATTGCTAGGGGCGAGCCAAATTTTAGTGGCTTAGCAATAGTTAGTGGCTCCTCAGTACAGGCGAGCGTGACAGGATTTACTACTCAAGGTAGCCTCGGCATTAGCAGGGCCGACTGGAGTCAGGGCTAGCAGTCGGCACAGTGCTCCGGCCTGTGTTGTTAGCACCATCCGCTGCATTACTCCCTCTAGGGTGGGGGCGTTCTCGTGCTAGGGGCGCGATGGGGACCTAAAAGCAGGGATACATGCTAGCAGGGAACATGCTGAGGGTCCCATTCTCATCTGCCGCATTACCCCTTCCGTGTAGAGCGCTCATGTGTTAGGGGTGCGATGGGGAGCTTACGCAGGCATGAAGGCTGGCATGGAACATGATCAGTACCTTTCTTTCATGGGTTCCAGGGGAGCCCTTGTCACGGGGGCTGCCATGCGTGACAGCGTTTGCTCATCTAAACAGCATTTAATTCTGTTCATTTAGCCCTATCTCTTCTGTTTCTTGTAATTTCCGGGCCCACACAGCTTACGCAGGAGGGGACCGTGCATGGGTCCATTGCTCAAGTTAATTCACATGGCCAGGCTAGAAATTCTCCCTTTAGGGTAACAGTGCACGGAATACACTCTGGTGGACCCCGTCCATCATATTGTTTGAGTCCCTCTGTCAGCCAATGTGTAGGATTTGACAGCTGCTGCCAGTTGCAGGGACAAGTGGTTGGGGCACGCTGGTAGACGACACCGATCCATTAATTTGGGAGGTGAGACGCGGTTCACCCGTCCAAGAGGTGGGGTTCCGCGGGAATATGCAGAACCTTCTGGGCTAGGGGTAAGTTGCAAACACTTGAACAGTTTCAGCTGCATTGGCAAGTTTTCTGTGCTTGTTCTGAGGGGCAATGCCAGCCAGAGACGAGGCTTAGCTGGTTCCAGCTTTGCCCATAACATTGGCGGAAATCGAGGGGCCATCAGGACTCGTGTCAGGCAAAAGCTCAGATGGCTGGGTTCTCGGATGGGATGCCGGCCCTACCTTAGTTTGTAGGGGCCTCGCTACGAGCGCGCCCCGTGGCCAAGCAAAAAAGTGCAGGGGGCATGCAGGCAGGCCCACGTAGGGGGATGGCATCTAGCGGGATCGCAAAGCAAGCTTGTGTCTTGCGCGATAGCCCTAGGGGCGGTGATGGGTCTTTGCCAAGCTTGGGTGATAATAAATGAGGGCAATCCTTCCGTGGGGAGTACAACCTTAGCAGGATACATATGGGCTAACCTCCCCTTAGGGAGCGGTGCGCTAACGAGCTTACCTTATTTTCCGCAGCATTTGCGGTGGCATTGTAGGGGGCTTGCCATTAGGACAAGGATCTGCAGTTCTGGGACTCCGGGGATGGTCAGTCAGGCTCACTACTAGGGAGAGGTGCGAACATGACCCCACTGGTAGGGGAGCACGAGTCAACATAAAGGGGTAGAGGGAGCCTGTAGATGATCTTGGGGGGTACACGTGAATCTGTCTTCAGGTGGAAGGATTTTGCATAGTGGTGCGTAGCATAGTTGGACTACCTATGGCGGTGGAGGATGGATCTAGTCGTTTACTCAAACAGAAGGGGTGCGACAGGCGCAGCAGACCTGACATCTACTGGACGAGATTAGGGTAATATGTCATCCAAAGGCGTGTGGGTTACTTGCCCGTACATTGGGCCACTTATGGTTGGCAGCAGTGTTGAGGGTTAAAACTTGGGGGCGCAGAGAGTGTCTCCCTTTCATTGTATGGAAGCGACAGGCTTCCAGATCGCACATATTCGCCAGCTGGTGGAAGACTCAGTGAGCCATTGGGGACTGCAGTTCCCAGACTTGGTTATCCTACAGTTAGGAGGTAAAGATATGTTGGGGCTGGGACACAGAGCTGCGAGGGAGGCTCTGTCAGGTTACTCTCAATTGGGATAGGACGGTCCCATGATAGCGTGGTCTCATGGTGCCATGGCGAGACTGGGAGTCCAGACTACGGTCAAATGCCTGGTAAGGTTTCGGCCAAGTGCCTAGAAGGCCGGAATCGCCTAGCAGTACCCGGGGCTGGGGCTGGCTTGGTAAAACACCCACAAAGTGGGTATGTGGATGGCAGGGTTCACTGCATTGGTGGGCACACGTCTACCTGTGACCCAGAATGGTGGAGCCGGGCGTGGAATTGGACATGGCTCTGAGCCTGGAGACCGAAGGAACTTGGTGGTTTCAGAGGTAGGCTGGTGGTGGGGAGGGCGAAGGGCGGTTGGCCCTGGTCGCCCTTGTGGCGGTAAGGAGGCCACATAAATTGCCTTACATGGTTAAGGGGAGTCCTCCTGCATACTCCCTAGGCCAGCACTGAGGGGGAGATACGGTAAGCTCAGCCCAGAGAATGGAGACACCGGCTGGGGGCAAGGGCACCAGTTTACAAAATAGGGCAGGGGGCATCCGCTCCTGATTATACCATACGAGCCCCGATGGGCAGCCTGGTGGTTGGAGGGGTGGGCCCCTCGGGTCGCGGACAAGGACCAGATGGCAGGGGCTCACCTTCTCAAGGACGCAGGTGGGTTGCGCCTCGCTTGGTTCTCAGTTTGGGGTGGCGCAAGCCAGAAAGCCCCTTAGTGCTGGAGCGATAGAGAACATTCTTTGTCGATGAATTAAGTTATGTCATTTCTGCTGAGGGATGATGAAGTTATGTGTAGCATGGAAAAATATCGTGCAGTTATTGAAGTTAAGTTGATAACTATATGTCGTCTGAGATTTGAATTGGATTGATGATATTTTGTCATGTTTATATGTGATGGTTTCTAATAAACATGGCCTATTTTACCCACAGCTCTGGTCGTCAAGTCTTGATTTGTGGGTTCTGATGGGGCGGGGCCGGGAGACAACTGGGGGCTCCGGGTCCTATGGAAAGCGCGGACTATAAGGGAGCGCGCCATTAGGACGCGGGGTCTCGGGATCCCGGCCACGCCCTCTTGGTTCCTTGCCGAGGGATTGGTCAACGCGGCCAGGAGGAACTACTTCCGGGGCAAGAAGGACGTCACTTCCTGCCGGGGCCGGTAATGGGGGGGAGGAGAGGATGGGGGCCCTATTTAGGGCACGTTGCCCAGGCCCTCGTCCTCTCGTCCTTACAGCCCCGGCCCAGTGTGCAGGGGACTTCAAGAAACTCCCACCCACCATCCCTAGAGGTAGAGATTTGGAAGGTGTTGGAAGTTGAATTAAGAGTGGCGGTAAGGAGGCCACATAAATTGCCTTACATGGTTAAGGGGAGTCCTCCTGCATACTCCCTAGGCCAGCACTGAGGGGGAGATACAGTAAGCTCACCCCAGAGAATGGAGACACCGGCTGGGGGCAAGGGCACCAGTTTACAAAATAGGGCAGGGGGCATCCGCTCCTGGTTATACCCTACGAGCCCCGATGGGCGGCCTGGTGGTTGGAGGGGTGGGCCCCTCGGGTCGCGGACAAGGACCAGATGGCAGGGGCTCACCTTCTCAAGGACGCAGGTGGGTTGCGCCTCGCGTGGTTCTCAGGTTGGGGTGGCGCAAGCCAGAAAGCCCCTTAGTGCTGGAGCGATAGAGAACATTCTTTGTCGATGAATTAAGGGGCATATTAGCAAGACACACGTTAAAATTATCGCCGTTTTAGCGGCAGGAAACTGCCGCTAAAACGGCGATAATGGGCTTGCTAATATGCGTTATGGAATTCCAATAGAAGCCCAGGTTAGATGTCCTGCACATCTAACCTGGGCTTCTATTGGAATTCTATAACGCATATTAGCATGCCCATTATCGCCGTTTTAGCGGCAGTTTCCTGCCGCTAAAACGGCGATAATTTTAACGTGGGTCTTGCTAATATGCCCCTCAGTTCTGTCATTTCTGCTGAGGGATGATGAAGTTATGTGTAGCATGGAAAAATATCGTGCAGTTATTGAAGTTAAGTTGATAACTATATGTCGTCTGAGATTTGAATTGGATTGATGATATTTTGTCATGTTTATATGTGATGGTTTCTAATAAACATGGCCTATTTTACCCACAGCTCTGGTCGTCAAGTCTTGATTTGTGGGTTCTGATGGGGCGGGGCCGGGGGACAACTGGGGGCTCCGGGTCCTATGTCAACTGGCACGATCACTTTGTACATGTGCAGAATTCTAAATTAATTTGTGTAAGTTACATAATCTAAATTTCCGAATACATTTTTTAAAGTTGCCACAATTGACTATTTCACTAAACTTCGTTGTCCGAAGGAAAAATAACAGGCGCCATCACCTCCAGCACCAAGCCCAAAAAATGTATTCATATGACAATGCGTCCCACGTTAAGTCTTACTCAGAGAGTCATTTTATCAAAATACATAAATCCAGATAAATCCTTATTAAATGGGGCCTCACTTCACAGGTGACTCTTGAAGTGGGCGCCCTAGCTGGGACACTAGGATGCTTGTTTCCGGTCCAGGGAAGACATGGCTTGGCAGTTCGGGCTGGACTGTTCCCATGAGGCACAGGGTCAGACTGATTTGCATATGGCCATGTCTGAACTGGGGTGGTGGAGTGAGCTAAAGAATGATGATGGATTAAACCCAGATCAGTTGACTGGGGGTGAGTGTTTGATTGGCTCAAACGTTCCGTCCATCATCCCCTTTTGTATCGCTTTGTTCGCCCTAAGTTGGCGGGGGTATGCCCAGACGTGGGTCCCTTGCTCACTTTGCCACTGGATTCAAGCAAGCCTGGCTGATGACGGCTGGAATGCCAGAAACCGGTCCTAGGATGCTTGTTTCCGGTCCAGGGAAGACATGGCTTGGCAGTTCGGGCTGGACTGTTCCCATGAGGCACAGGGTCAGACTGATTTGCATATGGCCATGTCTGAACTGGGGTGGTGGAGTGAGCTAAAGAATGATGATGGATTAAACCCAGATCAGTTGACTGGGGGTGAGTGTTTGATTGGCTCAAACGTTCCGTCCATCATCCCCTTTTGTATCGCTTTGTTCGCCCTAAGTTGGCGGGGTATGCCCAGACGTGGGTCCCTTGCTCACTTTGCCACTGGATTCAAGCAAGCCTGGCTGATGACGGCTGGAATGCCAGAAACCGGTCCTAGGATGCTTGTTTCCGGTCCAGGGAAGACATGGCTTGGCAGTTCGGGCTGGACTGTTCCCATGAGGCACAGGGTCAGACTGATTTGCATATGGCCATGTCTGAACTGGGGTGGTGGAGTGAGCTAAAGAATGATGATGGATTAAACCCAGATCAGTTGACTGGGGGTGAGTGTTTGATTGGCTCAAACGTTCCGTCCATCATCCCCTTTTGTATCGCTTTGTTCGCCCTAAGTTGGCGGGGGTATGCCCAGACGTGGGTCCCTTGCTCACTTTGCCACTGGATTCAAGCAAGCCTGGCTGATGACGGCTGGAATGCCAGAAACCGGTCCTAGGATGCTTGTTTCCGGTCCAGGGAAGACATGGCTTGGCAGTTCGGGCTGGACTGTTCCCATGAGGCACAGGGTCAGACTGATTTGCATATGGCCATGTCTGAACTGGGGTGGTGGAGTGAGCTAAAGAATGATGATGGATTAAACCCAGATCAGTTGACTGGGGGTGAGTGTTTGATTGGCTCAAACGTTCCGTCCATCATCCCCTTTTGTATCGCTTTGTTCGCCCTAAGTTGGCGGGGGTATGCCCAGACGTGGGTCCCTTGCTCACTTTGCCACTGGATTCAAGCAAGCCTGGCTGATGACGGCTGGAATGCCAGAAACCGGTCCTAGGATGCTTGTTTCCGGTCCAGGGAAGACATGGCTTGGCAGTTCGGGCTGGACTGTTCCCATGAGGCACAGGGTCAGACTGATTTGCATATGGCCATGTCTGAACTGGGGTGGTGGAGTGAGCTAAAGAATGATGATGGATTAAACCCAGATCAGTTGACTGGGGGTGAGTGTTTGATTGGCTCAAACGTTCCGTCCATCATCCCCTTTTGTATCGCTTTGTTCGCCCTAAGTTGGCGGGGGTATGCCCAGACGTGGGTCCCTTGCTCACTTTGCCACTGGATTCAAGCAAGCCTGGCTGATGACGGCTGGAATGCCAGAAACCGGTCCTAGGATGCTTGTTTCCGGTCCAGGGAAGACATGGCTTGGCAGTTCGGGCTGGACTGTTCCCATGAGGCACAGGGTCAGACTGATTTGCATATGGCCATGTCTGAACTGGGGTGGTGGAGTGAGCTAAAGAATGATGATGGATTAAACCCAGATCAGTTGACTGGGGGTGAGTGTTTGATTGGCTCAAACGTTCCGTCCATCATCCCCTTTTGTATCGCTTTGTTCGCCCTAAGTTGGCGGGGGTATGCCCAGACGTGGGTCCCTTGCTCACTTTGCCACTGGATTCAAGCAAGCCTGGCTGATGACGGCTGGAATGCCAGAAACCGGTCCTAGGATGCTTGTTTCCGGTCCAGGGAAGACATGGCTTGGCAGTTCGGGCTGGACTGTTCCCATGAGGCACAGGGTCAGACTGATTTGCATATGGCCATGTCTGAACTGGGGTGGTGGAGTGAGCTAAAGAATGATGATGGATTAAACCCAGATCAGTTGACTGGGGGTGAGTGTTTGATTGGCTCAAACGTTCCGTCCATCATCCCCTTTTGTATCGCTTTGTTCGCCCTAAGTTGGCGGGGGTATGCCCAGACGTGGGTCCCTTGCTCACTTTGCCACTGGATTCAAGCAAGCCTGGCTGATGACGGCTGGAATGCCAGAAACCGGTCCTAGGATGCTTGTTTCCGGTCCAGGGAAGACATGGCTTGGCAGTTCGGGCTGGACTGTTCCCATGAGGCACAGGGTCAGACTGATTTGCATATGGCCATGTCTGAACTGGGGTGGTGGAGTGAGCTAAAGAATGATGATGGATTAAACCCAGATCAGTTGACTGGGGGTGAGTGTTTGATTGGCTCAAACGTTCCGTCCATCATCCCCTTTTGTATCGCTTTGTTCGCCCTAAGTTGGCGGGGGTATGCCCAGACGTGGGTCCCTTGCTCACTTTGCCACTGGATTCAAGCAAGCCTGGCTGATGACGGCTGGAATGCCAGAAACCGGTCCTAGGATGCTTGTTTCCGGTCCAGGGAAGACATGGCTTGGCAGTTCGGGCTGGACTGTTCCCATGAGGCACAGGGTCAGACTGATTTGCATATGGCCATGTCTGAACTGGGGTGGTGGAGTGAGCTAAAGAATGATGATGGATTAAACCCAGATCAGTTGACTGGGGGTGAGTGTTTGATTGGCTCAAACGTTCCGTCCATCATCCCCTTTTGTATCGCTTTGTTCGCCCTAAGTTGGCGGGGGTATGCCCAGACGTGGGTCCCTTGCTCACTTTGCCACTGGATTCAAGCAAGCCTGGCTGATGACGGCTGGAATGCCAGAAACCGGTCCTAGGATGCTTGTTTCCGGTCCAGGGAAGACATGGCTTGGCAGTTCGGGCTGGACTGTTCCCATGAGGCACAGGGTCAGACTGATTTGCATATGGCCATGTCTGAACTGGGGTGGTGGAGTGAGCTAAAGAATGATGATGGATTAAACCCAGATCAGTTGACTGGGGGTGAGTGTTTGATTGGCTCAAACGTTCCGTCC